>JAWZYU010000017.1:1200000-2400000 GCA_038380435.1 Ryuthela nishihirai
ACCGACGATGATGCTTAGTCGCCACGTGGTCCAAGGCGAGGCTGATAGCGTGCAACTCTGCGGTGAAGATGGAACACTGCAGTGGGATCTGGTCTGCAATGATTACATCACAGCAGACCATGGCTGATCCCACCGAAGTGCCGGACTTCGAGCCATCTGTAAAGACAGGCAAGAAGTCCGGGTGCTCAGCACGATGGCTGGCAAAGAGTTGCCGGTACACACAGTCGGGTGTAAAGGCCTTCCCCGTCCTGCACAGGGAAAAATCGCAGGAAGGGGAAACAGCGAGCCAAGGTGGAAGTGGCTCAGCTGTCGACTGTGCAACGCTATCGAGACTGGTGTTGATGTCTCTGAGGTAGCCTCGGACTCGCAAACCAAAAGGACGAATAGCAGTCGGCCGATTATTGTAAAGCATTTCCCACTTCGGACTGAAAACGCAGTCCCAAGTGGGATGGCCAGGCAGGGATCGCAATTTAGAAGCATACTGTAGGGACAACTGCTGACGGCGAAGAGATAAAGAAGGTTCGTCGGTCTCAACGTAAAGACTCTGGACCGGTGAGGTGCGGAAGGCTCCCGTGCAAACACGGAGAGCCTGGTGATGGAGGGGATCCAGCACCTTCACCACCGAATCCCGGGCCGAGTCGTACACCTGGGATCCGTAGTCCAGTTTCGATCGGACAAGTGCACGGTACAGGCGGAGCAAAGAACATCGGTCCGCCCCCCAAGAGAGGGAGGAGAGGACCTTGACGATGTTCAATGCCCGCGTGCACTTGGACCTGAGATGACGTATGTGTGGTAAAAAGGTCAATTTCCGATCGAATATGAGACCGAGAAACTTGGTCTCCGCCACAACTGGAATGATGTTACCCCCGAGCCGCAGCTCGGGATCCAGATGAAGATTACGCTTGTGGCAAAAGTGCACACAAGCGGTCTTCTGTGGGGAGAACCGAAACCCGTTTGCCGTCGCCCAAACCGAAAGATTGTTCAGGGCAATTTGCAGTTGTCTTTCAATGACCCTCATGCTGGACGAAGAGCAAAAGACGCTAAAGTCATCAACATAGAGGGCATTGCCTACTGATGGAGGAAGTTGTCTAGTAATAGAATTAATCTTGACAGCGAAAAGCGTAACACTCAGAACGCAGCCTTGTGGCACCCCCTGTTCTTGGGGGTACGGCCGCGACAGAGTGTTACCGACACGGACACGAAAAGAGCGTGTCGATAAGAAGTTGGAGATGAAGATCGGCATGTGACCTCTCAAGCCGAAACTGTGGAGGTCACGAAGAATGCCGAATCTCCAAGCCGTGTCGTACGCTTTTTCGATGTCGAAGAAAATGGACACCAGGTGCTCTCTACGTAAAAAGGAATTCCTGATCGCCGATTCGAGGCGGATCAGGTGGTCTAAAGTAGACCGGTGCCTGCGAAAGCCACACTGGGTGTTGGAAAGAAGGTTGTGATGTTCTAAATACCAGATGAGTCTGGCATTTACCATTCTTTCCAACACCTTGCACACGCAGCTCGTCAATGCGATAGGACGATAATTGGAAGGAATCTTGGGATCTTTGCCTGGCTTGGGGAAGGCCAAGACGATGGCCTCCCGCCAGGAGTCCGGAAACTGCTCCTCGAGAAAAATGCGATTGAAGAGATGGAGCAGCCGATCCTTACTCGATGGTGAAAGATGTTGGAGCATGGCATAATGGACATTGTCCGGCCCTACAGCAGAGGCACGAGAAGAGTGCAGAGCAAGGCGAAGTTCCTCCGCTGTGAATGGCCTGTTGTAAGGCTCCAGGCCATTCGAGTGGAAAGACAGCGGAGAGCGCTCCGCCCTGCCCTTCTGGGCCAGAAACTCGGGGGAGTAAGAGGAAGACGAAGAGATGGAGGAGAAGGACTCCCCCAGAGTGTCGGCAATTGCTTTGGGATCAGCAATTGCCTGTCCATTGTGCTCCAGGATCGATAACGAGTGGGACGTGTAGTTCCCACTCATCTTCCGGACTTTATCCCACACGACCTTAGAACTAGTCGTGCGGGTGATGGAAGACGTATACTTCATCCAAGATTCCTTCTGGCTCTGGCGTCGGACGAAACGTGCTTTCGCCCTGGCGCGTTTGAAATTTTCAAGGTTGGGGGTAGTCGGATATCTCCGAAACACCCCCCAAGCCTTGTTCTGAGCCTTATGAGCTGCGGTGCAATCTGGATTCCACCACGGTTTCGGAAAGCGAGGAAACCGTGTAGAAGTTTGAGGAATTGTTGATGCAGCTGCATCTACGATACAGTCCGTTATCTCCGCTACTGCCACATTGATTGGCTCCTGGCTGACGGAGTGGTCGTCGAGCTCAGAGAGCAGCTCGAAACCACCCCAGTCAGCCCGATCCAGCCTCCACCGTGAGACGCGTGAAGGGCTGCAAGGCCCCCCACGGGAGATGGTGCACACCACGGGGAGGTGATCGCTCCCGTACGGGTTGTCCTCGACCTCCCATGTAAAGAGTGGAAGGATCGAGGAGGAGCAGATGGTGAGATCAATGGCAGTGAAAGTGCGGGTTGGGGAGTGAAAGTAAGTGCTGACACCGGTGTTCAACAGGGAGAGAGAAGGATCCAGGAGCCACTGCTCCAGGACCCCACCCCTCCCGTTGGTGTCAGCACTGCCCCAAAGTGGACTGTGTCCGTTGAGGTCCCCCATAATGAGGAAGGGGGACGGCAGCTGCGAGACGAGATCATCAAGGTCTTCCTGGAAGACGATGCTCCCAGGTGGAAGATATACAGAGCAGACAGTCAGTGAGAACCCCACGAAGAGACGGATGGCTACCGCCTCTAAGTTGGTGATGATGTTTACGACCTGGAATGGAGAATGGTTGCTCACGAGGATGGCGACACCCCCGCGAGCTGGACCATCTCCATCCCGGTCCCGGCGAACCAGTGAAAAGTGCCGGATCGTGGGATCTGTGACTGGCTGCAAGTATGTCTCCTGCAGGCACACACAGATGGGCTGGTGTGCCTGAAGGAGGGCCTTGATGTCGTCAAGATTCCTCTGGAATCCACGACAATTCCATTGTAGGAGTGTGGCCATCTCAGGACTTAGAAGAGTGGGCGGACGACGTGTTCCTATTCAACTTAACCGCCGCAGAGGACGGTTTAGTGAATAGGGGGCGGTCGGTATCCATGTCCTCGGAATCGTCCGAGGGGCATGGATCGGTGACCGCCCTTTGTGGCGCTGTAATTTTCTTTTTTGGCCCCGGTGGGGGCCCCTTCGGTTTTGAAGGTCTTGCTGTCTGAGGACGGGAAGGAGGAGGCCTTCCGGTGGAGGTGGAAGGCTGTGTTGCAGGAATGGAAACCGGGGTTGATGTCGAAGTCGACACCACCCTCGGTCTCGCCTGCGTGAGGAGGTACTTGGCTGCGAGCGAGAAAGACTCAGTAGGTGGTACACTGATGTCAGTCTGCACCGCCACTGAAGTCATTGGAACGATGGGCTTCCCAATGACTGCACTGGCATAGGAAACCTTGCCAGGCGGGGCGGGCGGTGCAGCAAGCTTTCTCGCCTCAGCATAAGAAATGTTGTTTACTACTTTCAAGCGTTGCACCTCCTTTTCCTCCTTCCACTTCGGACAGTCGCGGGAGTACGCCGGATGTTCGCCACTGCAGTTCACACAGCATGCCTTTTCAGCTGTGCAGTCAGGATCTAGATGATCCTTACTGCCACAGCGAGCACAGGTGGGCTTGCCCCTGCATGCTGTGCGGGCATGACCGTATATCTGACACTGAAAACAGCGCAGAGGGTTCGGTATATACGGCCGTACCTCACAATGTAAGTAACCTGCCTTGATGGAAGAAGGCAGGCGTGGCGTGTTGAATGTCACGATTAGCACCCGAGTGGGTGTTAATTTCCCATCACGGTGTGTTGAAACCCGGTGGACCGCTGTTACTCCTTGAGGTGTGAGCTCCGAGAGGATCTCCTCCTCAGTGACTTTGAGGAGGCCCCACTCGGTGATCACACCCCGAGAGGAATTCAAAGTTTTATGGGGAGTGACTTCGACAGCCACCCCACCAATTTCTTTGACTTTCAGGAGTAGTTCTGAGTGCTTTGAACAAGCGGTCTCTACTTGTAAGTCGCCAGATCGTAAGCGCTTTACGGATTTCGGTTCTCCCGCAAGACCTTTCAAACCTTTATTAACGAAAAAAGGGGACATGTCCCCAAGTACCTGATCACCCGTGGAGTGGATGATCAGGAACTTTGGGAACGAAGACACAGACACAGAAGACGACGGCAGAGATAACGTAGACAATGAGGAAGATGGGGGCTCACGTCGAGCCCTCTTGTTGGCGGCGATCGCATTATTTTCATCACTCTCTCTCATGTTTTTTAATGTGTGGTTCAGTGCCCGCTGTCCCCACCCTCCACGGAGCCCAACAAGGGGACGCCCAGTCGGGCGCCAGGGCTACGCAGGCACTATACCCACACAGACAGTGAGCCAAGCCCTCACAAATAAATAGAAGGAAAATAAAAAGAGAAATGTGCAGAACAAAAACATTCCACACAAACGAAACAAAGCGCAAAACAAGAAAATTGCGAATGGCCAAACCGGCCTCACAAAGAAAAGATAACGACAAAATGAAAATAAGTTGTGAGGAAACTTGTAAACCTGTACCCGGACCGTGGGCAAGGTTACTCACCGCTCTGCACGGTTGACCCTAGCAGGACCTGCCCACCAGCCGATTGCTCCTGGGGGGGCCACCCCAGGAGCTCCCGTTTACCGGAAGCAGAGGCCAAAGCAGTGTATAGCAGAGGCCCCGGAATCCGCTGCCCAGCCCCGCGACAGACAGGCTCCCCAATGGCAAGACGGCCAATGGGGACCACGCCAGTCATGAGCTGAGGAGAGAAGACGGGGACCCCCGAGCAACTGCCAGGATCCTCCTTTCCCGGGACACGGGTCTCCGCGCACGGCAAACACGCGGGCGAGCGTTTAGGACCCTGCGAAGGTAACCGAGCCAGCGGGAACCTTCACAGGGTGGTCCCCCTCACCACGTACAGGCGCTCACACCGAGGGGGTCCACATATGGAACCGGCAACAGAGAGTCAGACAGGGGCGTGGCTGACCTGGCAGCAGCATCTGCCAAGTCATTGCCCCTGATCCCGACATGACCGGGCACCCAACAGAAGAGAATTGTGGCGGTGGCTGCCAGACGATGGAGCTGCTGGCGGATCTTGGAGAGAACAGGGTGAGGCCAATGCCTCACTGAGATCAAAGCCTGTAGCGAGCTAAGCGAGTCGGTGTAAAGCACACACCGACGATGATGCTTAGCTGCTATATGGTCCAAGGCAATGCTGATAGCATGCAACTCAGCAGTGAAGATGGAACACTGCTGTGGGATCTGGTCTGCAATGATTACATCACAGCAGACCATGGCTGATCCCACAGAAGTGCCGGACTTCGAGCCATCAGTGAAGACAGGCAAGAAGTCCGGGTGCGCAGCACGATGGCTGGCAAAGAGTTGCCGGTACACACAGTCGGGTGTAAAGGCCTTCCCCGTCCTGCACAGGGAAAAATCGCAGGAAGGGGAAACAGCGAGCCAAGGTGGAAGTGGCTCAGCTGTCGACTGTGCGATGCTATCGAGACTGGTGTTGATGTCTCGCAGGTAACCTCGGACACGCAAACCGAAAGGACGAATGGCAGTCGGCCGATTCTGGTATAACATTTCCCACCTGGGACTGAAAACGCAGTCCCAAGTGGGATGGCCTGGCAGGGATCGCAATTTTGATGCATACTGCAGGGACAACTGCTGACGGCGAATAGATAAGGATGGTTCATCGGTCTCAACGTAGAGACTCTGGACCGGCGAAGTGCGGAAGGCCCCCGTGCACACACGGAGGGCCTGATGATGGAGTGGGTCCAGCACTTTCACCACCGAATCCCGGGCGGAGTCATACACCTGGGATCCGTAGTCCAGTTTCGACCGGACAAGTGCACGGTAAAGGCGGAGCAAAGAACATCGGTCCGCCCCCCAAGAGAGGGAGGAGAGGACCTTGATGATGTTCAATGCCCGCGTGCACTTGGACCTGAGATGTCGAATATGTGGTAAAAAGGTCAATTTCCGGTCGAAGATGAGACCGAGAAACTTGGTCTCCGCCACAACTGGAATGATGTTACCCCCGAGCCGCAGCTCGGGGTCCAGATGAAGATTACGCTTGCGGCAAAAGTGCACACAAGCGGTCTTCTGTGGGGAGAACCGGAACCCATTGGCCGTCGCCCAAACCGAGAGATTGTTCAGGGCAGTTTGCAGTTGTCGTTCAATGACCCTCATGCTGGACGATGAGCAAAAGATGCTAAAGTCATCAACATAAAGGGCATTGCCTACAGTCGGAGGAAGTTGCCGTGTAATGGAATTTATCTTGACAGCGAAAAGCGTAACACTCAGGACGCAGCCTTGTGGCACCCCCTGTTCTTGGGGGAAAGGCCGCGATAGAGTGTTGCCGACACGAACTCGAAAAATACGAGAAGATAAAAAGTTTGCAATGAAGATCGGCATGTGACCTCGCAAGTCGAAGCTGTGAAGGTCACGAAGAATGCCGAATCTCCATGCCGTGTCGTACGCTTTTTCGATGTCGAAGAAAACTGACACCAGGTGCTCTCGACGTAAAAAAGCATTCCTGATCGCCGATTCGAGGCGGATCAGGTGGTCTAAAGTAGACCGGTGCCTGCGAAAGCCACACTGGGTGTTGGAAAGAAGGCCGTGATGTTCCAAATACCAGGCCAGCCTGGTATTTACCATCCTTTCCAACACCTTGCAGACGCAGCTCGTCAACGCAATTGGACGATAATTCGAAGGAATCTTGGGATCTTTTCCTGGCTTAGGGAAGGCCAAGACGATGGCCTCCCGCCAGGAGTCCGGAAACTGCTCCTCGATGAAAATACGGTTGAAGAGTCGGAGCACTCGATCCTTACTCGATGGTGAGAGATGTTGGAGCATGGCATAATGGACATTGTCTGGCCCCACAGCAGATGCACGAGAAGTGTGCAGAGCAAGGCGAAGCTCCTCCGCTGTGAATGGCCTGTTGTAAGACTCCAGGCCATTCGAATGGAAGGACAGCGGAGAGCGTTCGGCCCTGCTCTTCTGGGCCAGAAACTCGGGGGAGTAGGAGGACAGAGAAGAGATGGTGGAGAATGACTCCCCCAGTATGTCGGCAATTGCTCGAGGCGCAGCAATTGCCTGTCCATTGTGCTCCAGGATCGATAATGAGTGGGACGTGTACTTCCCACCCATCTTCCGGACCTTATCCCACACGACCTTAGAACTGGTCGTGCGGGTGATGGAAGATGTATATTTCATCCAAGATTCCTTCTGGCTCTGGCGCCGGACGAAACGGGCTTTCGCCCTGGCGCGTTTGAATGCTTCGAGGTTGGGGGACGTCGGATATCTCCGAAACACCCCCCAAGCCTTGTTCTGAGCCTTACGAGCTGCGGTGCAGTCGGGATTCCACCACGGTTTTGGGAACCGTGGAAACCGAGTCGAGGTCTGAGGAATAGTAGAGGCAGCTGCATGGACGATACAGTCCGTCAACTCCGCCACTGCGACATTGATGGGCTCCTGGCTGACAGAGTGCTCATCGAGCTCAGACAAGAGCTCGAAGCCACTCCAATCAGCCCGATCAAGCCTCCACCGGGAGACACGCGAAGGGCTGCAAGGCCCCCCACGAGAGATGGTACACACCACGGGGAGGTGATCGCTTCCGTAGGGATTGTCCTCGACCTCCCATGTAAAGAGTGGAAGGATCGAGGAGGAGCAGATGGTGAGGTCAATGGCAGTGAATGTGCGGGTAGGGGTGTGAAAGTAGGTACTGACACCGGTGTTCAACAGGGAGAGCGATGGATCCAGGAGACACTGCTCCAAGACCCGGCCCCTCCCGTTGGTGTCAGCACTGCCCCAGAGCGGACTGTGGCCGTTGAAGTCCCCCATGATGAGGAAGGGGGACGGCAGCTGCGAGACGAGGTCATCAAGGTCATCCCGGAAAACGATGCTTCCGGGTGGGAGATAGACAGAACAGACAGTCAACGAAAATCCCACAAAGAGGCGGATGGCTACCGCCTCTAAGTTCGTGGTAAGGGGTATGACCTGGAATGGAGAATGGTTGCTCACGAGGATGGCAACACCCCCGTGGGCTGGACCATCTCCATCCCGGTCCCGGCGAACGAGAGAAAAGTGCCGGATAGTGGGATTGTTGGCCGTCTGTAAGAATGTCTCCTGAAGGCACACGCAGAGGGGTACGTGTGCCCTCATGAGGACCTTGATGTCGTCAATATTCCTCTGGAATCCACGACAGTTCCATTGAAGGAGTGTGGCCATCTCAGGTCTTGGAAGAATTTGCGGACGACTTACGATTTATTTTAACCGTCGCCAGCGACGGTTTTGGAAAATTGGGGCGGTCGGTGTCCATGTCCTCGGAGTCGTCCGAGCAACATGGATCAGAGACCGCCGAACGAGGAGGTAAAATCTTCTTTTTGGGCCCCGGCGGGGGACCCTTGGGTTTAGTAGGTCTTGCTGTCTGTGGGCGGGGTGGAGGGGGCCTTCCGGAGGTGGAAGGCACAGACACAGGAATAGAAACCGGTGTCGATGTCGAGATTGACACCGACGTCGGCTTCGCCTGCGTCAAGAGGTACTTTGCAGCAGGCGAGAAAGATTCAGCTGGTGGAACGCTGATGTCGGTCTGCACCGCCACAGAAGCCATCTTAACGATGGGCTTTCCGGCAACCGCACCGGCATAGGAGACCTTGCCAGGTGGGGCAGGCGGTGCAGCGAGCTTTCTCGCCTCTGGATAGCTGATGTTATGTAGGGTCTTGAGGCGCTGTACCTCTTTCTCCTCCAGCCACTTCGGACAGTCGCGGGAGTACGCCGGATGTTCACCACGGCAGTTTACACAGCATGCCTTATCTGCTGTGCAGTCAGGTTCGAGATGATCCTGACTGCCACAACGAGCACAGGTGGGCTTGCCCCGGCATGCGGTACGGGCATGGCCAAACCTCTGGCATTGAAAGCAACGCAGAGGATTGGGGATAAATGGCCGCACCTCGCAGTGTAAGTATCCTGCCTTGATGGAAGTAGGCAGGCGTGGTGTGTTGAAAGTTAGAATAAGTACCCGGCTGGGTTCTAACTTTCCATTACGGCGTGACGAAACCCGGTGGACTGCGATCACTCCTTGGGCTGAAAGCTCCGAGAGGATTTCCTCCTCAGAAACCTTGAGGAGGCCCCACTCGGAGATCACACCCCGGGAGGAATTGAGCGTCTTGTGCGGAGTGACTTCGACAGCCACTCCACCAATCGCTGTAACCTTTAATAGAAGCTCCGAATGCTTGGAGCACGCAGTCTCCACCTGCAAGTCACCAGATCGTAGGCGCTTGACAGATTTCGGCTCTCCCGCAAGACCTTGTAAACCCTTGTTGATAAAAAAGGGGGACATGTCCCCAAGAACCTGGTCACCCGTAGAGTGGATGATCAGGAACTTTGGAGACGGAGACACACACGAAGACGAAGGCAAAGACAAAGAATTTGGGGGTTCATGGCGAGCCCTCTTGGCGGCATTGACCGATGAATTTTGAGTTGTGGAACTCATGTTTGTTTTAGAAAATTCAGTGCCCGTTGTCCCCACCCACCATGGAGTCCAACAAGGGGACGCCCAGTCGGGCGCCAGGGCTGCCCGGGCACCATACCCATACAGGCAGTGAGCCAAGCCCGCACAACAAAACAAAAAGAAAAGAAAAAGAGAAGTGGCGGGAAACTCGTCGGAGTTCCCACAAAAGAAAAGAAGCAACAAAGCAATAAAGTGTGAGGCAAGAGCTGGCCACACAAAAGAAAGAAAACTACAAAATTAGTAAATGTGTGTGGAAACTCGCAAACCGTTGTCCGGACGGTGGACAAGGTTACTCACCGATCTGCATAGTTGACCCTAGCAGGACCAGCCCACCAGCCGATTGATCCTGAGGGGGCCACCCCAGGACCTCCCGTTTACCTGAAGCAGAGGCCAAAGCAGTGTATAGCAGCGGCCCCGGAAGTCGCTGCCCAGCCCCGCGACAGACAGGCTCCCCAATGGCAAAACGGCCAAAGGGGACCCCACCAGTCATGAGCTGGGGAGAGAAGACGGGGACCCCTGAGCAACTGCCAGGATCCTCCTTTCCAGGGACACAGGTCTCCGCGCACGGCAAACACGCGGGCGAGCGTTTAGGACCCTGTGAAGGTAACCGAGCCAGCGGAACCTTCACAGGGTGGTCCCCCTCACCACGTACAGGCGCTCACACCGAGGGGGGGAGAAAGAAGAAGACCTCGCCGACGAATACAAGAATTAAGGTAAAAAAGAATAAGTACAATGATACTGAAGAAAAAAGTAACAACAAGGATTTAAAACCTAAAAGTGAAAATGGTGCACGAGATGAACTGAAGATTATTGAATCGGTTGAAGACTTACCTAAAATGGATTTTTCAATGATTAGTGACTTTACCACGCTTAAGGAAGATCTTAAACTTTCCTCAGAGTCGGAAAGGTCACCATCGAAATCTATTGAAGAAAACTGTGAACATACATCTAACTTGACCATGATTTTGGATAAAAAGGAACTGATTGAAGGTATTTATAAGACTAAATCTCCTGACCCTCATAATGTTATTTTAAATACTAATGAAATTTCAATTGCTAGCAATGAAAATAAGAATTTTACAACTATCACAAAAATTGATTGTGAATTCACTAAATTTCCGGACATAATCGAAAAATCGATTGCTGATAAGGAAGACCTATCATTGGTTATTAAGGGGATTGATAGTGACATTAGCGAACTTGATTTAATTAAGGTTACAGCTTTCTTTTATAAATTACTTGGTGTTCATATTGATGGGAAATTCATTTCACAGAGGAGATTGTTGGTATTTCCCAGTAATAAATCTCAGCATGATAAAATATTGAATCTTAAAGAAATTTTAAAAACTAAAGTGATTGTCCAGTACCCAGATTTTAAGAAGTCAGTTCTTGGTACTATCATAGGTGTTCCTACGTTTTTAGATGACGATTTCTTGATGGAAAACCTTGAACACCAAAATGTCATCAGCCTAAGAAGGATCTGGCACTATGAAAAGGAGATTGAACCCAATAGTGAAACTTTTTCAAATCCAACCAACAAAATAATTTTGGAATTTGAAGGTGAAATTCTGCCAAAACATGTTTTTTTAGGCTTCACAAGACACGCTGTGAAAAATTATAATCTTCCCCCACATTTGTGCCTTAAGTGTTATTCCTTTGGCCATTTGTTATATGCTTGTCGAGGAAGAGAAACCTGTAAGATGTTGTTGTTGTTTGAGGTTTATTGGCGCATCGGCAACTAAGGCCATAATGCGCCAGACAAAGACAAATAGAAAAATAAGAGATAAAAATCGTGGAAACCTACAACCAATGTTAAAAGCAACATATAAAGATGGTAAAATATACTACAAAAATTGCAACAAGTGTAAAACAAGTAAAGACAAAACCAACAGATATATATAACAAAAAGAAAACCATGATAAAAATTTGTGTAAAAGAACAAATATTTATATATATATACAGTATATACAATGGATAAAACTAACCTAGGTGTAAATGACCTAGGTCAGATGCTGAATAAATAACAAAGCCGTAAAATCATAATCTGTTAAAATAACCTGTAAACTTCAAAAATGCAAAAAGTGGAGGTAAAAAGCAATGATCAGTTAAAAGATGTCCGAGTGTAAGGGGCTCGGACGGAAAATCGTGAAATCTAAAAAACAAACGACGTTCAAGATTAAAACATGGGCAAAGAATTAAAATATGTTTGATAGTTAAAATGGTGTCACAAAACTCGCACTTAGGTACGTCGTCCGCCCGAAGAAGAAACGAATGAGTAATATACGAGTGACCTAAGCGGAGCCGAGCAAGTACAACTTCCTCTTTGCGATTCCTGCGGTAACAAGACTGCCATGGTTTGATGATAGGTTTGATCTCGAAGAGCTTGTTGGTAAGCTGTTCCGACCAAGATCTCTGCCACTGTGCCCGTAGCTCGGTGGTAAAACGTTGCCGGAAATCCAGATAAGGAACCGGCAACGGAGAGTCGGACAGGGGCGTGGCTGACTTGGCAGCAGCATCTGCCAAGTCGTTGCCCCTGATACCGACGTGACCGGGCACCCAACAGAAATGGATGGTGGTGGTGGCTGCCAGACGATGTAGCTGCTGGCGGATCTTAGTAAGAACAGGGTGAGGCCGATGCCTCACCGAGATCAAAGCCTGTAGCGAGCTAAGCGAGTCGGTGTAAAGCACACACCGACGATGATGCTTATTCGCCACGTGGTCCAAGGCGAGGCTGATAGCGTGCAACTCTGCAGTGAAGATGGAACACTGCAGTGGGATCTGGTCTGCAATGATTACATCACAGCAGACCATGGCTGATCCCACCGAAGTGCCGGACTTCGAGCCATCTGTAAAGACAGGCAAGAAGTCCGGGTGCTCAGCACGATGGCTGGCAAAGAGTTGCCGGTACACACAGTCGGGTGTAAAGGCCTTCCCCGTCCTGCACAGGGAAAAATCGCAGGTAGGGGAAACAGCGAGCCATGGTGGAAGTGGCTCAGCTGTCGACTGTGCAACGCTATCGAGACTGGTGTTGATGTCTCTGAGGTAGCCTCGGACTCGCAAACCAAAAGGACGAATGGCAGTCGGCCGATTATTGTAAAGCATTTCCCACTTCGGACTGAAAACGCAGTCCCAAGTGGGATGGCCAGGCAGGGATCGCAATTTAGAAGCATATTGTAGGGACAACTGCTGACGGCGAAGAGATAACGAAGGTTCGTCGGTCTCAACGTAAAGACTCTGGACCGGTGAGGTGCGGAAGGCTCCCGTGCAAACACGGAGAGCCTGATGATGGAGGGGGTCCAGCACCTTCACCACCGAATCCCGGGCCGAGTCGTACACCTGGGATCCGTAGTCCAGTTTCGATCGGACAAGTGCACGGTACAGGCGGAGCAAAGAACATCGGTCCGCCCCCCAAGAAAGGGAGGAGAGGACCTTGACGATGTTCAATGCCCGCGTGCACTTGGACCTGAGATGACGTATGTGTGGTAAAAAGGTCAATTTCCGATCGAATATGAGACCGAGAAACTTGGTCTCCGCCACAACTGGAATGATGTTACCCCCGAGCCGCAGCTCGGGATCCAGATGAAGATTACGCTTGTGGCAAAAGTGCACACAAGCGGTCTTCTGTGGGGAGAACCGAAACCCGTTTGCCGTCGCCCAAACCGATAGATTGTTCAGGGCAATTTGCAGTTGTCTTTCAATGACCCTCATGCTGGATGATGAGCAAAAGATGCTAAAGTCATCAACATAGAGGGCATTGCCTACTGATGGAGGAAGTTGTCTAGTAATTGAATTAATCTTGACAGCGAAAAGCGTAACACTCAGAACGCAGCCTTGTGGCACCCCCTGTTCTTGGGGGTACGGCCGCGACAGAGTGTTACCGACACGGACACGAAAAGAGCGTGTCGATAAGAAGTTGGAGATGAAGATCGGCATGTGACCTCTTAAGCCGTAGCTGTGGAGGTCACGAAGAATGCCGAATCTCCAAGCCGTGTCGTACGCTTTTTCGATGTCGAAGAAAATTGACACCAGGTGCTCTCTACGTAAAAATGAGTTTCTGATAGCCGATTCGAGGCGTATCAGATGGTCAAGAGTTGACCGTTGCCTGCGAAAGCCACACTGGGTGTTGGAAAGAAGGTTGTGATGTTCTAAATACCAGATGAGTCTGGCATTTACCATTCTTTCCAACACCTTGCACACGCAGCTCGTCAATGCGATGGGACGATAATTGGAAGGAATCTTGGGATCTTTGCCTGGCTTGGGGAAGGCCAAGACGATGGCCTCCCGCCAGGAGTCCGGAAACTGCTCCTCGAGAAAAATGCGATTGAAGAGATGGAGCAGCCGATCCTTACTCAATGGTGAAAGATGTTGGAGCATGGCATAATGGACATTGTCCGGCCCTACAGCAGAGGCACGAGAAGAGTGCAGAGCAAGGCGAAGCTCCTCCGCTGTGAATGGCCTGTTGTAAGGCTCCAGGCCATTCGAGTGGAAAGACAGCGGAGAGCGCTCCGCCCTGCCCTTGTGGGCCAGAAACTCGGGGGAGTAAGAGGAAGACGAAGAGATGGAAGAGAATGACTCCCCCAGAGTGTCGGCAATTGCTTTGGGATCAGCAATTGCCTGTCCATTGTGCTCCAGGATCGATAACGAGTGGGACGTGTAGTTCCCACTCATCTTCCGGACTTTATCCCACACGACCTTAGAACTAGTCGTGCGGGTGATGGAAGACGTATACTTGATCCAAGATTCCTTCTGGCTCTGGCGTCGGACGAAACGTGCTTTCGCCCTGGCGCGTTTGAAATTTTCAAGGTTGGGGGTAGTCGGATATCTCCGAAACACCCCCCAAGCCTTGTTCTGAGCCTTACGAGCTGCGGTGCAATCTGGATTTCACCACGGTTTCGGAAAGCGAGGAAACCGTGTAGAAGTTTGAGGAATTGTTGATGCAGCTGCATCTACGATACAGTCCGTTATCTCCGCTACTGCCACATTGATTGGCTCCTGGCTGACGGAGTGGTCGTCGAGCTCAGAGAGCAGCTCGAAACCACCCCAGTCAGCCCGATCCAGCCTCCACCGTGAAACGCGTGAAGGGCTGCAAGGCCCCCCACGGGAGATGGTGCACACCACGGGGAGGTGATCGCTTCCGTAAGGGTTGTCCTCGACCTCCCATGTAAAGAGTGGAAGGATCGAGGAGGAGCAGATGGTAAGGTCAATGGCAGTGAAAGTGCGGGTTGGGGAGTGAAAGTATGTACTGACACCGGTGTTCAACAGGGAGAGAGAAGGATCCAGGAGCCACTGCTC
Organism: Ryuthela nishihirai; assembly: GCA_038380435.1. Taxonomy (NCBI): domain Eukaryota; kingdom Metazoa; phylum Arthropoda; class Arachnida; order Araneae; family Heptathelidae; genus Ryuthela; species Ryuthela nishihirai. Next base: position 1,214,903 of record JAWZYU010000017.1, read on the forward strand.
CAGGACCCCGCCCCTCCCGTTGGTGTCAGCACTGCCCCAAAGTGGACTGTGTCCGTTGAGGTCCCCCATAATGAGGAAGGGGGACGGCAGCTGCGAGACGAGATCATCAAGGTCTTCCTGGAAGACGATGCTCCCAGGGGGAAGATATACAGAGCAGACAGTCAGCGAGAACCCCACGAAGAGACGGATGGCTACCGCCTCTAAATTGGTGGTGAGGTTTACGACCTGGAATGGAGAATGGTTGCTCACGAGGATGGCGACACCCCCGCGAGCTGGACCATCTCCATCCCGGTCCCGGCGAACCAGTGAAAAGTGCCGGACGTGGGATCTGTGACTGGCTGCAAGTATGTCTCCTGCAGGCACACACAGATGGGCTGGTGTGCCTGAAGGAGGGCCTTGATGTCGTCTAGATTCCTCTGGAATCCAAGACAATTCCATTGTAGGAGTGTGGCCATCTCAGGACTTAGAAGAGTGGGCGGACGACAAATTTCTATTCAGTTTAACCGCCGCGGAGGACGGTTTACTGAATAGGGGGCGGTCGGTATCCATGTCCTCGGAATCGTCCGAGGGGCATGGATCGGTGACCGCCCTTTGAGGAGGAGTGATGATTTTCTTTTTAGGCCCCGGTGGGGGCCCCTTCGGTTTGGAAGGTCTTGCTGTCTGAGGACGGGAGGGAGGAGGCCTTCCGGTGGAGGTGGAAGGCTGAGCTGCAGGAATGGAAACCGGGGTTGATGTCGAAGTCGACACCACCCTCGGTCTCGCCTGCGTGAGGAGGTACTTCGCAGCTGGCGAGAAAGACTCAGTAGGTGGTACACTGATGTCAGTCTGCACCGCAACCGAAGTCATTGGAACGATGGGCTTTCCAATGACTGCACTGGCATAGGAAACCTTGCCAGGCGGGGCGGGCGGTGCAGCAAGCTTTCTCGCTTCAGCATACGAGATGTTGTTGATGACTTTGAGGCGTTGTACCTCCTTTTCCTCCTTCCACTTCGGACAGTCGCGGGAGTACGCCGGATGTTCGCCACTGCAGTTCACACAGCATGCCTTTTCAGCTGTGCAGTCAGGATCGAGATGATCCTTACTGCCACAGCGAGCACAGGTGGGCTTGCCCCTGCATGCTGTGCGGGCATGACCGTATATCTGACACTGAAAACAGCGCAGAGGATTTGGGATATACGGCCGAACCTCACAATGTAAATAACCTGCCTTGATGTAAGAAGGCAGGCGTGGCGTATTGAATGTCACAATCAACACCCGGGTGGGTGTCAATTTTCCATCACGGCGTGTCGAAACCCGGTGGACCGCTGTTACTCCTTGAGGTGTGAGCTCCGAGAGGATCTCCTCCTCAGTAACTTTGAGGAGGCCCCACTCGGTGATCACACCCCGAGAGGAATTCAAAGTTTTATGGGGAGTGACTTCGACAGCCACCCCACCAATTTCCTTGACTTTCAGGAGTAGTTCCGAGTGTTTCGAACAAGCGGTCTCAACCTGTAAGTCACCAGATCGTAGGCGCTTAACGGATTTCGGTTCTCCCGCAAGACCTTTCAAACCTTTGTTAACGAAAAATGGGGACATGTCCCCAAGTACCTGATCACCCGTGGAGTGGATGATCAGGAACTTTGGGAACGAAGACACAGACACAGAAGACGACGGCGGTGATAACGTAGACGAAGAAGAGGACGGGGGTTCATGTCGAGCCCTCTTGTTGGCGGTGATCGCATTTTCCTCATTAACTCGCATGTTTGTTTTTGTGTGGTTCAGTGCCCGCTGTCCCCACCCTCCACGGAGCCCAACAAGGGGACGCCCAGATGGGCGCCAGGGCTACGCAGGCACTATACCCACACAGACAGTGAGCCAAGCCCTCACAAATAAATACAAAGAAAATAAAAAGAGAAATGTGCAGAACAAAAATGTTCTACACAAATGAAACAAAGCGTAAAATAAGAAAATCGTGAATGGCCAAACTGGCCTCACAAAGAAAAGATAACGACAAAATGAAAATAAGTTGTGAGGAAACTTGTAAACCTGTACCCGGACCGTGGGCAAGGTTACTCACCGCTCTGCACGGTTGACCCTAGCAGGACCTGCCCACCAGCCGATTGCTCCTGGGGGGGCCACCCCAGGAGCTCCCGTTTACCGGAAGCAGAGGCCAAAGCAGTGTATAGCAGAGGCCCCGGAATCCGCTGCCCAGCCCCGCGACAGACAGGCTCCCCAATGGCAAGACGGCCAATGGGGACCATGCCAGTCATGAGCTGAGGAGAGAAGACGGGGACCCCCGAGCAACTGCCAGGATCCTCCTTTCCCGGGACATGGGTCTCCGCGCACGGCAAACACGCGGGCGAGCGTTTAGGACCCTGCGAAGGTAACCGAGCCAGCGGGAACCTTCACAGGGTGGTCCCCCTCACCACGTACAGGTGCTCACACCGAGGGGGAAAAAAAAAAAAAAAAAAAAAAAATTATTATACTCACTACTGATATTATATTATTATTTTTACTGAGTTACCCTTTGTCTGTTATCTAATTCCTTCCACAGTATTCCCACATATTGCACCTGTTTTTTTCTTTTCATACTACATATTTTACTCCACCACTCACACACCTCACTGCCCCTTTGCCTTTTCACCCCATTTTCTTTTTATTTCCCATTTTGCTGAACACCCATCTCCCACTCACCTCCATTTTACTGACACAATACCCACCTTTATCCCATTTCCTCACTTTCTTATTCATTTTTCAACTTTTCCTAATGATTTTAGTAAGGTCCTTTGTCTGGCCTTACTTCACCCTACCCCTATGCTTAGTTTTCTCTGCACTACGGTGCACGTGGTTTTGCTTTGTTCCCAAATGTTAATTTCCCCTTCTATCTTTTCCTGATTATTCCCTCATTACTTTGGGACTGCCACCTCCCCCCCTTCCCCCTACCCACCAAGTCTCACCCCTTGGGCACGCCCTGCCTGAGGAGATTGAAATTTGGTTTATTTTGATTTTTATTATTTAAAAAAAAAATTTTTTTTTTTATTTTTTTTTTAAAAAATATTTTTTTTATTAACTTTGTCCCCCTTTCCTGAACTTTTGGTTCTCTCCTTGTTGCCCTCTCCTTATTCCACCTGCCCCCTCTTCCCCCCTCCCTTTTTGCAACCCCATATTATTTCTCTCTTATGAGATGGAAATTTTTTTTTGTTGTTGCTAATTTTTTAATTTTTTCTTTCTCCCTCCCCTGAGAGCCCACACTGAACACACGCTCTTTTGATCAGTTTCTGGGTGATTGTGAACACTCTTTCCTCTCCACCTCTTTTCATTGGACCTGAGTCACTACAGCCGATCATTGTTGCCTTTCCCTCTCTCATCAATAGGCGGCCTGTGGCCAAACGCCTTCCCCAAAGTGTAAGTACACTGTGCTACGCTAGCTTCTGTCTTGCATTCCATTCAGCCTCCTCTGACGACCCTTGCATATGGACCAGATGAGATGATCCTAATTCCACTGGAATATGGTACAAAGTGGTCCAGATATGATGGAATAGGTTTATGTTTAATGAATCCTAGAATGTAAGTACACTGTGCTACGCTACGTTGGCTTCTGTCTTGCATTCCCATCCAACATCCTCTGACGACCCTTGCGTATGGACCAGATGATCCTGATTCCACTGGAATATGGTACAAAGTGGTCCAGATTTGAAAGAAGAGATTTATGTTTGATGAATCCTAGAAATTTCACAAAATCGAAAAACGCTTAAATATATTTAACATTCTGATTTTACGAAGAAATAAGCTTTTTTTCTCGAATAAGCTATTGAGATGACAGGTTGCCAAATTTTAGGCTCTTAGTGTTTTGATTTTTTGTGTTTATTAGTTTGTCAAATCTTTTGATTTGAAGAGTTGAAAGTATTTACAAACTTTTCGGAACCTAAATGGGAGGAAAGAAAAAGCAAACCAATTTAAACAACAAAATGAAGCGAACATCAGGCATTCCTATCAAAAGCTCTGAGAAAAATCAACTAAAAAAGTTATCGAAGCACATCGAAAATGCACAAAAGGCTTCATTTTACAACGCTGATTCTGAAGAAGAAATAAATGGATTACTCGAGATAAGTGACATCTTTGATAAGCAACAGACTGTAAAAAATAACAAGGATAAAATTGTGACAGCAAATACACAAAAGCATAAGTCTTCATTAACAGATCTCAACAAACATGATACTGAAGACAGTGCCGATGATGAATACACAGATGAAGAACCTTGGTTGGTTGGTTGGTTGTTTAGGGTTTTATGGCGCATCAGCATCTACGGCTATAATGCGCCAAACGAAAGTCCAAAAAGTAAAAAGATAAAAATCATGAAACCCTGAACCAATATGTTAAAAGATAAATTACAAATATAACAAGAAAAATGTAAAACAATAAAATCCCACGTTCGGATTAACAGTAAACAAATGTAGAAATATGTTAAAAAAGAAATAAAAGTAACCCAGGTAAAAGCAATCTAGGTTAAATATATATATATAAAATTGAAGAGTAAAAAACTATAGGCGAGTAAAATATCCAGTAAATCTTAAAAATCTAAATACAGAGGTAAAAGAACAGTTATCAGATAACAAATGTCCGAGTGTAAGGGGCTCGGACATAAAATCGTGAAAATTAAAAAACAAACGCCGTTCAAAATTAAAACATGGACATGAGATTAAAATGTGTTTGATTGTTAAAATGGTGTCACAAAACTCGCACTTGGGTACGTCGTCCGCCCGTAAAAGAAACGAATGAGTAATAAACGAATGACCCAAGCGGAGCCGAGCAAGTACAACTTCCTCCTTGCGATTCCTGCGGTAACAAGACTGCCATGGTTTGATGATAGGTTTGATCTCGAAGAGCTTGTTGGTAAGCTGTTCCGACCAAGATCTCTGCCACTGTGCCCGGAGCTCGGTGGTAAAACGCTGCCGGAAATCCAGATATGGAACCGGCAACGGAGAGTCGGACAGGGGCGTGGCTGACTTGGCAGCAGCATCTGCCAAGTCATTGCCCCTGATACCGACGTGACCGGGCACCCAACAGAAATGGATGGTGGTGGTGGCTGCCAGACGATGTAGCTGCTGGCGGATCTTAGTAAGAACAGGGTGAGGTCGATGCCTCACCGAGATCAAAGCCTGTAGCGAGCTAAGCGAGTCGGTGTAAAGCACACACCGACGATGATGCTTAGTCGCCACGTGGTCCAAGGCGAGGCTGATAGCGTGCAACTCTGCGGTGAAGATGGAACACTGCAGTGGGATCTGGTCTGCAATGATTACATCACAGCAGACCATGGCTGATCCCACCGAAGTGCCGGACTTCGAGCCATCTGTAAAGACAGGCAAGAAGTCCGGGTGCTCAGCACGATGGCTGGCAAAGAGTTGCCGGTACACACAGTCGGGTGTAAAGGCCTTCCCCGTCCTGCACAGGGAAAAATCGCAGGAAGGGGAAACAGCGAGCCAAGGTGGAAGTGGCTCAGCTGTCGACTGTGCAACGCTATCGAGACTGGTGTTGATGTCTCTGAGGTAGCCTCGGACACGCAAACCAAAAGGACGAATGGCAGTCGGCCGATTAGTGTAAAGTATTTCCCACTTCGGACTGAAAACGCAGTCCCAAGTGGGATGGCCAGGCAGGGATCGCAATTTAGACGCATATTGTAGGGACAACTGCTGACGGCGAAGAGATAAAGAAGGTTCGTCGGTCTCAACGTAAAGACTCTGAACCGGTGAGGTGCGGAAGGCTCCCGTGCAAACACGGAGGGCCTGATGATGGAGGGGGTCCAGCACCTTCACCACCGAATCCCGGGCCGAGTCGTACACCTGGGATCCGTAGTCCAGTTTCGATCGGACAAGTGCACGGTACAGGCGGAGCAAAGAACATCGGTCCGCCCCCCAAGAGAGGGAGGAGAGGACCTTGACGATGTTCAATGCCCGCGTGCACTTGGACCTGAGATGACGTATGTGAGATAAAAAGGTCAATTTCCGATCGAATATGAGACCGAGAAACTTGGTCTCCGCCACAACTGGAATGATGTTACCCCCGAGCCGCAGCTCGGGATCCAGGTGAAGATTACGCTTGTGGCAAAAGTGCACACAATGAAGAACCAATCCCAAATGACGACCCAATCCTAAATGACGAACATGGTAATGCACCGACTAAATCTAGCTCAAGAAAGGAGGACTTTGCCATCATATTATTTAGTGACTCATCTAAACTAAGTGATTTGGATGATGAAAAGGTGACTGACCTTCTGTTTAACATTAATGATAATAGATCTGCATATAATATGAATAACTTTCCACTTCTTCATGGAATGGACGCCTTTAACAAACTTCATAATAGGGATCAAATGATCGAAAGGAATAAGGCATCTAAACGAGATGAAATGGAAGTTCAAATGGATAGACCAACAACTTCAAGAACCTTATCAATCTTTGAAAAAGATGCTCCCAAAAACCAAAGGAAAAATCAAATACAACAAGTTATGCAAACATGATGAAGAAAGGACTAAATAATAAATATGTACAAACCAACAAAACGAAACACACTCTATCACTCAATTCGATAGCCAAGCAACTGTCGGATGAAAATGTAACTGTAAATCTTCTGATCGACTTAGTTCTTCACTTACTTAAGTTTATATGTCCTTCTGAAGATATATATGTACTGATTATGGACATTCTCGTTCAGTTCAAAACCTAAAAGTCTAACCCTCCTACAGTGGAATTGTAGGGGGTTAATATCAAAAAAGGAGGAAATCTTGTTACTGGCAAAATACAAACTAGTAAATATTTTTGCCCTTCAAGAGGTAAAAACAAAAAAGCATATCAACTTTACTAATTTTGTTTCCTATTATCATTTTTCACCTTCAAGTAATAATGGAGTAGCACTCATTATTCATAAAAAATTTAAACATAATATCATATCACTTAATTATAATTTAGATTTAATTGATTTAATTGCTGTTAAGATTTTAATTAATAACACCATTTTTACAATTCTAAATGTATACAATCCAGATATAGTTATTAAGGAAAAAGAATATAATGATATATTCTCACAACTAAATGGTTCAATAATAATTGTAGGTGATTTTAATTCACATCATGGCCTCTGGTATTCTTATACAACTAATCCAGCTGGAGTCCAGCTTAGCGAATTTATATCTAACTCAAATTTAATATTATTAAATAGTAAACAAACAACACACGAAAACATAGCAAATAACCAGTCTATAATTGATCTTACATTAATTTCATTTGAATTAATAGATAAATTCAAATGGTCACTGTTACCCGACACAAGGGGCAGTGACCATCATCCGATTATGCTTACTTCTCACTCATTTGTAAAATTTCAGCAAAAAAATTTTTCTGAATGATTGGATTTCTTTTTACAAAATTTTAAATAACATTAACCCTCCTGAAAATCTAAATTGATGAATTTTTTGAATTTATTAAAGAAAATACTAAATCCAATTTCAAAACCATTATAAATAAAATTCCAAAATTAAAAAAGAATTTTTGGTATATGAATAGATTAGTAGCAATTAGGAAAAAAGCAGAAAATAAAGCTAATAGGACTAAATCATTTCAGGATATCAATAACTTCAAAAAAATTAAAGCAGAAGTGAGAAGAAAACTTAAAATAGCAGTAAGAGAAGACTGGATAGACTTTACATCACAATTAACTACTCAAAATTCAGGAAAGAATATTTGGAGAATCTTTAAAGCTGTCTTAAAAGAAAAGAATCAATCTCTTCCAATAGCTCAGTATGCTATTCAAAATAACCTTACTTTAAGTAAAACAGCAGAATTGTTTGCTCAAAATTTAATCATTGTTAAACATGCTCCAGTCTTAGATAATAAACAAATCTCTTATTTAAAAACTCAACTTAAAAAATTAAAATCTATCAACACAGAAATTAATTTACCTTTTACTTCTACAGAATTAAATATAGCTATTCATGGTTCAAATCTAAAATCTGCTCCTGGAGCAGATTTAATCTCAAACAAATTTTTTAAAAACTTACCTGAATTATGGAAGGAAAAATTACTTAATATTTTTAATTATATTTGGTCTACACATGACATTCCCCAATCTTGGGAAGAGATATTAATAATATTTATTTTAAAACCTAATAAAAAACATACAGAAATTAATTCATACAGACCTATTTCATTATTATCAAATTCCCTTAAATTATTTGAAAAAATTTTATTTAAAAGACTTGTGTGGCAAATAGATAAAGACAATATTCTTCCTAAAAATTTTTTTGGTTTCAGGAAAAATAGATCATTCAAAGAGTGTATTTCCCTACTACTCTCTGACATTTATGTGGCAAACCAAAGGAAAAAAATTTTACTAGCAGTTTCTATAGACTTTTCACAAGCATTTGATACTGTTTCTATTGATTATCTTCTATTAAAATTAGCTAAAGCAAAAATTGATTAAACTTAATTATTTTTTTATCGAAATACTTAAAAAATAGAAAATTTAAAGTCAAAATAAACACAAACTACTCTAATACTCATAAGGTAACACAAGGACTAGCTCAAGGATCCACCTTATCACCCATTTTATTCAACTTATATTTATATGACATTCATAAAATATTTGATAAAAACTTTAATTATACAAGCTACGCTGACGATTTGACATTCTGGACTTCTGATAAAAATGAGTATGATATTCAACAAAAAACTCAAAAACAACTCAACAAACTTATCTTATTTTGCAATAAATGGAACTTAAAGATTAATATCCAAAAAACTTATTGTATTCATTTTTACAGAAACAGGTATATTTATCCAAAATTTATAATAAAAATTAATAATAATATTATCACACAAGTTAATCAATGCAAACTACTTGGATTCCATTTGGACTCTAAACTTAATTGGAATTCACACCTAGAACATGCTTTTAACTCAGGATCCAAATTACTCAATATTTACAAATATTTTGCTTTTAAAAAAGATGGCACTTCTCCACAAACTTTAATAACTCTATATAAAAACTTAATTAGAACTAAAATAGAATATGGTTTAGAATTAATTGATTTTCCTAGTCCACCTAAACTTAAAAAATTAAATATTATACAAAATAAATGTTTAAAGATTGCCTTGGGTCTTCCCAGTTTCTGCCCCACACTTGCACTTCTGGCAGAAACTGCTTTTTCAAATTTTGAGATTAGACATTCCATTTTAACCTTGAAATACTATATTAGACTTCATCTTAAATTACCTGACCATCCATTTTACCTAAAATACAAAAGACTATCATTTTATAAAATTTTAAAAGACAACCCCATCTTATTTAATTATTTTAATAAATTTCAGAAAGGAGATCTTAAAGGAGATTGTCCGGAAAACTTTGCATTCTGGTGCTCTCTTTCACCCAAATTTTACACTGAGATTCCCCTTTTAAATGCTAAAAATGACACCTCAACTGAGGTTATTTTACAACTTTTTTATAATTTTAAACAAGAAAATTTTAATAATTTTTTAGAAATTTATACAGATGGATCTTTCATCCAAGACTCTGGATCTGCTACAGCTGCAGTCTATATTCCTTCACTTAATACATCCATGAGCTTCAAATTACCAAATCACACCCCTATTTTACATGCAGAAATTTATGCTGCATTTCAGTGGCTTTTACTAAATATTAAAAATCATTCAATTGTTATATATATTGACTCAAAGGGAGCAATACAAACTTTAAAACAACATCCTTCTAATACAGACTATCCTTATTACATTAATACACTTTTAAAATTAAATACTGAAAACTTGAATAGTTGGTTGGTTGGTTGTTTTGGGTTTAATGGCGCATTAGCAACTCAGGCTATAATGCGCCAAACTAATGTCTAAATAAAAGCTAAAAGTCATCACACCCACAACCAAAGTTAAAAATGTACTACATGTATAGAGAAAAAACAATGTAAAACAATAAAAGGAAACATAGTTAACAAGAAACAAAGGTATAAATGTATAATAAATATAAAAAGCACCCAGGTGTAAGCGACCTGGGTTATACATTCGAATAAAACTATAGACGAGTAAAATATCCAGTATATTTTAAAAATTGGAAAACAGCGTTAAAACAACAATGGTCAGATAAAAGATGTCCGAGTGTAAGGGGCTCGGACGTAAAATCATGAAAGTTAAAATAGAGTCGACGTTCCAAGTTAAAAGCAGGACAGGAAAGTAAAATATGTTTGATCGTTAAAACGGTGTCACAAAACTCGCACTTAGGTACTGCGTCCGCCTTAAGGAGAAAAGAGTGTGTTAAAAACGAGTGACCTAAGCGGAGCCGAGCAAGGACAACTTCCTCCTTACGATTCCTACGAAAACAAGACTGCCACGGTTTGACAATGGGCTTGATCTCGAAGAGCTTGTTAGCAACCTGTTCAGACCAAGATCTCTGCCACTGTGCCCGGAGCTCGATGGTGAAACGCTGCCGGAAATCCACATATGGAACCGGCAACGGAGAGTCGGACAGGGGCGTGGCTGACCTGGCAGCAGAATCTGCCAAATCATTGCCCCTGATCCCGACATGACCGGGCACCCAACAGAAGAGAATGGTGGTGGTGGCTGCCAGACGATGGAGCTGCTGGCGGATCTTGGAGAGAACAGGGTGAGGCCGATGCCTCACTGAGATCAAAGCCTGTAGCGAGCTAAGCGAGTCGGTGTAAAGCACACACCGACGATGATGCTTAGCTGCTATATGGTCCAAGGCAATGCTGATAGCATGCAACTCAGCAGTGAAGATGGAACACTGCTGTGGGATCTGGTCTGCAATGATTACATCACAGCAGACCATGGCTGATCCCACAGAAGTGCCGGACTTCGAGCCATCTGTGAAAACAGGCAAGAAGTCCGGGTGCGCAGCACGATGGCTGGCAAAGAGTTGCCGGTACACACAGTCGGGTGTAAAGGCCTTCCCCGTCCTGCACAGGGAAAAATCGCAGGAAGGGGAAACAGCGAAAACTTGAATAGAAATAATAATAAAATTACGATAAGCTGGATTCCAGGACATTCTGGAATCAAAGAAAATGAAGAAGTGGACAATATTGCAAAATTTGCTCATAACTTAAATACTTTTACTCCAATACATAATTTTTATACTCGAACTAAAAAAGAGATAAAAAACTTAGAATTTATCATGTTGGAAAAATACTTTCAAATAAATTCATTCCTCAAACCAAACTTCAGATATTTTCTTTCCAATAAAATTAATCATTTCTTAAATTTTTCATTCAAAAGACAAGAAATTAGAGTTCGGTACTTACGTATTAACGCCACCGCAGCAGAAGTTGCGCTTATGCGCCAATAAAGAGAAATCTTGTTGTTCGCACGCGCACGCAGTTATCTTTTGGATTCCTTGTTGTTTGCTGATTTTTGACGCCATTTTTTAGTGCTACGAAAATGCGTATTTGGGATTTGCCAAAAACAGAACAAGATGCAATTTTATTTTTTCAGGAGCGAAATATGTTACCAAAAAAACGAAAATGTACCAATTCCCATGACATGAAACTTTATTTTGGTAAACGTAAGTTTTGGAAATGTAATTTAAGACAGTGTGATCAGCAAGTGGGACTTAGAAAAGACAACTGGTTTGAGGGAAGCAGAATTCCATTTTGTTCAGCTTTGAGATTCATATACTGCTGGTGCGAGGAGTTGACGTCGATTAAATTTTGTGAAAAGCAACTTGATTTATCGGATAAAACTGTTATAGATTGGAACAATTACATGCGTGAATTATGTGTCTTGGATATGGAGAATAAACCAAACAAGAAGGTAGGTGGACCAGATTGCATTGTGGAAATTGATGAAAGTTTGTTTACTAAACGTAAAAATAATTGTGGTCGAGTATTACCCGAACAGTGGGTGTTTGGTGGTATATGTAGAGAAACAAAAGATTCGTTTGTTGTCACTGTTCCTAATAGAACTGGCTCTACCCTTCTTGATAAAATTATTGAAAACATTGCAGATGGTAGCACAATTTATTCTGACAGTTGGAAAGGTTACCAAACAAATAGAATAGAAATAGAAGGATTCCTACATGCTAAAGTTAATCATAAATACAATTTTATTGATCCTGATACAGGAGTTCATACATAAACAGTTGAGAGAATGTGGGGCAATGCTAAATGGAGGAACAAGAGACATAGGGGGACAGCGAGACATCATTTGGAATCTTATTTATCAGAGTTCATATGGCGATAGCATCAGGCGAAAGAAAATAGAATCTGTTTTGAATCTATGTTAAAATCTATATCGGCCCATTTTCCACCGAAATCCGATTGACTACTTTGTTTTTAAATAAAGTGTTTTGAATTTTGAAAGTGTTTTGATTTTAAATAAAGTGTTTTATTTTATGATTTATCGTAAAAATTTTAGGTGTAGATTGGCGGCACTTAAAACCCGCCAAATCTGTAGCTGCGGTGGCGTTAATACGTAAGTACCTAGAGTTCTTATGCATCTAAGAACAGATACCATCATGTTAAACAAATCTAAATTTTTATTAAAAATAATCAATAGTCCAAATTGTTCTCTATGCAACCTAAAAGAAAATTCTACTCATCTGATATTAAATTGTGATAAATTTATCACACAAAGGAAAAAAATTTTTTTTGGAACTTGAAAATTTAGGAATAAATGATTTTAATTTAAATTCAATTCTAAACTACCCAAAATTATCCACACAAATAAAAATTTATCGCCTCTTACTTGATTTCCTCCAGGATACAGATATATGGTTCAAGATATAAAAAAAAAACAAAAAAAAACATATATATTAAAAATATATATAAATATAAAAAGTATAAAAAAAATAATAATAATAAAAAATATATATATATATAAAAAAAATAATAAAAAAATATATATATATATATAAAAACATAAATATGCATAAAAAAAAGTATATAAAAAAAAGGTATAAAAAATGTGTAAATAAATATAGCTAAAAAAAAAGAGTGAAAAAAAAAATTAAAATAACAAGGAAAATAGAAAACTAAAATAACTTAGTGAAACAATTTTTCTGGGAAAGCCTGTATAAGGACCTCCGAATTCTTTTTGTGACGTTACTACTACTACTACATCTATTTCATCATGTCAATGGTTTTGGATTCCCGACTTCAGAACTCTTTTAGATTTTTTCTTCAAGATACCAATATTCGTGATATTCTTTGCAAACTTCAGGCCTATTTCAACGATGAAAATATTATCCAAGTGGCGCAGGAAATAAAATCACGCTCTGTAGCGATAATAACCCTTTCTTCACTTGAGGCAAGTGTTCAACTCTCAGATTTCTTCTCTTTCTATTAACGGCAGAGATATTTCTTTCCACTATCTTGGATCCTCTGTTAAACGTGTAATAATATCCAAACTGCCCTTTTTCATTACTAATGAAGAAATTACCGACGAACTCTCAAAATTTGGCCTTGTTAAAAATATTTCTTACGAATTCTACTCGGAAGAAAACTTTAAATCTATCAAAACAGGTTCCAGGATCATGGCGATTGAATTAGATAAGCATATTCCTCACTACCTTTCTATTGCCGGATTTAATGCCACGATTTTTTATCCTGGCATCACAAAACTATGTCGCAGATGCAAATCACCTGGACACTGCAAATTCCTGCCCAATCTTCAAACCTTCTTCTTCTGTTATTGGTAACCCCAACCCAATCGATGAAAACATCACTCCAACTCCTTCTCCTTCCAGCGGAAACCTTTTGGTCAATTCAACTGCCTCTACTAAACTGGACCCTACAGATGCAATAACTTCTACCCCCACTTTAGACAACTCTTCTTTCTGCGACAATAACTCTGATTTCGCTAACCAAATTCCTTCTCCAATTCCATTAATTGTGGACTTGGCCCAGAATGAGCCCAATACTTCCATCAACGATGACCCATGTATCGCTTTGAATAATTCTGAACCTCCGCTCAAACATAGAAAAGTCAAGAGCTTCGTAGCCACTATCTTTGGGAAAGACAGAGAAATCTTCAAAGAAGAGGATATTCAGGGCGTTTTTATAAAATTTTTAGAGTATATCGCAACTCGCGAAAGAAATCAACTTAGAGATGCTCCATGTGGTGTCATGTGTCTAAAAACCACCATGAGACCAGATAAGAAGCTATTACCCAGATACAGTGCTTTCTATGAGCTAGTAGCTGAGAAATTTTGTAATTCCCAACCTTCCAACATTTTATTTAATTGTGCCAAATATCTTTCTGTTTTCCAGAAACATGGTCTTGACAAGCTTCGAGAAAAAATAGATAAGGATATTTACGAACTTTCTCAACTGTAATTGTTCTGCTTTTTTGTTTCTTCTGTCCTTGGTTTTGTGTTTCCTGCTCTCCAAAGTGTTTCTCTACCATCGAAATTCTGTAATTGATGAGTTCCCTTGCTGCTTGAAATATGGTCCAACTTCTGGAGATGATAAGTAACCTTTCTATCTTTCTCTCTTCCTTTCTCCTTTATTCTATCTGCCTTCTTTCTTTTTCTCACTCTGATCGCTCACCGTGACATCTGATATCGCAGTGCCTACTGCGAGGTCTGATGTCTCGATGAGCGCTCTCCTTTCCCTCTTCCCATTTTCGATTTTTGCAATTTGCATATTGCCCAACTTCTACTTCTTACCCCCTTACTCAGACAAATTACTACCTACTTTCAATCAGCCGTATAGGCTTCGGCAGTGCGCCGAATCATACTAAATTTTATCATCGTTCTACCTCCGATGAAAGAGATATGGGTATCGACCCGGTGCTCTGTATTGTCCTTAATGATCTTTGATCTTTGGATTCTCTCTGTGACAGTCTTGGGTTTTTTTCTTTCTCAGTTTCGTTTTCGCTCTCGATGAAGCTAGTGAGAGGTGCACATGTCCAAGATCGGGCTCTTCAGTTTGCAAGTGTTTTATTTTAGTTAAGTTGATGAAAGTTTATTGATTTGGAGAGTTATTAAATCAAACTCCCTTCCCAATGGGTGCGAAGAAAAAACCAACGAACGCCAACAACAAAATGAAGAAAACTAGCGGAATTCCGATTAAAAGTTCGGAAAAGTGCCAGCTAAAAAAAATGGCGAAACACGTGGAAAAAGCACAGATGGCTTCGCTATATATCCCAAACTCCGAAGAAGAAATAAATGAACTTTTAGAAGCAGGTGAAATCAGTGATCAAGAATCTAAAACTAATGATACTACTCCTAATTTGAAGAATGCAACATCTAAAGACGAAAACGTGTTAGCACGGATGTGCCACATTGGATTGCGTTCTGAGATTACTATCTCAAAACTTTATAATACTTTAAGTCTCGTTACATGCCTACCATTTTGTAATTTCACTTTTAGTTTGTCGAGGATTAATACGGTTATATCTGTTCTCTGGCATTCTGTAGAAATCTGAGGAAAATAAGAATGTCTTGTAACTGGAGGAGATCCCACGGAAGAAAAATTACATTTATGCGAAAAATATCAATCTATGTGGCCAGGAAGTTGAAACGGCCGAGTGGTTAGCGCGCTTGGCTACTGATCTAAGGGACCTGGGTTCGAACCCCGGAATTAGGCATGGATGTGTGTGTCGTTTTTCTGCTGAGGTCCTGCCATCCTCTCAGATCTCCTACTGTGGCATATAAACTGACAGGCTCCTGTCAGACCTCTGTGGCAAGCAGCTGCTTGAGGGGGTATTTATTTTATTTTTATTTATTATCCACAAGACTCGGAAAGCATCGCGGAGGGATACATCACAGATGCAGATTCTGCCTCCGAGGATGAAATAGTTCCTGCAACAGCTACATCTAAAGTCATGAAAAATGATCTTGTAATCATCATTTACAGTGAAACCTCAAAATTAAGTCATTTAGATGATGATAAAGTCACAGACTTCTTCTTTAATATTCTAAATAAAGACATCAAAGGTAGGTTTACTCGCAAAGGTGATGTGATACTTTTTCCTAAATGTGACTCTGATTTGGAAACTTTAAAAAGTATTAATAATATCTTGGGAGTGGATGTAACCTATCGAATTCCTAATGAGGATAGTTGCATGGGTTTGCTGATTAATGTAAACACCAAATACTCGGATGAATACTTACTCCAATGCCTAAAATGCTACAGCGTCTTTAAAGTCAGACGCATGATGAGATTCCAACCTAACAATTCCAAAGATGGCTTTCTCAAAACTCCCATCGAAAATGTAGTTATTTACTGTTCTGATAAAAAGTTACCCAGAGAAGTTAATATAGGTTTTAGCCAAAGAACATTTCGGATCCCCCATTCTATGCAGCAATTGTTGGCGCTGGGGCCACTCTGCAGTGGGTTGCAGGAGCCGCATAAGATGCAAAAGATGCAGTGATCCCCATTCGCACAAAACATGCAAAATTTCCGAATTTAAATGCCCAAACTGTAGTATGGACCACCCTGCAACTTATTATGCTTGTCCAATTAAAAAAATTGCCTGCAAGGCTATGCAAATTCAAAGACGCCAACAATGCAGTTGGTTGGTTGGTTGTTTGGAGTTTTATGGCGCATGAGCTACTCAGGCTATAATGCGCCAAACAAGGTAAAAATATGCTAAAAAACAAATACTCCTCAACCAAAATTAAAAAACAAATGCTGGTTGGTTGTTTGGTTTGGTTGTTTGGGGTTTTTTGGCGCAATAGCAACTAAGGCTATATTGCACCAAACAAACGATAAAAAAGGGTAAAAGACATGGAACCCAGAACCAAATTTAAAAGAGACACAAATAATACAGCATAAAAAACGAGATGTATAAAAAGAGTAAAAGAAAGCAACAAGTGTAAAAGCAACAATAACAATGGGTGTATAGGACCCATGTAAAAAACAACAGGTAAAACACAGGTAAAAACCCAGTAAAAAAGAGAAAATTCATAAACGAGTAAAATAACCGGTAAAGCGTAAAAAGTCGAAAACAGTAGTTAAAAGTGAATCATCAGATAAAAGTTGTCCGAGTGTAAGGGGCTCGGACGTAAAATCGTGGAAGTTAAAAAACAAACGTCGTTCAAGGTTAAAACAATGATATTCAATTAAAATATGTTTAACTGTTAAAACGGTGTCACAAAACTCGCACTTAGGTACTGCGTCCGCCTTAAGAAGAAAAGAGTGTGTTAAAAACGAGTGACCTAGGCGGAGCCGAGCAAGGACAACTTCCTCCTTACGATTCCTGCGAAAACAAGACTGCCACGGTTTGACAATGGGCTTGATCTCGAAGAGCTTGTTAGCAACCTGTTCAGACCAAGATCTCTGCCACTGTGCCCGGAGCTCGATGGTGAAACGCTGCCGGAAATCCACATATGGAACCGGCAACGGAGAGTCGGACAGGGGCGTGGCTGACCTGGCAGCAGAATCTGCCAAATCATTGCCCCTGATTCCGACATGACCGGGCACCCAACAGAAGAGAATAGTGGTGGTGGCTGCCAGACGATGGAGCTGCTGGCGGATCTTGGAGAGAACAGGGTGAGGCCGATGCCTCACTGAGATCAAAGCCTGTAGCGAGCTAAGCGAGTCGGTGTAAAGCACACACCGACGATGATGCTTAGCTGCTATATGGTCCAAGGCAATGCTGATAGCATGCAACTCAGCAGTGAAGATGGAACACTGCTGTGGGATCTGGTCTGCAATAATTACATCACAGCAGACCATGGCTGATCCCACAGAAGTGCCGGACTTCGAGCCATCTGTGAAGACAGGCAAGAAGTCCGGGTGCGCAGCACGATGGCTGGCAAAGAGTTGCCGGTACACACAGTCGGGTGTAAAGGCCTTCCCCGTCCTGCACAGGGAAAAATCGCAGGAAGGGGAAACAGCGAGCCAAGGTGGAAGGAAGTGGCTCAGCTGTCGACTGTGCGATGCTATCGAGACTGGTGTTGATGTCTCGCAGGTAATCTCGGACACACAAACCGAAGGGACGAATGGCAGTCGGCCGATTCTGGTATAACATTTCCCACCTGGGACTGAAAACGCAGTCCCAAGTAGGATGGCCTGGCAGGGATCGCAATTTTGATGCATACTGTAGGGACAACTGCTGACGGCGAATAGATAAAGATGGTTCGTCGGTCTCAACGTAGAGACTCTGGACCGGTGAAGTGCGGAAGGCCCCCGTGCACACACGGAGGGCCTGATGATGGAGTGGGTCCAGCACTTTCACCACCGAATCCCGGGCGGAGTCATACACCTGGGATCCGTAGTCCAGTTTCGACCGGACAAGTGCACGGTAAAGACGGAGCAAAGAACATCGGTCCGCCCCCGAAGAGAGGGAGGAGAGGACCTTGATGATGTTCAATGCCCGCGTGCACTTGGACCTGAGATGTCGAATATGAGATAAAAAGGTCAATTTCCGGTCGAAGATGAGACCGAGAAACTTCGTCTCCGCCACAACTGGAATGATGTTACCCCCGAGCCGCAACTCGGGGTCCAGATGAAGATTACGCTTGCGGCAAAAGTGCACGCAAGCGGTCTTCTGTGGGGAGAACCGGAACCCATTAGCCGTCGCCCAAACCGAGAGATTGTTCAGGGCAGTTTGCAGTTGTTGTTCAATGACCCTCATGCTGGACGATGAGCAAAAGATGCTAAAGTCATCAACATAAAGGGCATTGCCTACAGTCGGAGGAAGTTGCCGTGTAATGGAATTTATCTTGACAGCGAAAAGCGTAACACTCAGGACGCAGCCTTGTGGCACCCCCTGGTCTTGGGGGAAAGGCCGCGACAGACTGTTGGCGACACGAACTCGAAAAATACGAGAAGATAAAAAGTTTGCAATGAAGATCGGCATGTGACCTCGCAAGCCAAAGCTGTGAAGGTCACGAAGAATGCCGAATCTCCATGCCGTGTCGTACGCTTTTTCGATGTCGAAGAAAATGGGCACCAGGTGCTCTCGACGTAAAAAAGAATTCCTGATCGCCGATTCGAGGCGGATCAGGTGGTCTAAAGTAGACCGGTGCCTGCGAAACACACACTGGGTGTTGGAAAGAAGGCCGTGATGTTCCAAATACCAGGCCAGCCTGGTATTTACCATCCTTTCCAACACCTTGCAGACGCAGCTCGTCAACGCAATTGGACGATAATTCGAAGGAATCTTGGGATCTTTTCCTGGCTTAGGGAAGGCCAAGACGATGGCCTCCCGCCAGGAGTCCGGAAACTGCTCCTTGATGAAAATACGGTTGAAGAGTCGGAGCAGTCGATCCTTACTCGATGGTGAGAGATGTTGGAGCATGGCATAATGGACATTGTCTGGCCCCACAGCAGATGCACGAGAAGTGTGCAGAGCAAGGCGAAGCTCCTCCGCTGTGAATGGCCTGTTGTAAGACTCCAGGCCATTCGAATGGAAGGACAGCGAAGAGCGTTCGGCCCTGCTCTTCTGGGCCAGAAACTCGGGGGAGTACGAGGATGATGAGGAGATGGAGGAGAATGACTCCCCCAGAGTGTCGGCAATTGCACGAGGATCAGGAATTGCCTGTCCATTGTGCTCCAGGATCGATAATGAGTGGGACGTGTAATTCCCACCCATCTTCCGGACCTTATCCCACACAACCTTAGAACTGGTCGTGCGGGTGATTGGTTGTTTGGTTGTTTGGGGTTTTTTGGCGCAATAGCAACTAAGGCTATATTGCGCCAAACAAACGATTAAAAGGGTTGGTTGGTTGGTTGTTTGGAGTTTTATGGCGCATGAGCTACTAAGGCTATAATGCGCCAGACAAGGTAAAAATATGCTAAAAAACAAATACTCCTCAACCAAAATTAAAAAACAAATGCTCGAAAGGGTAAAAATTAAAACCAACAAGATATATATATAACAGAAATAAAAAGTGAGGTGTAAAACAACAAATATGTAGATAAATAAATACAGTACAGACAAAGGATAAAACTAGCCCAGGTGTAAATGACCTAGGCAGACGGTGAATAAATTACAAATGATTAAAATTATAATCTGGTAAAATATCCTGTAAACTGTAAAAAGGCAAAAATTGGAGATAAAATGGCACTATCAGATAAAAGATGTCCGAGTGTAAGTGGCTCGGACGTAAAATTGTGAAAATTAAAATACAAACGACGTTCTAGGTTAAAACATGGACATTCAATTAAAATATGTTTGATTGTTAAAATGGTGTCACAAAACTCGCACTTAGGCACGTCGTCCGCCCGTAAAAGAAACGAATGAGTAAGAAACGAGTGACCTAAGCGGAGCCGAGCAAGTACAACTTCCTCCTTGCGATTCCTGCGGTAACAAGACTGCCATGGTGTGATGATAGGTTTGATCTCGAAGAGCTTGTTGGTAAGCTGTTCCGACCAAGATCTCTGCCACTGTGCCCGGAGCTCGGTGGAAAAACGCTGCCGGAAATCCAGATAGGGAACCGGCAACGGAGAGTCGGACAGGGGCGTGGCTGACCTGGCAGCAGAATCTGCCAAATCATTACCCCTGATTCCGACGTGACCGGGCACCCAACAGAAGAGAATCGTGGTGGTGGCTGCCAGACGATGGAGCTGCTGGCGGATCTTGGAGAGAACAGGGTGAGGCCGATGCCTCACTGAGATCAAAGCCTGTAGCGAGCTAAGCGAGTCGGTGTAAAGCACACACCGACGATGATGCTTAGTCGCCACGTGGTCCAAGGCGAGACTGATAGCGTGCAACTCTGCAGTGAAGATGGAACACTGCAGTGGGATCTGGTCTGCAATGATTACATCACAGCAGACCATGGCTGATCCCACCGAAGTGCCGGACTTCGAGCCATCTGTAAAGACAGGCAAGAAGTCCGGGTGCTCAGCACGATGGCTGGCAAAGAGTTGCCGGTACACACAGTCGGGTGTAAAGGCCTTCCCCGTCCTGCACAGGGAAAAATCGCAGGTAGGGGAAACAGCGAGCCATGGTGGAAGTGGCTCAGCTGTCGACTGTGCAACGCTATCGAGACTGGTGTTGATGTCTCTGAGGTAGCCTCGGACTCGCAAACCAAAAGGACGAATGGCAGTCGGCCGATTATTGAAAAGCATTTCCCACTTCGGACTGAAAACGCAGTCCCAAGTGGGATGGCCAGGCAGGGATCGCAATTTAGAAGCATATTGTAGGGACAACTGCTGACGGCGAACAGATAAAGACGGTTCGTCGGTCTCAACGTAAAGACTCTGGACCGGTGAGGTGCGGAAGGCTCCCGTGCAAACACGGAGAGCCTGATGATGGAGGGGGTCCAGCACCTTCACCACCGAATCCCGGGCCGAGTCGTACACCTGGGATCCGTAGTCCAGTTTCGATCGGACAAGTGCACGGTACAGGCGGAGCAAAGAACATCGGTCCGCCCCCCAAGAAAGGGAGGAGAGGACCTTGACGATGTTCAATGCCCGCGTGCACTTGGACCTGAGATGACGTATGTGTGGTAAAAAGGTCAATTTCCGATCGAATATGAGACCGAGAAACTTGGTCTCCGCCACAACTGGAATGATGTTACCCCCGAGCCGCAGCTCGGGATCCAGATGAAGATTACGCTTGTGGCAAAAGTGCACACAAGCGGTCTTCTGTGGGGAGAACCGAAACCCGTTTGCCGTCGCCCAAACCGAAAGATTGTTCAGGGCAATTTGCAGTTGTCTTTCAATGACCCTCATGCTGGAAGATGAGCAAAAGATGCTAAAGTCATCAACATAGAGGGCATTGCCTACTGATGGAGGAAGTTGTCTAGTAATTGAATTAATCTTGACAGCGAAAAGCGTAACACTCAGAACGCAGCCTTGTGGCACCCCCTGTTCTTGGGGGTACGGCCGCGACAGAGTGTTACCGACACGGACACGAAAAGAGCGTGTCGATAAGAAGTTGGAGATGAAGATCGGCATGTGACCTCTTAAGCCGTAGCTGTGGAGGTCACGAAGAATGCCGAATCTCCAAGCCGTGTCGTACGCTTTTTCGATGTCGAAGAAAATTGACACCAGGTGCTCTCTACGTAAAAATGAGTTTCTGATAGCCGATTCGAGGCGTATCAGATGGTCAAGAGTTGACCGTTGCCTGCGAAAGCCACACTGGGTGTTGGAAAGAAGGTTGTGGTGTTCTAAATACCAGACGAGTCTGGCATTTACCATTCTTTCCAACACCTTGCACACGCAGCTCGTCAATGCGATTGGACGATAATTGGAAGGAATCTTGGGATCTTTGCCTGGCTTGGGGAAGGCCAAGACGATGGCCTCCCGCCAGGAGTCCGGAAACTGCTCCTCGAGAAAAATACGATTGAAGAGATGGAGCAGCCGATCCTTACTCGATGGTGAAAGATGTTGGAGCATGGCATAATGGACATTGTCCGGCCCGACAGCAGAGGCACGAGAAGAGTGCAGAGCAAGGCGAAGCTCCTCCGCTGTGAATGGCCTGTTGTAAGGCTCCAGGCCATTCGAGTGGAAAGACAGCGGAGAGCGTTCCGCCCTGCCCTTCTGGGCCAGAAACTCGGGGGAGTAAGAAGAAGAAGAAGAGATGGAGGAGAACGACTCCCCCAGAGTGTCGGCAATTGCTGTGGGATCAGCAATTGCCTGTCCATTGTGCTCCAGGATCGATAACGAGTGGGACGTGTAGTTCCCACTCATCTTCCGGACTTTATCCCACACGACCTTGGAACTAGTCGTGCGGGTTATGGATGATGTATACTTGATCCAAGATTCCTTCTGGCTCTGGCGTCGGACGAAACGAGCTTTCGCCCTGGCGCGTTTGAAGTTCTCGAGGTTGGGGGTTGTCGGATATCTCCGAAACACCCCCCAAGCCTTGTTCTGAGCCTTACGAGCTGCGGTGCAATCTGGATTCCACCACGGTTTCGGAAAGCGAGGAAACCGTGTAGAAGTTTGAGGAATTGTTGATGCAGCTGCATCTACGATACAGTCCGTTATCTCCGCTACTGCCACATTGATTGGCTCCTGGCTGACGGAGTGGTCGTCGAGCTCAGAGAGCAGCTCGAAACCACCCCAGTCAGCCCGATCCAGCCTCCACCGTGAGACGCGTGAAGGGCTGCAAGGCCCCCCACAGGAGATGGTGCACACCACGGGGAGGTGATCGCTTCCGTAATTAAAAGGGTAAAAGATATGAAACCCACAACCAAATTTAAAAGAGACACAAACAACACAGCATAAAAACGAGATATAGAAAAAGAATAAAAGAAAACAACAAGTGTAAAATCAACAATAACAAGGGGTGTATAGGACCCATGGAAAAAAACAGGTAAAAATCCACTAAAAAAGAGAAAATTTATAAACGAGTATAATATCCGGTAAAGCATAAAAATTCGAAAACAGTAGTTAAAAGTGAATCATCGGATAAAAGATGTCCGAGTGTAAGGGGCTCGGACGTTTGGTTTGGTTGTTTGGGGTTTAATGGCGCATCGGCAACAAGGCCATAATGCGCCAAACAAAAGACAATATAAAAGATAAAAGTCATAGAAACCCGCAACCAAAATTAAAAATATAGTTTCAACATGATAAATGGGTAAAATAACAAAAAAAAAACAGGTACATATAACCAGAGTAAAACAACTGTAGAAATACTAAATAAAATAATCCCAGGTGTAAGAGACCTGGGGTAAAGAATGCGATTAAAATATCCAGTATAATTAGTATATCAAATTCGATTAAAATATCCAGTAAATTTTAAAAATTGAAAAACAGCGGTAAAATGACAATGATCTGATAAAAGATGTCCGAGTGTAAGGGGCTCGGACGTAAAATCATGGAAGTTAAAAAACATACGTCGTTCAAGGTTAAAACAATGACATTCAATTAAAATATGTTTAACTGTTAAAACGGTGTCACAAAACTCGCACTTAGGTACTGCGTCCGCCTTAAGAAGAAAAGAGTGGGTTAAAAACGAGTGACCTAAGCGGAGCCGAGCAAGGACAACTTCCTCCTTACGATTCCTGCGAAAACAAGACTGCCACGGTTTGACAATGGGCTTGATCTCGAAGAGCTTGTTAGCAACCTGTTCAGACCAAGATCTCTGCCACTGTGCCCGGAGCTCGATGGTGAAACGCTGCCGGAAATCCACATATGGAACCGGCAACGGAGAGTCGGACAGGGACGTGGCTGACTTGGCAGCAGCATCTGCCAAGTCATTGCCCCTGATCCCGACATGACCGGGCACCCAACAGAAGAGAATCGTGGTGGTGGCTGCCAGACGATGGAGCTGCTGGCGGATCTTGGAGAGAACAGGGTGAGGCCGATGCCTCACTGAGATCAAAGCCTGTAGCGAGCTAAGCGAGTCGGTGTAAAGCACACACCGACGATGATGCTTTTAGCTGCTATATGGTCCAAGGCAATGCTGATAGCATGCAACTCAGCAGTGAAGATGGAACACTGCAGTGGGATCTGGTCTGCAATGATTACATCACAGCAGACCATGGCTGATCCCACTGAAGTGCCGGACTTCGAGCCATCTGTAAAGACAGGCAAGAAGTCCGGGTGCTCAGCACGATGGCTGGCAAAGAGTTGCCGGTACACACAGTCGGGTGTAAAGGCGTTCCCGGTCCTGCACAGGGAAAAATCGCAGGAAGGGGAAACAGCGAGCCAAGGTGGTAGTGGCTCAGCTGTCTACTGTGCAATGCTATGGAGACTGGTGTTGATGTCTCGCAGGTAACCTCGGACACGCAAACCGAAAGGACGAATGGCAGTCGGCCGATTAGTGCAAAGTAGTTCCCACTTCGGACTGAAAACGCAGTCCCAAGTGGGATGGCCTGGCAGGGATCGCAATTTTGATGCATACTGTAGGGACAACTGCTGACGGCGAATAGATAAAGATGGTTCATAGGTCTCAACGTAGAGACTCTGGACCGGTGAAGTGCGGAAGGCCCCCGTGCACAGACGGAGGGCCTGATGATGGAGTGGGTCCAGCACTTTCACCACCGAATCCTGGGCGGAATCATACACCTGGGATCCGTAGTCCAGTTTCGACCGGACAAGTGCACGGTAAAGGCGGAGCAAAGAACATCGGTCCGCCCCCGAAGACAGGGAGGAGAGGACCTTGATGATGTTCAATGCTCGCGTGCACTTGGACCTGAGATGTCGAATATGAGATAAAAAGGTCAATTTCCGGTCGAAGATGAGACCGAGAAACTTGGTCTCCGCCACAACTGGAATGATGTTACCCCCGAGCCGCAGCTCGGGGTCCAGATGAAGATTACGCTTGCGGCAAAAGTGCACGCAAGCGGTCTTCTGTGGGGAGAACCGGAACCCATTGGCCGTCGCCCAAACCGAGAGATTGTTCAGGGCAGTTGTCGTTCAATGACCCTCATGCTGGACGATGAGCAAAAGATGCTAAAGTCATCAACATAGAGGGCATTGCCTACAGTCGGAGGAAGTTGCCGTGTAATGGAATTGATCTTGACAGCGAAAAGCGTAACACTCAGGACGCAGCCTTGAGGCACCCCCTGTTCTTGGGGGAAAGGCCGCGACAGAGTGTTGCCGACACGAACTCGAAAAATACGAGGAGATAAAAAGTTCGCAATGAAGATCGGCATGTGACCTCGCAAGCCGAAGCTGTGAAGGTCACGAAGAATGCCGAATCTCCATGCCGTGTCGTACGCTTTTTCGATGTCGAAGAAAACTGACACCAGGTTTGGTTTGGTTGTTTGGGGTTTAATGGCGCATCGGCAACAAGGCCATAATGCGCCAAACAAAAGACAATATAAAAGATAAAAATCATAGATCCCCATAACCAAAAGTTAAAATACATTTTCAACATTGTAAAGTGATAAAAGAACAAAAAACAAGTGTATATGAACAGAGTAAAACAACTGTAGAATTATTAAATAAAACAATCCCAGGTGTAAGAGACCTGGGGTAAATAATACATAAAGGCAAGGTAAAATCAAATTCGGTTAAAATATCCACAATATTTCAAAAAGGTAAAAACTGAAGATAAAATGCAATGATCAGATAAAAGATGTCCGAGTGTAAGAGGCTCGGACATAAAATTATGGAAATTAAAAATCACACGCCGTTCAAAGTTAAAAGCAGAGCATGAGATTAAAATATGTTCGATTGTTAAAATGGTGTCACAAAACTCGCACTTAGGTACATCGTCCGCCCGTAGAAGAAACGAATGAGTAATATAGGAGTGACCTAAGCGGAGCCGAGCAAGTACAACTTCCTCCTTGCGATTCCTGCGGTAACAAGACTGCCATGGTTTGATGATAGGTTTGATCTCAAAGAGTTTGTTAGTGAGCTGTTCCGACCAAGATCTCTGCCACTGTGCCCGGAGCTCGATGGTAAAACGCTGCCGGAAATCCAGATATGGAACCGGCAACGGAGAGTCGGACAGGGGCGTGGCTGACTTGGCAGCAGCATCTGCCAAGTCATTGCCCCTGATACCGACGTGACCGGGCACCCAACAGAAATGGATGGTGGTGGTGGCTGCCAGACGATGTAGCTGCTGGCGGATCTTAGTAAGAACAGGGTGAGGCCGATGCCTCACCGAGATCAAAGCCTGTAGCGAGCTAAGCGAGTCGGTGTAAAGCACACACCGACGATGATGCTTAGTCGCCACGTGGTCCAAGGCGAGGCTGATAGCGTGCAACTCTGCGGTGAAGATGGAACACTGCAGTGGGATCTGGTCTGCAATGATTACATCACAGCAGACCATGGCCGATCCCACCGAAGTGCCGGACTTCGAGCCATCTGTAAAGACAGGCAAGAAGTCCGGGTGCTCAGCACGATGGCTGGCAAAGAGTTGCCGGTACACACAGTCGGGTGTAAAGGCCTTCCCGGTCCTGCACAGGGAAAAATCGCAGGAAGGGGAAACAGCGAGCCAAGGTGGAAGTGGCTCAGCTGTCGACTGTGCAACGCTATCGAGACTGGTGTTGATGTCTCTGAGGTAGCCTCGGACACGCAAACCAAAAGGACGAATGGCAGTCGGCCGATTAGTGTAAAGCATTTCCCACTTCGGACTGAAAACGCAGTCCCAAGTGGGATGGCCAGGCAGGGATCGCAATTTAGACGCATATTGTAGGGACAACTGCTGACGGTGAAGAGATAAGGAAGGTTCGTCGGTCTCAACGTAAAGACTCTGGACCGGTGAGGTGCGGAAGGCTCCCGTGCAAACACGGAGAGCCTGGTGATGGAGGGGATCCAGCACCTTCACCACCGAATCCCGGGCCGAGTCGTACACCTGGGATCCGTAGTCCAGTTTCGATCGGACAAGTGCACGGTACAGGCGGAGCAAAGAACATCGGTCCGCCCCCCAAGAGAGGGAGGAGAGGACCTTGACGATGTTCAATGCCCGCGTGCACTTGGACCTGAGATGACGTATGTGTGGTAAAAAGGTCAATTTCTGATCGAATATGAGACCGAGAAACTTGGTCTCCGCCACAACTGGAATGATGTTACCCCCGAGCCGCAGCTCGGGGTCCAGATGAAGATTACGCTTGCGGCAAAAGTGCACACAAGCGGTCTTCTGTGGGGAGAACCGGAACCCATTGGCCGTCACCCAAACCGAGAGATTGTTCAGGGCAGTTTGCAGTTGTCGTTCAATGACCCTCATGCTGGACGATGAGCAAAAGATGCTAAAGTCATCAACATAGAGGGCATTGCCTACTGATGGAGGAAGTTGTCTAGTTATAGAATTAATCTTGACAGCGAAAAGCGTAACACTCAGAACGCAGCCTTGTGGCACCCCCTGTTCTTGGGGGTACGGCCGCGACAGAGTGTTACCGACACGGACACGAAAAGAGCGTGTCGATAAGAAGTTGGAGATGAAGATCGGCATGTGACCTCTCAAGCCGAAACTGTGGAGGTCACGAAGAATGCCGAATCTCCAAGCCGTGTCGTACGCTTTTTCGATGTCGAAGAAAATGGACACCAGGTGCTCTCGTCGTAAAAAAGAATTCCTGATCGCCGATTCGAGGCGGATCAGGTGGTCTAAAGTAGACCGGTGCCTGCGAAAGCCACACTGGGTGTTGGAAAGAAGGCCGTGATGTTCCAAATACCAGGCCAGCCTGGTATTTACCATCCTTTCCAACACCTTGCAGACGCAGCTCGTCAACGCAATTGGACGATAATTCGAAGGAATCTTGGGATCTTTGCCTGGCTTAGGGAAGGCCAAGACGATGGCTGGTTGGTTGGTTGGTTGTTTGGGGTTTTTTGGCGCAATAGCAACTATGGCTATATTGCGCCAAACAAATGATAAAAAGGGATAAAAGTCTCATAACCCACAACCAAAGTTAAAATGAACACAAACAAAACGGCACAAAACACAAGTAAAAAGCCTAAAAAGTAACAACAAGTGTAGAAGTTAACAATAAAAATGGGTGTATAGGACCTATAGAAAACCACAAAACAAGAGTAAAAACTAGGAAACAGGGTAAAAATCAAATACGTGTAAAATAACCAGTAAAACGTAAAAAGTCGAAAACAGGAGTTAAAAACGATTCATCAGATAAAAGATGGCTGAGTGTAAGAGGCTCAGCCATAAAATTGTGGAAGGTAAAAAACAAACGTCGTTCAAGATTAAAAGCAAGACAATGAATTAAAATATGTTTAACAGTTAAAATGGTGTCACAAAACTCGCACTTAGGTACTGCGTCCGCCTGAAGTAAAAAAGAGTGTGTTAAAAACGAGTGACCTAAGCGGAGCCGAGCAAGGACAACTTCCTCCTTACGATTCCTGCGAAAACAAGACTGCCACGGTTTGACAATGGGCTTGATCTCGAAGAGCTTGTTAGCAACCTGTTCAGACCAAGATCTCTGCCACTGTGCCCGGAGCTCGATGGTGAAACGCTGCCGGAAATCCACATATGGAACCGGCAACGGAGAGTCGGACAGGGGCGTGGCGGACTTGGCAGCAGCATCTGCCAAGTCATTGCCCCTGATCCCGACATGACCGGGCACCCAACAGAAGAGAATCGTGGTGGTGGCTGCCAGACGATGGAGCTGCTGGCGGATCTTGGAGAGAACAGGGTGAGGCCGATGCCTCACTGAGATCAAAGCCTGTAGCGAGCTAAGCGAGTCGGTGTAAAGCACACACCGACGATGATGCTTAGCTGCTATATGGTCCAAGGCAATGCTGATAGCATGCAACTCAGCAGTGAAGATGGAACACTGCTGTGGGATCTGGTCTGCAATGATTACATCACAGCAGACCATGGCTGATCCCACTGAAGTGCCGGACTTCGAGCCATCTGTGAAGACAGGCAAGAAGTCCGGGTGCACAGCACGATGGCTGGCAAAGAGTTGCCGGTACACACAGTCGGGTGTAAAGGCCTTCCCCGTCCTGCACAGGGAAAAATCGCAGGAAGGGGAAACAGCGAGCCAAGGTGGAAGTGGCTCAGCTGTCGACTGTGCGATGCTATCGAGACTGGTGTTGATGTCTCGCAGGTAACCTCGGACACGCAAACCGAAAGGACGAATGGCAGTCGGCCGATTCTGGTATAACATTTCCCACCTGGGACTGAAAACGCAGTCCCAAGTGGGATGGCCTGGCAGGGATCGCAATTTTGAAGCATACTGCAGGGACAACTGCTGACGGCGAATAGATAAAGATGGTTCATCGGTCTCAACGTAGAGACTCTGGACCGGTGAAGTGCGGAAGGCCCCCGTGCACACACGGAGGGCCTGATGATGGAGGGGGTCCAGCACCTTCACCACCGAATCCCGGGCGGAGTCATACACCTGGGATCCGTAGTCCAGTTTCGACCGGACAAGTGCACGGTAAAGGCGGAGCAAAGAACATCGGTCCGCCCCCCAAGAGAGGGAGGAGAGGACCTTGATGATGTTCAATGCCCGCGTGCACTTGGACCTGAGATGTCGAATATGTGGTAAAAAGGTCAATTTCCGGTCGAAGATGAGACCGAGAAACTTGGTCTCCGCCACAACTGGAATGATGTTACCCCCGAGCCGCAGCTCGGGGTCCAGATGAAGATTACGCTTGCGGCAAAAGTGCACACAAGCGGTCTTCTGTGGGGAGAACCGGAACCCATTGGCCGTCGCCCAAACCGAGAGATTGTTCAGGGCAGTTTGCAGTTGTCGTTCAATGACCCTCATGCTGGACGATGAGCAAAAGATGCTAAAGTCATCAACATAAAGGGCATTGCCTACAGTCGGAGGAAATTGCCGTGTAATGGAATTTATCTTGACAGCGAAAAGCGTAACACTCAGGACGCAGCCTTGTGGCACCCCCTGTTCTTGGGGGAAAGGCCGCGATAGAGTGTTGCCGACACGAACTCGAAAAATACGAGAAGATAAAAAGTTTGCAATGAAGATCGGCATGTGACCTCGCAAGCCGAAGCTGTGAAGGTCACGAAGAATGCCGAATCTCCATGCCGTGTCGTACGCTTTTTCGATGTCGAAGAAAACTGACACCAGGTGCTCTCGACGTAAAAAAGAATTCCTGATCGCCGATTCGAGGCGGATCAGGTGGTCTAAAGTAGACCGGTGCCTGCGAAAGCCACACTGGGTGTTGGAAAGAAGGCCGTGATGTTCCAAATACCAGGCCAGCCTGGTATTTACCATCCTTTCCAACACCTTGCAGACGCAGCTCGTCAACGCAATTGGACGATAATTCGAAGGAATCTTGGGATCTTTTCCTGGCTTAGGGAAGGCCAAGACGATGGCCTCCCGCCAGGAGTCCGGAAACTGCTCCTCGATGAAAATACGGTTGAAGAGTCGGAGCAGTCGATCCTTACTCGATGGTGAGAGATGTTGGAGCATGGCATAATGGACATTGTCTGGCCCCACAGCAGATGCACGAGAAGTGTGCAGAGCAAGGCGAAGCTCCTCCGCTGTGAATGGCCTGTTGTAAGACTCCAGGCCATTCGAATGGAAGGACAGCGGAGAGCGTTCGGCCCTGCTCTTCTGGGCCAGAAACTCGGGGGAGTACGAGGACAGAGAAGAGATGGTGGAGAATGACTCCCCCAGTATGTCGGCAATTGCTCGAGGCGCAGCAATTGCCTGTCCATTGTGCTCCAGGATCGATAATGAGTGGGACGTGTACTTCCCACCCATCTTCCGGACCTTATCCCACACGACCTTAGAACTGGTCGTGCGGGTGATGGAAGATGTATATTTCATCCAAGATTCCTTCTGGCTCTGGCGCCGGACGAAACGGGCTTTCGCCCTGGCGCGTTTGAATGCTTCGAGGTTGGGGGACGTCGGATATCTCCGAAACACCCCCCAAGCCTTGTTCTGAGCCTTACGAGCTGCGGTGCAGTCGGGATTCCACCACGGTTTTGGGAACCGTGGAAACCGAGTCGAGGTCTGAGGAATAGTAGAGGCAGCTGCATGGACGATACAGTCCGTCAACTCCGCCACTGCGACATTGATGGGCTCCTGGCTGACAGAGTGCTCATCGAGCTCAGACAAGAGCTCGAAGCCACTCCAATCAGCCCGATCAAGCCTCCACCGGGAGACACGCGAAGGGCTGCAAGGCCCCCCACGAGAGATGGTACACACCACGGGGAGGTGATCGCTTCCATATGGATTGTCCTCGACCTCCCATGTAAAGAGTGGAAGGATCGAGGAGGAGCAGATGGTGAGGTCAATGGCAGTGAATGTGCGGGTTGGGGTATGAAAGTAGGTACTGACACCGGTGTTCAACAGGGAGAGCGATGGATCCAGGAGCCACTGCTCCAAGACCCGGCCCCTCCCGTTGGTGTCAGCACTGCCCCAGAGCGGACTGTGGCCGTTGAAGTCCCCCATGATGAGGAAGGGGGACGGCAGCTGCGAGACGAGGTCATCAAGGTCATCCCGGAAAATGACGCTTCCGGGCGGGAGATAGACAGAACAGACAGTCAACGAAAATCCCACAAAGAGGCGGATGGCGACCGCCTCTAAGTCGGTGGTGAGGGGAATGACCTGAAATGGAGAATGGTTGCTCACGAGGATGGCAACACCCCCGTGAGCTGGACCATCTCCATCCCGGTCCCGGCGAACCAGAGAAAAGTGCCGGATAGTGGGATTGTTGGCTGTCTGCAAGAATGTCTCCTGAAGGCACACGCAAAGGGGTTGGTGTGCCCTCAGGAGGACCTTGATGTCGTCAATATTCCTCTGGAATCCACGACAGTTCCATTGAAGGAGTGTGGCCATCTCAGGTCTTGGAAGAATTGGCGGACGTCTTTCGATTTATTTTAACCGTCGCCAGCGACGGTTTAGGAAAATTAGGGCGGTCGGTGTCCATGTCCTCGGAGTCGTCCGAGCAACATGGATCCGAGACCGCCGAACGAGGAGGTAAAATCTTCTTTTTGGGCCCCGGCGGGGGCCCCTTAGGTTTTGTAGGTCTTGCTGTCTGTGGGCGGGGAGGAGGGGGCCTTCCAGAGGTGGAAGGCACAGACACAGGAATAGAAACCGGTGTCGATGTCGAGATGGACACCGACGTCGGCTTCGCCTGCGTCAAGAGGTACTTAGCTTGTTTGTTTGTTTGTTTGTTTGGGGTTTAATGGCGCATCGGCAACAAGGCCATAATGCGCCAAACAAAAGACAATATAAAAGATAAAAAACATGGAACCCCGTAACCAAAATTTAAAATACATTTTTAACATTGTACATTGGTAAAACAACAGAAAACAATTGTATATGAACAGAGTAAAACAAGTGTAGAAATATTAAATAAAATAATCCCAGGTGTAAGAGACCTGGGGTAAATAATGCATATATTAAGTTAAAATCAAATTCGGTTAAAATATCCACAATATTTCAAATAGCTAAAAACTGGAGATAAAATGCAATGATCAGATAAAAGATGTCCGAGTGTAAGAGGCTCGGACATAAAATTATGAACGCTAAAATAACATTGACGTTCGAAATTAAAACACGGACATTCAACTAAAATATGTTTAATTGTTAAAATGGTGTCGCAAAACTCGCACTTAGGTACGTCGTCCGCCCGTAAAAGAAACGAATGAGTAATAAACGAGTGACCTAAGCGGAGCCGAGCAAGTACAACTTCCTCCTTGCGATTCCTGCGGTAACAAGACTGCCATGGTTTGACGATAGGTTTGATCTCAAAGAGCTTGTTTGTAAGCTGTTCTGACCAAGATCTCTGCCACTGTGCCCGGAGCTCGGTGGTAAAACGCTGCCGGAAATCCAGATAGGGAACCGGCAACGGAGAGTCGGACAGGGGCGTGGCTGACTTGGCAGCAGCATCTGCCAAGTCGTTGCCCCTAATCCCGACGTGACCGGGCACCCAACAGAAATGGATGGTGGTGGTGGCTGCCAGACGATGTAGTTGCTGGCGGATCTTAGTAAGAACAGGGTGAGGCCGATGCCTCACCGAGATCAAAGCCTGTAGCGAACTAAGCGAGTCGGTGTAAAGCACACACCGACGATGATGCTTAGTCGCTACATGGTCCAAGGCGAGACTGATAGCGTGCAACTCTGCAGTGAAGATGGAACACTGCAGTGGGATCTGGTCTGCAATGATTACATCACAGCAGACCATGGCTGATCCCACCGAAGTGCCGGACTTCGAGCCATCTGTAAAGACAGGCAAGAAGTCCGGGTGCTCAGCACGATGGCTGGCAAAGAGTTGCCGGTACACACAGTCGGGTGTAAAGGCCTTCCCGGTCCTGCACAGGGAAAAATCGCAGGAAGGGGAAACAGCGAGCCAAGGTGGAAGTGGCTCAGCTGTCGACTGTGCAACGCTATCGAGACTGGTGTTGATGTCTCTGAGGTAGCCTCGGACACGCAAACCAAAAGGACGAATGGCAGTCGGCCGATTATTGTAAAGCATTTCCCACTTCGGACTGAAAACGCAGTCCCAAGTGGGATGGCCAGGCAGGGATCGCAATTTAGACGCATATTGTAGGGTTGGTTGGTTGTTTGGGGTTTTTTGGCGCAATAGCAACTAAGGCTATATTGCGCCAAACAAACGATAAAAAGGGTAAAAGACATGAAAACCCACAACCAAAGTTAAAAGAGACACAAATAACACATAATAAAAACGAGATGTAGGAAAAGAGTAAAAGAGAGCAACAAGTGTAAAATCAATACGTAGAAAATCAACAATAACAATGGGTGTATAGGACCCATGTAAAAAACAACAGGTAAAACACAGCTAAAAAACCAGTAAAGAGAAAATTCATAAACGAGTAAAATAACCGGTAAAGCGTAAAAAGTCGAAAACAGTGTTAAAATAGCAATGATCTGATAAAAGATGTCCGAGTGTAAGGGGCTCGGACGTAAAATCGTGAAAGTTAAAAAACAGACGTCTTTCAAGTTTAAAACAAACACAGTCAATTAAAATATGCTTCACAGTTAAAACGGTGTCACAAAACTCGCACTTAGGTACTGCGTCCGCCTTAAGAAGGAAAGAGTGTGTTAAAAACGAGTGACCTAAGCGGAGCCGAGCAAGGACAACTTCCTCCTTACGATTCCTGCGAAAACAAGACTGCCACGGTTTGACAATGGGCTTGATCTCAAAGAGCTTGTTACCAACCTGTTCAGACCAAGATCTCTGCCACCGTGCCCGGAGCTCGATTGTGAAACGCTGCCGGAAATCCACATATGGAACCGGCAACGGAGAGTCGGACAGGGGCGTGGCTGACTTGGCAGCAGCATCTGCCAAGTCGTTGCCCCTGATTCCGACATGACCGGGCACCCAACAGAAGAGAATCGTGGTGGTGGCTGCCAGACGATGGAGCTGCTGGCGGATCTTGGAGAGAACAGGGTGAGGCCGATGCCTCACCGAGATCAAAGCCTGTAGCGAGCTAAGCGAGTCGGTGTAAAGCACACACCGACGATGATGCTTAGCTGCTATATGGTCCAAGGCAATGCTGATAGCGTGCAACTCAGCAGTGAAGATGGAACACTGCTGTGGGATCTGGTCTGCAATGATTACATCACAGCAGACCATGGCTGATCCCACTGAAGTGCCGGACTTCGAGCCATCTGTGAAGACAGGCAAGAAGTCCGGGTGCTCAGCACGATGGCTGGCAAAGAGTTGCCGGTACACACAGTCGGGTGTAAAGGCCTTCCCCGTCCTGCACAGGGAAAAATCGCAGGAAGGGGAAACAGCGAGCCAAGGTGGAAGTGGCTCGGCTGTCGACTGTGCGATGCTATCGAGACTGGTGTTGATGTCTCGCAGGTAACCTCGGACACGCAAACCGAAAGGACGAATGGCAGTCGGCCGATTCTGGTATAACATATCCCACCTGGGACTGAAAACGCAGTCCCAAGTGGGATGGCCTGGCAGGGATCGCAATTTTGATGCATACTGTAGGGACAACTGCTGACGGCGAATAGATAATGATGGTTCATCGGTCTCAACGTAGAGACTCTGGACCGGTGAAGTGCGGAAGGCCCCCGTGCACACACGGAGGGCCTGATGATGGAGTGGGTCCAGCACCTTCACCACCGAATCCCGGGCGGAGTCATACACCTGGGATCCGTAGTCCAGTTTCGACCGGACAAGTGCACGGTAAAGGCGGAGCAAAGAACATCGGTCCGCCCCCCAAGAGAGGGAGGAGAGGACCTTGATGATGTTCAATGCCCGCGTGCACTTGGACCTGAGATGTCGAATATGAGATAAAAAGGTCAATTTCCGGTCGAAGATGAGACCGAGAAACTTGGTCTCCGCCACAACTGGAATGATGTTACCCCCGAGCCGCAGCTCGGGGTCCAGATGAAGATTACGCTTGCGGCAAAAGTGCACGCAAGCGGTCTTCTGTGGGGAGAACCGGAACCCATTGGCCGTCGCCCAAACCGAGAGATTGTTCAGGGCAGTTTGCAGTTGTCGTTCAATGACCCTCAGGCTGGACGATGAGCAAAAGATGCTAAAGTCGTCAACATAGAGGGCATTGCCTACAGTCGGAGGAAGTTGCCGTGTAATGGAATTTATCTTGACAGCGAAAAGCGTAACACTCAGGACGCAGCCTTGTGGCACCCCCTGTTCTTGGGGGAAAGGCCGCGACAGAGTGTTGCCGACACGAACTCGAAAAATACGAGAAGATAAAAAGTTTGCAATGAAGATCGGCATGTGACCTCGCAAGCCGAAGCTGTGAAGGTCACGAAGAATGCCGAATCTCCATGCCGTGTCGTACGCTTTTTCGATGTCGAAGAAAATGGACACCAGGTGCTCTCGACGTAAAAAAGAATTCCTGATCGCCGATTCTAGGCGGATCAGGTGGTCTAAAGTAGACCGGTGCCTGCGAAAGCCACACTGGGTGTTGGAAAGAAGGCCGTGATGCTCCAAATACCAGGCCAGCCTGGTATTTACCATCCTTTCCAACACCTTGCAGACGCAGCTCGTCAACGCAATTGGACGATAATTCGAAGGAATCTTGGGATCTTTTCCTGGCTTAGGGAAGGCCAAGACGATAGCCTCCCGCCAGGTGTCCGGAAACTGCTCCTCGATGAAAATACGGTTGAAGAGGCGGAGCAGTCGATCCTTACTCGACGGTGAGAGATGTTGGAGCATGGCATAATGGACATTGTCTGGCCCCACAGCAGATGCACGAGAAGTGTGCAGAGCACGGCGAAGCTCCTCCGCTGTGAATGGCCTGTTGTAAGACTCCAGGCCATTCGAATGGAAGGACAGCGGAGAGCGTTCAGCCCTGCTCTTCTGGGCCAGAAACTCGGGGGAGTACGAGGAAGATGAGGAGATGGAGGAGAATGACTCCCCCAGAGTGTCGGCAATTGCACGAGGATCAGCAATTGCCTGTCCATTGTGCTCCAGGATCGAAAATGAGTGGGACGTGTACTTCCCACCCATCTTCCGGACCTTATCCCACACAACCTTAGAACTGGTCGTGCGGGTGATAGAAGATGTATATTTCATCCAAGATTCCTTCTGGCTCTGGCGCCGGACGAAACGGGCTTTCGCCCTGGCGCGTTTGAATGCTTCGAGGTTGGGGGACGTCGGATATCTCCGAAACACCCCCCAAGCCTTGTTCTGAGCCTTACGAGCTGCGGTGCAGTCGGGATTCCACCACGGTTTTGGGAACCGTGGAAACCGAGTCGAGGTCTGAGGAATAGTAGAGGCAGCTGCATGGACGATACAGTCCGTCAACTCCGCCACTGCGACATTGATGGGCTCCTGGCTGACAGAGTGCTCATCGAGCTCAGACAAGAGCTCGAAGCCACTCCAATCAGCCCGATCAAGCCTCCACCGGGAGACACGCGAAGGGCTGCAAGGCCCCCCACGAGAGATGGTACACACCACGGGGAGGTGATCGCTTCCATAGGGATTGTCCTCGACCTCCCATGTAAAGAGTGGAAGGATCGAGGAGGAGCAGATGGTGAGGTCAATGGCAGTGAATGTGCGGGTTGGGGTGTGAAAGTAGGTACTGACACCGGTGTTCAACAGGGAGAGCGATGGATCCAGGAGACACTGCTCCAAGACCCGGCCCCTCCCGTTGGTGTCAGCACTGCCCCAGAGCGGACTGTGGCCGTTGAAGTCCCCCATGATGAGGAAGGGGGACGGCAGCTGCGAGACGAGGTCATCAAGGTCATCCCGGAAAACGATGCTTCCGGGTGGGAGATAGACAGAACAGACAGTCAACGAAAATCCCACAAAGAGGCGGATGGCAACCGCCTCTAAATTTGTCGTGATGGGAATGACCTGGAATGGAGAATGGTTGCTCACGAGGATGGCAACACCCCCGTGAGCTGGACCATCTCCATCCCGGTCCCGGCGAATGAGAGAAAAGTGCCGGATAGTGGGATTGTTGGCTGTCTGCAAGAATGTCTCCTGAAGGCACACGCAAAGGGGTTGGTGTGCCATCAGGAGGACCTTGATGTCGTCAATATTCCTCTGGAATCCACGACAGTTCCATTGAAGGAGTGTGGCCATCTCAGGTCTTAGAAGTGGCGGACGACTTACGATTTATTTTAACCGTCGCCAGCGACGGTTTTGGAAAATTGGGGCGGTCGGTGTCCATGTCCTCGGAGTCGTCCGAGCAACACGGATCAGAGACCGCCGAACGTGGAGGTAAAATTTTCTTTTTGGGCCCCGGCGGGGGCCCCTTGGGTTTCGTAGGTCTTGCTGTCTGTGGGCGGGGTGGAGGGGGCCTTCCAGAGGTGGACGTGGAAGGCACAGACACAGGAATAGAAACCGGTGTCGATGTCGAGATGGACACCGACGTCGGCTTCGCCTGCGTCAAGAGGTACTTGGCAGCAGGCGAGAAAGATTCAGCAGGTGGAACGCTGATGTCGGTCTGCACCGCCACAGAAGCCATCTTAACGATGGGCTTTCCGGCAACCGCACCGGCATAGGAGACCTTGCCAGGTGGGGCAGGCGGTGCAGCGAGCTTTCTCGCCTCTGGATAACTGATGTTATGAAGGGTCTTGAGGCGCTGTACCTCTTTCTCCTCCAGCCACTTCGGACAGTCGCGGGAGTACGCCGGATGTTCACCACGGCAGTTTACACAGCATGCCTTTTCGGCTGTGCAGTCAGGTTCGAGATGATCCTGACTGCCACAACGAGCACAGGTGGGCTTGCCCCGGCATGCGGTGCGGGCATGACCAAACCTCTGGCATTGAAAGCAACGCAGAGGGTTGGGGATAAATGGCCGCACCTCACAGTGTAAGTAGCCTGCCTTGATGGAAGTAGGCAGGTGTGGTGTATTGAAAGTTAGAATAAGTACCCTGGTGGGCTCTAACTTTCCATTACGGCGTGAAGAAACCCGGTGGACTGCTATCACTCCCTGGGCCGAAAGCTCCGAGAGGATTTCCTCCTCAGAAACCTTGAGGAGGCCCCACTCGGAGATCACGCCCCGGGAGGAATTGAGCGTTTTGTGTGGAGTGACTTCGACTGCCACTCCACCAATCGCTGTAACCTTTAATAAAAGCTCCGAGTGCTTGGAGCACGCAGTCTCCACCTGCAAGTCACCAGATCTTAGGCGCTTGACAGATTTTGGCTCTCCCGCAAGACCTTGAATACCCTTATGTATAAAAAACGGGGACATGTCCCCAAGAACCTGATCACCCGTAGAGTGGATGATCAGGAACTTCGGAGACGGAGACACACACGAAGACGAAGGCAAAGACAGAGAAGTTGGGGGTTCATGGCGAGCCCTCTTTGCGGCATTGCTCGAAGAATTATGAGTAGTTGTACTCATGGTTGTTTTGAAAAAATTCAGTGCCCGTTGTCCCCACCCACCATGGAGTCCAACAAGGGGACGCCCAGTTGGGCGCCAGGGCTGCCCGGGCACCATACCCACACAGCCAGTGAGCCAAGCCCTCACTACAAAACAAAAAGAAAAAGTAAAAGAGAAACGGTGGGAAACTCGTCGGAGTTCCCACAAAATAAAAGAAGCAACAAAGCAATAAAGTGTGAGGCAAGAGCTGGCCTCACAAAAGAAAGAAAACTACAAAATTAATAAATGTGTGGGGAAACTCGCAAACCGTTGTCCGGACGGTGGACAAGGTTACTCACTGAACAGCATAGTTGACCCTAGCAGGACCAGCCCACCAGCCGATTGATCCTGAGGGGGCCACCCCAGGACCTCCCGTTTACCTGAAGCAGAGGCCAAAGCAGTGTATAGCAGCGGCCCCGGAATTCGCTGCCCAGCCCCGCGACAGACAGGCTCCCCAATGGCAAAACGGCCAAAGGGGACCCCACCAGTCATGAGCTGGGGAGAGAAGACGGGGACCCCTGAGCAACTGCCAGGATCCTCCTTTCCAGGGACACGGGTCTCCGCGCACGGCAAACACGCGGGCGAGCGTTTAGGACCCTGTGAAGGTAACCGAGCCAGCGGAACCTTCACAGGGTGGTCCCCTCACCACGGACAGGCTCTCGCATCGAGGGGCATATTGTAGGGACAACTGCTGACGGCGAAGAGATAAAGAAGGTTCGTCGGTCTCAACGTAAAGACTCTGGACCGGTGAGGTGCGGAAGGCTCCCGTGCAAACACGGAGAGCCTGATGATGGAGGGGATCCAGCACCTTCACCACCGAATCCCGGGCCGAGTCGTACACCTGGGATCCGTAGTCCAGTTTCGATCGGACAAGTGCACGGTACAGGCGGAGCAAAGAACATCGGTCCGCCCCCCAAGAAAGGGAGGAGAGGACCTTGACGATGTTCAATGCCCGCGTGCACTTGGACCTGAGATGACGTATGTGTGGTAAAAAGGTCAATTTCCGATCGAATATGAGACCGAGAAACTTGGTCTCCGCCACAACTGGAATGATGTTACCCCCGAGCCGCAGCTCGGGATCCAGATGAAGATTACGCTTGTGGCAAAAGTGCACACAAGCGGTCTTCTGTGGGGAGAACCGAAACCCGTTTGCCGTCGCCCAAACCGATAGATTGTTCAGGGCAATTTGCAGTTGTCTTTCAATGACCCTCATGCTGGATGATGAGCAAAAGATGCTAAAGTCATCAACATAGAGGGCATTGCCTACTGATGGAGGAAGTTGTCTAGTAATTGAATTAATCTTGACAGCGAAAAGCGTAACACTCAGAACGCAGCCTTGTGGCACCCCCTGTTCTTGGGGGTACGGCCGCGACAGAGTGTTACCGACACGGACACGAAAAGAGCGTGTCGATAAGAAGTTGGAGATGAAGATCGGCATGTGACCTCTTAAGCCGAAGCTGTGGAGGTCACGAAGAATGCCGAATCTCCAAGCCGTGTCGTACGCTTTTTCGATGTCGAAGAAAATTGACACCAGGTGCTCTCTACGTAAAAAAGAGTTTCTGATAGCCGATTCCAGGCGTATCAGATGGTCAAGAGTTGACCGTTGCCTGCGAAAGCCACACTGGGTGTTGGAAAGAAGGTTGTGATGTTCTAAATACCAGATGAGTCTGGCATTTACCATTCTTTCCAACACCTTGCACACGCAGCTCGTCAATGCGATGGGACGATAATTGGAAGGAATCTTTGGATCTTTGCCTGGCTTGGGGAAGGCCAAGACGATGGCCTCCCGCCAGGAGTCCGGAAACTGCTCCTCGAGAAAAATACGATTGAAGAGATGGAGCAGCCGATCCTTACTCGATGGTGAAAGATGTTGGAGCATGGCATAATGGACATTGTCCGGCCCTACAGCAGAAGCACGAGAAGAGTGCAGAGCAAGGCGAAGTTCCTCCGCTGTGAATGGCCTGTTGTAAGGCTCCAGGCCATTCGAGTAGAAAGACAGCGGAGAGCGCTCCGCCCTGCCCTTCTGGGCCAGAAACTCGGGGGAGTAAGAGGAAGACGAAGAGATGGAAGAGAAAGACTCCCCCAGAGTGTCGGCAATTGCTTTGGGATCAGCAAATGCCTGTCCATTGTGCTCCAGGATCGAGAGCGAGTGGGACGTGTAGTTCCCACTCATCTTCCGGACTTTATCCCACACGACCTTAGAACTAGTCGTGCGGGTGATAGAAGAAGTATACTTGATCCAAGATTCCTTCTGGCTCTGGCGTCGGACGAAACGAGCTTTCGCCCTGGCGCGTTTGAAGTTTTCAAGGTTGGGGGTTGTCGGATATCTCCGAAACACCCCCCAAGCCTTGTTCTGAGCCTTACGAGCTGCGGTGCAATCTGGATTCCACCACGGTTTCGGAAAGCGAGGAAACCGTGTAGAAGTTTGAGGAATTGTTGATGCAGCTGCATCTACGATACAGTCCGTTATCTCCGCTACTGCCACATTGATTGGCTCCTGGCTGACAGAGTGGTCATCGAGCTCAGAGAGCAGCTCGAAACCACCCCAGTCAGCCCGATCGAGCCTCCACCGCGAGACGCGTGAAGGGCTGCAAGGCCCCCCACGGGAGATGGTGCACACCACGGGGAGGTGATCGCTTCCATAAGGGTTGTCCTCGACCTCCCATGTAAAGAGTGGAAGGATCGAGGAGGAGCAGATGGTGAGATCAATGGCAGTGAAAGAGCGGGTTGGGGAGTGAAAGTAAGTACTGACACCAGTGTTCAACAGGGAGAGAGAAGGATCCAGGAGCCACTGCTCCAGGACCCCGCCCCTCCCGTTGGTGTCAGCACTGCCCCAAAGTGGACTGTGTCCGTTGAGGTCCCCCATAATGAGGAAGGGGGACGGCAGCTGCGAGACGAGATCATCAAGGTCTTCCTGGAAGACGATGCTCCCAGGGGGAAGATATACAGAGCAGACAGTCAGCGAGAACCCCACGAAGAGACGGATGGCTACCGCCTCTAAGTTGGTGGTGAGGTTTACGACCTGGAATGGAGAATGGTTGCTCACGAGGATGGCGACACCCCCGCGAGCTGGACCATCTCTATCCCGGTCCCGGCGAACCAGTGAAAAGTGCCGGATCGTGGGATCTGTGACTGGCTGCAAGTATGTCTCCTGCAGGCACACACAGATGGGCTGGTGTGCCTGAAGGAGGGCCTTGATGTCGTCTAGATTCCTCTGGAATCCACGACAATTCCATTGTAGGAGTGTGGCCATCTCAGGACTTAGAAGAGTGGGCGGACGACGTGTTCCTATTCAACTTAACCGCCGCAGAGGACGGTTTAGTGAATAGGGGGCGGTCAGTATCCATGTCCTCGGAATCGTCCGAGGGGCATGGATCGGTGACCGCCCTTTGTGGCGCTGTAATTTTCTTTTTTGGCCCCGGTGGGGGCCCCTTCGGTTTGGAAGGTCTTGCTGTCTGAGGACGGGAAGGAGGAGGCCTTCCGGTGGAGGTGGAAGGCTGTGTTGCAGGAATGGAAACCGGGGTTGATGTCGAAGTCGACACCACCCTCGGTCTCGCCTGCGTGAGGAGGTACTTCGCAGCTGGCGAGAAAGACTCAGTAGGTGGTACACTGATGTCAGTCTGCACCGCAACCGAAGTCATTGGAACGATGGGCTTTCCAATGACTGCACTGGCATAGGAAACCTTGCCAGGCGGGGCGGGCGGTGCAGCAAGCTTTCTCGCCTCAGCATACGAGATGTTATTCACGACTTTGAGACGTTGTACCTCCTTTTCCTCTTTCCATTTCGGACAGTCGCGGGAGTACGCCGGATGTTCGCCACTGCAGTTCACACAGCATGCCTTTTCTGCTGTGCAGTCAGGATCGAGATGATCCTTACTGCCACAGCGAGCACAGGTGGGCTTGCCCCTGCATGCTGTGCGGGCATGACCGTATATCTGACACTGAAAACAGCGCAGAGGGTTTGGGATATACGGCCGAACCTCACAATGTAAATAACCTGCCTTGATGGAAGTAGGCAGGCGTGGCGTGTTGAATGTAACAATTAACACACGGGTGGGTGTTAATTTCCCATCACGGCGTGTCGAAACCCGGTGGACCGCTGTTACTCCTTGAGGTGTGAGCTCCGAGAGGATCTCCTCCTCAGTGACTTTGAGGAGGCCCCACTCGGTGATCACACCCCGAGAGGAATTCAAAGTTTTATGGGGAGTGACTTCGACAGCCACCCCACCAATTGCTTTAACTTTCAGGAGCAGTTCCGAGTGTTTGGAACAAGCGGTCTCAACTTGTAAGTCACCAGATCGTAGGCGCTTAACGGATTTCGGTTCTCCCGCAAGACCTTTCAAACCTTTATTGACGAAAAAAGGGGACATATCCCCAAGTACCTGATCACCCGTGGAGTGGATGATCAGGAACTTTGGGAACGAAGACAGAGACACAGAAGACGACGGCAGAGATAACGTGGACGAGGAAGATGGGGGCTCATGTCGAGCCCTCTTGTTGGCGGCGATCGCATTATTATCATCATTCTCTCGCATGGTTTGTTTTGTGTGGTTCAGTGCCCGCTGTCCCCACCCTCCACGGAGCCCAACAAGGGGACGCCCAGTCGGGCGCCAGGGCTACGCAGGCACTATACCCACACAGACAGTGAGCCAAGCCCTCACAAATAAATAGAAGGAAAATAAAAAGAGAAATGTGCAGAACAAAAACGTTCTACACAAATGAAACAAAGCGTAAAATAAGAAAATTTTGAATGGCCAAACTGGCCTCACAAAGAAAAGATAACGACAAAATGAAAATAAGTTGTGAGGAAACTTGTAAACCTGTACCCGGACCGTGGGCAAGGTTACTCACCGCTCTGCACGGTTGACCCTAGCAGGACCTGCCCACCAGCCGATTGCTCCTGGGGGGGCCACCCCAGGAGCTCCCGTTTACCGGAAGCAGAGGCCAAAGCAGTGTATAGCAGAGGCCCCGGAATCCGCTGCCCAGCCCCGCGACAGACAGGCTCCCCAATGGCAAGACGGCCAATGGGGACCACGCCAGTCATGAGCTGAGGAGAGAAGACGGGGACCCCCGAGCAACTGCCAGGATCCTCCTTTCCCGGGACACGGGTCTCCGCGCACGGCAAACACGCGGGCGAGCGTTTAGGACCCTGCGAAGGTAACCGAGCCAGCGGGAACCTTCACAGGGTGGTCCCCCTCACCACGTACAGGCGCTCACACCGAGGGGGAGGTACTTAGCAGCAGGCGAGAAAGATTCAGCTGGTGGAACGCTGATGTCGGTCTGCACCGCCACGGAAGCCATCTTAACGACGGGCTTTCCGACCACCGCACTGGCATAGGAGACCTTGCCAGGTGGG
The DNA here is from genome assembly GCA_038380435.1 of Ryuthela nishihirai. NCBI lineage: Eukaryota > Metazoa > Arthropoda > Arachnida > Araneae > Heptathelidae > Ryuthela > Ryuthela nishihirai. The sequence goes on from JAWZYU010000017.1 coordinate 1,259,294, forward strand.
GCAGGCGGTGCAGCGAGCTTTCTCGCCTCTGGATAGCTGATGTTGTGGAGGGTCTTCAGGCGCTGTACCTCTTTCTCCTCCAGCCACTTCGGACAGTCGCGGGAGTACGCCGGATGCTCACCACGGCAGTTGACACAGCATGCCTTATCTGCTGTGCAGTCAGGTTCAAGATGATCCTGACTGCCACAACGAGCACAGGTGGGCTTGCCCCGGCATGCAGTGCGGGCATGGCCAAACCTCTGGCATTGGAAACAACGCAGAGGGTTTGGTATAAATGGCCGCACCTCGCACTTTAAGTATCCTGCCTTGATAGAAGTAGGCAGGTGTGGTGAGTTGAAAGTTAGAATAAGTACCCGGCTGGGCTCTAACTTTCCATTACGGCGTGACGAAACCCGGTGGACTGCTATCACTCCCTGGGCTGAAAGCTCCGAGAGGATTTCCTCCTCAGAAACCTTGAGGAGGCCCCACTCGGAGATCACGCCCCGGGAGGAATTGAGCGTCTTGTGTGGAGTGACTTCGACTGCCACTCCACCAATCGCTGTAACCTTTAACAGAAGCTCCGAATGTTTGGAGCATGCAGTCTCCACCTGCAAGTCACCGGATCTTAGGCGCTTGACAGATTTCGGCTCTCCCGCAAGACCTTGTAAACCCTTATTTATAAAAAAGGGGGACATGTCCCCAAGTACCTGATCACCCGTAGAGTGGATGATCAGGAACTTCGGAGACGGAGACACACACGAAGACGAAGGCAAAGACAGAGAAGTTGGGGGTTCATGGCGAGCCCTCTTTGCGGCATTGCTCGAATTTTTAGGAGTTGGAGAACTCATGGTTGTTTTTAAAAATTTCAGTGCCCGTTGTCCCCACCCACCATGGAGTCCAACAAGGGGACGCCCAGTTGGGCGCCAGGGCTGCCCGGGCACCATACCCACACAGCCAGTGAGCCAAGCCCTCACTACAAAACAAAAAGGAAAAGGAAAAGAGAAACGGTGGGAAACTCGTCGGAGTTCCCACAAAAGAAAAGAAGCAACAAAACAATAAAGTGCGAGGCAAGAGCTGGCCTCACAAAAGAAAGAAAACTACAAAATTAGTAAATGTGTGGGGAAACTCGCAAACCGTTGTCCGGACGGTGGACAAGGTTACTCACTGATCAGCATAGTTGACCCTAGCAGGACCAGCCCACCAGCCGATTGATCCTGAGGGGGCCGCCCCAGGACCTCCCGTTTACCTGAAGCAGAGGCCAAAGCAGTGTATAGCAGCGGCCCCGGAAGTCGCTGCCCAGCCCCGCGACAGACAGGCTCCCCAATGGCAAAACGGCCAAAGGGGACCCCACCAGTCATGAGCTGGGGAGAGAAGACGGGGACCCCTGAGCAACTGCCAGGATCCTCTTTTCCAGGGACACGGGTCTCCGCGCACGGCAAACACGCGGGCGAGCGTTTAGGACCCTGTGAAGGTAACCGTGCCAGCGGAACCTTCACAGGGTGGTCCCCTCACCACGGACAGGCTCTCGCATCGAGGGGCCAAGACGATGGCCTCCCGCCAGGAGTCCGGAAACTGCTCCTCGATGAAAATACGGTTGAAGAGTCGGAGCAGTCGATCCTTACTCGATGGTGAGAGATGTTGGAGCATGGCATAATGGACATTGTCTGGCCCCACAGCAGATGCACGAGAAGTGTGCAGAGCACGGCGAAGCTCCTCCGCTGTGAATGGCCTGTTGTAAGACTCCAGGCCATTCGAATGGAAGGACAGCGGAGAGCGTTCGGCCCTGCTCTTCTGGGCCAGAAACTCGGGGGAGTAGGAGGACAGAGAAGAGATGGTGGAGAATGACTCCCCCAGTATGTCGGCAATTGCTCGAGGCTCAGCAATTGCCTGTCCATTGTGCTCCAGGATCGATAATGAGTGGGACGTGTACTTCCCACCCATCTTCCGGACCTTATCCCACACGACCTTAGAACTGGTCGTGCGTGTGATGGAAGATGTATATTTCTTCCAAGATTCCTTCTGGCTCTGGCGCCGGACGAAACGGGCTTTCGCCCTGGCGCGTTTGAATGCTTCGAGGTTGGGGGACGTCGGATATCTCCGAAACACCCCCCAAGCCTTGTTCTGAGCCTTACGAGCTGCGGTGCAGTCGGGATTCCACCACGGTTTTGGGAACCGTGGAAACCGAGTCGAGGTCTGAGGAATAGTAGAGGCAGCTGCATGGACGATGCAGTCCGTCAACTCCGCCACTGCAACATTGATGGGCTCCTGGCTGACAGAGTGATCATCAAGCTCAGACAAGAGCTCGAAGCCACTCCAGTCAGCCCGATCAAGCCTCCACCGGGAGACCCGCGAAGGGCTGCAGGGCCCCCCACGAGAGATGGTGCACACCACGGGGAGGTGATCGCTTCCGTAGGGATTGTCCTCGACCTCCCATGTAAAGAGTGGAAGGATCGAGGAGGAGCAGATGGTGAGGTCAATGGCAGTGAAAGAGCGGGTTGGGGAATGAAAGTAAGTACCGACACCGGTGTTCAACAGGGAGAGAGATGGATCCAGGAGCCACTGCTCCAGGACCCGGCCCCTCCCGTTGGTGTCAGCACTGCCCCAAAGTGGACTGTGTCCGTTGAAGTCCCCCATGATGAGGAAGGGGGACGGCAGCTGCGAGACGAGGTTGGTTTGGTTGGTTGTTTGGGGTTTTTTGGCGCAATAGCAACTAAGGCTATATTGCGCCAAACAAACGATAAAAAGGGTAAAAGACATGAAACCCACAACCAAATTTAAAAGAGACACAAATAACACATAATAAAAACGAGATGTAGAAAAAGAGTAAAAGAGAGCAACAAGTGTAAAATCAACAAGTATAAAATCAACAACAACAATGGGTGTATAGGACCCATGTAAAAAACAACAGGTAAAACACAGGTAAAAAACCAGTAAAAAAGAGAAAATTCATAAACGAGTAAAATAACCGGTAAAGCGTAAAAAGTCGAAAACACTGTTAAAATAGCAATGATCCGATAAAAGATGTCCGAGTGTAAGGGGCTCGGACGTAAAATCGTGAAAGTTAAAAAACAGACGTCTTTCAAGGTTAAAACAAACACAGTCAATTAAAATATGCTTCACAGTTAAAACGGTGTCACAAAACTCGCACTTAGGTACTGCGTCCGCCTTAAGAAGAAAAGAGTGGGTTAAAAACGAGTGACCTAAGCGGAGCCGAGCAAGGACAACTTCCTCCTTACTTGGTTGGTTGTTTGGGGTTTTTTGGCGCAATAGCAACTATGGCTATATTGCGCCAAACAAATGATAAAAAGGGATAAAAGTCTCATAACCCACAACCAAAGTTAAAATGAACACAAACAAAACGGCACAAAACACAAGTAAAAAGCCTAAAAAGTAACAACAAGTGTAGAAGTTAACAATAAAAATGGGTGTATAGGACCTATAGAAAACCACAAAACAAGAGTAAAAACTAGGAAACAGGGTAAAAATCAAATACGTGTAAAATAACCAGTAAAACGTAAAAAGTCGAAAACAGGAGTTAAAAACGATTCATCAGATAAAAGATGGCTGAGTGTAAGAGGCTCAGCCATAAAATTGTGGAAGGTAAAAAACAAACGTCGTTCAAGATTAAAAGCAAGACAATGAATTAAAATATGTTTAACAGTTAAAATGGTGTCACAAAACTCGCACTTAGGTACTGCGTCCGCCTGAAGTAAAAAAGAGTGTGTTAAAAACGAGTGACCTAAGCGGAGCCGAGCAAGGACAACTTCCTCCTTACGATTCCTGCGAAAACAAGACTGCCACGGTTTGACAATAGGCTTGATCTCGTAGAGCTTGTTAGCAACCTGTTCAGACCAAGATCTCTGCCACTGTGCCCGGAGCTCGATGGTGAAACGCTGCCGGAAATCCACATATGGAACCGGCAACGGAGAGTCGGACAGGGGCGTGGCTGACTTGGCAGCAGCATCTGCCAAGTCATTGCCCCTGATCCCGATATGACCGGGCACCCAACAGAAGAGAATCGTGGTGGTGGCTGCCAGACGATGGAGCTGCTGGCGGATCTTGGAGAGAACAGGGTGAGGCCGATGTTGGTTGGTTGGTTGTTTGGAGTTTTATGGCGCATGAGCTACTAAGGCTATAATGCGCCAGACAAGGTAAAAATATGCTAAAAAACAAATACTCCTCAACCAAAATTAAAAAACAAATGCTCGAAAGGGTAAAAATTAAAACCAACAAGATATATATATAACAGAAATAAAAAGTGAGGTGTAAAACAACAAATATGTAGATAAATAAATACAGTACAGACAAAGGATAAAACTAGCCCAGGTGTAAATGACCTAGGCAGACGGTGAATAAATTACAAATGATTAAAATTATAATCTGATAAAATATCCTGTAAACTGTAAAAAGGCAAAAATTGGAGATAAAATGGCACTATCAGATAAAAGATGTCCGAGTGTAAGTGGCTCGGACGTAAAATTGTGAAAATTAAAATACAAACGACGTTCTAGGTTAAAACATGGACATTCAATTAAAATATGTTTGATTGTTAAAATGGTGTCACAAAACTCGCACTTAGGCACGTCGTCCGCCCGTAAAAGAAACGAATGAGTAAGAAACGAGTGACCTAAGCGGAGCCGAGCAAGTACAACTTCCTCCTTGCGATTCCTGCGGTAACAAGACTGCCATGGTTTGATGATAGGTTTGATCTCGAAGAGCTTGTTGGTAAGCTGTTCCGACCAAGATCTCTGCCACTGTGCCCGGAGCTCGGTGGAAAAACGCTGCCGGAAATCCAGATAGGGAACCGGCAACGGAGAGTCGGACAGGGGCGTGGCTGACCTGGCAGCAGAATCTGCCAAATCATTACCCCTGATTCCGACGTGACCGGGCACCCAACAGAAGAGAATCGTGGTGGTGGCTGCCAGACGATGGAGCTGCTGGCGGATCTTGGAGAGAACAGGGTGAGGCCGATGCCTCACTGAGATCAAAGCCTGTAGCGAGCTAAGCGAGTCAGTGTAAAGCACACACCGACGATGATGCTTAGTCGCCACGTGGTCCAAGGCGAGACTGATAGCGTGCAACTCTGCAGTGAAGATGGAACACTGCAGTGGGATCTGGTCTGCAATGATTACATCACAGCAGACCATGGCTGATCCCACCGAAGTGCCGGACTTCGAGCCATCTGTAAAGACAGGCAAGAAGTCCGGGTGCTCAGCACGATGGCTGGCAAAGAGTTGCCGGTACACACAGTCGGGTGTAAAGGCCTTCCCCGTCCTGCACAGGGAAAAATCGCAGGTAGGGGAAACAGCGAGCCATGGTGGAAGTGGCTCAGCTGTCGACTGTGCAACGCTATCGAGACTGGTGTTGATGTCTCTGAGGTAGCCTCGGACTCGCAAACCAAAAGGACGAATGGCAGTCGGCCGATTATTGAAAAGCATTTCCCACTTCGGACTGAAAACGCAGTCCCAAGTGGGATGGCCAGGCAGGGATCGCAATTTAGAAGCATACTGTAGGGACAACTGCTGACGGCGAAGAGATAAAGAAGGTTCGTCGGTCTCAACGTAAAGACTCTGGACCGGTGAGGTGCGGAAGGCTCCCGTGCAAACACGGAGAGCCTGGTGATGGAGGGGATCCAGCACCTTCACCACCGAATCCCGGGCCGAGTCGTACACCTGGGATCCGTAGTCCAGTTTCGATCGGACAAGTGCACGGTACAGGCGGAGCAAAGAACATCGGTCCGCCCCCCAAGAGAGGGAGGAGAGGACCTTGACGATGTTCAATGCCCGCGTGCACTTGGACCTGAGATGACGTATGTGTGGTAAAAAGGTCAATTTCCGATCGAATATGAGACCGAGAAACTTGGTCTCCGCCACAACTGGAATGATGTTACCCCCGAGCCGCAGCTCGGGATCCAGATGAAGATTACGCTTGTGGCAAAAGTGCACACAAGCGGTCTTCTGTGGGGAGAACCGAAACCCGTTTGCCGTCGCCCAAACCGAAAGATTGTTCAGGGCAATTTGCAGTTGTCTTTCAATGACCCTCATGCTGGACGAAGAGCAAAAGATGCTAAAGTCATCAACATAGAGGGCATTGCCTACTGATGGAGGAAGTTGTCTAGTAATAGAATTAATCTTGACAGCGAAAAGCGTAACACTCAGAACGCAGCCTTGTGGCACCCCCTGTTCTTGGGGGTACGGCCGCGACAGAGTGTTACCGACACGGACACGAAAAGAGCGTGTCGATAAGAAGTTGGAGATGAAGATCGGCATGTGACCTCTCAAGCCGAAACTGTGGAGGTCACGAAGAATGCCGAATCTCCAAGCCGTGTCGTACGCTTTTTCGATGTCGAAGAAAATGGACACCAGGTGCTCTCTACGTAAAAAGGAATTCCTGATCGCCGATTCGAGGCGGATCAGGTGGTCTAAAGTAGACCGGTGCCTGCGAAAGCCACACTGGGTGTTGGAAAGAAGGTTGTGATGTTCTAAATACCAGATGAGTCTGGCATTTACCATTCTTTCCAACACCTTGCACACGCAGCTCGTCAATGCGATAGGACGATAATTGGAAGGAATCTTGGGATCTTTGCCTGGCTTGGGGAAGGCCAAGACGATGGCCTCCCGCCAGGAGTCCGGAAACTGCTCCTCGAGAAAAATGCGATTGAAGAGATGGAGCAGCCGATCCTTACTCGATGGTGAAAGATGTTGGAGCATGGCATAATGGACATTGTCCGGCCCTACAGCAGAGGCACGAGAAGAGTGCAGAGCAAGGCGAAGTTCCTCCGCTGTGAATGGCCTGTTGTAAGGCTCCAGGCCATTCGAGTGGAAAGACAGCGGAGAGCGCTCCGCCCTGCCCTTCTGGGCCAGAAACTCGGGGGAGTAAGAGGAAGACGAAGAGATGGAGGAGAAGGACTCCCCCAGAGTGTCGGCAATTGCTTTGGGATCAGCAATTGCCTGTCCATTGTGCTCCAGGATCGATAACGAGTGGGACGTGTAGTTCCCACTCATCTTCCGGACTTTATCCCACACGACCTTAGAACTAGTCGTGCGGGTGATGGAAGACGTATACTTCATCCAAGATTCCTTCTGGCTCTGGCGTCGGACGAAACGTGCTTTCGCCCTGGCGCGTTTGAAATTTTCAAGGTTGGGGGTAGTCGGATATCTCCGAAACACCCCCCAAGCCTTGTTCTGAGCCTTACGAGCTGCGGTGCAATCTGGATTCCACCACGGTTTCGGAAAGCGAGGAAACCGTGTAGAAGTTTGAGGAATTGTTGATGCAGCTGCATCTACGATACAGTCCGTTATCTCCGCTACTGCCACATTGATTGGCTCCTGGCTGACGGAGTGGTCGTCGAGCTCAGAGAGCAGCTCGAAACCACCCCAGTCAGCCCGATCCAGCCTCCACCGTGAGACGCGTGAAGGGCTGCAAGGCCCCCCACGGGAGATGGTGCACACCACGGGGAGGTGATCGCTCCCGTACGGGTTGTCCTCGACCTCCCATGTAAAGAGTGGAAGGATCGAGGAGGAGCAGATGGTGAGATCAATGGCAGTGAAAGTGCGGGTTGGGGAGTGAAAGTAAGTGCTGACACCGGTGTTCAACAGGGAGAGAGAAGGATCCAGGAGCCACTGCTCCAGGACCCCACCCCTCCCGTTGGTGTCAGCACTGCCCCAAAGTGGACTGTGTCCGTTGAGGTCCCCCATAATGAGGAAGGGGGACGGCAGCTGCGAGACGAGATCATCAAGGTCTTCCTGGAAGACGATGCTCCCAGGTGGAAGATATACAGAGCAGACAGTCAGTGAGAACCCCACGAAGAGACGGATGGCTACCGCCTCTAAGTTGGTGATGATGTTTACGACCTGGAATGGAGAATGGTTGCTCACGAGGATGGCGACACCCCCGCGAGCTGGACCATCTCCATCCCGGTCCCGGCGAACCAGTGAAAAGTGCCGGATCGTGGGATCTGTGACTGGCTGCAAGTATGTCTCCTGCAGGCACACACAGATGGGCTGGTGTGCCTGAAGGAGGGCCTTGATGTCGTCAAGATTCCTCTGGAATCCACGACAATTCCATTGTAGGAGTGTGGCCATCTCAGGACTTAGAAGAGTGGGCGGACGACGTGTTCCTATTCAACTTAACCGCCGCAGAGGACGGTTTAGTGAATAGGGGGCGGTCGGTATCCATGTCCTCGGAATCGTCCGAGGGGCATGGATCGGTGACCGCCCTTTGTGGCGCTGTAATTTTCTTTTTTGGCCCCGGTGGGGGCCCCTTCGGTTTTGAAGGTCTTGCTGTCTGAGGACGGGAAGGAGGAAGCCTTCCGGTGGAGGTGGAAGGCTGTGTTGCAGGAATGGAAACCGGGGTTGATGTCGAAGTCGACACCACCCTCGGTCTCGCCTGCGTGAGGAGGTACTTGGCTGCGAGCGAGAAAGACTCAGTAGGTGGTACACTGATGTCAGTCTGCACCGCCACTGAAGTCATTGGAACGATGGGCTTCCCAATGACTGCACTGGCATAGGAAACCTTGCCAGGCGGGGCGGGCGGTGCAGCAAGCTTTCTCGCCTCAGCATAAGAAATGTTGTTTACTACTTTCAAGCGTTGCACCTCCTTTTCCTCCTTCCACTTCGGACAGTCGCGGGAGTACGCCGGATGTTCGCCACTACAGTTCACACAGCATGCCTTTTCTGCTGTGCAGTCAGGATCGAGATGATCCTTACTGCCACAGCGAGCACAGGTGGGCTTGCCCCTGCATGCTGTGCGGGCATGACCGTATATCTGACACTGAAAACAGCGCAGAGGGTTTGGGATATACGGCCGAACCTCACAATGTAAATAACCTGCCTTGATGGAAGTAGGCAGGCGTGGCGTGTTGAAGGTAACAATTAACACCCGGGTGGGTGTTAATTTCCCATCACGGCGTGTCGAAACCCGGTGGACCGCTGTTACTCCTTGAGGTGCGAGCTCCGAGAGGATTTCCTCCTCAGTGACTTTGAGGAGGCCCCACTCGGTGATCACACCCCGAGAGGAATTCAAAGTTTTATGGGGAGTGACTTCGACAGCCACCCCACCAATATCTTTTACTTTCAGGAGTAGTTCTGAGTGTTTTGAACACGCGGTCTCAACTTGTAAGTCACCAGATCGTAGGCGCTTGACGGATTTCGGTTCTCCCGCAAGACCTTTCAAACCTTTATTAACGAAAAAAGGGGACATGTCCCCAAGTACCTGATCACCCGTGGAGTGGATGATCAGGAACTTTGGGAACGAAGACACAGACACAGAAGACGACGGCAGAGATAACTTTGACAAAGAGGAAGATGGGGGCTCATGTCGAGCCCTCTTGTTGGCGACGATCGCATTATTTTCTTCACTCTCTCTCATGGTTTGTTTTGTGTGGTTCAGTGCCCGCTGTCCCCACCCTCCACGGAGCCCAACAAGGGGACGCCCAGTCGGGCGCCAGGGCTACGCAGGCACTATACCCACACAGACAGTGAGCCAAGCCCTCACAAATAAATAGAAGGAAAATAAAAAGAGAAATGTGCAGAACAAAAACGTTCTACACAAATGAAACAAAGCGCAAAAATAAGAATATTGTGACTGCCAAACTGGCAGCACAAAGAAAGGATAACGACAAAAGGAAAATAATATGTGAGGAGACTTGTAAACCTGTACCCGGACCGTGGGCAAGGTTACTCACCGCTCTGCACGGTTGACCCTAGCAGGACCTGCCCACCAGCCGATTGCTCCTGGGGGGGCCACCCCAGGAGCTCCCGTTTACCGGAAGCAGTGGCCAAAGCAGTGTATAGCAGAGGCCCCGGAATCCGCTGCCCAGCCCCGCGACGGACAGGCTCCCCAATGGCAAGACGGCCAACGGGGACCACGCCAGTCATGAGCTGAGGAGAGAAGACGGGGACCCCCGAGCAACTACCAGGATCCTCCTTTCCCGGGACACGGGTCTCCACGCACGGCAAACACGTGGGCGAGCGTTTAGGACCCTGCGAAGGTAGCCGAGCCAGCGGAACCTTCACAGGGTGGTCCCCCTCACCGCGTACAGGCGCTCACACCGAGGGGGTGTGAGGCCGATGCCTCACTGAGATCAAAGCCTGTAGCGAGCTAAGCGAGTCGGTGTAAAGCACACACCGACGATGATGCTTAGCTGCTATATGGTCCAAGGCAATGCTGATAGCATGCAACTCAGCAGTGAAGATGGAACACTGCTGTGGGATCTGGTCTGCAATGATTACATCACAGCAGACCATGGCTGATCCCACAGAAGTGCCGGACTTCGAGCCATCTGTGAAGACAGGCAAGAAGTCCGGGTGCGCAGCACGATGGCTGGCAAAGAGTTGCCGGTACACACAGTCGGGTGTAAAGGCCTTCCCCGTCCTGCACAGGGAAAAATCGCAGGAAGGGGAAACAGCGAGCCAAGGTGGAAGTGGCTCAGCTGTCGACTGTGCGATGCTATCGAGACTGGTGTTGATGTCTCGCAGGTAACCTCGGACACGCAAACCGAAAGGACGAATGGCAGTCGGCCGATTCTGGTATAACATTTCCCACCTGGGACTGAAAACGCAGTCCCAAGTGGGATGGCCTGGCAGGGATCGCAATTTTGATGCATACTGCAGGGACAACTGCTGACGGCGAATAGATAAAGATGGTTCATCGGTCTCAACGTAGAGACTCTGGACCGGTGAAGTGCGGAAGGCCCCCGTGCACACACGGAGGGCCTGATGATGGAGTGGGTCCAGCACTTTCACCACCGAATCCCGGGCGGAGTCATACACCTGGGATCCGTAGTCCAGTTTCGACCGGACAAGTGCACGGTAAAGGCGGAGCAAAGAACATCGGTCCGCCCCCCAAGAGAGGGAGGAGAGGACCTTGATGATGTTCAATGCCCGCGTGCACTTGGACCTGAGATGTCGAATATGAGATAAAAAGGTCAATTTCCGGTCGAAGATGAGACCGAGAAACTTGGTCTCCGCCACAACTGGAATGATGTTACCCCCGAGCCGCAGCTCGGGGTCCAGATGAAGATTACGCTTGCGGCAAAAGTGCACGCAAGCGGTCTTCTGTGGGGAGAACCGGAACCCATTGGCCGTCGCCCAAACCGAGAGATTGTTCAGGGCAGTTTGCAGTTGTCGTTCAATGACCCTCATGCTGGACGATGAGCAAAAGATGCTAAAGTCGTCAACATAGAGGGCATTGCCTACAGTCGGAGGAAGTTGCCGTGTAATGGAATTTATCTTGACAGCGAAAAGCGTAACACTCAGGACGCAGCCTTGTGGCACCCCCTGTTCTTGGGGGAAAGGCCGCGATAGAGTGTTGCCGACTTGGTTGGTTGGTTGGTTGTTTGGGGTTTTTTGGCGCAATAGCAACAAAGGCTATATTGCGCCAAACAAACGATAAAAAGGGTAAAAGACATGAAAACCCACAACCAAAGTTAAAAGAGACACAAAAAACACATAACAAAAACGAGATGTAGAAAAAGAGTAAAAGAGAGCAACAAGTGTAAAATCAACAAGTATAAAATCAACAATAACAATGGGTGTATAGGACCCATGTAAAAAACAACAGGTAAAACACAGGTAAAAAACCAGTAAAAAAGAGAAAATTCATAAACGAGTAAAATAACCGGTAAAGCGTAAAAAGTCGAAAACAATGTTAAAATAGCAATGATCCGATAAAAGATGTCCGAGTGTAAGGGGCTCGGACGTAAAATCGTGAAAGTTAAAAAACAGACGTCTTTCAAGGTTAAAACAAACACAGTCAATTAAAATATGCTTCACAGTTAAAACGGTGTCACAAAACTCGCACTTAGGTACTGCGTCCGCCTTAAGAAGAAAAGAGTGGGTTAAAAACGAGTGACCTAAGCGGAGCCGAGCAAGGACAACTTCCTCCTTACGATTCCTGCGAAAACAAGACTGCCACGGTTTGACAATGGGCTTGATCTCGAAGAGCTTGTTAGCAACCTGTTCAGACCAAGATCTCTGCCACCGTGCCCGGAGCTCGATGGTGAAACGCTGCCGGAAATCCACATATGGAACCGGCAACGGAGAGTCGGACAGGGGCGTGGCTGACCTGGCAGCAGAATCTGCCAAATCATTGCCCCTGATTCCGACATGACCGGGCACCCAACAGAAGAGAATCGTGGTTGTGGCTGCCAGACGATGGAGTTGCTGGCGGATCTTGGAGAGAACAGGGTGAGGCCGATGCCTCACCGAGATCAAAGCCTGTAGCGAGCTAAGCGAGTCGGTGTAAAGCACACACCGACGATGATGCTTAGCTGCTATATGGTCCAAGGCAATGCTGATAGCATGCAACTCAGCAGTGAAGATGGAACACTGCAGTGGGATCTGGTCTGCAATGATTACATCACAGCAGACCATGGCTGATCCCACAGAAGTGCCGGACTTCGAGCCATCTGTGAAGACAGGCAAGAAGTCCGGGTGCGCAGCACGATGGCTGGCAAAGAGTTGCCGGTACACACAGTCGGGTGTAAAGGCCTTCCCCGTCCTGCACAGGGAAAAATCGCAGGAAGGGGAAACAGCGAGCCAAGGTGGAAGTGGCTCAGCTGTCGACTGTGCGATGCTATCGAGACTGGTGTTGATGTCTCGCAGGTAACCTCGGACACGCAAACCGAAAGGACGAATGGCAGTCGGCCGATTCTGGTATAACATTTCCCACCTGGGACTGAAAACGCAGTCCCAAGTGGGATGGCCTGGCAGGGATCGCAATTTTGATGCATACTGTAGGGACAACTGCTGACGGCGAATAGATAAAGATGGTTCATCGGTCTCAACGTAGAGACTCTGGACCGGCGAAGTGCGGAAGGCCCCCGTGCACACACGGAGGGCCTGATGATGGAGTGGGTCCAGCACTTTCACCACCGAATCCCGGGCGGAGTCATACACCTGGGATCCGTAGTCCAGTTTCGACCGGACAAGTGCACGGTAAAGGCGGAGCAAAGAACATCGGTCCGCCCCCCAAGAGAGGGAGGAGAGGACCTTGATGATGTTCAATGCCCGCGTGCACTTGGACCTGAGATGTCGAATATGAGATAAAAAGGTCAATTTCCGGTCGAAGATGAGACCGAGAAACTTGGTCTCCGCCACAACTGGAATGATGTTACCCCCGAGCCGCAGCTCGGGGTCCAGATGAAGATTACGCTTGCGGCAAAAGTGCACGCAAGCGGTCTTCTGTGGGGAGAACCGGAACCCATTCGCCGTCGCCCAAACCGAGAGATTGTTCAGGGCAGTTTGCAGTTGTCGTTCAATGACCCTCATGCTGGACGATGAGCAAAAGATGCTAAAGTCATCAACATAGAGGGCATTGCCTACAGTCGGAGGAAGTTGCCGTGTAATGGAATTGATCTTGACAGCGAAAAGCGTAACACTCAGGACGCAGCCTTGAGGCACCCCCTGTTCTTGGGGGAAAGGCCGCGACAGAGTGTTGCCGACACGAACTCGAAAAATACGAGAAGATAAAAAGTTTGCAATGAAGATTGGCATGTGACCTCGCAAGCCGAAGCTGTGAAGGTCACGAAGAATGCCGAATCTCCATGCCGTGTCGTACGCTTTTTCGATGTCGAAGAAAATGGACACCAGGTGCTCTCTACGTAAAAAGGAATTCCTGATCGCCGATTCGAGGCGGATCAGGTGGTCTAAGGTAGACCGGTGCCTGCGAAAGCCACACTGGGTGTTGGAAAGAAGGCCGTGATGTTCCAAATACCAGGCCAGCCTGGTATTTACCATCCTTTCCAACACCTTGCAGACGCAGCTCGTCAATGCAATTGGACGATAATTCGAAGGAATCTTGGGATCTTTGCCTGGCTTAGGGAAGGCCAAGACGATGGCCTCCCGCCAGGAGTCCGGAAACTGCTCCTCGATGAAAATGCGGTTGAAGAGTAGGAGCAGTCGATCCTTACTCGATGGTGAGAGATGTTGGAGCATGGCATAATGGACATTGTCTGGCCCCACAGCAGATGCACGAGAAGTGTGCAGAGCACGGCGAAGCTCCTCCGCTGTGAATGGCCTGTTGTAAGACTCCAGGCCATTCGAATGGAAGGACAGCGGAGAGCGTTCGGCCCTGCTCTTCTGGGCCAGAAACTCGGGGGAGTACGAGGAAGATGAGGAGATGGAGGAGAATGACTCCCCCAGAGTGTCGGCAATTGCACGAGGATCAGCAATTGCCTGTCCATTGTGCTCCAGGATCGAAAATGAGTGGGACGTGTACTTCCCACCCATCTTCCGGACCTTATCCCACACAACCTTAGAACTGGTCGTGCGGGTGATAGAAGATGTATATTTCATCCAAGATTCCTTCTGGCTCTGGCGCCGGACGAAACGGGCTTTCGCCCTGGCGCGTTTGAATGCTTCGAGGTTGGGGGACGTCGGATATCTCCGAAACACCCCCCAAGCCTTGTTCTGAGCCTTACGAGCTGCGGTGCAGTCGGGATTCCACCACGGTTTTGGGAACCGTGGAAACCGAGTCGAGGTCTGAGGAATAGTAGAGGCAGCTGCATGGACGATACAGTCCGTCAACTCCGCCACTGCGACATTGATGGGCTCCTGGCTGACAGAGTGCCCATCGAGCTCAGACAAGAGCTCGAAGCCACTCCAATCAGCCCGATCAAGCCTCCACCGGGAGACACGCGAAGGGCTGCAAGGCCCCCCACGAGAGATGGTACACACCACGGGGAGGTGATCGCTTCCATAGGGATTGTCCTCGACCTCCCATGTAAAGAGTGGAAGGATCGAGGAGGAGCAGATGGTGAGGTCAATGGCAGTGAATGTGCGGGTTGGGGTGTGAAAGTAGGTACTGACACCGGTGTTCAACAGGGAGAGCGATGGATCCAGGAGACACTGCTCCAAGACCCGGCCCCTCCCGTTGGTGTCAGCACTGCCCCAGAGCGGACTGTGGCCGTTGAAGTCCCCCATGATGAGGAAGGGGGACGGCAGCTGCGAGACGAGGTCATCAAGGTCATCCCGGAAAACGATGCTTCCGGGTGGGAGATAGACAGAACAGACAGTCAACGAAAATCCCACAAAGAGGCGGATGGCAACCGCCTCTAAACGTGTTGGTTGTTTTGGGTTTTATGGCGCATCGGCGACTAGGCCATAATGCGCCAAACAAAAGACAAGATAAAAGATAAAAGACATGTAAACCCGCAACCACATTTAAAAGAGATTAGCAAAATTGTAAAAAGGTAAAACAACAAAGAACAAGTGTAAAAATACAAAAGAAAACAATAGAATACCAGGTGTAAATGACCTGGGATACACAAACAATGTATAAGGTGGTAAAATCATAGATATAAAAAGCTGAAGAGTAAAAACTATATGCGATTAAAATATCCAGTAAATCGTAAAAATTGAAAGAGAGAGGTAAAAGTACAATGGTCGGATAAAAGATGTCCGAGTGTAAGGGGCTCGGACGTAAAATCATGAGAGTTAAAAAACATACGTCTTTCAAAGGTAAAACAACAGCAATCAATTAAAATGTGTTTAATTGTTAAAATGGTGTCACAAAACTCGCACTTGGGTTCGTCGTCCGCCCGTAAAAGAAACGAATGAGTAATAAACGAATGACCCAAGCGGAGCCGAGCAAGTATAACTTCCTCCTTGCGATTCCTGCGGTAACAAGACTGCCATGGTTTGACGATAGGTTTGATCTCAAAGAGCTTGTTTGTAAGCTGTTCTGACCAAGATCTCTGCCACTGTGCCCGGAGCTCGGTGGTAAAACGCTGCCGGAAATCCAGATAGGGAACCGGCAACGGAGAGTCGGACAGGGGTGTGGCTGACTTGGCAGCAGCATCTGCCAAGTCGTTGCCCCTAATCCCGACGTGACCGGGCACCCAACAGAAATGGATGGTGGTGGTGGCTGCCAGACGATGTAGTTGCTGGCGGATCTTAGTAAGAACAGGGTGAGGCCGATGCCTCACCGAGATCAAAGCCTGTAGCGAACTAAGCGAGTCGGTGTAAAGCACACACCGACGATGATGCTTAGTCGCTACATGGTCCAAGGCGAGACTGATAGCGTGCAACTCTGCAGTGAAGATGGAACACTGCAGTGGGATCTGGTCTGCAATGATTACATCACAGCAGACCATGGCCGATCCCACCGATGTGCCGGACTTCGAGCCATCTGTGAAGACAGGCAAGAAGTCCGGGTACTCAGCACGATGGCTGGCAAAGAGTTGCCGGTACACACAGTCGGGTGTAAAGGCCTTCCCCGTCCTGCACAGGGAAAAATCGCAGGAAGGGGAAACAGCGAGCCAAGGTGGAAGTGGCTCAGCTGTCGACTGTGCAACGCTAGCGAGACTGGTGTTGATGTCTCTGAGGTAGCCTCGGACACGCAAACCAAAAGGACGAATGGCAGTCGGCCGATTAGTGTAAAGCATTTCCCACTTCGGACTGAAAACGCAGTCCCAAGTGGGATGGCCAGGCAGGGATCGCAATTTAGAAGCATATTGTAGGGACAACTGCTGACGGCGAACAGATAATGATGGTTCGTCGGTCTCAACGTAAAGACTCTGGACCGGTGAGGTGCGGAAGGCTCCCGTGCAAACACGGAGGGCCTGATGATGGAGGGGGTCCAGCACCTTCACCACCGAATCCCGGGCCGAGTCGTACACCTGGGATCCGTAGTCCAGTTTCGATCGGACAAGTGCACGGTATAGGCGGAGCAAAGAACATCGGTCCGCCCCCCAAGAAAGGGAGGAGAGGACCTTGACGATGTTCAATGCCCGCGTGCACTTGGACCTGAGATGACGTATGTGTGGTAAAAAGGTCAATTTCCGATCGAATATGAGACCGAGAAACTTGGTCTCCGCCACAACTGGAATGATGTTACCCCCGAGCCGCAGCTCGGGATCCAGATGAAGATTACGCTTGTGGCAAAAGTGCACACAAGCGGTCTTCTGTGGGGAGAACCGAAACCCGTTTGCCGTCGCCCAAACCGATAGATTGTTCAGGGCAATTTGCAGTTGTCGTTCAATGACCCTCATGCTGGACGAAGAGCAAAAGATGCTAAAGTCATCAACATAGAGGGCATTGCCTACTGATGGAGGAAGTTGTCTAGTAATAGAATTAATCTTGACAGCGAAAAGCGTAACACTCAGAACGCAGCCTTGTGGCACCCCCTGTTCTTGGGGGTACGGCCGCGACAGAGTGTTACCGACACGGACACGAAAAGAGCGTGTCGATAAGAAGTTGGAGATGAAGATCGGCATGTGACCTCTCAAGCCGAAACTGTGGAGGTCACGAAGAATGCCGAATCTCCAAGCCGTGTCGTACGCTTTTTCGATGTCGAAGAAAATGGACACCAGGTGCTCTCTACGTAAAAAGGAATTCCTGATCGCCGATTCGAGGCGGATCAGGTGGTCTAAAGTAGACCGGTGCCTGCGAAAGCCACACTGGGTGTTGGAAAGAAGGTTGTGATGTTCTAAATACCAGATGAGTCTGGCATTTACCATTCTTTCCAACACCTTGCACACGCAGCTCGTCAATGCGATAGGACGATAATTGGAAGGAATCTTGGGATCTTTGCCTGGCTTGGGGAAGGCCAAGACGATGGCCTCCCGCCAGGAGTCCGGAAACTGCTCCTCGAGAAAAATGCGATTGAAGAGATGGAGCAGCCGATCCTTACTCGATGGTGAAAGATGTTGGAGCATGGCATAATGGACATTGTCCGGCCCTACAGCAGAGGCACGAGAAGAGTGCAGAGCAAGGCGAAGTTCCTCCGCTGTGAATGGCCTGTTGTAAGGCTCCAGGCCATTCGAGTGGAAAGACAGCGGAGAGCGCTCCGCCCTGCCCTTCTGGGCCAGAAACTCGGGGGAGTAAGAGGAAGACGAAGAGATGGAGGAGAAGGACTCCCCCAGAGTGTCGGCAATTGCTTTGGGATCAGCAATTGCCTGTCCATTTTGCTCCAGGATCGATAACGAGTGGGAGGTGTAGTTCCCACTCATCTTCCGGACTTTATCCCACACGACCTTAGAACTAGTCGTGCGGGTGATGGAAGACGTATACTTGATCCAAGATTCCTTCTGGCTCTGGCGTCGGACGAAACGAGCTTTCGCCCTGGCGCGTTTGAAATTTTCAAGGTTGGGGGACGTCGGATATCTCCGAAACACCCCCCAAGCCTTGTTCTGAGCCTTACGAGCTGCGGTGCATTCTGGATTCCACCACGGTTTCGGAAAGCGAGGAAACCGTGTAGAAGTTTGAGGAATCGTTGATGCAGCTGCATCTACGATACAGTCCGTTATCTCCGCTACTGCCACATTGATTGGCTCCTGGCTGACAGAGTGGTCGTCGAGCTCAGAGAGCAGCTCGAAACCACCCCAGTCAGCCCGATCAAGCCTCCACCGTGAGACGCGTGAAGGGCTGCAAGGCCCCCCACGGGAGATGGTGCACACCACGGGGAGGTGATCGCTTCCGTATGGGTTGTCCTCGACCTCCCATGTAAAGAGTGGAAGGATCGAGGAGGAGCAGATGGTGAGATCAATGGCAGTGAAAGTGCGGGTTGGGGAGTGAAAGTAAGTGCTGACACCGGTGTTCAACAGGGAGAGAGAAGGATCCAGGAGCCACTGCTCCAGGACCCCGCCCCTCCCGTTGGTGTCAGCACTGCCCCAAAGTGGACTGTGTCCGTTGAGGTCCCCCATAATGAGGAAGGGGGACGGCAGCTGCGAGACGAGATCATCAAGGTCTTCCTGGAAGACGATGCTCCCAGGTGGAAGATATACAGAGCAGACAGTCAGCGAGAACCCCACGAAGAGACGGATAGCTACCGCCTCCAAGGTGGTGGTGAGGGATACGACCTGGAATGGAGAATGGTTGCTCACGAGGATGGCGACACCCCCGCGAGCTGGACCATCTCCATCCCGGTCCCGGCGAACCAGTGAAAAGTGCCGGATCGTGGGATCTGTGACTGGCTGCAAGTATGTCTCCTGCAGGCACACACAGATGGGCTGGTGTGCCTGAAGGAGGGCCTTGATGTCGTCAAGATTCCTCTGGAATCCACGACAATTCCATTGTAGGAGTGTGGCCATCTCAGGACTTAGAAGAGTGGGCGGACGACGTGTTTCTATTCAACTTAACCGCCGCAGAGGACGGTTTAGTGAATAGGGGGCGGTCGGTATCCATGTCCTCGGAATCGTCCGAGGGGCATGGATCGGTGACCGCCCTTTGAGGTGCAGTGATTTTCTTTTTGGGCCCCGGCGGGGGCCCCTTAGGTTTCGAAGGTCTTGCTGTCTGAGGACGGGAAGGAGGAGGCCTTCCGGTGGAGGTGGAAGGCTGAACTGCAGGAATGGAAACCGGGGTTGATGTCGAAGTCGACACCACCCTCGGTCTCGCCTGCGTAAGGAGGTATTTCGCAGCTGGCGAGAAAGACTCAGTAGGTGGTACACTGATGTCAGTCTGCACCGCAACCGAAGTCATTGGAACGATGGGCTTTCCAATGACTGCACTGGCATAGGAAACCTTGCCAGGCGGGGCGGGCGGTGCAGCAAGCTTTCTCGCCTCAGCGTACGAGATGTTATTGACGACTTTGAGGCGTTGTACCTCCTTTTCCTCTTTCCACTTCGGACAGTCGCGGGAGTACGCCGGATGTTCGCCACTGCAGTTCACACAGCATGCCTTTTCAGCTGTGCAGTCAGGATCGAGATGATCCTTACTGCCACAGCGAGCACAGGTGGGCTTGCCCCTGCATGCTGTGCGGGCATGACCGTATATCTGACACTGAAAACAGCGCAGAGGATTTGGGATATACGGCCGAACCTCACAATGTAAATAACCTGCCTTGATGTAAGAAGGCAGGCGTGGCGTATTGAATGTCACAATCAACACCCGGGTGGGTGTTAATTTTCCATCACGGCGTGTCGAAACCCGGTGGACCGCTGTTACTCCTTGTGGTGTGAGCTCCGAGAGGATTTCCTCCTCAGTGACTTTGAGGAGGCCCCACTCGGTGATAACACCCCGAGAAGAATTCAAAGTTTTATGGGGAGTGACTTCGACAGCCACCCCACCAATATCTTTTACTTTCAGGAGCAATTCGGAATGTTTCGAACAAGCGGTCTCAACCTGCAAGTCGCCAGATCTTAAGCGCTTGACGGATTTTGGCTCTCCCGCAAGACCTTTCAAACCTTTATTAACGAAAAAAGGGGACATGTCCCCAAGTACCTGATCACCCGTGGAGTGGATGATCAGGAACTTTGGGAACGAAGACACAGACACAGAAGACAACGGCAGAGATAACTTTGACAACGAGGAAGATGGGGGCTCATGTCGAGCCCTCTTGTTGGCGGCGATCGCATTAATTTCATCACTCTCTCTCATGATTTTTTTGTGTGGTTCAGTGCCCGCTGTCCCCACCCTCCACGGAGCCCAACAAGGGGACGCCCAGTCGGGCGCCAGGGCTACGCAGGCACTATACCCACACAGACAGTGAGCCAAGCCCTCACAAATAAATAAAAGGAAAATAAAAAGAGAAATGTGCAGAACAAAAACGTTCTACACAAAAGAAACAAAGTTTAAAATAACAAAATTGTGAATGGCCAACCTGGCCTCACAAAGAAAAGATAACGACAAAAGGAAAATAAGTTGTGAGGAAACTTGTAAACCTGTACCCGGACCGTGGGCAAGGTTACTCACCGCTCTGCACGGTTGACCCTAGCAGGACCTGCCCACCAGCCGATTGCTCCTGGGGGGGCCACCCCAGGAGCTCCCGTTTACCGGAAGCAGAGGCCAAAGCAGTGTATAGCAGAGGCCCCGGAATCCGCTGCCCAGCCCCGCGACAGACAGGCTCCCCAATGGCAAGACGGCCAATGGGGACCACGCCAGTCATGAGCTGAGGAGAGAAGACGGGGACCCCCGAGCAACTACCAGGATCCTCCTTTCCCGGGACACGGGTCTCCGCGCACGGCAAACACGCGGGCGAGCGTTTAGGACCCTGCGAAGGTAACCGAGCCAGCGGGAACCTTCACAGGGTGGTCCCCCTCACCACGTACAGGCGCTCACACCGAGGGGGCTCTAAACGTGTGGTGAGGGGAATGACCTGAAATGGAGAATGGTTGCTCACGAGGATGGCAACACCCCCGTGAGCTGGACCATCTCCATCACGGTCCCGGCGAACGAGAGAAAAGTGCCGGATAGTGGGATTGTTGGCTGTCTGTAAGAATGTCTCCTGAAGGCACACGCAGAGGGGTTGGTGTGCCCTCAGGAGGACCTTGATGTCGTCAATATTCCTCTGGAATCCACGACAGTTCCATTGAAGGAGTGTGGCCATCTCAGGTCTTGGAAGAATTGGCGGACGACTTTCTATTTATTTTAACCGTCGCCAGCGACGGTTTTGGAAAAGTTGGGCGGTCAGTGTCCATGTCCTCGGAGTCGTCCGAGCAACACGGATCAGAGACCGCCGAACGAGGAGGTAAAATTTTCTTTTTCGGCCCCGGCGGGGGCCCCTTGGGTTTCGTAGGTCTTGCTGTCTGTGGGCGGGGTGGAGGGGGCCTTCCGGAGGTGGAAGTGGAAGGCACAGACACAGGAATAGAAACCGGTGTCGATGTCGAGATGGACACCGACGTCGGCTTCGCCTGCGTCAAGAGGTACTTCGCAGCAGGCGAGAAAGATTCAGCTGGTGGAACGCTGATGTCGGTCTGCACCGCCACGGAAGCCATCTTAACGACGGGCTTTCCGACCACCGCACCGGCATAGGAGACCTTGCCAGGTGGGGCAGGGGGTGCAGCGAGCTTTCTCGCCTCTGGATAGCTAATATTGTGTAGGGTCTTGAGGCGCTGTACCTCTTTCTCCTCCAACCACTTCGGACAGTCGCGGGAGTACGCCGGATGTTCACCACGGCAGTTTACACAGCATGCCTTTTCTGCTGTGCAGTCAGGTTCGAGATGATCCTGACTGCCACAACGAGCACAGGTGGGCTTGCCCCGGCATGCGGTGCAGGCATGGCCAAACCTCTGGCATTGAAAGCAACGCAGAGGATTGGGGATAAATGGCCGCACCTCGCAGTGTAAGTATCCTGCCTTGATGGAAGTAGGCAGGCGTGGTGTGTTGAAAGTTAGGATTAGTACCCTGGTGGGCTCTAACTTTCCATTACGGCGTGACGAAACCCGGTGGACTGCGATCACCCCCGGTCCGCCCCCCAAGAGAGGGAGGAGAGGACCTTGATGATGTTCAATGCCCGCGTGCACTTGGACCTGAGATGTCGAATATGAGATAAAAAGGTCAATTTCCGGTCGAAGATGAGACCGAGAAACTTGGTCTCCGCCACAACTGGAATGATGTTACCCCCGAGCCGCAGCTCGGGATCCAGGTGAAGATTACGCTTGTGGCAAAAGTGCACACAAGCGGTCTTTTGTGGGGAGAACCGAAACCCGTTTGCCGTCGCCCAAACCGATAGATTGTTCAGGGCAATTTGCAGTTGTCTTTCAATGACCCTCATGCTGGATGATGAGCAAAAGATGCTAAAGTCATCAACATAGAGGGCATTGCCTACTGATGGAGGAAGTTGTCTAGTAATTGAATTAATCTTGACAGCGAAAAGCGTAACACTCAGAACGCAGCCTTGTGGCACCCCCTGTTCTTGGGGGTACGGCCGCGACAGAGTGTTACCGACACGGACACGAAAAGAGCGTGTCGATAAGAAGTTGGAGATGAAGATCGGCATGTGACCTCTTAAGCCGAAGCTGTGGAGGTCACGAAGAATGCCGAATCTCCAAGCCGTGTCGTACGCTTTTTCGATGTCGAAGAAAATTGACACCAGGTGCTCTCTACGTAAAAAAGAGTTTCTGATAGCCGATTCAAGGCGTATCAGATGGTCAAGAGTTGACCGTTGCCTGCGAAAGCCACACTGGGTGTTGGAAAGAAGGTTGTGATGTTCTAAATACCAGATGAGTCAGGCATTTACCATTCTTTCCAACACCTTGCACACGCAGCTCGTCAACGCGATGGGACGATAATTGGAAGGAATCTTGGGATCTTTGCCTGGCTTGGGGAAGGCCAAGACGATGGCCTCCCGCCAGGAGTCCGGAAACTGCTCCTCGAGAAAAATACGATTGAAGAGATGGAGCAGCCGATCCTTACTCGATGGTGAAAGATGTTGGAACATGGCATAATGGACATTGTCCGGCCCTACAGCAGAAGCACGAGAAGAGTGCAGAGCAAGGCGAAGTTCCTCCGCTGTGAATGGCCTGTTGTAAGGCTCCAGGCCATTCGAGTGGAAAGACAGCGGAGAGCGCTCCGCCCTGCCCTTCTGGGCCAGAAACTCGGGGGAGTAAGAGGAAGATGAAGAGATGGAAGAGAAAGACTCCCCCAGAGTGTCGGCAATTGCTTTGGGATCAGCAATTGCCTGTCCATTGTGCAGAAGACGACGGCAGAGATAACAGTGACGACGAGGAAGATGGGGGCTCATGTCGAGCCCTCTTGTTGGCGGCGATCGCATTAATTTCATCATTCTCTCTCATGATTGTTTTTGTGTGGTTCAGTGCCCGCTGTCCCCACCCTCCACGGTGCCCAACAAGGGGACTTGTAAACCTGTACCCGGACCGTGGGCAAGGTTACTCACCGCTCTGCACGGTTGACCCTAGCAGGACCTGCCCACCAGCCGATTGCTCCTGGGGGGGCCACCCCAGGAGCTCCCGTTTACCGGAAGCAGAGGCCAAAGCAGTGTATAGCAGAGGCCCCAGAATCTGCTGCCCAGCCCCGCGACAGACAGGCTCCCCAATCGCAAGACGGCCAATGGGGACCACGCCAGTCATGAGCTGAGGAGAGAAGACGGGGACCCCCGAGCAACTGCCAGGATCCTCCTTTCCCGGGACACGGGTCTCCGCGCACGGCAAACACGCGGGCGAGCGTTTAGGACCCTGCGAAGGTAACCGAGCCAGCGGAACCTTCACAGGGTGGTCCCCCTCACTGCATACAGGCGCTCACACCGAGGGGGGGAAGCAGAGGCCAAAGCGGTGTATAGCAGAGGCCCCGGAATCCGCTGCCCAGCCCCGCGACGGACAGGCTCCCCAATGGCAAGACGGCCAATGGGGACCACGCCAGTCATGAGCTGAGGAGAGAAGACGGGGACCCCCGAGCAACTACCAGGATCCTCCTTTCCCGGGACACGGGTCTCCGCGCACGGCAAACACGCGGGCGAGCGTTTAGGACCCTGCGAAGGTAACCGAGCCAGCGGAACCTTCACAGGCTGGTCCCCTCACCACGGACATGCTCTCGCATCGAGGGGAAACCCTATAGTAACTGCTGAATTATCTGCAATTATTCTAGCCTTAAATTGGGCACTAAAATTTAATAACAAAAAAAATAGTTATATTTACAGATAGCAAGGCATCTATTGAAACAATATATAATGACATTTCAAAAAGTAATTTTAAACTTTTTATAAATGACATCGTGATCACAACAAATAATCATATAAAAAATAGAAATATTGTATATATACAATGGATACCTAGCCATATAGGACTAAAA
Organism: Ryuthela nishihirai; assembly: GCA_038380435.1. Classification (NCBI taxonomy): domain Eukaryota; kingdom Metazoa; phylum Arthropoda; class Arachnida; order Araneae; family Heptathelidae; genus Ryuthela; species Ryuthela nishihirai. Next base: position 1,283,740 of record JAWZYU010000017.1, read on the forward strand.
TATAATGAAATAGTTGATAAAAAAGCAAAAACTGCAACAAATATGACTCCTAATTTAAATACACCTTTTTTCATATATCTACTTAAAAAACAAAATAAATTAAAGATAATAAAGGAAACACAGAGATGGTATAATGCAAACAATACACATAGATATAGTATCTCACCCATTATCAAGAAATTTAATAATTTTGGTCTCAAGAAAAAAGAAATAAATATAATTCTTAAAATCAAAACAAATTCTTCCAATACAAAATCAAGACTATACAGAATGAAAAAAAAAGATTCCCCGGCATGTGATGCATGTCAAGAATATGAAAATTTGGAACATATAATTTTTAACTGTAAAAAATTTGATAAAGAAAGAGAAGCATATTTTAATGCTCTGAAACAGCTAAATATATCAAGCTACAGTTTTAAAAGCATCTTGGAACCATCGAATGCAAAAAAAAAAATTAAATGCTACAAATTACTTAAAACATATTGTTGCGGATCACAAAAATGGATAGCCACTGAGCGTGAGTATTAAAAGCTATATTTCAAAACCAAATTCAATACAAGGTAAATTGTTACAAAGGAAATATGGATGAAGTATCTTATTAACAAATCAACTATTAACATGCACAAGTCATCAATCTTCACGTAGAGCACACAACATCAGCTCTGTGTATTTTACTAAATACTACCTTTTACTTGATTTACCAGGTCACCCGAAGATCTTCACTCGTAAACCAATTCTCGTCCTGTGCTAATAACTTTTCACACACTAGCCGAACAAAAAGACAGTCCGTGTAGACATTCGAAGTTAGCCATAAAAGTTCCCACTTTTATACTTCCGCGTATACACAACACATCAAGTTACTCCTTGATACTTAACGATAAAAGATCCCACTTTTATACTTCCGCGTATACACAACACATCAAGTTACTTCTTGATACTTACGCGCACTGTCTCAGAACAGCTCACCGTCCATTTTCGAACTCTTCGACCGTTACAACACAAAGACCGTTAACGCTCCACTCTTCTTCTCAAATTCTCCCAACGTTCTTATTCGTTGGCTGAAACTTTTTGCTTTTCGGTTGCCAGATTCCTTCTGTCGTAACAATATATTAGACAGATTGGCATGTTTAATATCCTCTAAAATATTAAGTACCAGGCAAAAAATTTGACTCATAAAATGTTCTCTGAATGAGTTCGCTACCTGGTGGATTCCTGGTAGCGAGAAGATTCAAATGATGATTTGTTATCCGAATCCAGTCTAGGAGGGGGCATCAGCCCGATTTTACGAAGAAATAAGGAGCAGTGCATACGGTAAAGAGCGGTCATCGATCATCGGCTCCGTCGACGGTAATCTGTTCTCTGAGCTGCGGCACGCGTCGATTCCCGAGACGGCATCGATACGAAGCATTCACCGTCAACGTTCGATCTCCTTTGTGTGCGCCACGCTTCTTTTGTGATTTCCGTTTGTGGAAACAATCCTTTGTTTCCTTTCATCTTTAACAGTCTTTACGAGACTTTCCTTTCCATCATTGTCTACATTACTCAAGGATATTAGACTTCAGAATTCTTTCAGATTCTATCTGGAAGACATCAACGTTCGCGATTTAATGTGTGATCTACAGTCCTACTTTCAAGATGAAAAAATCATCAGAGTGGCACAAGAAATCTCTCCTTCAATAGTGATTATCACTCTTTCTTCTCTTCAGGCAAGTGCTAAATTATCTATGATTTCTTCTCTTTCCATCAATGGAAAAGATATTCCCTTCCATTACCTTGGCTCCTCTACTAAACGAGTAATTGTCTCAAAGCTACCCTTCTTTGTCACTAATGACGAAATTTCTGATGTACTCTCTAAATACGGCCAAATCAAGGACAGTTATTATGAATATTACCCAGAAGAAAATTTTAAGTCTATCCAAACAGGAAATCGAATTCTTTCGATTGATTTAGAAAATCATATTCCAAACTATATTTCTATTGCTGGATACAATGCCACGATTTATTATCCTGGCATTACAAAGTTATGCAGGAGATGTAAATCTGGGCACTTAGCCAATTCCTGCCCTACTTTCTCTTCTACTTCCCATGTCACTAGACCCTCTAAATTAGCTGAGAATAGCACTACTCTCAATTCCATTACTAACGATGAAAACACCTCGGATAAGTCCGACGTTCCTATCAACCCGGATTCTGCAGTTGCGATAACCTCCACCCCTTCCACTGGAGAAAACTCCTCTTTCTCCGACAGCGTCTCTGATTTCGCCAACTCAATTCCTTCACCGAGACAACCTTGTCATGGACTTGGATTCCACTGATATCATTGAAAATGAACAACGTATTTCTCCAATTAACTCCCACCCTTCGCTTGAATTTCGAAAATCTGCAAAATTCGACTCCCTTATCTTTGGAGCTAACAGAAAGATCTTTAAACGTGACGAAGTTCAGAACGCTGTCACAGAATTCCTGATTTATATCGCTACACATGAAGTCAATCAATTGAAAGATACTCCTGAAAATATCCTAATCCTGAGACAAACCATGAAGCCTAACAAGAAACTGAAACCTAGTTATCGTGAGTTTTACGAGCTGATATCCAATTCTTTTTGGAACTTTCAACCTTGTGTCATCCTAGAAAGGAGTGCTTTTTATCTTCAATTCTTCCAGAGCCATGGACTACAAAAACTTAGAAAACAAATTATTGCCGACGCCGATGTGTTATCCCCTGCTCTTGACGGCTTTCCCTTCACTCTGTCTTTTGTCTTTCGCTCTCAAACGTGTTCTGATAGTGTACTAGTGTGTTAAATTTGCTCCCCAGCTATACTCGCTCTGGATTTACATTGACAAGATAAGTAATTACTGTTTCAATCTTCTCTTTCTCTCTGCCTCTTTTTACCTATCTGCCTTCCTTTCTTTTCTTGCTCTGATCGCTCACTGGGACGTCCGGCATCGCAGTTATACTGCAAGGTCTGACGTCCCTGTGAGCGCTCCCCTTCTCGGGATTTTGGGACGGTAAAGAGCGTGACGATCGGTCGAACAAATTTCGGCTCCAGCGATGGCATCGGATTGTTGAGTCGCGGCAGACCTCGGCTCCTGCAACGGCATCGGACAGCTGAGTCTCGTTTTTTCTCACTTTTGTTTTCCCTTGAGTGCGAGTGTTTGCGGAACATTTCTACATTTTTTGGTCACTTTTTGGACTTTCTTCAATTTTATTTTAATGACCTGGAACTCTCACCTCTTCCTTTTTCATGGCGGGACATTCTAGCAAGAAGAAAATCTTCTGGTGGAGATGAAAGCATAAAATTGAAAGTGAAACCAAATAAATCGATGAAAAAACAACGTGCGCTAGAACAAAACAAGATAGAAGAGGAGTCTCTCACCGAAGACCTGCGGATTTCTTCGGACTCAGACACTTCTCCAACCAAAACTAATGACGACAACACATCAATATGTGAACAGGAACCCTCGACCATAAAAACCCGCTCAAAGGTAGGTCAAAAAGGGCAAGAAAATGTATCCATTAACCTTAATAATGAACTTAATAACAAACGGGAAATAAGATCGCCTAAAATCGCCATACAAATAATCAGCCCAATACGTAATAACCAGGCTAAATTTAATACTGCTGTCATAATTAGTGGCACAAAAAATAGCTTAAAACCTTTAGGAATTAAATACCTTTCGACTTTTATTTATTCCCTATTAAATGATCACATCCCGGGTAGATTCTTCAAAAAGGATAAATTGCTGTTACATCCAAAAAATCAAGAGCAATGTAATAAATTACTGAATCTTACCATTATCAATAAAACCGAAGTCCATGCTGACATTTTCAAAATTAAAAAATCCATTTATGGCACAATTGCTGGAGTAAGCTATATGCTAGATGATGACTCAATCCTAGATCTGCTCAGTGAGCAAAACGTGACTAGCATAGGACGAATGATCAACTTTGATGCAATCCACGACAAGAAAAAAGATGAGGTAAACTGCAATCCTACAAATATCATCATACTTGAATTTAACTCTGAATACCTACCAACCGAAGTTTTTTTAGGGTTCTTTAAACATAACGTTAGACCCTACACATTTCCACCTGGACTCTGTCTTCGTTGTTACATGTTTGGTCACACCATTTCCAATTGCAATGGAAGACTAACATGCAAAAGATGCAGTGGAAACCATCACCATCGTGATTGTCAAAGCACTAAATTGAAATGCCCAAACTGCACAGGCCCTCATCCAGCGACTTACGCAAAGTGCGAAGTTAAAATTATAGCCTGTAAAGCCAAACAACTCCAAATTTCTGAAAACTTAAACTGGAACCAGGCTTTTGTTAATGCAAAAAAAAAAACACATCCTGGATAAACAACTCTCTCAAAATGAACTATCAACTAACAAATATTTCCAATCAAAAATAGATATGGCAAATCCAAAAAATAATCTTCCTGCCAACTATTCACTAATTGACCATTATGATTTTCCAAAAATAGTACCAAACCCAACCAGTGACAAAATGGTAAATCAACATCCCCAACAACCACAATTAAAAACTTCTTTCTCAGATACTGTAAAGAAAAACATAACGGGCCACAAATCCTCAGACAAAATACTCCCTGGCCCCTCTTCCAACACCCACCTAACTAGAGAGAATGCTCCTGAAATTATCCCAGAAGATGGTTTATCATTTTTAACCTTCAATCCAAAGGTCAGATAGTCAGCCACATACTGAAATTACTAAATATGATTTTACCTTCTAGCCCTCATCTTACACTTATAAATGACATATTACTAACTGCAATTAATTGTGTTTCATGAATTGTGACCTGAGATTATTGCATTGGAACTGCCGAGGAATCCCTTCAAAGCTCCCCACACTTAAACACATAATTAAAACACAAAATCTTAATATCCTACTGCTACAAGAAACATTCACAAATAAAACCCCACAATTAAATAACTTTATTTCTTATCACCAAAAAAATACAAATCAATCTAAAGGAATCATTACCTACATTAATCAACATATCCCACATGTACAAATTCCCATCCCCATATTAAATGTGTCATTAGAATGTATTGCAATTAAAATTTCCTTAAACAAAAAACATATTTACATCCTCAACTGTTACAATTCAGGAAAAAATATAAATGAATCAACTTACACAAAAATTATTTCATACCTCCCTGGAGAAGTCATCATTTGTGGAGACTTTAACTCGCACCACGAAAACTGGTCCTCTTACAAAACTGATAGCAAAGGCAAAAATCTATCAAAATTTATCAACAAACATAATCTAATTATACTAAACGATAAATCCAAAACCATAAAAAATAAAAACAACACACACTCAATCATTGATCTATCAATTGTTTCACCAGGGTTAATCAATTCTCTCAAATGGTCTATCTCCCCTGATTCATATACCAGTGACCACTACCCAATATATATCTCCTCATCTTACAACAAAAACAATAAACCCAAAATTCAGCTTACAAATTGGTCCAACTTCAAAAAAGAACTACAAAACTCAAAGGAAGTCAATACTCTAACACCCACATATAATGATTTAATACATAATGTATCAACTTGCAAAAACAAGCATACTACCACACACACAAAAAAAATACCACACAATAACTCTCATATAATATTCATTAACAAATTAATTGCCATAAGAAGGAAAGCAGAAAGAACAATGAATAGAAACAATACATTTAGAGATGTTGAAAACTTTAATAGACTATCCGCTGCAATAAATAAAAAAATCAATAATATTCAAAAATCCAACTGGCATTCATTTACAGAAACCCTCACACCAAATTCTTCTACTGAAAATATTTGGAAAGTGTATAAAAAACTACACAACAACTCAAATCCTAAAACTACATCTTCACCATTAGAATCCTTAGCCCTCTACAACAATGAACACATATCTAAAATTGCAGATTGGTTGGTTGGTTGTTTGGAGTTTTATGGCGCATGAGCTACTAGGGCTATAATGCGCCAAACAAGGTAAAAATATGCTAAAAGACAAATACTCCTCAACCAAACTTAAAAGACAAATGCTGCAAAAGGTAAAAAATAAAACCAACAAGATATATATGTATAAGAGAAATAAAAAGTAAAGTGTAAAACAACAAATGTGTAGATAAATAAATACAGTACCGACAAAGGATAAAACTGGCCCAGGTGTAAATGACCTAGGTCAGATGGTGAATAAATTACAAATGAATAAAATCATAATCTGGTAAAATATCCGGTATACTGTAAAAAGGCAAAAATTGGAGATAAAATGCTACTATCGGATAAAAGATGTCCGAGTGTAAGTGGCTCGGACGTAAAATTGTGAAAATTAAAATACAAATGACGTTCCAGGTTAAAACAGGGACATTGAATTAAAATATGTTTAATTGTTAAAATGGTGTCACAAAACTCGCACTTAGGTACGTCGTCCGCCCGTAAAAGAAACGAATGAGTAACATACGAGTGACCTAAGCGGAGCCGAGCAAGTACAACTTCCTCCTTGCGATTCCTGCGGTAACAAGACTGCCATGGTTTGATGATAGGTTTGATCTCAAAGAGCTTGTTCGTAAGCTGTTCCGACCAAGATCTCTGCCACTGTGCCCGGAGCTCGGTGGTAAAACGCTGCCGGAAATCCAGATAGGGAACCGGCAACGGAGAGGCGGACAGGGGCGTGGCTGACCTAGCAGCAGAATCTGCCAAATCATTGCCCCTGATTCCGACGTGACCGGGCACCCAACAGAAATGGATGGTGGTGGTGGCTGCCAGACGATGTAGCTGCTGGCGGATCTTAGTAAGAACAGGGTGAGGCCGATGCCTCACCGAGATCAAAGCCTGTAGCGAGCTAAGCGAGTCGGTGTAAAGCACACACCGACGATGATGCTTAGTCGCCACGTGGTCCAAGGCGAGGCTGATAGCGTGCAACTCTGCAGTGAAGATGGAACACTGCAGTGGGATCTGGTCTGCAATGATTACATCACAGCAGACCATGGCCGATCCCACTGAAGTGCCGGACTTCGAGCCATCTGTAAAGACAGGCAAGAAGTCCGGGTGCTCAGCACGATGGCTGGCAAAGAGTTGCCGGTACACACAGTCGGGTGTAAAGGCCTTCCCGGTCCTGCACAGGGAAAAATCGCAGGAAGGGGAAACAGCGAGCCAAGGTGGAAGTGGCTCAGCTGTCGACTGTGCAACGCTATCGAGACTGGTGTTGATGTCTCTGAGGTAGCCTCGGACTCGCAAACCAAAAGGACGAATGGCAGTCGGCCGATTATTGTAAAGCATTTCCCACTTCGGACTGAAAACGCAGTCCCAAGTGGGATGGCCAGGCAGGGATCGCAATTTAGAAGCATATTGTAGGGACAACTGCTGACGGCGAAGAGATAAAGACGGTTCGTCGGTCTCAACGTAAAGACTCTGGACCGGTGAGGTGCGGAAGGCTCCCGTGCAAACACGGAGAGCCTGATGATGGAGGGGGTCCAGCACCTTCACCACCGAATCCCGGGCCGAGTCATACACCTGGGATCCGTAGTCCAGTTTCGATCGGACAAGTGCACGGTACAGGCGGAGCAAAGAACATCGGTCCGCCCCCCAAGAAAGGGAGGAGAGGACCTTGACGATGTTCAATGCCCGCGTGCACTTGGACCTGAGATGACGTATGTGTGGTAAAAAGGTCAATTTCCGATCGAATATGAGACCGAGAAACTTGGTCTCCGCCACAACTGGAATGATGTTACCCCCGAGCCGCAGCTCGGGATCCAGATGAAGATTACGCTTGTGGCAAAAGTGCACACAAGCGGTCTTCTGTGGGGAGAACCGAAACCCGTTTGCCGTCGCCCAAACCGAAAGATTGTTCAGGGCAATTTGCAGTTGTCTTTCAATGACCCTCATGCTGGAAGATGAGCAAAACATGCTAAAGTCATCAACATAGAGGGCATTGCCTACGGATGGAGGAAGTTGTCTAGTTATGGAATTAATCTTGACAGCGAAAAGCGTAACACTCAGAACGCAGCCTTGTGGCACCCCCTGTTCTTGGGGGTAAGGCCGCGACAGAGTGTTACCGACACGGACACGAAAAGAGCGTGTCGATAAGAAGTTGGAGATGAAGATCGGCATGTGACCTCTCAAGCCGAAGCTGTGGAGGTCACAAAGAATGCCGAATCTCCAAGCCGTGTCGTACGCTTTTTCGATGTCGAAGAAAATTGACACCAGGTGCTCTCTACGTAAAAAAGAATTCCTGATAGCCGATTCGAGGCGTATCAGGTGGTCAAGAGTTGACCGTTGCCTGCGAAAGCCACACTGGGTGTTGGAAAGAAGGTTGTGGTGTTCTAAATACCAGATGAGTCTGGCATTTACCATTCTTTCCAACACCTTGCACACGCAGCTCGTCAATGCGATGGGACGATAATTAGAAGGAATCTTGGGATCTTTCCCTGGCTTGGGGAAGGCCAAGACGATGGCCTCCCGCCAGGAGTCCGGAAACTGCTCCTCGAGAAAAATGCGATTGAAGAGATGGAGCAGCCGATCCTTACTCGATGGTGAAAGATGTTGGAGCATGGCATAATGGACATTGTCCGGCCCTACAGCAGAGGCACGAGAAGAGTGCAGAGCAAGGCGAAGCTCCTCCGCTGTGAATGGCCTGTTGTAAGGCTCCAGGCCATTCGAGTGGAAAGACAGCGGAGAGCGTTCCGCCCTGCCCTTCTGGGCCAGAAACTCGGGGGAGTAAGAAGAAGAAGAAGAGATGGAGGAGAACGACTCCCCCAGAGTGTCGGCAATTGCTTTGGGATCAGCAATTGCCTGTCCATTGTGCTCCAGGATCGATAACGAGTGGGACGTGTAGTTCCCACTCATCTTCCGGACTTTATCCCACACGACCTTAGAACTAGTCGTGCGGGTGATAGAAGATGTATACTTGATCCAAGATTCCTTCTGGCTCTGGCGTCGGACGAAACGAGCTTTCGCCCTGGCGCGTTTGAAATTTTCGAGGTTGGGGGTTGTCGGATATCTCCGAAACACCCCCCAAGCCTTGTTCTGAGCCTTACGAGCTGCGATGCAATCTGGATTCCACCACGGTTTCGGAAAGCGAGGAAACCGTGTAGAAGTTTGAGGAATTGTTGATGCAGCTGCATCTACGATACAGTCCGTTATCTCCGCTACTGCCACATTGATTGGCTCCTGGCTGACAGAGTGGTCATCGAGCTCAGAGAGCAGCTCGAAACCACCCCAGTCAGCCCGATCGAGCCTCCACCGCGAGACGCGTGAAGGGCTGCAAGGCCCCCCACGGGAGATGGTGCACACCACGGGGAGGTGATCGCTTCCATAAGGGTTGTCCTCGACCTCCCATGTAAAGAGTGGAAGGATCGAGGAGGAGCAGATGGTGAGATCAATGGCAGTGAAAGAGCGGGTTGGGGAGTGAAAGTAAGTACTGACACCGGTGTTCAACAGGGAGAGAGAAGGATCCAGGAGCCACTGCTCCAAGACCCCACCCCTCCCGTTGGTGTCAGCACTGCCCCAAAGTGGACTGTGTCCGTTGAGGTCCCCCATAATGAAAAAGGGGGACGGCAGCTGCGAGACGAGATCATCAAGGTCTTCCTGGAAGACGATGCTCCCAGGTGGAAGATATACAGAGCAGACAGTCAGCGAGGACCCCACGAAGAGACGGATGGCTACCGCCTCTAAGTTGGTGGTGAGGGGTACGACCTGGAAAGGAGAATGGTTGCTCACGAGGATGGCGACACCCCCGCGAGCTGGACCATCTCCATCCCGGTCCCGGAGAACCAGTGAAAAGTGCCGGATCGTGGGATCTGTGACTGGCTGCAAGTATGTCTCCTGCAGGCACACACAGATGGGCTGGTGTGCCTGAAGGAGGGCCTTGATGTCGTCTAGATTCCTCTGGAATCCACGACAATTCCATTGTAGGAGTGTGGCCATCTCAGGACTTAGAAGAGTGGGCGGACGACGTGTTCCTATTCAACTTAACCGCCGCAGAGGACGGTTTAGTGAATAGGGGGCGGTCAGTATCCATGTCCTCGGAATCGTCCGAGGGGCATGGATCGGTGACCGCCCTTTGAGGAGGAGTGATGATTTTCTTTTTTGGCCCTGGTGGGGGCCCCTTCGGTTTGGAAGGTCTTGCTGTCTGAGGACGGGAAGGAGGAGGCCTTCCGGTGGAGGTGGAAGGCTGAGCTGCAGGAATGGAAACCGGGGTTGATGTCGAAGTCGACACCACCCTCGGTCTCGCCTGCGTGAGGAGGTACTTCGCAGCTGGCGAGAAAGACTCAGTAGGTGGTACACTGATGTCAGTCTGCACCGCAACCGAAGTCATTGGAACGATGGGCTTTCCAATGACTGCACTGGCATAGGAAACCTTGCCAGGTGGGGCGGGCGGTGCAGCAAGCTTTCTCGCTTCAGCATACGAGATGTTATTCACGACTTTGAGGCGTTGTACCTCCTTTTCCTCCTTCCACTTCGGACAGTCGCGGGAGTACGCCGGATGTTCGCCACTGCAGTTCACACAGCATGCCTTTTCTGCTGTGCAGTCAGGATCGAGATGATCCTTACTGCCACAGCGAGCACAGGTGGGCTTGCCCCTGCATGCTGTGCGGGCATGACCGTATATCTGACACTGAAAACAGCGCAGAGGGTTTGGGATATACGGCCGAACCTCACAATGTAAATAACCTGCCTTGATGGAAGTAGGCAGGCGTGACGTGTTGAATGTAACAATTAACACCCGGGTGGGTGTAATTTCCCATCACGGCATGTCGAAACCTGGTGGACCACTGTTACTCCTTGAGGTGTGAGCTCCGAGAGGATTTCCTCCTCAGTGACTTTGAGGAGGCCCCACTCGGTGATCACACCCCGAGAGGAATTCAAAGTTTTATGGGGAGTGACTTCGACAGCCACCCCACCAATTGCTTTAACTTTCAGGAGTAGTTCCGAATGTTTGGAACAAGCGGTCTCAACTTGTAAGTCACCAGATCGTAGGCGCTTAACGGATTTCGGTTCTCCCGCAAGACCTTTCAAACCTTTGTTAACGAAAAAAGGGGACATGTCCCCAAGTACCTGATCACCCGTGGAGTGGATGATCAGGAACTTTGGGAACGAAGACACAGACACAGAAGACGACGGCAGAGATAACAGTGACGACGAGGAAGATGGAGGCTCATGACGAGCCCTCTTGTTGGCGGCGATCGCATTAATTTCATCATTCTCTCTCATGGTTGTTTATGTGTGGTTCAGTGCCCGCTGTCCCCACCCTCCACGGAGCCCAACAAGGGGACGCCCAGTCGGGCGCCAGGGCTACGCAGGCACTATACCCACACAGACAGTGAGCCAAGCCCTCACAAATAAATAGAAGGAAAATAAAAAGAGAAATGTGCAGAACAAAAACGTTCTACATAAAAGAAACAAAGCTTAAAATAACAAAATTGTGAATGGCCAACCTGGCCTCACAAAGAAAAGATAACGACAAAAGGAAAATAAGTTGTGAGGAAACTTGTAAACCTGTACCCGGACCGTGGGCAAGGTTACTCACCGCTCTGCACGGTTGACCCTAGCAGGACCTGCCCACCAGCCGATTGCTCCTGGGGGGACCACCCCAGGAGCTCCCGTTTACCGGAAGCAGAGGCCAAAGCAGTGTATAGCAGAGGCCCCGGAATCCGCTGCCCAGCCCCGCGACGGACAGGCTCCCCAATGGCAAGACGGCCAATGGGGACCACGCCAGTCATGAGCTGAGGAGAGAAGACGGGGACCCCCGAGCAACTACCAGGATCCTCCTTTTCCGGGACACGGGTCTCCGCGCACGGCAAACACGCGGGCGAGCGTTTAGGACCCTGCGAAGGTAACCGAGCCAGCGGGAACCTTCACAGGGTGGTCCCCCTCACCACGTACAGGCGCTCACACCGAGGGGGAGAGAAGACGGGGACACCCGAGCAAGTACCATGATCCTCCTTTCCCGGGACACGTGTCTCCGGGCACGGCAAACACGCGGGCTAGCGTTTAGGACCCTGCGAAGGTAACCGAACCAGCGGAACCTTCACAGGGTGGTCCCCCTCACCGCGTACAGGCGCTCACACCGAGGGGGCGCAATTTTTTAAGACCTGTAAAACGGAGAGCGGCAAATATTATACTCATTGGAAATCCAGTCTCTTGCTCCCCCTGTTTTTCTGCCATAATTTTGTTTCTTGACCACTGCCAAACTCTCGTTTTTTTGTTTCGAGATCCAGGCGAGGTGAAGTGTCGAATCTTGTCGGTCGTAAAAAAAATACATCTCCCCTCTGCTTTCTTCCTTCCTAAAAAAAGATGATATTTGGTGAAAGTTAATATATCTTTCGAACGCCAAGGCCCACATTTACGGGTTAGGTGTCAAATGGAAGCTCATATCAGGATTGTCATTGCCTCGACTATTTTCCCGTCCTCCAAAAAGGAACGGAAATCTCGCAGAGGTCGACCTTAAAGTGTTATCACCAGTGGTGAAAGTAGATTTCAATTCTTAGCGGTACGCTTCAAAGCACAGCTATGTGTGGAAAATCACACACAGGAGATCACTTCAGTGAAGTCGTCTTACAGGGATTAATGAACTGAAGTGTGTGGCGACGAAAGTACGGTGCTCTTAGATTTTCTCACTTTCCGTGTTTTCCGCAAATAGTGAATAATTTTAATTTTAAAATTAAATACCCCCTCAAGCAGCTGCTTGCCACAGAGGTCTGACAGGAGCCTGTCAGTTTATATGCCACAGTAGGAGATCTGAGAGGATGGCAGGACCTCAGCAGAAAAACGACACACACATCCATTCCTCGAACCCAGGTCCCTTAGATCAGTAGCCAAGCGTGCTCTAACCGTGTAAAACCGAAAGCCACTGGATGGCTTTCGGTTTTACACGGTTGATAAAATAACGGATTTAAAATAACTGGTAAAAATGTATATTCGGCTGCATATATATTTCAAGTCATTTTTTAATCTCATTCCTTTGGTAACACTGGCAACAACGGGGACGAGGATTCCCCGTAGTATTTCACAATAATAAAGCTATCTGGTTCATGTGAAGTAGTGCAGTATCATTTTAGCAGCAAAGCTTTACATCATTGTGCGTTTTTTTATTTTATTATTTAAATATCTACTGGTAAGTTTCCAACATTTATAGTTTTTCTGGCATTTTTATAATTTACGTAAATTTTTTAAGGTTTTATAATGCCAAAAGATTTTTAAAAAAATCAAATGAAAAGAAAAGTTCAAAAACCAATTATCTGATGAAGAGCAATCTAAACCAGTTGCGTTCACAGCAAGAGTCATCAGCGTAGGACTTGAACTGGGGAGAAAATTGGGTAATCATTTTTTACAAAATGACCCGAATGTTGAACGAGCTCTCCGATTCCAGCGGGATATTAGTAAGTGCTTAAATCAATATGAGGAGGTCTATAAAGATTTAACAAAAAAACCTATTCGGTTGTTATTTACGGATTTCATTACAAAGTCTCGTCGATCTGAGATTGTCCCTAATTCATCAACCATTGAACCAGAATCGCATCAAGAACTATCGAGTGATGAAAGTGACATCATACCAATCAGGAAGAAAAGACTGATAGTCCATGAAAGTGATGACAGTAATTAAACTTATTGTTAATTTTTTTAAGCATCTTATATTTTTTGTTCCTAATGTAAAATGAATTAAATATGTACCTATATTACCTACATATATTTGTTATTTTATGAATGAAATAATTTTATGTTTTTCAAGATGTCTTGCTTTTGTTTTACGTAAATAAATGACTGAATTATGCACATTTTAGTGTTTTTTTCGTTTTACACGGTTTTACATAGCAAAATTCAAGATTTCGATTTACACAGTTTTGTGCGGAACCTATCTTCAGTGTAAATCGAGGGATAAGTGTATAATAAAATTCTCGACTTGAAAGACATTTTATCAATTCCTGTTAATGTGGAACTTCCGATTTTAAGAAATCAGTACTAGGAACAATTATTGGAGTGCCCACACATTTTGATGATGATATAATTCTCGATCTCTTATATGACCAAAACGTTTTAAGCATGAAACGCATGATGCATTATGATCAATTTGATAAAAAAAAGGAAACTTCTAACCCGATGAATAAGATAATTCTGGAATTCGAAGGAGATGTACTTCCCACTCACGTTTTTCTTGGTTTTTCACGACATAATGTCAAACCATACACAACTCCACCCAATTTGTGCTTCAGATGCTGCACATTTGGCCATGCAGTATCCACTTGTAGAGGAAAGCTCGCATGTAAACGATGTGGAGAACATCATCATCACAAATTTTGTAAAGCTAATGTCTTAAAATGCCCAAATTGCGGGGATCAACACCCTGCAACATATGCTGGATGTCCAGTGAGACTGATCGCATGTAAGGCTAAAATGATCCAGTTGAATGAGGGTTTTAATTGGCAACAAGCATTTAGAAAAGCCAAACAATCCCCAGATATTATTAACCACTTCAAAATAAAAGACTTTCTTAATAAAAGTGATGTTTTAACCAAAGATTCGGTCTTGATCACCGATAGGATTCAAAGCAAAGATTGTGAGGACCTGAGAGAGGACTTTACACAAGGATTTTGCGAGGATGGTTGGTTGTTTGGGGTTTTTTGGCGCAAGAGCAACAGGGCTATATTGCGCCAAACAAAAAGATATAAATTGATAAAAGTTTGGTTTGGTTGTTTGGGGTTTAATGGCGCTTCGGCAACAAGGCCATAATGCGCCAAACAAAAGACAAAATAAAAGATGAAAGACATAGAAACCCGCAAACAAAATTTAAAATACATATTCAACAGTGTAAATGGGTAAAACAACAAAAAACAGGTGCATATAAACAGAGTAAAACAACTGTAGAAATACTAAATAAAATAATCCCAGGTGTAAGAGACCTGGGGTAAATAATGCGATTAAAACATACAGTATAAACAGTATATCAAATTCGATTAAAATATCCAGTAAATTTTTAAAATTGAAAAACAGCGTTAAAACAACAATGATCTGATAAAAGATGTCCGAGTGTAAGGGGCTCGGACGTAAAATCGTGAAAGTTAAAAAACATACGACGTTCGATGTTAAAACAATGACATGAAATTAAAATATGTTTGATCGTTAAAAAGGTGTCACAAAACTCACACTTGGGTTCGTCGTCCGCCCGTAAAAGAAACGAATGAGTAATAAACGAATGACCCAAGCGGAGCCGAGCAAGTACAACTTCCTCCTTGTGATTCCTGCGGTAACAAGACTGCCATGGTTTGACGATAGGTTTGATCTCAAAGAGCTTGTTCGTAAGCTGTTCTGACCAAGATCTCTGCCACTGTGCCCGGAGCTCGGTGGTAAAACGCTGCCGGAAATCCAGATAGGGAACCGGCACACCACCATAGCATTTTGCAGATTTGTGAATGGGTCAAAACTTCATGGAATGCTGTGAAACATGAGACAGTTGTAAAGTCATTTAAGAAATGTGGTATTAGTAAGTCACTTGATGGCACAGAGGATGATTTGTTATACGAAGACTCAGTTTCTGAAAAAGAGGCTTCAAGTGGTTTTTCATTTAGTTCTGGAGATAAATTTCTGGGTTTTGAGGATGAACATTAAAAGGTACCTAACTACAATGTTCCCTAGTTACATTTTTTGTATACATAAATAACTATAAAATGAGTACAGTAAATCTTCATAAAAATTCATGAAACAATGTGGAAATTTTTTTTCCCTTAAAAATGTGTCTAAAAAAGGGGGTGCGTCTTATACGCCTGTGCATCCCCTATACGCCGGCAAATACGATAATTCCATGTGGATTACTTTGAACATTGTCAAAGAAACCACATGATAAAAACTTAATATAAGTGTAAATATGGTCGATGCCCAAATCTTTGTGGATTTGTCTGTTCGTTACAAACCAAGGGACATCGACCGCACATTTCAAAATCTTGTTCTGCAAGACCTGTAATCTTGTGTATATTGGTTGCTGTGGTGTTCGCCCAAATTGGGGAAGCATAGGAAATGATAGGACGTATGACCATGTCGTAGAGTAAAAGCTTATGGTCAATCGAAAGGACGGAGTTCCTTCTGAGAAGAGGTCCCAGCTGGCAACGGACGGTGTTCACCTTAGTTATGATCCTGTGAATGTGGGGATCCCATTTCAATTTCTTCTGCAAGGTGCTCCAAGGTATTTGACAGTGTCTTGCCATCTGTCTTCATCCATAAAAAGTAAGTTCTGAGGGTTATTGGTCCTCTTGCTACTAAAAAGTATGTATTGTCAGCATTGATTTTCATTTTCCAAGTATCATACCAGGAATCTAATTCATCCAAACAATTCTGGAGTCTTCTAGTTGCATACTCAACTCTCAAGGAAGGGGAGAGGAGTGCAATATCATCGGCATACTGGGCAATGACAATCCCGTCAAAAGAAGGGATGTCATAAAGGTACAATGAGAAGAGAGTGAGGCCTATGAGAGAGCCTTGAGGGACTCCGGCGCCCACCACTCTTTGTGGAAAATACAGTTCAGAATTCAGAAAATTGCCATAATCCGAAAATCGATTGGATTCAAACTACAAGTTATGCGGTTGTTGTTGTTGTTGTTTGAGGTTTAGTGGCGCATCGGCAACTAAGGCCATAATGCGCCAGACAAAGACAAATAGAAAAATAAGAGATAAAAATCGTGGAAACCTACAACCAATGTTAAAAGCAATATAGTTGGTTGGTTGTTTGGGGTTTAATGGCGCATCGGCAACAAGGCCATAATGCGCCAAACAAAAGACAATATAAAAGATAAAAAACATGGAACCCCGTAACCAGAATTTAAAATACATTTTTAACATTGTACATTGGTAAAACAACAGAAAACAAGTGTATATGAACAGAGTAAAACAAGTGTAGAAATATTAAATAAAATAATCCCAGGTGTAAGAGACCTGGGGTAAATAATGCATAAACTTAAGGTAAAATCAAATTCGGTTAAAATATCCACAATATTTCAAAAAGGTAAAAACTGAAGATAAAATGCAATGATCAGATAAAAGATGTCCGAGTGTAAGAGGCTCGGACATAAAATTATGGAAATTAAAAATCAGACTTCGTTCAAAGTTAAAAGCGGAGCACGAGATTAAAATATGTTTGATGGTTAAAATGGTGTCACAAAACTCGCACTTAGGCACGTCGTCCGCCCGTAAAAGAAACGAATGAGTAAGAAACGAGTGACCTAAGCGGAGCCGAGCAAGTACAACTTCCTCCTTGCGATTCCTGCGGTAACAAGACTGCCATGGTTTGATGATAGGTTTGATCTCGAAGAGCTTGTTGGTAAGCTGTTCCGACCAAGATCTCTGCCACTGTGCCCGGAGCTCGGTGGAAAAACGCTGCCGGAAATCCATATAGGGAACCGGCAACGGAGAGTCGGACAGGGGCGTGGCTGACCTGGCAGCAGAATCTGCCAAATCGTTACCCCTGATTCCGACGTGACCGGGCACCCAACAGAAGAGAATCGTGGTGGTGGCTGCCAGACGATGGAGCTGCTGGCGGATCTTGGAGAGAACAGGGTGAGGCCGATGCCTCACTGAGATCAAAGCCTGTAGCGAGCTAAGCGAGTCGGTGTAAAGCACACACCGACGATGATGCTTAGTCGCCACGTGGTCCAAGGCGAGACTGATAGCGTGCAACTCTGCAGTGAAGATGGAACACTGCAGTGGGATCTGGTCTGCAATGATTACATCACAGCAGACCATGGCTGATCCCACCGAAGTGTCGGACTTCGAGCCATCTGTAAAGACAGGCAAGAAGTCCGGGTGCTCAGCACGATGGCTGGCAAAGAGTTGCCAGTACACACAGTCGGGTGTAAAGGCCTTCCCGGTCCTGCACAGGGAAAAATCGCAGGAAGGGGAAACAGCGAGCCAAGGTGGAAGTGGCTCAGCTGTCGACTGTGCAACGCTATCGAGACTGGTGTTAATGTCTATGAGGTAGCCTCGGACACGCAAACCAAAAGGACGAATGGCAGTCGGCCGATTATTGTAAAGCATTTCCCACTTCGGACTGAAAACGCAGTCCCAAGTGGGATGGCCAGGCAGGGATCGCAATTTAGAAGCATATTGTAGGGACAACTGCTGACGGCGAAGAGATAAAGACGGTTCGTCGGTCTCAACGTAAAGACTCTGGACCGGTGAGGTGCGGAAGGCTCCCGTGCAAACACGGAGAGCCTGATGATGGAGGGGGTCCAGCACCTTCACCACCGAATCCCGGGCCGAGTCGTACACCTGGGATCCGTAGTCCAGTTTCGATCGGACAAGTGCACGGTACAGGCGGAGCAAAGAACATCGGTCCGCCCCCCAAGAAAGGGAGGAGAGGACCTTGACGATGTTCAATGCCCGCGTGCACTTGGACCTGAGATGACGTATGTGTGGTAAAAAGGTCAATTTCCGATCGAATATGAGACCGAGAAACTTGGTCTCCGCCACAACTGGAATGATGTTACCCCCGAGCCGCAGCTCGGGATCCAGATGAAGATTACGCTTGTGGCAAAAGTGCACACAAGCGGTCTTCTGTGGGGAGAACCGAAACCCGTTTGCCGTCGCCCAAACCGAAAGATTGTTCAGGGCAATTTGCAGTTGTCTTTCAATGACCCTCATGCTGGAAGATGAGCAAAAGATGCTAAAGTCATCAACATAGAGGGCATTGCCTACGGATGGAGGAAGTTGTCTAGTTATGGAATTAATCTTGACAGCGAAAAGCGTAACACTCAGAACGCAGCCTTGTGGCACCCCCTGTTCTTGGGGGTACGGCCGCGACAGAGTGTTACCGACACGGACACGAAAAGAGCGTGTCGATAAGAAGTTGGAGATTGGTTGGTTGGTTGGTTGTTTGGGGTTTATTGGCGCAACAGCAACTAAGGCTATATTGCGCCAAACAAACGATAAAAAGGGATAAAAGTCGTATAACCCACAACCAAAATTAAAATGAACACAAACAAAACGGCACAAAACGACAAGTAAAAAGAGTAAAAGGTAACAAGTGTAGAAGTTAACAATAAAAATGGGTGTATAGGACCTGTTTAAAACCACAAACAAGAGTAAAAACCAGGAAACAGGGTAAAAATCAAAGACGTGTAAAATAACCTGTAAAACGTAAAAAGTCGAAAACAGGAGGTAAAAACGATTCATCAGATAAAAGATGGCTGAGTGTAAGAGGCTCAGCCATAAAATTGTGGAAGCTAAAATACATTTTGCGTTCAAGGTTAAAAGCGAGACAATGAAGTAAAATATGTTTAACGGTTAAAATGGTGTCACAAAACTCGCACTTAGGTACTGCGTCCGCCTTAAGTAGAAAAGAGTGGGTTAAAAACGAGTGACCTAAGCGGAGCCGAGCAAGGACAACTTCCTCCTTACGATTCCTGCGGTAACAAGACTGCCACGGTTTGACGATAGGTTTGATCTCAAAGAGCTTGTTGGTAAGCTGTTCTGACCAAGATCTCTGCCACTGTGCCCGGAGCTCGGTGGAAAAACGCTGCCGGAAATCCACATATGGAACCGGCAACGGAGAGTCGGACAGGGGCGTGGCTGACCTGGCAGCAGAATCTGCCAAATCATTGCCCCTGATTCCAACATGACCGGGCACCCAACAGAAGAGAATCGTGGTGGTGGCTGCCAGACGATGGAGTTGCTGGCGGATCTTGGAGAGAACAGGGTGAGGCCGAAGCCTCACCGAGATCAAAGCCTGTAGCGAGCTAAGCGAGTCGGTGTAAAGCACACACCGACGATGATGCTTAGCTGCTATATGGTCCAAGGCAATGCTGATAGCATGCAACTCAGCAGTGAAGATGGAACACTGCAGTGGGATCTGGTCTGCAATGATTACATCACAGCAGACCATGGCTGATCCCACAGAAGTGCCGGACTTCGAGCCATCTGTGAAGACAGGCAAGAAGTCCGGGTGCGCAGCACGATGGCTGGCAAAGAGTTGCCGGTACACACAGTCGGGTGTAAAGGCCTTCCCCGTCCTGCACAGGGAAAAATCGCAGGAAGGGGAAACAGCGAGCCAAGGTGGAAGTGGCTCAGCTGTCGACTGTGCGATGCTATCGAGACTGGTGTTGATGTCTCGCAGGTAACCTCGGACACGCAAACCGAAAGGACGAATGGCAGTCGGCCGATTCTGGTATAACATTTCCCACCTGGGACGGAAAACGCAGTCCCAAGTGGGATGGCCTGGCAGGGATCGCAATTTTGATGCATACTGTAGGGACAACTGCTGACGGCGAATAGATAAAGATGGTTCATCGGTCTCAACGTAGAGACTCTGGACCGGTGAAGTGCGGAAGGCCCCCGTGCACACACGGAGGGCCTGATGATGGAGTGGGTCCAGCACTTTCACCACCGAATCCCGGGCGGAGTCATACACCTGGGATCCGTAGTCCAGTTTCGACCGGACAAGTGCACGGTAAAGGCGGAGCAAAGAACATCGGTCCGCCCCCCAAGAGAGGGAGGAGAGGACCTTGATGATGTTCAATGCCCGCGTGCACTTGGACCTGAGATGTCGGATATGTGCTAAAAAGGTCAATTTCCGGTCGAAGATGAGACCGAGAAACTTGGTCTCCGCCACAACTGGAATGATGGTACCCCCGAGCCGCAGCTCGGGGTCCAGATGAAGATTACGCTTGCGGCAAAAGTGCACACAAGCGGTCTTCTGTGGGGAGAACCGGAACCCATTGGCCGTCGCCCAAACTGAGAGATTGTTCAGGGCAGTTTGCAGTTGTCGTTCAATGACCCTCATGCTGGACGATGAGCAAAAGATGCTAAAGTCGTCAACATAGAGGGCATTGCCTACAGTCGGAGGAAGTTGCCGTGTAATGGAATTTATCTTGACAGCGAAAAGCGTAACACTCAGGACGCAGCCTTGAGGCACCCCCTGTTCTTGGGGGAAAGGCCGCGACAGAGTGTTGCCGACACGGACTCGAAAAACACGAGAAGATAAAAAGTTTGCAATGAAGATCGGCATGTGACCTCGCAAGCCGAAGCTGTGAAGGTCACGAAGAATGCCGAATCTCCATGCCGTGTCGTACGCTTTTTCGATGTCGAAGAAAATGGACACCAGGTGCTCTCTACGTAAAAAGGAATTCCTGATCGCCGATTCGAGGCGGATCAGGTGGTCTAAGGTAGACCGGTGCCTGCGAAAGCCACACTGGGTGTTGGAAAGAAGGCCGTGATGCTCCAAATACCAGGCCAGCCTGGTATTTACCATCCTTTCCAACACCTTGCAGACGCAGCTCGTCAACGCAATTGGACGATAATTGGAAGGAATCTTGGGATCTTTGCCTGGCTTAGGGAAGGCCAAGACGATGGCCTCCCGCCAGGAGTCCGGAAACTGCTCCTCGATGAAAATGCGGTTGAAGATTCGGAGCAGTCGATCCTTACTCGATGGTGAGAGATGTTGGAGCATGGCATAATGGACATTGTCTGGCCCCACAGCAGATGCACGAGAAGTGTGCAGAGCACGGCGAAGCTCCTCCGCTGTGAATGGCCTGTTGTAAGACTCCAGGCCATTCGAATGGAAGGACAGCGGAGAGCGTTCGGCCCTGCTCTTCTGGGCCAGAAACTCGGGGGAGTAGGAGGACAGGGAAGAGATGGTGGAGAATGACTCCCCCAGAATGTCGGCAATTGCTCGAGGCTCAGCAATTGACTGTCCATTGTGCTCCAGGATCGATAATGAGTGGGACGTGTATTTCCCACCCATCTTCCGGACCTTATCCCACACGACCTTAGAACTGGTCGTGCGGGTGATAGAAGAAGTATATTTCATCCAAGATTCCTTCTGGCTCTGGCGCCGGACGAAACGGGCTTTCGCCCTGGCGCGTTTGAATGCTTCGAGGTTGGGGGACGTCGGATATCTCCGAAACACCCCCCAAGCCTTGTTCTGAGCCTTACGAGCTGCGGTGCAGAGAAGTTGGAGATGAAGATCGGCATGTGACCTCTCAAGCCGAAGCTGTGGAGGTCACGAAGAATGCCGAATCTCCAAGCCGTGTCGTACGCTTTTTCGATGTCGAAGAAAATTGACACCAGGTGCTCTCTACGTAAAAAAGAATTCCTGATAGCCGATTCGAGGCGTATCAGGTGGTCAAGAGTTGACCGTTGCCTGCGAAAGCCACACTGGGTGTTGGAAAGAAGGTTGTGGTGTTCTAAATACCAGATGAGTCTGGCATTTACCATTCTTTCCAACACCTTGCACACGCAGCTCGTCAATGCGATGGGACGATAATTAGAAGGAATCTTGGGATCTTTCCCTCGCTTGGGGAAGGCCAAGACGATGGCCTCCCGCCAGGAGTCCGGAAACTGCTCCTCGAGAAAAATGCGATTGAAGAGATGGAGCAGCCGATCCTTACTCGATGGTGAAAGATGTTGGAGCATGGCATAATGGACATTGTCCGGCCCTACAGCAGAGGCACGAGAAGAGTGCAGAGCAAGGCGAAGCTCCTCCGCTGTGAATGGCCTGTTGTAAGGCTCCAGGCCATTCGAGTGGAAAGACAGCGGAGAGCGCTCCGCCCTGCCCTTCTGGGCCAGAAACTCGGGGGAGTAAGAGGAAGACGAAGAGATGGAAGAGAAGGACTCCCCCAGAGTGTCGGCAATTGCTTTGGGATCAGCAATTGCCTGTCCATTGTGCTCCAGGATCGATAACGAGTGGGACGTGTAGTTCCCACTCATCTTCCGGACTTTATCCCACACGACCTTAGAAGTAGTCGTGCGGGTAATAGAAGATGTATACTTGATCCAAGATTCCTTCTGGCTCTGGCGTCGGAAGAAACGAGCTTTCGCCCTGGCGCGTTTGAAATTTTCGAGGTTGGGGGTTGTCGGATATCTCCGAAACACCCCCCAAGCCTTGTTCTGAGCCTTACGAGCTGCGGTGCAATCTGGATTCCACCACGGTTTCGGAAAGCGAGGAAACCGTGTAGAAGTTTGAGGAATCGTTGATGCAGCTGCATCTACGATACAGTCCGTTATCTCCGCTACTGCCACATTGATTGGCTCCTGGCTGACAGAGTGGTCATCGAGCTCAGAGAGCAGCTCGAAACCACCCCAGTCAGCCCGATCGAGCCTCCACCGCGAGACGCGTGAAGGGCTGCAAGGCCCCCCACGGGAGATGGTGCACAACACAGGGAGGTGATCGCTTCCATAAGGGTTGTCCTCGACCTCCCATGTAAAGAGTGGAAGGATCGAGGAGGAGCAGATGGTGAGATCAATGGCAGTGAAAGAGCGGGTTGGGGAGTGAAAGTAAGTTGGTTGGTTGGTTGTTTTGGGTTTTATGGCGCATCGGCGACTAGGCCATAATGCGCCAAACAAAAGACAATATAAAAGATAAAAGACATGTAAACCCGCAACCACATTTAAAAGAAATTAGCAAAATTGTAAAAAGGTAAAACAACAAAGAACAAGTGTAAAAATACAACAGAAAACAATAGAATACCAGGTGTAAATGACCTGGGATACACAAACAATGTATAAGGTAGTATAATCATAGATGTAAAAAGCTGAAGAGTAAAAACTATATGCGATTAAAATATCCAGTAAATCGTAAAAATTGAAAGAGAGAGGTAAAAGTACAATGGTCGGATAAAAGATGTCCGAGTGTAAGGGGCTCGGACGTAAAATCATGAAAGTTAAAAAACATACGTCTTTCAAAGGTAAAACAACAGCAATCAATTAAAATGTGTTTAATTGTTAAAATGGTGTCACAAAACTCGCACTTGGGTTCGTCGTCCGCCCGTAAAAGAAACGAATGAGTAATAAACGAATGACCCAAGCGGAGCCGAGCAAGTACAACTTCCTCCTTGCGATTCCTGCGGTAACAAGACTGCCATGGTTTGACGATAGGTTTGATCTCAAAGAGCTTGTTTGTAAGCTGTTCTAACCAAGATCTCTGCCACTGTGCCCGGAGCTCGGTGGTAAAACGTTGCCGGAAATCCAGATAGGGAACCGGCAACGGAGAGTCGGACAGGGGCGTGGCTGACTTGGCAGCAGCATCTGCCAAGTCGTTGCCCCTAATCCCGACGTGACCGGGCACCCAACAGAAATGGATGGTGGTGGTGGCTGCCAGACGATGTAGTTGCTGGCGGATCTTAGTAAGAACAGGGTGAGGCCGATGCCTCACCGAGATCAAAGCCTGTAGCGAGCTAAGCGAGTCGGTGTAAAGCACACACCGACGATGATGCTTAGTCGCCACGTGGTCCAAGGCGAGGCTGATAGCGTGCAACTCTGCGGTGAAGATGGAACACTGCAGTGGGATCTGGTCTGCAATGATTACATCACAGCAGACCATGGCTGATCCCACCGAAGTGCCGGACTTCGAGCCATCTGTAAAGACAGGCAAGAAGTCCGGGTGCTCAGCACGATGGCTGGCAAAGAGTTGCCGGTACACACAGTCGGGTGTAAAGGCCTTCCCCGTCCTGCACAGGGAAAAATCGCAGGAAGGGGAAACAGCGAGCCAAGGTGGAAGTGGCTCAGCTGTCGACTGTGCAACGCTATCGAGACTGGTGTTGATGTCTCTGAGGTAGCCTCGGACTCGCAAACCAAAAGGACGAATGGCAGTCGGCCGATTATTGTAAAGCATTTCCCACTTCGGACTGAAAACGCAGTCCCAAGTGGGATGGCCAGGCAGGGATCGCAATTTAGAAGCATACTGTAGGGACAACTGCTGACGGCGAAGAGATAAAGAAGGTTCGTCGGTCTCAACGTAAAGACTCTGGACCGGTGAGGTGCGGAAGGCTCCCGTGCAAACACGGAGAGCCTGGTGATGGAGGGGATCCAGCACCTTCACCACCGAATCCCGGGCCGAGTCGTACACCTGGGATCCGTAGTCCAGTTTCGATCGGACAAGTGCACGGTACAGGCGGAGCAAAGAACATCGGTCCGCCCCCCAAGAGAGGGAGGAGAGGACCTTGACGATGTTCAATGCCCGCGTGCACTTGGACCTGAGATGACGTATGTGTGGTAAAAAGGTCAATTTCCGATCGAATATGAGACCGAGAAACTTGGTCTCCGCCACAACTGGAATGATGTTACCCCCGAGCCGCAGCTCGGGATCCAGATGAAGATTACGCTTGTGGCAAAAGTGCACACAAGCGGTCTTCTGTGGGGAGAACCGAAACCCGTTTGCCGTCGCCCAAACCGAAAGATTGTTCAGGGCAATTTGCAGTTGTCTTTCAATGACCCTCATGCTGGACGAAGAGCAAAAGATGCTAAAGTCATCAACATAGAGGGCATTGCCTACTGATGGAGGAAGTTGTCTAGTAATAGAATTAATCTTGACAGCGAAAAGCGTAACACTCAGAACGCAGCCTTGTGGCACCCCCTGTTCTTGGGGGTACGGCCGCGACAGAGTGTTACCGACACGGACACGAAAAGAGCGTGTCGATAAGAAGTTGGAGATGAAGAT
Source organism: Ryuthela nishihirai (assembly GCA_038380435.1). NCBI lineage: Eukaryota > Metazoa > Arthropoda > Arachnida > Araneae > Heptathelidae > Ryuthela > Ryuthela nishihirai. The sequence continues at coordinate 1,309,179 of JAWZYU010000017.1, forward strand.
CGGCATGTGACCTCTCAAGCCGAAACTGTGGAGGTCACGAAGAATGCCGAATCTCCAAGCCGTGTCGTACGCTTTTTCGATGTCGAAGAAAATGGACACCAGGTGCTCTCTACGTAAAAAGGAATTCCTGATCGCCGATTCGAGGCGGATCAGGTGGTCTAAAGTAGACCGGTGCCTGCGAAAGCCACACTGGGTGTTGGAAAGAAGGTTGTGATGTTCTAAATACCAGATGAGTCTGGCATTTACCATTCTTTCCAACACCTTGCACACGCAGCTCGTCAATGCGATAGGACGATAATTGGAAGGAATCTTGGGATCTTTGCCTGGCTTGGGGAAGGCCAAGACGATGGCCTCCCGCCAGGAGTCCGGAAACTGCTCCTCGAGAAAAATGCGATTGAAGAGATGGAGCAGCCGATCCTTACTCGATGGTGAAAGATGTTGGAGCATGGCATAATGGACATTGTCCGGCCCTACAGCAGAGGCACGAGAAGAGTGCAGAGCAAGGCGAAGTTCCTCCGCTGTGAATGGCCTGTTGTAAGGCTCCAGGCCATTCGAGTGGAAAGACAGCGGAGAGCGCTCCGCCCTGCCCTTCTGGGCCAGAAACTCGGGGGAGTAAGAGGAAGACGAAGAGATGGAGGAGAAGGACTCCCCCAGAGTGTCGGCAATTGCTTTGGGATCAGCAATTGCCTGTCCATTGTGCTCCAGGATCGATAACGAGTGGGACGTGTAGTTCCCACTCATCTTCCGGACTTTATCCCACACGACCTTAGAACTAGTCGTGCGGGTGATGGAAGACGTATACTTCATCCAAGATTCCTTCTGGCTCTGGCGTCGGACGAAACGTGCTTTCGCCCTGGCGCGTTTGAAATTTTCAAGGTTGGGGGTAGTCGGATATCTCCGAAACACCCCCGAAGCCTTGTTCTGAGCCTTACGAGCTGCGGTGCAATCTGGATTCCACCACGGTTTCGGAAAGCGAGGAAACCGTGTAGAAGTTTGAGGAATTGTTGATGCAGCTGCATCTACGATACAGTCCGTTATCTCCGCTACTGCCACATTGATTGGCTCCTGGCTGACGGAGTGGTCGTCGAGCTCAGAGAGCAGCTCGAAACCACCCCAGTCAGCCCGATCCAGCCTCCACCGTGAGACGCGTGAAGGGCTGCAAGGCCCCCCACGGGAGATGGTGCACACCACGGGGAGGTGATCGCTCCCGTACGGGTTGTCCTCGACCTCCCATGTAAAGAGTGGAAGGATCGAGGAGGAGCAGATGGTGAGATCAATGGCAGTGAAAGTGCGGGTTGGGGAGTGAAAGTAAGTACTGACACCGGTGTTCAACAGGGAGAGAGAAGGATCCAGGAGCCACTGCTCCAGGACCCCGCCCCTCCCGTTGGTGTCAGCACTGCCCCATAGTGGACTGTGTCCGTTGAGGTCCCCCATAATGAGGAAGGGGGACGGCAGCTGCGAGACGAGATCATCAAGGTCTTCCTGGAAGACGATGCTCCCAGGTGGAAGATATACAGAGCAGACAGTCAGCGAGAACCCCACGAAGAGACGGATGGCTACCGCCTCTAAGTTGGTGGTGAGGGGTACGACCTGGAATGGAGAATGGTTGCTCACGAGGATGGCGACACCCCCGCGAGCTGGACCATCTCCATCCCGGTCCCGGCGAACTAGTGAAAAGTGCCGGATCGTGGGATCTGTGACTGGCTGCAAGTACGTCTCCTGCAGGCACACACAGATGGGCTGGTGCGCCTGAAGGAGGGCCTTGATGTCGTCAAGATTCCTCTGGAATCCACGACAATTCCATTGTAGGAGTGTGGCCATCTCAGGACTTAGAAGAGTGGGCGGACGACGTGTTTCTATTCAACTTAACCGCCGCGGAGGACGGTTTAGTGAATAGGGGGCGGTCGGTATCCATGTCCTCGGAATCGTCCGAGGGGCATGGATCGGTGACCGCTCTTTGCGGTGCTGTTATTTTCTTTTTTGGCCCCGGTGGGGGCCCCTTCGGTTTGGAAGGTCTTGCTGTCTGAGGACGGGAGGGAGGAGGCCTTCCGGTGGAGGTGGAAGGCTGAGCTGCAGGAATGGAAACCGGGGTTGATGTCGAAGTCGACACCACCCTCGGTCTCGCCTGCGTGAGGAGGTACTTCGCAGCTGGCGAGAAAGACTCAGTAGGTGGTACACTGATGTCAGTCTGCACCGCAACCGAAGTCATTGGAACGATGGGCTTTCCAATGACTGCACTGGCATAGGAAACCTTGCCAGGCGGGGCGGGCGGTGCAGCAAGCTTTCTCGCTTCAGCATACGAGATGTTGTTGATGACTTTGAGGCGTTGTACCTCCTTTTCCTCCTTCCACTTCGGACAGTCGCGGGAGTACGCCGGATGTTCGCCACTGCAGTTCACACAGCATGCCTTTTCTGCTGTGCAGTCAGGATCGAGATGATCCTTACTGCCACAGCGAGCACAGGTGGGCTTGCCCCTGCATGCTGTGCGGGCATGACCGTATATCTGACACTGAAAACAGCGCAGAGGGTTCGGTATATACGGCCGTACCTCACAATGTAAATAACCTGCCTTGATGGAAGAAGGCAGGCGTGGCGTGTTGAATGTAACAATCAGCACCCTGGTGGGTGTCAATTTCCCATCACGGCGTGTCGAAACCCGGTGGACCGCTGTTACTCCTTGAGGTGTGAGCTCTGAGAGGATTTCCTCCTCAGTGACTTTGAGGAGGCCCCACTCGGTGATCACACCCCGAGAGGAATTCAAAGTTTTATGGGGAGTGACTTCGACAGCCACCCCACCAATTTCTTTGACTTTCAGGAGCAGTTCCGAGTGTTTGGAACAAGCGGTCTCAACTTGTAAGTCGCCAGATCGTAAGCGCTTTACGGATTTCGGTTCTCCCGCAAGACCTTTCAAACCTTTATTCACAAAAAAAGGGGACATGTCCCCAAGCACCTGATCACCCGTGGAGTGGATGATCAGGAACTTTGGGAACGAAGACACAGACACAGAAGACGACGGCAGAGATAACGTAGACAATGAGGAAGATGGGGGCTCACGTCGAGCCCTCTTGTTGGCGGCGATCGCATTATTTTCATCACTCTCTCTCATGTTTTTTAATGTGTAGTTCAGTGCCCGCTGTCCCCACCCTCCACGGAGCCCAACAAGGGGACGCCCAGTCGGGCGCCAGGGCTACGCAGGCACTATACCCACACAGACAGTGAGCCAAGCCCTCACAAATAAATACAAGGAAAATGAAAAGAGAAATGTGCAGAACAAAACATTCTACACAAATCAAACAAAGCGTAAAATAATAAAAATTGTGAATGGCCAAACTGGCCTCACAAAGAAAGGATAACTACAAAAGGAAAAGAAGTTGTGAGGAAACTTGTAAACCTGTACCCGGACCGTGGGCAAGGTTACTCACCGCTCTGCACGGTTGACCCTAGCAGGACCTGCCCACCAGCCGATTGCTCCTGGGGGGGCCACCCCAGGAGCTCCCGTTTACCGGAAGCAGAGGCCAAAGCAGTGTATAGCAGAGGCCCCGGAATCCGCTGCACAGCCCCGCGACGGACAGGCTCCCCAATGGCAAGACGGCCAATGGGGACCACGCCAGTCATGAGCTGAGGAGAGAAGACGGGGACCCCCGAGCAACTACCAGGATCCTCCTTTCCCGGGACACGGGTCTCCGCGCACGGCAAACACGCTGGTTGGTTGGTTGGTTGTTTGGAGTTTTATGGCGCATGAGCTACTGAGGCTATAATGCGCCAAACCAGGTAAAAATATGCTAAAAAACAAATACTCCTCAACCAAAATTAAAAAACAAATGCTGGAAAAGGTAAAAAATAAAACCAACAAGATATATATATATAACAGAAATAAAAAGTAAAGTGTAAAACAACAAATGTGTAGATAAATAAATACAGTAGAGACAAAGGATAAAACTAGCCCAGGTGTAAATGACCTAGGCAGAAGGTGAAAAAATTACAAATGATTAAAATTATAATCTGGTAAAATATCCTGTATACTGTAAAAAGGCAAAAATTGGAGATAAAATGGTACTATCAGATAAAAGATGTCCGAGTGTAAGTGGCTCGGACGTAAAATTGTGAAAATTAAAATACAAACGACGTTCTAGGTTAAAACAGGGACATTCAATTAAAATATGTTTTATTGTTAAAATGGTGTCACAAAACTCGCACTTAGGTACGTCGTCCGCCCGAAGAAGAAACGAATGAGTAATATACGAGTGACCTAAGCGGAGCCGAGCAAGTACAACTTCCTCCTTGCGATTCCTGCGGTAACAAGACTGCCATGGTTTGATGATAGGTTTGATCTCAAAGAGCTTGTTCGTAAGCTGTTCCGACCAAGATCTCTGCCACTGTGCCCGGAGCTCGATGGTAAAACGCTGCCGGAAATCCAGATAGGGAACCGGCAACGGAGAGTCGGACAGGGGCGTGGCTGACTTGGCAGCAGAATCTGCCAAATCATTACCCCTGATTCCGACGTGACCGGGCACCCAACAGAAATGGATTGTGGTTGTGGCTGCCAGACGATGTAGCTGCTGGCGGATCTTAGTAAGAACTGGGTGAGGCCGATGCCTCACCGAGATCAAAGCCTGTAGCGAGCTAAGCGAGTCGGTGTAAAGCACACACCGACGATGATGCTTAGTCGCCACGTGGTCCAAGGCGAGGCTGATAGCGTGCAACTCTGCAGTAAAGATGGAACACTGCAGTGGGATCTGGTCTGCAATGATTACATCACAGCAGACCATGGCCGATCCCACCGATGTGCCGGACTTCGAGCCATCTGTGAAGACAGGCAAGAAGTCCGGGTGCTCAGCACGATGGCTGGCAAAGAGTTGCTGGTACACACAGTCGGGTGTAAAGGCCTTCCCCGTCCTACACAGAGAAAAATCGCAGGAAGGGGAAACAGCGAGCCATGGTGGAAGTGGCTCAGCTGTCGACTGTGCAACGCTATCGAGACTGGTGTTGATGTCTCTGAGGTAGCCTCGGACTCGCAAACCAAATGGACGAATGGCAGTCGGCCGATTAGTGTAAAGCATTTCCCACTTCGGACTGAAAACGCAGTCCCAAGTGGGATGGCCAGGCAGGGATCGCAATTTAGAAGCATATTGTAGGGACAACTGCTGACGGCGAACAGATAAAGATGGTTCGTCGGTCTCAACGTAAAGACTCTGGACCGGTGAGGTGCGGAAGGCTCCCGTGCAGACACGGAGGGCCTGATGATGGAGGGGGTCCAGCACCTGCACCACCGAATCCCGGGCCGAGTCGTACACCTGGGATCCGTAGTCCAGTTTCGATCGGACAAGCGCACGGTACAGGCGGAGCAAGGAACATCGGTCCGCCCCCCAAGAGAGGGAGGAGAGGACCTTGACGATGTTCAATGCCCGCGTGCACTTGGACCTGAGATGACGTATGTGAGGTAAAAAGGTCAATTTCCGATCGAATATGAGACCGAGAAACTTGGTCTCCGCCACAACTGGAATGATGTTACCCCCGAGCCGCAGCTCGGGATCCAGATGAAGATTACGCTTGTGGCAAAAGTGCACACAAGCGGTCTTCTGTGGGGAGAACCGAAACCCGTTTGCCGTCGCCCAAACCGAAAGATTGTTCAGGGCAATTTGCAGTTGTCTTTCAATGACCCTCATGCTGGACGATGAGCAAAAGATGCTAAAGTCATCAACATAGAGGGCATTGCCTACTGATGGAGGAAGTTGTCTAGTTATGGAATTAATCTTGACAGCGAAAAGCGTAACACTCAGAACGCAGCCTTGTGGCACCCCCTGTTCTTGGGGGTACGGCTGCGACAGAGTGTTACCGACACGGACACGAAAAGAGCGTGTCGATAAGAAGTTGGAGATGAAGATCGGCATGTGACCTCTCAAGCCGAAGCTGTGGAGGTCACGAAGAATGCCGAATCTCCAAGCCGTGTCGTACGCTTTTTCGATGTCGAAGAAAATTGACACCAGGTGCTCTCTTCTTAAAAATGAATTTCTGATAGCCGATTCGAGGCGTATCAGATGGTCAAGAGTTGACCGTTGCCTGCGAAAGCCACACTGGGTGTTGGAAAGAAGGTTGTGATGTTCTAAATACCAGATGAGTCTGGCATTTACCATTCTTTCCAACACCTTGCACACGCAGCTCGTCAATGCGATGGGACGATAATTAGAAGGAATCTTGGGATCTTTCCCTGGCTTGGGGAAGGCCAAGACGATGGCCTCCCGCCAGGAGTCCGGAAACTGCTCCTCGAGAAAAATGCGATTGAAGAGATGGAGCAGCCGATCCTTACTCGATGGTGAAAGATGTTGGAGCATGGCATAATGGACATTGTCCGGCCCTACAGCAGAGGCACGAGAAGAGTGCAGAGCAAGGCGAAGCTCCTCCGCTGTGAATGGCCTGTTGTAAGGCTCCAGGCCATTCGAGTGGAAAGACAGCGGAGAGCGCTCCGCCCTGCCCTTCTGGGCCAGAAACTCGGGGGAGTAAGAGGAAGACGAAGAGATGGAAGAGAAGGACTCCCCCAGAGTGTCGGCAATTGCTTTGGGATCAGCAATTGCCTGTCCATTGTGCTCCAGGATCGATAACGAGTGGGACGTGTATTTCCCACTCATCTTCCGGACTTTATCCCACACGACCTTAGAACTAGTCGTGCGGGTGATGGATGACGTATACTTGATCCAAGATTCCTTTTGGCTCCGGCGTCGGACGAAACGTGCTTTCGCCCTGGCGCGTTTGAAAAGTTCAAGGTTGGGGGACGTCGGATATCTCCGAAACACCCCCCAAGCCTTGTTCTGAGCCTTACGAGCTGCGGTGCATTCTGGATTCCACCACGGTTTCGGAAAGCGAGGAAACCGTGTAGAAGTTTGAGGAATCGTTGATGCAGCTGCATCTACGATACAGTCCGTTATCTCCGCTACTGCCACATTGATTGGCTCCTGGCTGACAGAGTGGTCGTCGAGCTCAGAGAGCAGCTCGAAACCACCCCAGTCAGCCCGATCGAGCCTCCACCGTGAGACGCGTGAAGGGCTGCAAGGCCCCCCACGGGAGATGGTGCACACCACGGGGAGGTGATCGCTTCCGTACGGGTTGTCCTCGACCTCCCATGTAAAGAGTGGAAGGATCGAGGAGGAGCAGATGGTGAGGTCAATGGCAGTGAAAGTGCGGGTTGGGGAGTGAAAGTAAGTACTGACACCGGTGTTCAACAGGGAGAGAGAAGGATCCAGGAGCCACTGCTCCAGGACCCCACCCCTCCCGTTGGTGTCAGCACTGCCCCAAAGTGGACTGTGTCCGTTGAGGTCCCCCATAATGAGGAAGGGGGACGGCAGCTGCGAGACGAGATCATCAAGGTCTTCCTGGAAGACGATGCTCCCAGGTGGAAGATATACAGAGCAGACAGTCAGTGAGAACCCCACGAAGAGACGAATGGCTACCGCCTCTAAGGTGGTAGTGAGGGGTACGACCTGGAATGGAGAATGGTTGCTCACGAGGATGGCGACACCCCCGCGAGCTGGACCATCTCCATCCCGGTCCCGGCGAACTAGTGAAAAGTGCCGGATCGTGGGATCTGTGACTGGCTGCAAGTACGTCTCCTGCAGGCACACACAGATGGGCTGGTGTGCCTGAAGGAGGGCCTTGATGTCGTCAAGATTCCTCTGGAATCCACGACAATTCCATTGTAGGAGTGTGGCCATCTCAGGACTTAGAAGAGTGGGCGGACGACGTGTTCCTATTCAACTTAACCGCCGCAGAGGACGGTTTAGTGAATAGGGGGCGGTCGGTATCCATGTCCTCGGAATCGTCCGAGGGGCATGGATCGGTGACCGCCCTTTGAGGAGGAGTGATGGTTTTCTTTTTAGGCCCTGGTGGGGGCCCCTTCGGTTTCGAAGGTCTTGCTGTCTGAGGACGGGAAGGAGGAGGCCTTCCGGTGGAGGTGGAAGGCTGAGCTGCAGGAATGGAAACCGGGGTTGATGTCGAAGTCGACACCACCCTCGGTCTCGCCTGCGTGAGGAGGTACTTCGCAGCTGGCGAGAAAGACTCAGTAGGTGGTACACTGATGTCAGTCTGCACCGCAACCGAAGTCATTGGAACGATGGGCTTTCCAATGACTGCACTGGCATAGGAAACCTTGCCAGGCGGGGCAGGCGGTGCAGCAAGCTTTCTCGCCTCTGCATAAGAGATGTTATTTATGACTTTGAGGCGTTGTACCTCCTTTTCCTCTTTCCACTTCGGACAGTCGCGGGAGTACGCCGGATGTTCGCCACTACAGTTCACACAGCATGCCTTTTCTGCTGTGCAGTCAGGATCGAGATGATCCTTACTGCCACAGCGAGCACAGGTGGGCTTGCCCCTGCATGCTGTGCGGGCATGACCGTATATCTGACACTGAAAACAGCGCAGAGGGTTCGGTATATACGGCCGTACCTCACAATGTAAATAACCTGCCTTGATGGAAGAAGGCAGGCGTGGCGTGTTGAATGTCACGATTAGCACCCGGGTGGGTGTTAATTTCCCATCACGGCGTGTTGAAACCCGGTGGACCGCTGTTACTCCTTGAGGTGTGAGCTCCGAGAGGATCTCCTCCTCAGTGACTTTGAGGAGGCCCCACTCGGTGATCACACCCCGAGAGGAATTCAAAGTTTTATGGGGAGTGACTTCGACAGCCACCCCACCAATTTCTTTGACTTTCAGGAGTAGTTCGGAGTGTTTTGAACAAGCGGTCTCAACTTGTAAGTCGCCAGATCGTAAGCGCTTTACGGATTTCGGTTCTCCCGCAAGACCTTTCAAACCTTTATTAACGAAAAAAGGGGACATGTCCCCAAGTACCTGATCACCCGTGGAGTGGATGATCAGGAACTTTGGGAACGAAGACACAGACACAGAAGACGACGGCAGAGATAACTTTGACAAAGAGGAAGATGGGGGCTCATGTCGAGCCCTCTTGTTGGCGACGATCGCATTATTTTCTTCACTCTCTCTCATGGTTTGTTTTGTGTGGTTCAGTGCCCGCTGTCCCCACCCTCCACGGAGCCCAACAAGGGGACGCCCAGTCGGGCGCCAGGGCTACGCAGGCACTATACCCACACAGACAGTGAGCCAAGCCCTCACAAATAAATAGAAGGAAAATAAAAAGAGAAATGTGCAGAACAAAAACGTTCTACACAAATGAAACAAAGCGCAAAAATAAGAATATTGTGACTGCCAAACTGGCAGCACAAAGAAAGGATAACGACAAAAGGAAAATAATATGTGAGGAGACTTGTAAACCTGTACCCGGACCGTGGGCAAGGTTACTCACCGCTCTGCACGGTTGACCCTAGCAGGACCTGCCCACCAGCCGATTGCTCCTGGGGGGGCCACCCCAGGAGCTCCCGTTTACCGGAAGCAGAGGCCAAAGCAGTGTATAGCAGAGGCCCCGGAATCCGCTGCCCAGCCCCGCGACGGACAGGCTCCCCAATGGCAAGACGGCCAATGGGGACCACGCCAGTCATGAGCTGAGGAGAGAAGACGGGGACCCCCGAGCAACTACCAGGATCCTCCTTTCCCGGGACACGGGTCTCCACGCACGGCAAACACGTGGGCGAGCGTTTAGGACCCTGCGAAGGTAGCCGAGCCAGCGGAACCTTCACAGGGTGGTCCCCCTCACCGCGTACAGGCGCTCACACCGAGGGGGAGGCAAACACGCGGGCGAGCGTTTAGGACCCTGCGAAGGTAACCGAGCCAGCGGGAACCTTCACAGGGTGGTCCCCCTCACCACGTACAGGCACTCACACCGAGGGGGAAAAAGCAATATATAAAGATGATAAAATACACTACAAAAATTGCAACAAGTGTAAAACAAGTAAAGACAAAACCAACAAATATATATAACAAAAAAAAACACGATAAAAATATGTGTAAAAGAACAAATATTTATATATATATACAGTATATACAATGGATAAAACTAACCTAGGTGTAAATGACCTAGGTCAGATGCTGAATAAATAACAAAGCCGTAAAATCATAACCTGTTAAAATAACCTGTAAATTTCAAAAATGCAAAAAGGGGAGGTAAAAAGCATTTGGTTGGTTGGTTGTTTGGGGTTTTATGGCGCATCGGCGACTAGGCCATAATGCGCCAAACAAAAGACAATATAAAAGATAAAAGACATGTAAACCCGCAACCACATTTAAAAGAAATTAGCAAAATTGTAAAAAGGTAAAACAACAAAGAACAAGTGTAAAAATACAAAAGAAAACAATAGAATACCAGGTGTAAATGACCTGGGATACACAAACAACGTATAAGGTGGTATAATCATAGATAAAAAAGCTAAAGAGTAAAAACTATATGCGATTAAAATATCCAGTAAATCGTAAAAATTGAAAGAGAGAGGTAAAAGTACAACGGTCGGATAAAAGATGTCCGAGTGTAAGGGGCTCGGACGTAAAATCATGAGAGTTAAAAAACATACGTCTTTCCAAGGTAAAACAACAGCAATCAATTAAAATGTGTTTGATTGTTAAAATGGTGTCACAAAACTCGCACTTGGGTTCGTCGTCCGCCCGTAAAAGAAACGAATGAGTAATAAACGAATGACCCAAGCGGAGCCGAGCAAGTACAACTTCCTCCTTGCGATTCCTGCGGTAACAAGACTGCCATGGTTTGATGATAGGTTTGATCTCGAAGAGCTTGTTGGTAAGCTGTTCCGACCAAGATCTCTGCCACTGTGCCCGGAGCTCGGTGGTAAAACGCTGCCGGAAATCCAGATATGGAACCGGCAACGGAGAGTCGGACAGGGGCGTGGCTGACTTGGCAGCAGCATCTGCCAAGTCATTGCCCCTGATACCGACGTGACCGGGCACCCAACAGAAATGGATGGTGGTGGTGGCTGCCAGACGATGTAGCTGCTGGCGGATCTTAGTAAGAACAGGGTGAGGTCGATGCCTCACCGAGATCAAAGCCTGTAGCGAGCTAAGCGAGTCGGTGTAAAGCACACACCGACGATGATTGGTTGGTTGGTTGGTTGTTTGGAGTTTTATGGCGCATGAGCTACTAAGGCTATAATGCGCCAGACAAGGTAAAAATATGCTAAAAAACAAATACTCCTCAACCAAAATTAAAAAACAAATGCTCGAAAGGGTAAAAATTAAAACCAACAAGATATATATATAACAGAAATAAAAAGTGAGGTGTAAAACAACAAATGTGTAGATAAATAAATACAGTACAGACAAAGGATAAAACTAGCCCAGGTGTAAATGACCTAGGCAGACGGTGAATAAATTACAAATGATTAAAATTATAATCTGGTAAAATATCCTGTAAACTGTAAAAAGGCAAAAATTGGAGATAAAATGGCACTATCAGATAAAAGATGTCCGAGTGTAAGTGGCTCGGACGTAAAATTGTGAAAATTAAAATACAAACGACGTTCTAGGTTAAAACATGGACATTCAATTAAAATATGTTTGATTGTTAAAATGGTGTCACAAAACTCGCACTTAGGCACGTCGTCCGCCCGTAAAAGAAACGAATGAGTAAGAAACGAGTGACCTAAGCGGAGCCGAGCAAGTACAACTTCCTCCTTGCGATTCCTGCGGTAACAAGACTGCCATGGTTTGATGATAGGTTTGATCTCGAAGAGCTTGTTGGTAAGCTGTTCCGACCAAGATCTCTGCCACTGTGCCCGGAGCTCGGTGGAAAAACGCTGCCGGAAATCCAGATAGGGAACCGGCAACGGAGAGTCGGACAGGGGCGTGGCTGACCTGGCAGCAGAATCTGCCAAATCATTACCCCTGATTCCGACGTGACCGGGCACCCAACAGAAGAGAATCGTGGTGGTGGCTGCCAGACGATGGAGCTGCTGGCGGATCTTGGAGAGAACAGGGTGAGGCCGATGCCTCACTGAGATCAAAGCCTGTAGCGAGCTAAGCGAGTCGGTGTAAAGCACACACCGACGATGATGCTTAGTCGCCACGTGGTCCAAGGCGAGACTGATAGCGTGCAACTCTGCAGTGAAGATGGAACACTGCAGTGGGATCTGGTCTGCAATGATTACATCACAGCAGACCATGGCTGATCCCACCGAAGTGCCGGACTTCGAGCCATCTGTAAAGACAGGCAAGAAGTCCGGGTGCTCAGCACGATGGCTGGCAAAGAGTTGCCGGTACACACAGTCGGGTGTAAAGGCCTTCCCCGTCCTGCACAGGGAAAAATCGCAGGTTGGTTGGTTGTTTGGGGTTTAATGGCGCATCGGCAACAAGGCCATAATGCGCCAAACAAAAGACAATATAAAAGATAAAAGACATAGAACCCCATAACCAAAAGTTAAAATACATTGGCAACATTGTAAAGTGGTAAAATAACAAAAAACAAGTGTATATGAACAGAGTAAAACAACTGTAGAAATATGAAATAAAATAAACCCAGGTGTAAGAGACCTGGGGTAAATAATGCATAAACTTAAGGTAAAATCAAATTCGGTTAAAATATCCACAATATTTCAAAAAGGTAAAAACTGAAGATAAAATGCAATGATCAGATAAAAGATGTCCGAGTGTAAGAGGCTCGGACATAAAATTATGGAAATTAAAAATCAGACGTCGTTCAAAGTTAAAAGCGGAGCACGAGATTAAAATATGTTTGATGGTTAAAATGGTGTCACAAAACTCGCACTTAGGCACGTCGTCCGCCCGTAAAAGAAACGAATGAGTAAGAAACGAGTGACCTAAGCGGAGCCGAGCAAGTACAACTTCCTCCTTGCGATTCCTGCGGTAACAAGACTGCCATGGTTTGATGATAGGTTTGATCTCGAAGAGCTTGTTGGTAAGCTGGTCCGACCAAGATCTCTGCCACTGTGCCCGGAGCTCGGTGGAAAAACGCTGCCGGAAATCCAGATAGGGAACCGGCAACGGAGAGTCGGACAGGGGCGTGGCTGACCTGGCAGCAGAATCTGCCAAATCATTACCCCTGATTCCGACGTGACCGGGCACCCAACAGAAGAGAATCGTGGTGGTGGCTGCCAGACGATGGAGCTGCTGGCGGATCTTGGAGAGAACAGGGTGAGGCCGATGCCTCACTGAGATCAAAGCCTGTAGCGAGCTAAGCGAGTCGGTGTAAAGCACACACCGACGATGATGCTTAGTCGCCACGTGGTCCAAGGCGAGACTGATAGCGTGCAACTCTGCAGTGAAGATGGAACACTGCAGTGGGATCTGGTCTGCAATGATTACATCACAGCAGACCATGGCTGATCCCACCGAAGTGCCGGACTTCGAGCCATCTGTAAAGACAGGCAAGAAGTCCGGGTGCTCAGCACGATGGCTGGCAAAGAGTTGCCGGTACACACAGTCGGGTGTAAAGGCCTTCCCCGTCCTGCACAGGGAAAAATCGCAGGTAGGGGAAACAGCGAGCCATGGTGGAAGTGGCTCAGCTGTCGACTGTGCAACGCTATCGAGACTGGTGTTGATGTCTCTGAGGTAGCCTCGGACTCGCAAACCAAAAGGACGAATGGCAGTCGGCCGATTATTGTAAAGCATTTCCCACTTCGGACTGAAAACGCAGTCCCAAGTGGGATGGCCAGGCAGGGATCGCAATTTAGAAGCATATTGTAGGGACAACTGCTGACGGCGAAGAGATAAAGACGGTTCGTCGGTCTCAACGTAAAGACTCTGGACCGGTGAGGTGCGGAAGGCTCCCGTGCAAACACGGAGAGCCTGATGATGGAGGGGGTCCAGCACCTTCACCACCGAATCCCGGGCCGAGTCGTACACCTGGGATCCGTAGTCCAGTTTCGATCGGACAAGTGCACGGTACAGGCGGAGCAAAGAACATCGGTCCGCCCCCCAAGAAAGGGAGGAGAGGACCTTGACGATGTTCAATGCCCGCGTGCACTTGGACCTGAGATGACGTATGTGTGGTAAAAAGGTCAATTTCCGATCGAATATGAGACCGAGAAACTTGGTCTCCGCCACAACTGGAATGATGTTACCCCCGAGCCGCAGCTCGGGATCCAGATGAAGATTACGCTTGTGGCAAAAGTGCACACAAGCGGTCTTCTGTGGGGAGAACCGAAACCCGTTTGCCGTCGCCCAAACCGAAAGATTGTTCAGGGCAATTTGCAGTTGTCTTTCAATGACCCTCATGCTGGAAGATGAGCAAAAGATGCTAAAGTCATCAACATAGAGGGCATTGCCTACGGATGGAGGAAGTTGTCTAGTTATGGAATTAATCTTGACAGCGAAAAGCGTAACACTCAGAACGCAGCCTTGTGGCACCCCCTGTTCTTGGGGGTACGGCCGCGACAGAGTGTTACCGACACGGACACGAAAAGAGCGTGTCGATAAGAAGTTGGAGATGAAGATCGGCATGTGACCTCTCAAGCCGAAGCTGTGGAGGTCACGAAGAATGCCGAATCTCCAAGCCGTGTCGTACGCTTTTTCGATGTCGAAGAAAATTGACACCAGGTGCTCTCTACGTAAAAAAGAATTCCTGATAGCCGATTCGAGGCGTATCAGGTGGTCAATAGTTGACCGTTGCCTGCGAAAGCCACACTGGGTGTTGGAAAGAAGGTTGTGGTGTTCTAAATACCAGATGAGTCTGGCATTTACCATTCTTTCCAACACCTTGCACACACAGCTCGTCAATGCGATGGGACGATAATTAGAAGGAATCTTGGGATCTTTCCCTGGCTTGGGGAAGGCCAAGACGATGGCCTCCCGCCAGGAGTCCGGAAACTGCTCCTCGAGAAAAATGCGATTGAAGAGATGGAGCAGCCGATCCTTACTCGATGGTGAAAGATGTTGGAGCATGGCATAATGGACATTGTCCGGCCCAACAGCAGAGGCACGAGAAGAGTGCAGAGCAAGGCGAAGCTCCTCCGCTGTGAATGGCCTGTTGTAAGGCTCCAGGCCATTCGAGTGGAAAGACAGCGGAGAGCGCTCCGCCCTGCCCTTCTGGGCCAGAAACTCGGGGGAGTAAGAGGAAGACGAAGAGATGGAAGAGAAGGACTCCCCCAGAGTGTCGGCAATTGCTTTGGGATCAGCAATTGCCTGTCCATTGTGCTCCAGGATCGATAACGAGTGGGACGTGTAGTTCCCACTCATCTTCCGAACTTTATCCCACACGACCTTAGAACTAGTCGTGCGGGTGATGGATGACGTATACTTGATCCAAGATTCCTTTTGGCTCTGGCGTCGGACGAAACGTGCTTTCGCCCTGGCGCGTTTGAAAAGTTCAAGGTTGGGGGACGTCGGATATCTCCGAAACACCCCCCAAGCCTTGTTCTGAGCCTTACGAGCTGCGGTGCATTCTGGATTCCACCACGGTTTCGGAAAGCGAGGAAACCGTGTAGAAGTTTGAGGAATCGTTGATGCAGCTGCATCTACGATACAGTCCGTTATCTCCGCTACTGCCACATTGATTGGCTCCTGGCTGACAGAGTGGTCGTCGAGCTCAGAGAGCAGCTCGAAACCACCCCAGTCAGCCCGATCGAGCCTCCACCGTGAGACGCGTGAAGGGCTGCAAGGCCCCCCACGGGAGATGGTGCACACCACGGGGAGGTGATCGCTTCCGTACGGGTTGTCCTCGACCTCCCATGTAAAGAGTGGAAGGATCGAGGAGGAGCAGATGGTGAGGTCAATGGCAGTGAAAGTGCGGGTTGGGGAGTGAAAGTAAGTACTGACACCGGTGTTCAACAGGGAGAGAGAAGGATCCAGGAGCCACTGCTCCAGGACCCCACCCCTCCCGTTGGTGTCAGCACTGCCCCAAAGTGGACTGTGTCCGTTGAGGTCCCCCATAATGAGGAAGGGGGACGGCAGCTGCGAGACGAGATCATCAAGGTCTTCCTGGAAGACGATGCTCCCAGGTGGAAGATATACGGAGCAGACAGTCAGCGAGAACCCCACGAAGAGACGGATAGCTACCGCCTCCAAGGTGGTGGTGAGGGATACGACCTGGAATGGAGAATGGTTGCTCACGAGGATGGCGACACCCCCGCGAGCTGGACCATCTCCATCCCGGTCCCGGCGAACCAGTGAAAAGTGCCGGATCGTGGGATCTGTGACTGGCTGCAAGTAAGTCTCCTGCAGGCACACACAGATGGACTGGTGTGCCTGAAGGAGGGCCTTGATGTCGTCAAGATTCCTCTGGAATCCACGACAATTCCATTGTAGGAGTGTGGCCATCTCAGGACTTAGAAGAGTGGGCGGACGACGTGTTCCTATTCAACTTAACCGCCGCAGAGGACGGTTTAGTGAATAGGGGGCGGTCGGTATCCATGTCCTCGGAATCGTCCGAGGGACATGGATCGGTGACCACCCTTTGAGGTGCGGTTATTTTCTTCTTAGGACCCGGCGGGGGCCCCTTAGGTTTGGAAGGTCTTGCTGTCTGAGGACGGGAAGGAGGAGGCCTTCCGGTGGAGGTGGAAGACTGAACAGCAGGAATGGAAACCGGGGTTGATGTCGAAGTCGACACCACCCTCGGTCTCGCCTGCGTGAGGAGGTACTTCGCAGCTGGCGAGAAAGACTCAGTAGGTGGTACACTGATGTCAGTCTGCACCGCAACCGAAGTCATTGGAACGATGGGCTTTCCAATGACTGCACTGGCATAGGAAACCTTGCCAGGTGGGGCGGGCGGTGAAGCCAGCTTTCTCGCTTCAGCATACGAGATGTTGTTTACGACTTTGAGGCGTTGTACCTCCTTTTCCTACTTCCACTTCGGACAGTCGCGGGAGTACGCCGGATGTTTGCCACTACAGTTCACACAGCATGCCTTTTCTGCTGTGCAGTCAGGATCGAGATGATCCTTACTGCCACAGCGAGCACAGGTGGGCTTGCCCCTGCATGCTGTGCGGGCATGACCGTATATCTGACACTGAAAACAGCGCAGAGGGTTCGGTATATACGGCCGTACCTCACAATGTAAATAACCTGCCTTGATGGAAGAAGGCAGGCGTGGCGTGTTGAATGTAACAATCAGCACCCTGGTGGGTGTCAATTTCCCATCACGGCGTGTCGAAACCCGGTGGACCGCTGTTACTCCTTGAGGTGTGAGCTCTGAGAGGATTTCCTCCTCAGTGACTTTGAGGAGGCCCCACTCGGTGATCACACCCCGAGAGGAATTCAAAGTTTTATGGGGAGTGACTTCGACAGCCACCCCACCAATTTCTTTGACTTTCAGGAGCAGTTCCGAGTGTTTGGAACAAGCGGTCTCAACTTGTAAGTCGCCAGATCGTAAGCGCTTTACGGATTTCGGTTCTCCCGCAAGACCTTTCAAACCTTTATTCACAAAAAAAGGGGACATGTCCCCAAGCACCTGATCACCCGTGGAGTGGATGATCAGGAACTTTGGGAACGAAGACACCGACAAAGAAGACGACGGCAGAGATAACTTAGACAACGAGGAAGATGGGGGCTCATGTCGAGCCCTCTTGTTGGCGGCGATCGTATTAATTTCTTCACTCTCTCTCATGATTTTTGTTGTGTGGTTCAGTGCCCGCTGTCCCCACCCTCCACGGAGCCCAACAAGGGGACGCCCAGTCGGGCGCCAGGGCTACGCAGGCACTATACCCACACAGACAGTGAGCCAAGCCCTCACAAAGAAATATAAGGAAAATAAAAAGAGAAATGTGCAGAATAAAACATTCTACACAAATCAAACAAAGCGTAAAATAAGAAAATTGTGACTGGCCAAACTGGCCGCACAAAGAAAGGATAACTACAAAAGGAAAATAATCTGTGAGGAAACTTGTAAACCTGTACCCGGACCGTGGGCAAGGTTACTCACCGCTCTGCACGGTTGACCCTAGCAGGACCTGCCCACCAGCCGATTGCTCCTGGGGGGGCCACCCCAGGAGCTCCCGTTTACCGGAAGCAGAGGCCAAAGCAGTGTATAGCAGAGGCCCCGGAATCCGCTGCCCAGCCCCGCGACAGACAGGCTCCCCAATGGCAAGACGGCCAATGGGGACCACGCCAGTCATGAGCTGAGGAGAGAAGACGGGGACCCCCGAGCAACTACCAGGATCCTCCTTTCCCGGGACACGGGTCTCCACGCACGGCAAACACGTGGGCGAGCGTTTAGGACCCTGCGAAGGTAGCCGAGCCAGCGGAACCTTCACAGGGTGGTCCCCCTCACCGCGTACAGGCGCTCACACCGAGGGGGGGTAAAAAGCAATGATCAGTTAAAAGATGTCCGAGTGTAAGGGGCTCGGACGTAAAATCATGAAATCTAAAAAACAAACGTCGTTCGAGATTAAAACATGGGCAAAGAATTAAAATATGTTTGATAGTTAAAATGGTGTCACAAAACTCACACTTAGGTACGTCGTCCGCCCGAAGAAGAAACGAATGAGTAATATACGAGTGACCTAAGCGGAGCCGAGCAAGGACAACTTCCTCCTTGCGATTCCTGCGGTAACAAGACTGCCATGGTTTGATGATAGGCTTGATCTCAAAGAGCTTGTTCGTAAGCTGTTCCGACCAAGATCTCTGCCACCGTGCCCGGAGCTCGATGGTAAAACGCTGCTGGAAATCCAGATATGGAACCGGCAACGGAGAGTCGGACAGGGGCGTGGCTGACTTGGCAGCAGCATCTGCCAAGTCATTGCCCCTGATACCGACGTGACCGGGCACCCAACAGAAATGGATGGTGGTGGTGGCTGCCAGACGATGTAGTTGCTGGCGGATCTTAGTAAGAACAGGGTGAGGCCGATGCCTCACCGAGATCAAAGCCTGTAGCGAGCTAAGCGAGTCGGTGTAAAGCACACACCGACGATGATGCTTAGACGCTACGTGGTCCAAGGCGAGACTGATAGCGTGCAACTCTGCAGTGAAGATGGAACACTGCAGTGGGATCTGGTCTGCAATGATTACATCACAGCAGACCATGGCTGATCCCACTGAAATGCCGGACTTCGAGCCATCTGTAAAGACAGGCAAGAAGTCCGGGTGCTCAGCACGATGGCTGGCAAAGAGTTGCCGGTACACACAGTCGGGTGTAAAGGCCTTCCCGGTCCTGCACAGGGAAAAATCGCAGGAAGGGGAAACAGCGAGCCAAGGTGGAAGTGGCTCAGCTGTCGACTGTGCAACGCTATCGAGACTGGTGTTGATGTCTCTGAGGTAGCCTCGGACACGCAAACCAAAAGGACGAATGGCAGTCGGCCGATTATTGTAAAGCATTTCCCACTTCGGACTGAAAACGCAGTCCCAAGTGGGATGGCCAGGCAGGGATCGCAATTTAGACGCATATTGTAGGGACAACTGCTGACGGCGAAGAGATAAAGAAGGTTCGTCGGTCTCAACGTAAAGACTCTGGACCGGTGAGGTGCGGAAGGCTCCCGTGCAAACACGGAGAGCCTGATGATGGAGGGGATCCAGCACCTTCACCACCGAATCCCGGGCCGAGTCGTACACCTGGGATCCGTAGTCCAGTTTCGATCGGACAAGTGCACGGTACAGGCGGAGCAAAGAACATCGGTCCGCCCCCCAAGAAAGGGAGGAGAGGACCTTGACGATGTTCAATGCCCGCGTGCACTTGGACCTGAGATGACGTATGTGTGGTAAAAAGGTCAATTTCCGATCGAATATGAGACCGAGAAACTTGGTCTCCGCCACAACTGGAATGATGTTACCCCCGAGCCGCAGCTCGGGATCCAGGTGAAGATTACGCTTGTGGCAAAAGTGCACACAAGCGGTCTTCTGTGGGGAGAACCGAAACCCGTTTGCCGTCGCCCAAACCGAAAGATTGTTCAGGGCAATTTGCAGTTGTCTTTCAAAGACCCTCATGCTGGAAGATGAGCAAAAGATGCTAAAGTCATCAACATAGAGGGCATTGCCTACTGATGGAGGAAGTTGTCTAGTTATAGAATTAATCTTGACAGCGAAAAGCGTAACACTCAGAACGCAGCCTTGTGGCACCCCCTGTTCTTGGGGGTACGGCCGCGACAGAGTGTTACCGACACGGACACGAAAAGAGCGTGTCGATAAAAAGTTGGAGATGAAGATCGGCATGTGACCTCTGAAGCCGAAGCTGTGGAGGTCACGAAGAATGCCGAATCTCCAAGCCGTGTCGTACGCTTTTTCGATGTCGAAGAAAATTGACACCAGGTGCTCTCTTCTTAAAAATGAATTTCTGATAGCCGATTCGAGGCGTATCAGATGGTCAAGAGTTGACCGTTGCCTGCGAAAGCCACACTGGGTGTTGGAAAGAAGGTTGTGATGTTCTAAATACCAGATGAGTCTGGCATTTACCATTCTTTCCAACACCTTGCACACGCAGCTCGTCAATGCGATGGGACGATAATTGGAAGGAATCTTGGGATCTTTGCCTGGCTTGGGGAAGGCCAAGACGATGGCCTCCCGCCAGGAGTCCGGAAACTGCTCCTCGAGAAAAATGCGATTGAAGAGATGGAGCAGCCGATCCTTACTCGATGGTGAGAGATGTTGGAGCATGGCATAATGGACATTGTCCGGCCCTACAGCAGAGGCACGAGAAGAGTGCAGAGCAAGGCGAAGCTCCTCCGCTGTGAATGGCCTGTTGTAAGGCTCCAGGCCATTCGAGTGGAAAGACAGCGGAGAGCGCTCCGCCCTGCCCTTCTGGGCCAGAAACTCGGGGGAGTAAGAGGAAGACGAAGAGATGGAAGAGAACGACTCCCCCAGAGTGTCGGCAATTGCTTTGGGATCAGCAATTGCCTGTCCATTGTGCTCCAGGATCGATAACGAGTGGGACGTGTAGTTCCCACTCATCTTCCGGACTTTATCCCACACGACCTTAGAAGTAGTCGTGCGGGTGATAGAAGATGTATACTTGATCCAAGATTCCTTCTGGCTCTGGCGTCGGACGAAACGAGCTTTCGCCCTGGCGCGTTTGAAATTTTCGAGGTTGGGGGTTGTCGGATATCTCCGAAACACCCCCCAAGCTTTGTTCTGAGCCTTACGAGCTGCGGTGCAATCTGGATTCCACCACGGTTTCGGAAAGCGAGGAAACCGTGTAGAAGTTTGAGGAATTGTTGATGCAGCTGCATCTACGATACAGTCCGTTATCTCCGCTACTGCCACATTGATTGGCTCCTGGCTGACAGAGTGGTCATCGAGCTCAGAGAGCAGCTCGAAACCAGCCCAATCAGCCCGATCGAGCCTCCACCGCGAGATGCGTGAAGGGCTGCAAGGCCCCCCACGAGAGATGGTGCACACCACGGGGAGGTGATCGCTTCCGTAAGGGTTGTCCTCGACCTCCCATGTAAAGAGTGGAAGGATCGAGGAGGAGCAGATGGTGAGGTCAATGGCAGTGAAAGAGCGGGTTGGGGAGTGAAAGTAAGTACTGACACCGGTGTTCAACAGGGAGAGAGAAGGATCCAGGAGCCACTGCTCCAGGACCCCGCCCCTCCCGTTGGTGTCAGCACTGCCCCAAAGTGGACTGTGTCCGTTGAGGTCCCCCATAATGAGGAAGGGGGACGGCAGCTGCGAGACGAGATCATCAAGGTCTTCCTGGAAGACAATGCTCCCAGGTGGAAGATATACAGAGCAGACAGTCAGCGAGAACCCCACGAAGAGACGGATGGCTACCGCCTCGAAGTTCGTGGTGAGGGGTACGACCTGGAATGGAGAATGGTTGCTCACGAGGATGGCGACACCCCCGCGAGCCGGACCATCTCCATCCCGGTCCCGGCGAACTAGTGAAAAGTGCCGGATCGTGGGATCTGTGACTGGCTGCAAGTATGTCTCCTGCAGGCACACACAGATGGGCTGGTGCGCCTGAAGGAGGGCCTTGATGTCGTCAAGATTCCTCTGGAATCCACGACAATTCCATTGTAGGAGTGTGGCCATCTCAGGACTTAGAAGAGTGGGCGGACGACGTGTTTCTATTCAACTTAACCGCCGCAGAGGACGGTTTAGTGAATAGGGGGCGGTCGGTATCCATGTCCTCGGAATCGTCCGAGGGGCATGGATCGGTGACCGCCCTTTGTGGAGCTGTTATTTTCTTTTTAGGCCCCGGTGGGGGCCCCTTCGGTTTGGAAGGTCTTGCTGTCTGAGGTCGGGAAGGAGGAGGCCTTCCAGTGGAGGTGGAAGGCTGAACTGCAGGAATGGAAACCGGGGTTGATGTCGAAGTCGACACTACCCTCGGTCTCGCCTGCGTAAGGAGGTACTTCGCAGCTGGCGAGAAAGACTCAGTAGGTGGTACACTGATGTCTGTCTGCACCGCAACCGAAGTCATTGGAACGATGGGCTTTCCAATGACTGCACTGGCATAGGAAACCTTGCCAGGCGGGGCGGGCGGTGCAGCAAGCTTTCTCGCCTCAGCATACGAGATGTTATTCACGACTTTGAGGCGTTGTACCTCCTTTTCCTCTTTCCACTTTGGACAGTCGCGGGAGTACGCCGGATGTTCGCCACTACAGTTCACACAGCATGCCTTTTCTGCTGTGCAGTCAGGATCGAGATGATCCTTACTGCCACAGCGAGCACAGGTGGGCTTGCCCCTGCATGCTGTGCGGGCATGACCGTATATCTGACACTGAAAACAGCGCAGAGGGTTCGGTATATACGGCCGTACCTCACAATGCAAGTAACCTGCCTTGATGGAAGAAGGCAGGCGTGGCGTGTTGAATGTCACGAATAGCACCCGGGTGGGTGTTAATTTCCCATCACGGCGTGTTGAAACCCGGTGGACCGCTGTTACTCCTTGAGGTGTGAGCTCCGAGAGGATCTCCTCCTCAGTGACTTTGAGGAGGCCCCACTCGGTAATCACACCCCGAGAGGAATTCAAAGTTTTATGGGGAGTGACTTCGACAGCCACCCCACCAATTTCCTTGACTTTCAGGAGTAGTTCCGAGTGTTTGGAACAAGCGGTCTCAACTTGTAAGTCACCAGATCGTAAGCGCTTTACGGATTTCGGTTCTCCCGCAAGACCTTTCAAACCTTTATTAACGAAAAAAGGGGACATGTCCCCAAGCACCTGATCACCCGTGGAGTGGATGATCAGGAACTTTGGGAACGAAGACACAGACACAGAAGACAACGGCAGAGATAACTTTGACAACGAGGAAGATGGGGGCTCATGTCGAGCCCTCTTGTTGGCGGCGATCGCATTATTTTCATCACTCTCTCTCATGGTTTTTTTAGTGTGGTTCAGTGCCCGCTGTCCCCACCCTCCACGGAGCCCAACAAGGGGACGCCCAGTCGGGCGCCAGGGCTACGCAGGCACTATACCCACACAGACAGTGAGCCAAGCCCTCACAAATAAATACAAGGAAAATGAAAAGAGAAATGTGCAGAACAAAAACGTTCTACACAAAAGAAACAAAGCTTAAAATAACAAAATTGTGAATGGCTAACCTGGCCTCACAAAGAAAAGATAACGACAAAAGGAAAATAAGTTGTGAGGAAACTTGTAAACCTGTACCCGGACCGTGGGCAAGGTTACTCACCGCTCTGCACGGTTGACCCTAGCAGGACCTGCCCACCAGCCGATTGCTCCTGGGGGGGGCCACCCCAGGAGCTCCCGTTTACCGGAAGCAGAGGCCAAAGCAGTGTATAGCAGAGGCCCCGGAATCCGCTGCCCAGCCCCGCGACAGACAGGCTCCCCAATGGCAAGACGGCCAATGGGGACCACGCCAGTCATGAGCTGAGGAGAGAAGACGGGGACCCCCGAGCAACTACCAGGATCCTCCTTTCCCGGGACACGGGTCTCCACGCACGGCAAACACGTGGGCGAGCGTTTAGGACCCTGCGAAGGTAGCCGAGCCAGCGGAACCTTCACAGGGTGGTCCCCCTCACCGCGTACAGGCGCTCACACCGAGGGGGCCAAGTTATGCGGACCTGGCAGGGAGCTCCTCGCATAAATACAGAGAGAACAACACAGACTTCCCCAGGTTGCCGTCAAGCTCAAATATCTACAGATACGAGAGAAGCAATGCAAATGTCAAACCATCCGGTCTCATTCTTGGCCATCTTGGAAGTCAGCGAGCGCTGACTTTTCCTTGTTGCTTCTGCGCTATTTTTTGTGAATTGAGATTAATTTTGTACTTAATATTTTGTAAAAGTATTTTTTTTTAATTAATAAGTTCTTCGAAAGTGAATTGGGCTTCCAAGTTTTAATATAAACATGCCTGGAGCTTCAAACAAAAAGAAAAAACCAACTTCCTGTGATGTTAACTTCAAAGTAAAAGTTAAGCCTAATAAAGCGATGAAACGGAATCGCCAACCTGAAATAAACTTGATCGAAGAAGAACCTCCCACAAATTCTTCTATACTTATTGATGACCTGAAACTATCATCGGACTCGGACATTTCTCCTTCTAAATCTAATGAAGGTAATATTTCCATACGGGAATCAGAAATTACACCAAAAGACATAGGACTAAAGGTAGGCTCAAAGGAAAATATCACACAAAACCTGAATAATAATTTGAGCAATAAACATACTATAATTTCTCCTAAAGTATTGGAACATGTAAATAAACCTATAATTAATAAACCAACATCTAAATATAACACAGCAGTAGTCATTTCTGGTATTAATGCCAGCCTTAAACCAATAGGAATTAAAGCCCTTTCGGCTTTCATCTTCGCACTTCTAGCGGATTCCCGTTTTGGCGTTGTTGAGAACGGTTGTGTGCTTCCGTGCTGACAGCGAATTTTGGCGGTAACCGGCGACCATTTTGGAATTCAAGCGTTTTCCTGTTTTCTACTGTTTCTTCGGGCAAGCTCTAGTGAAATGTCTACTCTCTCGTCTTCAGAAGAAGGAAAAGTTCCTAAAGGAAAGGTTTGTTGTGCAAAGAAAACCAACTCGGCTGCTTCGAGTATGCTCCCAGTCAACAGTTCTTCGCTGGCCTTATCCTAAATCAGGGAGGTCCAAGCACCAGTGGCAATTCGGTTGCTCAGTCACCTTCACTTATAGGAAATGTTGTTGTTAATGATTTTTGTAATGATAGTGTTATGCATAATGATGTTCTTATTTCAGATTGTGTTCCAGTTTCGGATTCCATCGAGTCCAATTACGAGAGTGCCGGATTCGTAGTACCGAGATCAAATACAAAGAAACGTAAAAATAAATCTAGATCATCTGCTGAAAGTGTCGATTCCGATTTTCCTGTGAATAATTACATACCTGTGCTTGTTTTTTCTAACCCTACATCTAAGCTGAAGGTTGGTTGTTTGGTTGTTTTGGGTTTTATGGCGCATCGGCGACTAGGCCATAATGCGCCAAACAAAAGACAATATAAAAGATAAAAGACATGTAAACCCGCAACCACATTTAAAAGAAATTAGCAAAATTGTAAAAAGGTAAAACAACAAAGAACAAGTGTAAAAATACAACAGAAAACAATAGAATACCAGGTGTAAATGACCTGGGATACACAAACAATGTATAAGGTAGTATAATCATAGATATAAAAAGCTGAAGAGTAAAAACTATATGCGATTAAAATATCCAGTAAATCGTAAAAATTGAAAGAGAGAGGTAAAAGTACAATGGTCGGATAAAAGATGTCCGAGTGTAAGGGGCTCGGACGTAAAATCATGAAAGTTAAAAAACATACGTCTTTCAAAGGTAAAACAACAGCAATCAATTAAAATGTGTTTAATTGTTAAAATGGTGTCACAAAACTCGCACTTGGGTTCGTCGTCCGCCCGTATAAGAAACGAATGAGTAATAAACGAATGACCCAAGCGGAGCCGAGCAAGTACAACTTCCTCCTTGCGATTCCTGCGGTAACAAGACTGCCATGGTTTGACGATAGGTTTGATCTCAAAGAGCTTGTTTGTAAGCTGTTCTGACCAAGATCTCTGCCACTGTGCCCGGAGCTCGGTGGTAAAACGTTGCCGGAAATCCAGATAGGGAACCGGCAACGGAGAGTCGGACAGGGGCGTGGCTGACTTGGCAGCAGCATCTGCCAAGTCGTTGCCCCTAATCCCGACGTGACCGGGCACCCAACAGAAATGGATGGTGGTGGTGGCTGCCAGACGATGTAGTTGCTGGCGGATCTTAGTAAGAACAGGGTGAGGCCGATGCCTCACCGAGATCAAAGCCTGTAGCGAGCTAAGCGAGTCGGTGTAAAGCACACACCGACGATGATGCTTAGTCGCCACGTGGTCCAAGGCGAGGCTGATAGCGTGCAACTCTGCGGTGAAGATGGAACACTGCAGTGGGATCTGGTCTGCAATGATTACATCACAGCAGACCATGGCTGATCCCACCGAAGTGCCGGACTTCGAGCCATCTGTAAAGACAGGCAAGAAGTCCGGGTGCTCAGCACGATGGCTGGCAAAGAGTTGCCGGTACACACAGTCGGGTGTAAAGGCCTTCCCCGTCCTGCACAGGGAAAAATCGCAGGAAGGGGAAACAGCGAGCCAAGGTGGAAGTGGCTCAGCTGTCGACTGTGCAACGCTATCGAGACTGGTGTTGATGTCTCTGAGGTAGCCTCGGACTCGCAAACCAAAAGGACGAATGGCAGTCGGCCGATTATTGTAAAGCATTTCCCACTTCGGACTGAAAACGCAGTCCCAAGTGGGATGGCCAGGCAGGGATCGCAATTTAGAAGCATACTGTAGGGACAACTGCTGACGGCGAAGAGATAAAGAAGGTTCGTCGGTCTCAACGTAAAGACTCTGGACCGGTGAGGTGCGGAAGGCTCCCGTGCAAACACGGAGAGCCTGGTGATGGAGGGGATCCAGCACCTTCACCACCGAATCCCGGGCCGAGTCGTACACCTGGGATCCGTAGTCCAGTTTCGATCGGACAAGTGCACGGTACAGGCGGAGCAAAGAACATCGGTCCGCCCCCCAAGAGAGGGAGGAGAGGACCTTGACGATGTTCAATGCCCGCGTGCACTTGGACCTGAGATGACGTATGTGTGGTAAAAAGGTCAATTTCCGATCGAATATGAGACCGAGAAACTTGGTCTCCGCCACAACTGGAATGATGTTACCCCCGAGCCGCAGCTCGGGATCCAGATGAAGATTACGCTTGTGGCAAAAGTGCACACAAGCGGTCTTCTGTGGGGAGAACCGAAACCCGTTTGCCGTCGCCCAAACCGAAAGATTGTTCAGGGCAATTTGCAGTTGTCTTTCAATGACCCTCATGCTGGACGAAGAGCAAAAGATGCTAAAGTCATCAACATAGAGGGCATTGCCTACTGATGGAGGAAGTTGTCTAGTAATAGAATTAATCTTGACAGCGAAAAGCGTAACACTCAGAACGCAGCCTTGTGGCACCCCCTGTTCTTGGGGGTACGGCCGCGACAGAGTGTTACCGACACGGACACGAAAAGAGCGTGTCGATAAGAAGTTGGAGATGAAGATCGGCATGTGACCTCTCAAGCCGAAACTGTGGAGGTCACGAAGAATGCCGAATCTCCAAGCCGTGTCGTACGCTTTTTCGATGTCGAAGAAAATGGACACCAGGTGCTCTCTACGTAAAAAGGAATTCCTGATCGCCGATTCGAGGCGGATCAGGTGGTCTAAAGTAGACCGGTGCCTGCGAAAGCCACACTGGGTGTTGGAAAGAAGGTTGTGATGTTCTAAATACCAGATGAGTCTGGCATTTACCATTCTTTCCAACACCTTGCACACGCAGCTCGTCAATGCGATAGGACGATAATTGGAAGGAATCTTGGGATCTTTGCCTGGCTTGGGGAAGGCCAAGACGATGGCCTCCCGCCAGGAGTCCGGAAACTGCTCCTCGAGAAAAATGCGATTGAAGAGATGGAGCAGCCGATCCTTACTCGATGGTGAAAGATGTTGGAGCATGGCATAATGGACATTGTCCGGCCCTACAGCAGAGGCACGAGAAGAGTGCAGAGCAAGGCGAAGTTCCTCCGCTGTGAATGGCCTGTTGTAAGGCTCCAGGCCATTCGAGTGGAAAGACAGCGGAGAGCGCTCCGCCCTGCCCTTCTGGGCCAGAAACTCGGGGGAGTAAGAGGAAGACGAAGAGATGGAGGAGAAGGACTCCCCCAGAGTGTCGGCAATTGCTTTGGGATCAGCAATTGCCTGTCCATTGTGCTCCAGGATCGATAACGAGTGGGACGTGTAGTTCCCACTCATCTTCCGGACTTTATCCCACACGACCTTAGAACTAGTCGTGCGGGTGATGGAAGACGTATACTTCATCCAAGATTCCTTCTGGCTCTGGCGTCGGACGAAACGTGCTTTCGCCCTGGCGCGTTTGAAATTTTCAAGGTTGGGGGTAGTCGGATATCTCCGAAACACCCCCCAAGCCTTGTTCTGAGCCTTACGAGCTGCGGTGCAATCTGGATTCCACCACGGTTTCGGAAAGCGAGGAAACCGTGTAGAAGTTTGAGGAATTGTTGATGCAGCTGCATCTACGATACAGTCCGTTATCTCCGCTACTGCCACATTGATTGGCTCCTGGCTGACGGAGTGGTCGTCGAGCTCAGAGAGCAGCTCGAAACCACCCCAGTCAGCCCGATCCAGCCTCCACCGTGAGACGCGTGAAGGGCTGCAAGGCCCCCCACGGGAGATGGTGCACACCACGGGGAGGTGATCGCTCCCGTACGGGTTGTCCTCGACCTCCCATGTAAAGAGTGGAAGGATCGAGGAGGAGCAGATGGTGAGATCAATGGCAGTGAAAGTGCGGGTTGGGGAGTGAAAGTAAGTGCTGACACCGGTGTTCAACAGGGAGAGAGAAGGATCCAGGAGCCACTGCTCCAGGACCCCACCCCTCCCGTTGGTGTCAGCACTGCCCCAAAGTGGACTGTGTCCGTTGAGGTCCCCCATAATGAGGAAGGGGGACGGCAGCTGCGAGACGAGATCATCAAGGTCTTCCTGGAAGACGATGCTCCCAGGTGGAAGATATACAGAGCAGACAGTCAGTGAGAACCCCACGAAGAGACGGATGGCTACCGCCTCTAAGTTGGTGATGATGTTTACGACCTGGAATGGAGAATGGTTGCTCACGAGGATGGCGACACCCCCGCGAGCTGGACCATCTCCATCCCGGTCCCGGCGAACCAGTGAAAAGTGCCGGATCGTGGGATCTGTGACTGGCTGCAAGTATGTCTCCTGCAGGCACACACAGATGGGCTGGTGTGCCTGAAGGAGGGCCTTGATGTCGTCAAGATTCCTCTGGAATCCACGACAATTCCATTGTAGGAGTGTGGCCATCTCAGGACTTAGAAGAGTGGGCGGACGACGTGTTCCTATTCAACTTAACCGCCGCAGAGGACGGTTTAGTGAATAGGGGGCGGTCGGTATCCATGTCCTCGGAATCGTCCGAGGGGCATGGATCGGTGACCGCCCTTTGTGGCGCTGTAATTTTCTTTTTTGGCCCCGGTGGGGGCCCCTTCGGTTTTGAAGGTCTTGCTGTCTGAGGACGGGAAGGAGGAGGCCTTCCGGTGGAGGTGGAAGGCTGTGTTGCAGGAATGGAAACCGGGGTTGATGTCGAAGTCGACACCACCCTCGGTCTCGCCTGCGTGAGGAGGTACTTGGCTGCGAGCGAGAAAGACTCAGTAGGTGGTACACTGATGTCAGTCTGCACCGCCACTGAAGTCATTGGAACGATGGGCTTCCCAATGACTGCACTGGCATAGGAAACCTTGCCAGGCGGGGCGGGCGGTGCAGCAAGCTTTCTCGCCTCAGCATAAGAAATGTTGTTTACTACTTTCAAGCGTTGCACCTCCTTTTCCTCCTTCCACTTCGGACAGTCGCGGGAGTACGCCGGATGTTCGCCACTACAGTTCACACAGCATGCCTTTTCTGCTGTGCAGTCAGGATCGAGATGATCCTTACTGCCACAGCGAGCACAGGTGGGCTTGCCCCTGCATGCTGTGCGGGCATGACCGTATATCTGACACTGAAAACAGCGCAGAGGGTTTGGGATATACGGCCGAACCTCACAATGTAAATAACCTGCCTTGATGGAAGTAGGCAGGCGTGGCGTGTTGAAGGTAACAATTAACACCCGGGTGGGTGTTAATTTCCCATCACGGCGTGTCGAAACCCGGTGGACCGCTGTTACTCCTTGAGGTGCGAGCTCCGAGAGGATTTCCTCCTCAGTGACTTTGAGGAGGCCCCACTCGGTGATCACACCCCGAGAGGAATTCAAAGTTTTATGGGGAGTGACTTCGACAGCCACCCCACCAATATCTTTTACTTTCAGGAGTAGTTCTGAGTGTTTTGAACAAGCGGTCTCAACTTGTAAGTCACCAGATCGTAGGCGCTTGACGGATTTCGGTTCTCCCGCAAGACCTTTCAAACCTTTATTAACGAAAAAAGGGGACATGTCCCCAAGTACCTGATCACCCGTGGAGTGGATGATCAGGAACTTTGGGAACGAAGACACAGACACAGAAGACGACGGCAGAGATAACTTTGACAAAGAGGAAGATGGGGGCTCATGTCGAGCCCTCTTGTTGGCGACGATCGCATTATTTTCTTCACTCTCTCTCATGGTTTGTTTTGTGTGGTTCAGTGCCCGCTGTCCCCACCCTCCACGGAGCCCAACAAGGGGACGCCCAGTCGGGCGCCAGGGCTACGCAGGCACTATACCCACACAGACAGTGAGCCAAGCCCTCACAAATAAATAGAAGGAAAATAAAAAGAGAAATGTGCAGAACAAAAACGTTCTACACAAATGAAACAAAGCGCAAAAATAAGAATATTGTGACTGCCAAACTGGCAGCACAAAGAAAGGATAACGACAAAAGGAAAATAATATGTGAGGAGACTTGTAAACCTGTACCCGGACCGTGGGCAAGGTTACTCACCGCTCTGCACGGTTGACCCTAGCAGGACCTGCCCACCAGCCGATTGCTCCTGGGGGGGCCACCCCAGGAGCTCCCGTTTACCGGAAGCAGAGGCCAAAGCAGTGTATAGCAGAGGCCCCGGAATCCGCTGCCCAGCCCCGCGACGGACAGGCTCCCCAATGGCAAGACGGCCAATGGGGACCACGCCAGTCATGAGCTGAGGAGAGAAGACGGGGACCCCCGAGCAACTACCAGGATCCTCCTTTCCCGGGACACGGGTCTCCACGCACGGCAAACACGTGGGCGAGCGTTTAGGACCCTGCGAAGGTAGCCGAGCCAGCGGAACCTTCACAGGGTGGTCCCCCTCACCGCGTACAGGCGCTCACACCGAGGGGGCTAAGCTGAAGGATTTAAATCCTAATGTACTTGCTCATGAAATAGAAGGTATTGTAGGTTCACATATTGAACATCGTTTTACTTTGAAGAACGAACTGTTGGTTAAGGTTAAGTCACAAAGTTTGGCTAATAAGCTCTTGTCTACCAAGTTTATTGCCGATGTTGCTGTATCTACGCTGTATCCGTTATAAGAGCCCTTATGGCATAATTACTAACGTAGATAAATTTTATACTAATGATGCCATTATGCTTGCATTAGAGCCATTTAATGTAATTAAGGTAAAACGCCTCACATATGCTGTCAAAAGTGACAAACACGGCTTCATCAGAAGGGATTCTTCTAGTGTGGTCATTCAGTTTAAATCTTTTCCCCTGCCAGAGAAGGTGAAAATTGGATTCTGCATTCACAATGTAGAGCCTTACACCCAACCTCCAGCTCAATGCTTTAAATGTCAACGTCATGGACAAGTACAACAAGTTTGTCACAGCCGGACAAGATGCAAGTTTTGTGCCGAAAATCATCACCGAAAATCATCACTCCAAAGAATGACCTAGAGACAAACCTCTACTATGCTGCAATTGTGGCGGTTAACACGTCGCTACCTTTGGTCAATGTCCTCCAAGATTAAGAGCGCTAGAAAGGAAGAGAGAATACTTAGACAGGTCTTCCAAGACCTCTCAGGATCCCACTCCCAAACATCCTCAAAAGGAAATGGATTATGTTGAGCACTCTCCTCCACTTCCTGTGAAAAGCTCTGTTGCCTCTTCAGCTGCAAAAAAGAGCAAAACTTCAAATGAGACTCCACCTTCTTCATTACCTTCCTCTACATAAGTGGATAAATCTTCTGCACTGGTATCTATCCGATTAGACAAGTTGCTTTCTCCTTCCACTTCTCCACTCAAGAAATTGTCTAAATCCAAAAAGAATATTCCTTCTACTAAGACAGACTTCACCACAACTGATGAAGATATCCAGAGTCTGCCTACTACCAGCGCAAAATACTCCCCAAAGTTTAGTACCAAAAAAGCGAGGCTAAAGTATTTGAAGAGAAGCAACTCCACTGCTAAAAAATCTCCTCACAATGTCAAAACAAATCTGGTACTCAAACCACTTCGATCGAACTTGGATCTATATATCCTTGTTCATGGCTAACCGGGGAATAGATTAAAGTTAGGTTTCTTCCGGTGGTCAGCTTTCCTTTTATAGGACTGCTGCCATGTGAGGCTGGGGTTGAGATGCGCCTATAGGGCGTATTCCTTGCCCCCGGCTCTAGATAAGCACGGCTTTTCATAACCAGGTAGTGTTGTACAAGCGGAACCGGGAATTGCCATGGTTGCATAAGATCGCAACAAAAGAGATTCTTCAGCTTTTGGAACTTTGCTCGCAGGCCATAAAGAAATTAGTTCCCAAGAAGAAAAAAGGCTTTGAGATCAATTTTCTGCTAAATATGATCACCCTGGTTCTTCAGAACCACAATGTCTAGTTTTTCTTCTCTTTTTTGTCTCCAGTGGAACTGTAGGTGGTTTTCCAGCAAGAAAAGTCTCTTGCTTAATCAACTTGGTGGCTATCTGCCACCAGTGATTGCACTTCAAGAGTCTAGAGTTAGACCTGGTTTTAAATTCACACCATATGTTATTTATCTTGACAATTCTAATATCAACCCTCATTTATCTGTATTACTTAAGAAAAATGTTCCTGTTTCCAGTACAATTGCCAAAAACATATGACTACATGGCAATATCTAGAGTTACTGTTAAATGGTTGAATGTGTATATTACTATATTTAATTTATATGTGTATAATTCTGCTACACTTGATCTCAATACACTGCTGGTTGATTTCGCACAGTTAGAATTTTTGGATTCTAATCCCAAGATCTTTCTGGGCGACTTTAATTCTCACAATCCCCTTTGGGGAGGTTCAGTCTTAGACCATCGAGGTCCCTCTTTGAACAGGTCTTCGACTCAATGGACCTCTCCTTGCTGAATGATAGCTCCCATACCTTCACGAGACTTCTTTCTATGACAACTATAGATCTCACCTTTATCTCACCCTCACTGATACATTTGTTTCGGTGGCAGGTGGGAGGTGCTCCATGGTTGAGTGACCATTTCCCCATCTTCCTCTTTTCGCTAAAATGTACTTCAACTAGATATTATGATAGGTCTTATGTCAACTGGGAAAGTTTTTCGAGTCAATGCAACAGCATTTACTTTATTTCCCTGATTACTCTAAATTTTCATAACTTTTACAAAATTCCTCTGTTAATGCTACCTTTTCTAGGAAAACCTTGAAAGGAAGTGTTAGACATTCACCTGCTATCAACCAGCAGTTGGCTGTGCTCAAACGAGCTACTTACAAATTTAAGAGATCAAGGAAGCTCTCTGATGCTGTTGACATTCAACGTAGAAATGCTAAATTAAGATCACTGTTCACTTTTACCAGAAGGAAATGGCACTCTTTTGTTAAAAATCTTGATACTAGGGTTGACTCAAAATTAGTTTTGGCTCTGGTTAGGAATTTTAAACTACACACACTTCCTTCACAGCCTTATCTAATCAAGAATAAACTCTCTCTCCCCAAGAAGGAGCTGAAACATTTCTAAACCAATTTTTTCCTCCTTTTCCATTTGTCAACTCTGCCACGTTTAGGAAACATATCCAGGTTCTAGTTAATAGATTCAACCCATTTGCTCCTTGCAGAGATCCACTTATTAATCTGGGGCGGGGATGGCTCAGTCGGTAGCGCGCCAGGCTCGTAATCTGTAGTTCCCAGGATCGAATCCCAGCTGGGTGAGCGTTGAGATTTATCTCCGCAAAATTTCCCGCCCTGCCCACAATCAGTAGGGGACACCGATGGGCTTGGAAAGGCCGCCGTCCGTCGGATGGGACGATAAGCAGTGGCCCCGTGTGCGGGAGAGCTATACCCTGTGCCGTTAAAGAACACGCTGGATGGCCTTGACGGGAGGCTACCATCTGTTTCCCAACAGCTGTTCCAGTGTGTCCCCTCCCCCAACCTTCTCTGAGCCTTCGGGGTCCATGTGACCTGGCCATTTAGCCCATGGTGTGCAAAAAAGTGCCGCTCAGAGGTAAAACAACCCAACCCAACTTATTAATCTCCCCTTCTCTTTTGAAGAACTCCTTGCTTTTAAATCCATTAAGAGAACTACCACCCCTGACCCTGACCAGATCACTTACAAACATTTAAAAGCCCTTTTCACCAATGCTCGCATCTCATTACTGAAACACTTCAATTATTTCTGGAAATCTCAGACATTTCCTGAAGAATGGAAAGAGATTCATGTTCTCCCTCTCCTTAAACCATGCAAATCTGCAGCTGATGTAGAAGCTTTCAGACCTATTTCTGTCACTTCCTGTTTTTTGAAGGTCTTTGAGAGACTGGTCCAAAACCGACTCAATTATTACCTGGGAAAATATGGCATACTACATGATTGTCAGGCAGGTTTTCGCAAACATCATTCTTGCTTTGACAACATCAGTGATCTCATCTCTTCTGCAGAAATCCCTTTACACCAGAAGGGTTACTGCATCAGTGTTTTCGTAGATCTAAAATTAGCCTTCGATTCTGTTTCTCACACTGGTCTCCTATTCAAACTAGCCAAACTTGGTCTCAATGGACCTATATTCCATTTCCTAAAGAATTTTCTTACATTGAGATTGGTCAAGATCAAATTGGGGAAAGATTTTTCCTCCACCAGACCTCTAAAAGTGGGAACTCC
Source organism: Ryuthela nishihirai (assembly GCA_038380435.1). Classification (NCBI taxonomy): domain Eukaryota; kingdom Metazoa; phylum Arthropoda; class Arachnida; order Araneae; family Heptathelidae; genus Ryuthela; species Ryuthela nishihirai. Next base: position 1,344,013 of record JAWZYU010000017.1, read on the forward strand.
ACAAGGATCTTGACTTTCTCCTCTATTATTTAACATTATGCTCTCTGACTTGCCTCATTTTTTCCCCAATTCCCTTGGGGAAAAATCTTTCCCCAAGGAAATTAATATTTCTAACTTTGCAGATGACATCTGCATCTGGGTCACAGGGAAAGATTTGAAACATCTGACCACCAAACTTCAAAGTGCTCTTGACCTACTCTATGATTACACTCAACACTGGGGATTTAATATCTCCACCTCTAAGTCTGCTGTCTATCCTATTACTAAGAAAATCTTTCTCGCAGGACAACCTTTACTCACTATTAACAACATTTCAATTCCTATAGTTTCCACCTTCAAATTTTTGGGAATTACTATTGACAAGAAATTAACTTGGAGACCTCACATTTTGAATCTCAAACATAGATCTACTAATTGGATTAATCTCATACACACTCTTTCTCATTACTCCAATGGCTCTAAAGACAGAGTCCTTGCTAAATTCTCAACAGCTTTCGTCTTCACTAGACTTGATTATGGACTTCGCATCCTTAATACAGCTGCTCCTTCCAACCTTAAAGTTCTAGAATCCATTCTTGACAATGTCAACAGAAGTATTTTGGGCATCAAAAAATGTACTAACAGACTTGCAATTCAAGCAGAGGCCGGATGCCTCCCCTCTGCTGTAAGGAAAAATAAGCTTTTATTTAAACATTTTGTTAAACTTTTCGCTTCCTGCCCCTCTCACCCATATATTGTCAGAACACTTGATTCTAAAAATGTTTCACCTACAATTAATATAATTAGGAATCATCCTTTTTACAACACAGCATTACAATTCAACACGTTCAATCACTCCCCTACCCCTTACTGGACAAGACTGACGCCACAGTTCCATTTAGAGATCCCTTCACATGGGAAGAAAGGGGACCACTCTATTCAAGAATTGTTACAAACTTCTTTAATTCATCTTGATTCTCTCCTTAATCAAGGAGATACAAATATTTATACTGATCGCTCCTTTGAGAAAGCCAATAATTTAGCAGCCTCTGCTTTTGTCATCCCAGAACTCCACCTTGTAAAAGGCTTTAAACTTTCCTCTGCCCTCTCTAGCACACAGGCAGAACTTTCTGCTATTTTAGAAGCCCTAGAATGGGTCTCCAAATCTTCAGCAGATAATATTAATATTATTACTGACTCCAGAGCTGCTCTTCTTTTCTTTAGTTCTCCCCAGATCAATTGGTTTGAAAATTATTATCATTACCAAATTTCTAGACTTTGTCATAATATCTTAGCTAAAGGCACAAAGCTTCAATTCATATGGATACCCTCACATGTGGGGATTGAAGGAAATGAAAATGCTGACACTGTGGCTAAAAATTCCCTCAAACTTCCTTCTTCTAATCATCATACATACACTCCACTTACTGTCCTACTAAAACATGTTGACTCTCACACTCTTTCTCATTATACTGATGTATGGGCCTTCAAAGCTTCTGCCATTCACCTGCACACACTATAGATCATAAATTCCACCCCCTCTACCTCTATTTTCTTCCCAAAAGATCTGTCTATGATCCACAGACTCAGAACTGAGAAAGTGAATCTCAATTATTTATTTCATTCTAAACAGGTTAGCTCTCCTGACTGTACTACTTGTAGGGTTCCTGAGGATATTGAACACTTCCTCTTACATTGCATGAAATTTGATCTAGAAAGATCCATTTTGTATCAATTCCTTAATCTCCACTACACTCCTCCCTTTTCCTTGGATATAGTCCTCCCTCCTCCCTCTTCCCTGCTTAAGGCACATTTTACTGCTCTTGCTACCTTCCTTTCTTCCACTGGAAGAATGTTGTAGCTTTTTGTCTTTTTTTGTTTGTTTCTGTTTCTTGTTCTTTCTTGTTTGTGTTTCTTCCTGTTTCTTTTCCTTCCTTGGTTTTATTTGACCTATTGATCTAATACACTACCATCTACTGTCATGTACTTTTCAGTATCTGACTGTAATTACTACAATTCTTATCTTTTTCACACTCTTAATATTGACCTAAAACAATTTTTTACTGTCATGCACTTTTCAGTGCATATAGTAATGTACTTTCCTGATTATGCTTTCTCTTGTTTATATCGTGGTTCTCTTTTGTTTTTTCTTGTTTGTGTTTACTCCTATTCATTTTGGTTTTTTGGCTGTTTGATATTGTTCATCCCTTTTCATATTTTAAATCAGAGTTATTGGTCTAATATACTACCATTTAATGTCATGCACTTTTCAGCATTTAATTGTAACTACAACAATTCTTTCCTTCTTCACACTCAAATTTTGACCTATTGATCTGGAACAATAATTTACTGTCATGCACTTTTCAGTGCATACAGTATTGTACTTTTCAGTACATGACATATTATAATGGAATAATTATTTGTTTATTAATTTTAAAATAGACACTTTATTGCAATGTAAAAACTTCAGCTTGAAGCTGACTTTGTATTAATTTCTTTTCTGACCATTTAAATAGATCTTAAAATCCAATACATTTTAATTCTGTCATGTACTTTTCAGTACAATTCAATTCAAAAACTTCACGAGGATTGGGAGGTCCTTCTTCACACTTTCCCATGTAATATTTTGTTTTATTATATGTTATATATATGCATTTTTTTTTCCAAAAGTTTTTTTTTCTCTCTTATTTTTTAAGAGAGTAATTTTTATTTTATATATATATATATTTCTTTTTTTATAGATTATTCCATAAGGTTGTTTTTTGGAGGAAGTCAAGTAGGAAGCCAAATAATTTTCAGTACAAGACTGATATTAATAAATGTGTTCTTATTTTCCTCTATTTAAAAGTGAATTAATTAATTTTTATTTACTTTTTACTGTTAGAAATGAGTTTTTTAACTTTTATAACTGATTTAATATACATTTGCTATTATTCTATTTTAAAATATGACATGTTCTTTTCAGAACGTGATTTATTTAAAATTGTATTCTTTGACTTATTGCAATATAGTAGTAGTAGTAGTAGAAACCTTACGCTCACTGAGAGGTCCGATTGCCGGCTTTCTCAATGCTCCAATCAAAATTCAGGAATATTTGAGTGAAGCGGATTCCAACCTCGGACTTCAAGCAAGTAAGACGTGTTCTCTTGTGCTCTCAGTTTTCCCACGTGTTTTTGTGATCTCAGCTAATAATGGATATCAACATGGACACTCGTTTAAATCGTTGCTTCAAGTTTCTACATCGTGATCTCAGCTACGAGACTTTTGTGACATATTTAGCCAACAACAAGGACCCAGCCGCTATAGAAGTCGCTCAAAACATTTCTAAAGATTTCACTATTATTACTTTTGCCTCTGAAGACGCTGCGGATGATTTTGCTGCTGATCCGGACCTGGACTTTCCCACGGACCAGCCCATCGCATTCAAGCGCCTCGGATTCCCCCGCAAAAAGGTCACCATCACAAAACTTCCATTTTTCATCTCAAACAGCGACATCTTGGACGCCCTCAAGCCATACGGCAATATTTCAAGCATCGCAGACGAGTTCCTGAATCTCCCGGGATTGGAATCTATCCGGACGGGAACGAGGGTAGTCCACATGGAGATGAAGAAAATGGTACCGAACTTCCTCCATATTTCTTCCTTTTCGGACACAATAACCTACTCTGGCATGATCAGACTCTGTAAATGGTGCAGGCTCCCAGGCCACCTCATAAAGGACTGCGAAGCCTTCGCCAAGAAGAACCAACCACTTCTGTCTCCTCCAGCATCAAAATCGGTCATCATTGCAGACTCTAACTCGACCATCAACTCTTCGCAACAGCTGGCACCAACCTCCACTCAAATTGAAGATGTGCAGGCCCCTCCAACTGAAATTTCCGCTCCTGCAGAGGCAGCACCTTCCACCCCCCTTCATCAAAAAAGCACCTTTCCTCTCCATCGGATTCACCTTCTGCCTCTGAGTCTTCTGTTCCTGCTCATCCGAAGAGAAAACAGCCAGCTCCTGACTCGCCTTCATATTTAATTGGTAATATTCAAAATTTCATTATCGATCGATCCACCTCTCCCTCCATTACTCTAAATTCCGACCCCCCCCTGATTTTTTGAGACTTTTGAGGACCTCCTTGATTTTCTTAAATTTCTTTCCAACCCTAAATTAGCCTCCTCCGAATGGGAAATTCCCCCCCACCTTAAAGCACTTAAAAAAACGCTATCCAAAGACGGTTTCATTTTGCCGAAGTACCGAGACCTCTACCTCTCTGCTTTAGGCAAATGCCCGCAGAGGGATTGCTTTTCTATTTGGGACTTCCTCCAATTAGTTAAGAATCTCCTCCCTTTATTTAAATAATTCACTTTTCTTCTGATTTTTTATTATTTCTTATTCAAAATTAGTCCATTTCCCCCTTTTTTACTCATTTTGCGATCAACATTCTGCTTCCTCTCCATTCCTCACTCTCAGCCAATCCCAAAATTCCTTTAACCTCATTGGCTGAGACCCCTCTTGCCCAATTGACTCCGTTTAGCGCCAAACCTAACAAACCTCCTGCTCCCGCTCTCAGCCAATACCAAAATTTCTTCATTCCCATTGGCTGACTTCTGCGACCAATTTCCATCGTCTCGCTACTCTCACGATATTTTTTGGCTTAATTCTTCACCCCCCCCCTTCAAATTAATGCACCACCGTCCACAATATTAATGTTTATTCGCCTTATTACTAAATTATCAATAAATCATACCCTTTTCCCCCTTTTATTCACTCTCCTTCCATGATTTCCACGGCACTTACCAACTCTGGAGCTAAATAAGATCAGTGCTAACTTTCGGCCTTTCCTCCCTCCCTTGCCTCTAAAAATTTAAAATACCTATTTTTAACACCTTCTCCCTCACTCTATCACCCACAGAAGACATTGGCTCGTGGTCCTGATGATAAGCAGGCCGAGGCTTGCTTTACAAATAGGACCAGCATTAAGAGGGATGTGCAAGAAGATTGGTTGGTTGGTTGTTTTGGGTTTTCGGCGACTAGGCCATAATGCGCCAAACAAAAGACAATATAAAAGATAAAAGACATGTAAACCCGCAACCACATTTTAAAGAAATTAGCAAAATTGTAAAAAGGTAAAACAACAAAGAACAAGTGTAAAAATACAAAAGAAAACAATAGAATACCAGGTGTAAATGACCTGGGATACACAAACAATGTATAAGGTGGTATAATCATAGATATAAAAAGCTGAAGAGTAAAGACTATATGCGATTAAAATATTTAGTAAATCGTAAAAATTGAAAGAGAGAGGTAAAAGTACAATGGTCTGATAAAATATGTCCGAGTGTAAGGGTCTCGGACGTAAAATCATGAGAGTTAAAAAACATACGCCTTTCAAAGGTAAAACAACAGCAATCAATTAAAATGTGTTTGATTGTTAAAATGGTGTCACAAAACTCGCACTTGGGTTCGTCGTCCGCCCGTAAAAGAAACGAATGAGTAATAAAGGAATGACCCAAGCGGAGCCGAGCAAGTACAACTTCCTCCTTGCGATTCCTGCGGTAACAAGACTGCCATGGTTTGACGATAGGTTTGATCTCAAAGAGCTTGTTTGTAAGCTGTTCTGACCAAGATCTCTGCCACTGTGCCCGGAGCTCGGTGGTAAAACGCTGCCGGAAATCCAGATAGGGACCGGCAACGGAGAGTGGGACAGGGGCGTGGCTGACTTGGCAGCAGCATCTGCCAAGTCGTTGCCCCTAATCCCGACGTGACCGGGCACCCAACAGAAATGGATGGTGGTGGTGGCTGCCAGACGATGTAGTTGCTGGCGGATCTTAGTAAGAACAGGGTGAGGCCGATGCCTCACCGAGATCAAAGCCTGTAGCGAGCTAAGCGAGTCGGTGTAAAGCACACACCGACGATGATGCTTAGTCGCTACGTGGTCCAAGGCGAGACTGATAGCGTGCAACTCTGCAGTGAAGATGGAACACTGCAGTGGGATCTGGTCTGCAATGATTACATCACAGCAGACCATGGCTGATCCCACTGAAGTGTCGGACTTCGAGCCATCTGTAAAGACAGGCAAGAAGTCCGGGTGCTCAGCACGATGGCTGGCAAAGAGTTGCCGGTACACACAGTCGGGTGTAAAGGCCTTCCCGGTCCTGCAGAGGGAAAAATCGCAGGAAGGGGAAACAGCGAGCCAAGGTGGTAGTGGCTCAGCTGTCGACTGTGCAATGCTATCGAGACTGGTGTTGATGTCTCGCAGGTAACCTCGGACACGCAAACCGAAAGGACGAATGGCAGTCGGCCGATTAGTGTAAAGTAGTTCCCACTTCGGACTGAAAACGCAGTCCCAAGTGGGATGGCCTGGCAGGGATCGCAATTTAGAAGCATATTGTAGGGACAACTGCTGACGGCGAAGAGATAAAGATGGTTCGTCGGTCTCAACGTAAAGACTCTGGACCGGTGAGGTGCGGAAGGCTCCAGTGCAAACACGGAGAGCCTGATGATGGAGGGGATCCAGCACCTTCACCACCGAATCCCGGGCCGAGTCGTACACCTGGGATCCGTAGTCCAGTTTCGATCGGACAAGTGCACGGTACAGGCGGAGCAAAGAACATCGGTCCGCCCCCCAAGAGAGGGAGGAGAGGACCTTGACGATGTTCAATGCCCGCGTGCACTTGGACCTGAGATGACGTATGTGAGGTAAAAAGGTCAATTTCCGATCGAATATGAGACCGAGAAACTTGGTCTCCGCCACAACTGGAATGATGTTACCCCCGAGCCGCAGCTCGGGATCCAGATGAAGATTACGCTTGTGGCAAAAGTGCACACAAGCGGTCTTCTGTGGGGAGAACCGAAACCCGTTTGCCGTCGCCCAAACCGAAAGATTGTTCAGGGCAATTTGCAGTTGTCTTTCAATGACCCTCATGCTGGACGAAGAGCAAAAGATGCTAAAGTCATCAACATAGAGGGCATTGCCTACTGATGGAGGAAGTTGTCTAGTTATAGAATTAATCTTGACAGCGAAAAGCGTAACACTCAGAACGCAGCCTTGTGGCACCCCCTGTTCTTGGGGGTACGGCTGCGACAGAGTGTTACCGACACGGACACGAAAAGAGCGTGTCGATAAGAAGTTGGAGATGAAGATCGGCATGTGACCTCTTAAGCCGAAACTGTGGAGGTCACGAAGAATGCCGAATCTCCAAGCCGTGTCGTACGCTTTTTCGATGTCGAAGAAAATTGACACCAGGTGCTCTCTTCTTAAAAATGAATTTCTGATAGCCGATTCGAGGCGTATCAGATAGTCAAGAGTTGACCGTTGCCTGCGAAAGCCACACTGGGTGTTGGAAAGAAGGTTGTGATGTTCTAAATACCAGATGAGTCTGGCATTTACCATTCTTTCCAACACCTTGCACACGCAGCTCGTCAATGCGATGGGACGATAATTGGAAGGAATCTTGGGATCTTTGCCTGGCTTGGGGAAGGCCAAGACGATGGCCTCCCGCCAGGAGTCCGGAAACTGCTCCTCGAGAAAAATGCGATTGAAGAGATGGAGCAGCCGATCCTTACTCGATGGTGAAAGATGTTGGAGCATGGCATAATGGACATTGTCCGGCCCTACAGCAGAGGCACGAGAAGAGTGCACAGCCAGGCGAAGCTCCTCCGCTGTGAATGGCCTGTTGTAAGGCTCCAGGCCATTCGAGTGGAAAGACAGCGGAGAGCGCTCCGCCCTGCCCTTCTGGGCCAGAAACTCGGGGGAGTAAGAGGAAGACGAAGAGATGGAAGAGAAGGACTCCCCCAGAGTGTCGGCAATTGCTTTGGGATCAGCAATTGCCTGTCCATTGTGCTCCAGGATCGATAACGAGTGGGACGTGTAGTTCCCACTCATCTTCCGGACTTTATCCCACATGACCTTGGAAATAGTCGTGCGGGTTATGGATGACGTATACTTGATCCAAGATTCCTTCTGGCTCTGGCGTCGGACGAAACGAGCTTTCGCCCTGGCGTGTTTGAAGTTCTAGAGGTTGGGGGTTGTCGGATATCTCCGAAACACCCCCCAAGCCTTGTTCTGAGCCTTACGAGCTGCGGTGCAATCTGGATTCCACCACGGTTTCGGAAAGCGGGGAAACCGTGTAGAAGTTTGAGGAATTGTTGATGCAGCTGCATCTACGATACAGTCCGTTATCTCCGCTACTGCCACATTGATTGGCTCCTGGCTGACGGAGTGGTCGTCGAGCTCAGAGAGCAGCTCGAAACCACCCCAGTCAGCCCGATCCAGCCTCCACCGTGAAGGGCTGCAAGGCCCCCCACGGGAGATGGTGCACACCACGGGGAGGTGATCGCTTCCGTAAGGGTTGTCCTCGACCTCCCATGTAAAGAGTGGAAGGATCGAGGAGGAGCAGATGGTGAGGTCAATGGCAGTGAAAGTGCGGGTTGGGGAGTGAAAGTAAGTACTGACACCGGTGTTCAACAGGGAGAGAGAAGGATCCAGGAGCCACTGCTCTAGGACCCCACCCCTCCCGTTGGTGTCAGCACTGCCCCAAAGTGGACTGTGTCCGTTGAGGTCCCCCATAATGAGGAAGGGGGACGGCAGCTGCGAGACGAGATCATCAAGGTCTTCCTGGAAGACGATGCTCCCAGGGGGAAGATATACAGAGCAGACAGTCAGCGAGAACCCCACGAAGAGACGGATGGCTACCGCCTTTAAGTTGGTGGTGAGGTTTACGACCTGGAATGGAGAATGGTTGCTCACGAGGATGGCGACACCTCCGCGAGCTGGACCATCTCCATCCCGGTCCCGGCGAACTAGTGAAAAGTGCCGGATCGTGGGATCTGTGACTGGCTGCAAGTATGTCTCCTGCAGGCACACACAGATGGGCTGGTGTGCCTGAAGGAGGGCCTTGATGTCGTCTAGATTCCTCTGGAATCCACGACAATTCCATTGTAGGAGTGTGGCCATCTCAGGACTTAGAAGAGTGGGCGGACGACAAATTTCTATTCAGTTTAACCGCCGCGGAGGACGGTTTACTGAATAGGGGGCGGTCGGTATCCATGTCCTCGGAATCGTCCGAGGGGCATGGATCGGTGACCGCCCTTTGAGGAGGAGTGATGATTTTCGTTTTAGGCCCCGGTGGGGGCCCCTTCGGTTTGGAAGGTCTTGCTGTCTGAGGACGGGAAGGAGGAGGCCTTCCGGTGGAGGTGGAAGGCTGAGCTGCAGGAATGGAAACCGGGGTTGATGTCGAAGTCGACACCACCCTCGGTCTCGCCTGCATGAGGAGGTACTTCGCAGCTGGCGAGAAAGACTCAGTAGGTGGTACACTGATGTCAGTCTGCACCGCAACCGAAGTCATTGGAACGATGGGCTTTCCAATGACCGCACTGGCATAGGAAACCTTGCCAGGTGGGGCGGGCGGTGCAGCAAGCTTTCTCGCTTCAGGATACGAGATGTTGTTGATGACTTTGAGGCGTTGTACCTCCTTTTCCTCCTTCCACTTCGTACAGTCGCGGGAGTACGCCGGATGTTCGCCACTGCAGTTCACACAGCATGCCTTTTCTGCTGTGCAGTCAGGATCGAGATGATCCTTACTGCCACAGCGAGCACAGGTGGGCTTGCCCCTGCATGCTGTGCGGGCATGACCGTATATCTGACACTGAAAACAGCGCAGAGGGTTCGGTATATACGGCCGTACCTCACAATGTAAATAACCCGCCTTGAGGGAAGAAGGCAGGCGTGGCGTGTTGAATGTCACGATTAGCACCCGGGTGGGTGTTAATTTCCCATCACGGCGTGTTGAAACCCGGTGGACCGCTGTTACTCCTTGAGGTGTGAGCTCCGAGAGGATCTCCTCCTCAGTGACTTTGAGGAGGCCCCACTCGGTGATCACACCCCGAGAGGAATTCAAAGTTTTATGGGGAGTGACTTCGACAGCCACCCCACCAATTTCTTTGACTTTCAGGAGTAGTTCAGAATGTTTCGAACAAGCGGTCTCAACCTGCAAGTCGCCAGATCGTAAGCGCTTGACGGATTTCGGCTCTCCCGCAAGACCTTTCAATCCTTTATTAACGAAAAAAGTGGACATGTCCCCAAGTACCTGATCACCCGTGGAGTGGATGATCAGGAACTTTGGGAATGAAGACACAGACACAGAAGACGACGGCAGAGATAACGCAGACAACGAGGAAGACGGGGGCTCATGTCGAGCCCTCTTGTTGGCGACGATCGCATTATTTTCTTCACTCTCTCTCATGGTTTGTTTTGTGTGGTTCAGTGCCCGCTGTCCCCACCCTCCACCCCTCCACGGAGCCCAACAAGGGGACGCCCAGTCGGGCGCCAGGGCTACGCAGGCACTATACCCACACAGACAGTGAGCCAAGCCCTCACAAATAAATAGAAAGAAAATAAAAAGAGAAATGTGCAGAACAAAAACGTTCTACACAAATGAAACAAAGCGCAAAAATAAGAATATTGTGACTGCCAAACTGGCTGCACAAAGAAAGGATAACGACATAAGGAAAATAAGTTGTGAGGAAACTTGTAAACCTGTACCCGGACCGTGGGCAAGGTTACTCACCGCTCTGCACGGTTGACCCTAGCAGGACCTGCCCACCAGCCGATTGCTCCTAGGGGGGCCACCCCAGGAGCTCCCGTTTACCGGAAGCAGAGGCCAAAGCAGTGTATAGCAGAGGCCCCGGAATCCGCTGCCCAGCCCCGCGACAGACAGGCTCCCCAATGGCAAGACGGCCAATGGGGACCACGCCAGTCATGAGCTGAGGAGAGAAGACGGGGACCCCCGAGCAACTACCAGGATCCTCCTTTCCCGGGACACGGGTCTCCGCGCACGGCAAACACGCGGGCGAGCGTTTAGGACCCTGCGAAGGTAGCCGAGCCAGCGGAACCTTCACAGGGTGGTCCCCCTCACCACGTACAGGCGCTCACACCGAGGGTGCAACTGCCAGGATCCTCCTTTCCAGGGACATGGGTCTCCGCGCACAGCAAACACGCGGGCGAGCGTTTAGGACCCTGTGAAAGTAACCGAGCCAGCGGAACCTTCACAGGGTGGTCCCCCTCACCGCTTACAGGCGCTCACACCGAGGGGGTGTGCAAGAAGAAGAAGAAGAGAGTGAAGCGGACTTCCGGATCGACTGTGAACAGGACAAGTTGTGTTTTGTTTCTCTCCGTGTTTTTAGACGTCTTTTAGGCAATTATATCGTCTGATTCCTCTCCAAGAATGAAAAACGCTTCCTCTAAGGATCCTGGCATCCATCCCACAGAGAAATCTGACTCAAGATCGCTTGAAAAAGCTACAGAGAAGAGCCTGCAACATCAGCCATCTCACTAGCCAAGTAAGGTCAGTATGGCAACAGCGATAGCGTCTGGCGCTAGGGTTAGCGCCAGCAATCAGGCTACCCTCTCAACCTCTTCTTTTTCAGCTGGCAGATGCCCTTCGATATCCAATTTAGCTAACCCCCAACATTTAACTTCAACCACCTCCTCAGAACTCATAAATAATAATAATATCCCTTCCCATGAAAATCTCTCTCAACCTCAAATGGACACAAATGACTCCTCAACAGAACAACAAATCGCTGACCATTGGACCCTAGTACAAAACAGGAAAAGATCAAGAAAACAGTCTGCCTCTTCTGATAACGACTCCATTTGTGATTTTTCAATCTCTGAAGATTATGTCCCAGTTCTCCTCTTTTCCTCCCCCACTACTTTACTACAAAACCTCAACATTATCATTAAAACCGTTAATTCCACCATAGAAAAACCTTCTGAAGCTAGATTTACCCACAGAGGAGAATTCCTTGTCCATGTAAAAACTCAAAACCAAGCTAACAAACTCATGGCCCTCACCCATATACACAATGTTCAAATAAAATCCAAATACCCTGAATCTTACAAAAAACCTTATGGATCTATAGGAGTGGACAAATATCTTTGTGACCAAAGCATCCTTGAAGCCCTGACTGATTACGATGTTCATAAGATAAAACGTATTACATATGCACACCACACCATGGATGGCAGCACCATAAGAAGAAATACAAAGTAATTCTATACTTCAACTCTCTCTCCCCCTCCCCCCAAAGGTTGAATTAGGTCTAAATTCATACATTGTCACCCCCTACACAAATCCCCCCCCTCAATGCATTAAATGTCAACGACACGGCCATATAATCAAAATATGCCAAAGCTCCGCAAGATGCAAATACTGCGCCCAGCCTCACGTCGCAGGATTGCAAGCGAAACCTTCCTTTACTCTGCTGCAACTTTGGAAGCTCCCATGCAGCTGCATATGGCAAATGCCCTGTTAGACTGAGGGCCATTAAAATAAAAACTGCAGCCACCTCTTACACAAACAACAAAAAACCTGACACAGCTCCCATTACCAATCCCTCTACCACATCTCCTCCGCAGTTGCCTTCTTCCCCTCCACTACTCCCCCTTCCTACACCCACAGCTGCAGCCCTGCCAACATTACCAAATCTTCCCTCCACATCCACCCATCCCCTCCCCACCTACACAATTGATCTCACCTCCCCCACCATTTTCCCTCCACTGCCCAACAGAATAGCCACTACTACCCCCACCTCAGAGGAAGTTGCTCAAAATCAACCCACACATGGACAAACTCCCCCCCCCCATATTCTCCACCAAAAGAGCTAAAACAAACTATCTACGAAGAACCAGAACAAAGAGGACATCATTGGCAAAAACTCAATCCACATCTCCCCCCAAACATACACTCATTCATCAACTAATTAAACTAATAGTACCTCTCATCGATGCACTTCTTCCACCACAAAACAGATCCCCCCAACTCACACTAGCCATTCAGAACATTGTGACTCTTCTCCAGCAGCTGCATTAACTCTGCCCCCTCCCCCCACCATTTCTGTAGTCTCTCCCTCTCTCCTCCTGACAACCGCCCCCCCCCCCCCCCTGCTCCTGCATCCAATGCAACTGCAGATCCCTTCCTAACAAAGTTCTTGAGCTTAAAGCTTTCACCAATAAACACATCATCCCCATTTTGGCCCTTAATGAGACTAGAATTCCAGATAACTTCAGATACAAACCTTACATTATACACAGAGCAAACACCAATAGATCACACTCCAATTCTACTACTCTAATTCATAAAAAATTACCTCACTGCCTGATCCCAAACCCTTATACTTACTCTTACATGGACATTGTAGGAATTAATATCAAATTACAGGACATTACCCTCAACATTTACTTATACCCCAATGCACGTATAAATGTAAACACACTCATTAAAGACTTTGAACACATTTTCTCACTCTCGCCAGGCCCCAATTTAATTCTGGGAGATTTTAATGCCCACAACACTCTCTGGGGAAGCAACTTCACCAACAACAGAGGTACACAGATTGAAACTTTCATCCAACACTTCCAATTGGCCATACACAATGATGGTTCACCCACCTTCACCAAACCCCCATATGAGTCAGTTCTTGACCTAACCCTCTCAACTACAGACATTTCCCCTATTTTAAACTGGCAAGTGCACCACTCTACATGGGCTAGTGACCACTTCCCAATATTCCTCACCTTTCAAGGCATTAAACCTACTGCATACACAACCAAAACACACATTAACTGGCACAATTTCTCCGCACACTGTGAAACCAGCATCATCTCCCAAACACCTGACAAGACAACCTCCTTCTACACAAGTGTCACACAGAGCATACATGCTAACAAATTTACCACCAAACACATGACTGGTTTCACCAAACACCACCCTGCTATCACACAACTACATATAAGGAGAAAAACAGAGGACACAGCCAGACGACACCCTACGCCACTTGCCATTAATTCTTTCAATAAGGCAAATGCCTCGCTTAGGCGTCTTCGACTCACCACCAAAAGAAAAGAATGGAAGAACTTTTGTAATAACATAAACCCTAGAACTGACTCTACACTCATTTGGTCCGTCATCAGATCTCTCAAGACCCAGGCTCAAGCTTTAGCCCCCTGGCATACCATTCTGTGGGCAAACAACCTGTCCACAACACAAGGAGCAAATCGATTTTCCTCCCATCTCATCAACATAAACCCTTTAGCAAACTCACCCATATACCAACAGCACTGCCTTCTCATGAACCAGATTCTTGCAACTGAGCCACCATGCACACTACCTGCCATTAACTTACCATTTACTCAGCATGAGCTCTACTCTGCAATACATCATGCAAAAAAGAAAAGCACCCCAGGGCCTGATAATATCACTTACATCACTCTCAAACATCTGGGCACACATGATCTCATCACATTGCTACATATATACAATGACTGCTGGCAACAACACACATTCCACACTCAATGGAAAGACATACATATCCTCCCTATCTTAAAACCAAACAAGCCAGCATCACAATTCAGCTCATATAGACCCATAGCACTTACATCATGTGTACTCAAAATACTAGAAAGAATGGTGCTCTCCAGACTTCAATACTTCCTAACAGTCAAAAAAACTCTCCCCATCTGCCAAACAGGCTTTAGAGAACACATGACAACCACAGATAATTTCTTTGACCTAATCACTTCAGCAGAACTTGCCCTACATAACGAAGAAATTCTTTGCTGTGTCTTTCTAGACCTCTCCTCTGCCTTTGATACTGCCTCACACACCAGTATATTATTGAAATTACAGACGTTAGGAATTACAGGCAACATTTTACACTTTATCAAAAATTTTCTCACACAGAGAAGGGTCAAAGTCAAACTGGCGACTTCCCTCTCTGACCCCCATGATCTAACTAGGGGACTACCACAGGGCAGTGTGGTATCCCCCACTCTTTTTAACATTCTCCTTCATGACCTCCCCACAATACTAAGTAATGATACTAAGTGCTCCATTTTTGCTGATGACATTGTACTTTGGACTAAAGGAAATGACATCCACACAATTGAAACTACCCTACAAACTTCAGTCAATCAAGTACTTGACTTTACCAACAAATGGGGACTAGCCATCTCTGCATCTAAATCAGAGGTCTTACCCATCACACATAATCTCAAAAACACAAACTCCCTCAACATAAACATCAACAACCTAGCCATTCCTACTGTCAAACACTATAAATATTTAGGGCTAACTATAGACCCTCAGCTTACATGGCAACATCACATCAAAAACACTCAATCCACATGTAACGGAGCACTCAACATACTCAGAACCATCACAAGAGCTAGCTGGGGTGCCAGTGATAAAACCATGATCTCCCTCATCAAGGCCTGCATCAACAGCAGACTCCATTATGGCCTTCTAGCACTTCACTCAGCCCCTCCTGTACATTTCACCAAACTTGAGACCATTCAAACTAGAGCCATAAGACTAGCCCTGGGTCTAAGAACTGGCTGCCCAAATTTGGCCACATGGGCAGAAGCCAACATGCCCCCTCTCGACATCATCAGACACAAACTTACATGTAACCATTACATAAAACTGAAACACCTTCACCCCACCCATCCTTCTATCCACAGAATTGAATCTCCCAACAACACATCACCCACTGCCCTTATCATAAAACAGCACCCATTGTACCCCAATTGGAAAAACATTAAACCCTTTATACCTAGATTCACAATCCCTTATTGGACAATTAAAAAACTTTCAGTACACTTGACACTGCCTAACATCTCCCAAAAACACAAACACTTACCTCAGGAACTTAAAATAGCAGCTGAACTACTCTTCGCCACTATCCCAAACACTGACCTTACAATTTTTACTGATGGTTCTCACCTCCCAAACACTACATATGGCTCTGCAGCCTTTCACTCACCCCATCATAAATTCTCACACATCATAAAAATGAGTCATGCTGTAAGTAGCACAATTACTGAACTTGCTGGCATCCACATGGCATTAGAATGGGCCTTCACCCAACACAAAGACAACATACACATATTCACTGATTCCAAATCTGCACTTCATAGCATCAGCAAACACAAATACAACCTATCACAAAATTACTCCCTCTTCCATATACACAGACTCTCCCACAACATAATTGCTTCCCACAAAACACTTACCTTTCACTGGATACCCTCACATTGTAATATTGAACACAATGACACAGCAGATACCCTTGCTAAACAAGGACACACACTCCCCTCACCTAACTACCTCTCTCCTATTTCCTACAAATTCCACTCTAATGAACTTGACAAAATATCCCACACCAACTGGACTATTAACTGGTTTCAACAAGCATCTTCTAAAAATACATTCAGAGCCAACATAGCTGCCATCCCACATACACTTCATCTTAATTATTTAACCCGAAAAGCCCAAACTGCCATATACCAACTACGAACTGGGAGAACTATACTAAACAAAGACCTCTTCATTATTAACAAATCTCCTACTACGCTCTGCAACACCTGCAAGGTAATTGAGGATATTCCACACTTCCTTTTACACTGTATCAATTACACCGTACACAGAAACAATCTATACCAGACACTCTTTTCTCTTGGAATCACTCACTACACAGTACAAACTATCCTTGGCCCCACACACAAAAACTGTAAAGCTCATTTTAAAGCTCTTGCACTCTACAGTTCACCTTTCTGGGAGGTTTTACTAGTTCCCCCTCTCTCCTCGCCTTTCTTCGCTCCCTTTTGCTTTGCTCCCCTTACCTTTTTCCATTTAAAAGATCCAAGGGATAGCAAAAGATCCATATGGGACAAATAAAAGATGCATTTTGGACAAATAATTATATTATAATAATTAAAATAATTTTAACACTTTATATTTAGGTATTAACATGTACCTAAAATATTGAAAAAAAAATAATAATATAGATTATTAATATTTCTATATATGCCTACTGATAACATCATAATAAAAAATCTTATGATATACATTCTTTATATCTCTTCCTCACTCCTAATACACATTCTCAATTGTTTTGATCTGCAACTTACCTTTATTAACTATTCAACTATATAACTTTTGCTTGCTTACCTCCCTTCCTCTCCAACCAAAATTTCTCCCCTCTCCTCAGAGGGGGGGGGGGATCCTATAATAATAAATAAAAAATTCTTTTACTTGCTATTAATTTTCTCAAAAAAAAATAAAATATACATATAACCTAATTATTAAACATGGTAATTCTCCTGTTAAATTCCATTCATGGAAGTAGCGACTACTCTTCTTCAATATCATAACCCCAGCAACTATTACACATATCACCCAACACATCAGCTCTCTCTATTCCACGTAACTACTCTCCCCCCGACATGAAACTGGATTCCCCCCCTTACTTTTGCATCCCAGACACAGGGCGGCCTGCGGCCAAATGCCCATATGCCAAAATGTAAGATTGCTGGCCTATCACTGTGCCAGTCCTTTCAATGTTGTCCATATTCACCCACTGCCCACTTTGCCCGTGGACCTGATGATAAGAGGGCCGAGGCTCTCTTTACAAAGAGGTCCAGAACTCGAAGGATGTGAAAGAAGAAGAGAGTGAAGCGGCATTCCAATCTCGGATTTCAAGTAGTGAAGACGTGTTTTATAGTGCTCTCTGTTTTGTGTTAATTATGGATATCAAGGATCCTCGTTTAACCCGTTGTTTCAAGTTCTTGCATAAGGAAACCAGCTATGAGACTTTTGTTACTCTTCTAGCAACAAACAAGCAACCAGCCTCCATTGAAGTAGCCCAACAGATCTCCAAAGACATCACTATAGTAACTTTCTCTTCAGATGAAATTGCTGACTCCTTTGGTGCTGACCCGAACCTGGATCTTCCTCCGGACGTGTCAGTGTCATTTATGCGACTCGGCTTTCCCCAAAAGAAGATCCTGATCACGAAACTGCCATTCTTCGTCTCAAACAACGATATCATCGACGCCCTGAAGCCTTACAGAACTACAACCAGCATAAACGACGAGTATATGAATCTCCCGGGGTTGGAATCAATCCGCACGGGAACCAGAGTAGTCAGCATGAAAATGACGAAGATGGTACCAAATTTCCTACAAATCGCAACTTTCTCTGCCACCATCTCGTACCCCGGCATGATAAAGCTCTGCAAGTGGTGCAGGCTTCCAGGTCACCTCATCAGAGACTGTGAAGCGTTTGCAAAAAAGAAATTCCCCCTTCAGGCACCACCAAAAATAATTCTGGACTCCAACTCGGTCTCTACATCTATCTCCAATCCCCTGCTGGAACCGGATAACCCATCAAGTGGTAACTCTCAAGCTTCCGACCTTCAAAATTCTTTCCCCGAAGAGACGGAACCCTCCACTCCCTCCAACCAGAAAAGAAAGCACCTCTCCTCACCATCAGATTCGCCTTCCTCCAATGATCCTTCCAGCGAAGCACACCAGCACCAGAAATTGCATCGTCTCTCATAGGTAATATTCAAAATTTCATAATAGATCGATCCACCACCCCCTCCATTTCTCTAAATTCCGACCCCCCTGAATTTCTTGAGACCTTTGAGGACATCCTCGATTTTCTTAAATTTCTCATCCACCCTAAATTGGCTTCCTCCGAATGGGAAATCCCCACCCACCTTAAATCTCTTAAAAAAACGCTCTCTAAAGATGGATTCATTTTGCCGAAGTATCGAGACCTCTACCTCTCTGCTTTAGGCAAATGCCCGCAGAGCGATTGTTTCACTGTCTGGGACTTCCTCCACTTAGTGAAACAACTCTTCCCTCTTTTTAGATAGTTTCCTCTTCATTTGATTTAAATTTTTCCCATAAAGTTTTGTATTTTGGCCATTTCCCATATTTTTGCTTTACTTGCGATCTTCTTCTTCTTGCACATCCCTCATAAGCTGGTCCTATTTGTAAAGCAAGCCTCGGCCTGCTTATCATCAGGACCACGAGCCAATGTCTTCTGTGGGTGAAAGAGTGAGGGAGAAGGTGTTTAAAGTTGGTAATTTTAAATTATTAGAGGCAATAGAGGAAGGAAAGGCCGAAAGTTAGCGCAGATCTAATTTTGCTCCAAAGATGGTAAGTGTCGTGTAGATCATGGAAAGAGAGAGAAAAAGGGGGAAAAGGGTATAATTTAGTGAGAAATTAGTGTTAAGGAGAATAAACTTTAAAAATTTTGATCGGGGGAGCCATAATTAAAAAGGGGGGGGGGGGGTAGAAATTAAGCCAAAAGTAGCGTCAGAGTAGCGAGACGGTGGATATCGATCGCAGAGGGCCTCAGCCAATGGGAATGAAGAAATTTTGGCATTGGCTGAGAGCGGGAGCTGGAAGTTAGTTAGGTTTTGACGCTAACGGAGACGAGAGGGCAAGAGGGGACTCAGCCAATGAGAGGGAAGGAATTTTGGGATTGGCTGAGAGTGAGGAAAGGAGAGGAGGCTAAAATTTTGGATTCCTGTTTTAGCTTTCAACCTGAGAGGTTGTGTCTTTTTTTACTCTGAGTTTTGGAGTCTTTTTCAAGACTACTTTCACTTTTTTAGAGTGTTATCATGCATGCTCCTTCCAGTAGATCTACTAGGACATCATCCAGGACATCTTCCATTTCTTCTAACAACGGAAACGACGATGACACGTGCTGCCAGCAGATGCCTTCCCAAGCTGCCAATCAGGTCTGTATGGCGTCTGTGAGCGAAACTTGCGCTAGTATCAGTGTACCGGCGATTTCCTTAGGCAACAGTTTATTACCCTCTAATACGAGTTTTTCAGGCCCAAATTTGAACAAAATTTCCAATTCCCTTCCAATACAAATATCAACAACTTCTAATCCTTCTTCCTCCAAACTTTTGAATCCTAATAAAAACACTACTTCCTGTAATGATAGTGAACCAATGATTACCCAGGACTCTGATCATTCTTGGACTGTTGTACAAAAAAATCGGAAAAGATCCAGGAAACCATCGAACAATTCGGAAAACGACTTTTGCAGTGAGACTTACACTGATGATGATTATGTCCCTGTTCTTTTATTTTCCTCTCCTAAAGAACTTCTAAAAAACTTAAACATCAACCTTCTAGCAAAAGAAATTAATGCTATAATTGAGAAGCCCATCGAGTCCAGATTCACACACAGAGGTGAATATCTTGTAAAAGTTAGAAATCCAACTCAAGCAAAAAAATTGATGTCCCTCTCCCACATTGGAAAAATTCCCATATACACCAAACACCCAGAATCCTACACTAAACCCTATGGTAGCATTGAGGGTGTTGACAAATTCTTGGAAAATGACAGCATTTTAGATGCCCTCACTGATTACGATGTGCATAAAATCAAACGCCTCACCTATGCACACAAAACTGTGGAAGGACAGATGGTAAGGAGAAACACTGATAAGGTCATACTGTACTTCAATTCCCTCCCCATACCCACTTCTGTTGAGCTTGGACATAAAATACACCCAGTTACTCCATACACTAACCCACCTCCACAATGCATAAAGTGCCAGAGACATGGCCACATTATTAAAATTTGTCGCTCAACAGCCCGATGCAAATTCTGTGCTTAGCCCCACATGTCAACCGAATGCAAACGAGATAAACCCCTCCTTTGCTGTAATTGTGGAGGAGACCATGTGGCCACCTATGGCAAATGCCCTGCCAGATTAAGGGCTATTCAAATAAAAGCTGCTGCTACTGCCACCACTACAACCAAATCCCATCCCACTGCACACAAACCCAGCACCAGTACACCTTACAACAGCAATCCTACAACCGCCCCTACTACACAACCACTACCAATCCCAACTTCCACCTCAACAAAGGTTGCTACACAACACAAACCCATCCCATCCACCTCATACATTGCACCTCCCCCCCTGCCACTGATTCTCTTGCAAACTTCCCACCCCTACCTACTAAGCTAACCACTATTGACATCTCATCTGAGGATGAATCTCACACACAAACTATCACACCCCAGCCTTCCCCTCCCTCACCAAAGTTCACCAGTAGAAGAGCAAAAAATAATTATCTTAGAAGAACCAGGTCCAAGAAAACACCTTCACTAACCAAAACCACCTCCCAAACCACTAAACAACACTCCCTGGTTCCACACCTAATTCAAGTCCTCATCCCCCTCATCGATGCTCTTCTACCACCTAAATCCAGATCCCCCCAACTTAACCTGGCTCTCCAAACCATTTTTTCCCTTCTCCAGCACATTAATTAGCTTCTCCCTCTTCCCCCTACCCCTGCTATAGTCCCTTTTTGTTCCCCCCTCCCAACACTCCTAACTACACTTGCATCCAATGGAACTGCAGATCCCTCCCTAATAAAATACATGATTTAAAATCTGTCACCGACACACACATCTTACCCATCACTGCACTAAATGAAGCCAGAATTCCTAATGATTTCAAATATAAACACTATATCATCCATTACTCCACCACCACAAAGAAACACTCCTATGCCACTACACTCATCCATAAAAAATTCCCCCATTGTGCTATCTCAAATCCCAACACTTATTCTTACACGGAAATAATTGGAGTAAATATCAAAATACAGGACACCTGCTTTAATATTTATAATGTTTATTTCTTCCCCACACTACACATCTCCC
The DNA here is from genome assembly GCA_038380435.1 of Ryuthela nishihirai. Taxonomy (NCBI): domain Eukaryota; kingdom Metazoa; phylum Arthropoda; class Arachnida; order Araneae; family Heptathelidae; genus Ryuthela; species Ryuthela nishihirai. The sequence goes on from JAWZYU010000017.1 coordinate 1,365,530, forward strand.
TAAACACACTCATTAATGATTTCACCCACATTTTTTCTCTCTCCCCAGGGCCAAACATTGTTCTGGGAGATTTCAATGCACACCATGCAACATGGGGTAGCACCCACACCAACAACAGAGGCATTACCATAGAACAATTCTCACACCACTTCAACTTGGCCATACATAATGATGGTACCCCCACCTTCAGCAAACCCCCCTATGAGTCTGTTCTTGGTTGGTTGGTTGGTTGGTTGGTTGTTTGTTTGGGGTTTTTTGGCGCAAGAGCAACAGGGCTATATTGCGCCAAACAAAAGGATATAAATTGATAAAAGTCATTTGAACCCACAACCAAAGTTAAAAACACACGGAATCATAACAAGATAAGTAAAAGCACGTGTAAAATCGACAATAAAATGGGTGTATAGGACCCAGTAAAAAACAGAAACAAACGTAAAATCAAAGTAACAAAGTAAAAAGGTTAATAAACGCATAAAATATCCAGTAAAACGTAAAAAGTCAACAATAACAAGGGGTGTATAGGACCCATGTAAAAAAACAGGTAAAAATCCACTAAAAAGAGAAAATTCATAAACGTGTATAATATCCGGTAAAGCGTAAAAATTCGAAAACAGTAGTTAAAAGTGAATCATCGGATAAAAGATGTCCGAGTGTAAGGGGCTCGGACGTAAAATCGTGAAAGGTAAAAAACAAACGTCGTTCAAGGTTAAAAGCTGGACAAGAAATTAAAATATGTTTAACTGTTAAAATGGTGTCACAAAACTCGCACTTAGGTACTGCGTCCGCCTTAAGTAGAAAAGAGTGAGTTAAAAACGAGTGACCTAAGCGGAGCCGAGCAAGGACAACTTCCTCCTTACGATTCCTGCGAAAACAAGACTGCCACGGTTTGACAATGGGCTTGATCTCGAAGAGCTTGTTAGCAACCTGTTCAGACCAAGATCTCTGCCACTGTGCCCGGAGCTCGATGGTGAAACGCTGCCGGAAATCCACATATGGAACCGGCAACGGAGAGTCGGACAGGGGCGTGGAGGACTTGGCAGCAGCATCTGCCAAGTCATTGCCCCTGATCCCGACATGACCGGGCACCCAACAGAAGAGAATCGTGGTGGTGGCTGCCAGACGATGGAGCTGCTGGCGGATCTTGGAGAGAACAGGGTGAGGCCGATGCCTCACTGAGATCAAAGCCTGTAGCGAGCTAAGCGAGTCGAGTCGGTGTAAAGCACACACCGACGATGATGCTTAGCTGCTATATGGTCCAAGGCAATGCTGATAGCATGCAACTCAGCAGTGAAGATGGAACACTGCTGTGGGATCTGGTCTGCAATGATTACATCACAGCAGACCATGGCTGATCCCACTGAAGTGCCGGACTTCGAGCCATCTGTGAAGACAGGCAAGAAGTCCGGGTGCACAGCACGATGGCTGGCAAAAGAGTTGCCGGTACACACAGTCGGGTGTAAAGGCCTTCCCCGTCCTGCACAGGGAAAAATCGCAGGAAGGGGAAACAGCGAGCCAAGGTGGAAGTGGCTCAGCTGTCGACTGTGCGATGCTATCGAGACTGGTGTTGATGTCTCGCAGGTAACCTCGGACACGCAAACCGAAAGGACGAATGGCAGTCGGCCGATTCTGGTATAACATTTCCCACCTGGGACTGAAAACGCAGTCCCAAGTGGGATGGCCTGGCAGGGATCGCAATTTTGAAGCATACTGCAGGGACAACTGCTGACGGCGAATAGATAAAGATGGTTCATCGGTCTCAACGTAGAGACTCTGGACCGGTGAAGTGCGGAAGGCCCCCGTGCACACACGGAGGGCCTGATGATGGAGGGGGTCCAGCACCTTCACCACCGAATCCCGGGCGGAGTCATACACCTGGGATCCGTAGTCCAGTTTCGACTGGACAAGTGCACGGTAAAGGCGGAGCAAAGAACATCGGTCCGCCCCCCAAGAGAGGGAGGAGAGGACCTTGATGATGTTCAATGCCCGCGTGCACTTGGACCTGAGATGTCGAATATGTGGTAAAAAGGTCAATTTCCAGTCGAAGATGAGACCGAGAAACTTGGTCTCCGCCACAACTGGAATGATGTTACCCCCAAGCCGCAGCTCGGGGTCCAGATGAAGATTACGCTTGCGGCAAAAGTGCACACAAGCGGTCTTCTGTGGGGAGAACCGGAACCCATTGGCCGTCGCCCAAACCGAGAGATTGTTCAGGGCAGTTTGCAGTTGTCGTTCAATGACCCTCATGCTGGACGATGAGCAAAAGATGCTAAAGTCGTCAACATAGAGGGCATTGCCTACAGTTGGAGGAAGTTGCCGTGTAATGGAATTGATCTTGACAGCGAAAAGCGTAACACTCAGGACGCAGCCTTGTGGCACCCCCTGTTCTTGGGGGAAAGGCCGCGACAGAGTGTTGCCGACACGAACTCGAAAAATACGAGAAGATAAAAAGTTTGCAATAAAGACCGGCATGTGACCTCGCAAGCCGAAGCTGTGAAGGTCACGAAGAATGCCGAATCTCCATGCCGTGTCGTACGCTTTTTCGATGTCGAAGAAAATAGACACCAGGTGCTCTCGACGTAAAAAAGAATTCCTGATCGCCGATTCGAGGCGCATCAGGTGGTCTAAAGTAGACCGGTGCCTGCGAAAGCCACACTGGGTGTTGGAAAGAAGGCCGTGATGCTCCAAATACCAGGCCAGCCTGGTATTTACCATCCTTTCCAACACCTTGCAGACGCAGCTCGTCAACGCAATTGGACGATAATTCGAAGGAATCTTGGGATCTTTTCCTGGCTTAGGGAAGGCCAAGACGATAGCCTCCCGCCAGGTGTCCGGAAACTGCTCCTCGATGAAAATACGGTTGAAGAGGCGGAGCAGTCGATCCTTACTCGATGGTGAGAGATGTTGGAGCATGGCATAATGGACATTGTCTGGCCCCACAGCAGATGCACGAGAAGTGTGCAGAGCACGGCGAAGCTCCTCCGCTGTGAATGGCCTGTTGTAAGACTCCAGGCCATTCGAATGGAAGGACAGCGGAGAGCGTTCAGCCCTGCTCTTCTGGGCCAGAAACTCGGGGGAGTACGAGGAAGATGAGGAGATGGAGGAGAATGACTCCCCCAGAGTGTCGGCAATTGCACGAGGATCACCAATTGCCTGTCCATTGTGCTCCAGGATCGAAAATGAGTGGGACGTGTACTTCCCACCCATCTTCCGGACCTTATCCCACACAACCTTAGAACTGGTCGTGCGGGTGATAGAAGATGTATATTTCATCCAAGATTCCTTCTGGCTCTGGCGCCGGACGAAACGGGCTTTCGCCCTGGCGCGTTTGAATGCTTCGAGGTTGGGGGACGTCGGATATCTCCGAAACACCCCCCAAGCCTTGTTCTGAGCCTTACGAGCTGCGGTGCAGTCGGGATTCCACCACGGTTTTGGGAACCGTGGAAACCGAGTCGAGGTCTGAGGAATAGTAGAGGCAGCTGCATGGACGATACAGTCCGTCAACTCCGCCACTGCGACATTGATGGGCTCCTGGCTGACAGAGTGCTCATCGAGCTCAGACAAGAGCTCGAAGCCACTCCAATCAGCCCGATCAAGCCTCCACCGGGAGACACGCGAAGGGCTGCAAGGCCCCCCACGAGAGATGGTACACACCACGGGGAGGTGATCGCTTCCATAGGGATTGTCCTCGACCTCCCATGTAAAGAGTGGAAGGATCGAGGAGGAGCAGATGGTGAGGTCAATGGCAGTGAATGTGCGGGTTGGGGTGTGAAAGTAGGTACTGACACCGGTGTTCAACAGGGAGAGCGATGGATCCAGGAGACACTGCTCCAAGACCCGGCCCCTCCCGTTGGTGTCAGCACTGCCCCAGAGCGGACTGTGGCCGTTGAAGTCCCCCATGATGAGGAAGGGGGACGGCAGCTGCGAGACGAGGTCATCAAGGTCATCCCGGAAAACGATGCTTCCGGGTGGGAGATAGACAGAACAGACAGTCAACGAAAATCCCACAAAGAGGCGGATGCCGCCTCTAAGTCGGTGGTGAGGGGAATGACCTGGAATGGGGAGTGGTTGCTCACGAGGATGGCAACACCTCCGTGAGCTGGACCATCTCCATCCCGGTCCCGGCGAACGAGAGAAAAGTGCCGGATAGTGGGATTGTTGGCTGTCTGTAAGAATGTCTCTTGAAGGCATACGCAGAGGGGTTCGTGTGCCCTCAGGAGGACCTTGATGTCGTCAATATTCCTCTGGAATCCACGACAGTTCCATTGAAGGAGTGTGGCCATCTCAGGTCTTTGAAGAATTGGCGGACGACTTTCGATTTATTTTAACCGTCGCCAGCGACGGTTTAGGAAATTTAGGGCGGTCGGTGTCCATGTCCTCGGAGTCGTCCGAGCAACATGGATCTGAGACCGCCGAACGAGGAGGTAAAATCTTCTTTTTGGGACCCGGCGGGGGCCCCTTGGGTTTCGAAGGTCTTGCTGTCTGTGGGCGGGGAGGAGGGGGCCTTCCGGAGGTGGATGTGGAAGGCACAGACACAGGAATAGAAACCGGTGTCGATGTCGAGGTTGACACCGACGTCAGCTTCGCCTGCGACAAGAGGTACTTGGCAGCAGGCGAGAAAGATTCAGCAGGTGGAACGCTGATGTCGGTCTGCACCGCCACGGAAGCCATCTTAACGATGGGCTTTCTGGCAACCGCACCGGCATAGGAGACCTTGCCAGGTGGGGCAGGCGGTGCAGCGAGCTTTCTCGCCTCTGGATAGCTGATGTTATGAAGGGTCTTGAGGCGCTGTACCTCTTTCTCCTCCAGCCACTTCGGACAGTCACGGGAGTACGCCGGATGTTCACCACGGCAGTTTACACAGCATGCCTTTTCTGCTGTGCAGTCAGGTTCGAGATGATCCTGACTGCCACAACGAGCACAGGTGGGCTTGCCCCGGCATGCGGTGCGGGCATGACCAAACCTCTGGCATTGAAAGCAACGCAGAGGGTTGGGGATAAATGGCCGCACCTCGCAGTGTAAGTAGCCTGCCTTGATGGAAGTAGGCAGGTGTGGTGTGTTGAAAGTTAGAATAAGTACCCTGGTGGGCTCTAACTTTCCATTACGGCGTGAAGAAACCCGGTGGACTGCTATCACTCCCTGGGCCGAAAGCTCCGAGAGGATTTCCTCCTCAGAAACCTTGAGGAGGCCCCACTCGGAGATCACGCCCCGGGAGGAATTGAGCGTCTTGTGTGGAGTGACTTCGACTGCCACTCCACAAATCGCTGTAACCTTTAATAGAAGCTCCGAATGCTTGGAGCACGCAGTCTCCACCTGCAAGTCACCAGATCTTAGGCGCTTGACAGATTTCGGTTCTCCCGCAAGACCTTGAATACCCTTGTGTATAAAAAACGGGGACATGTCCCCAAGAACCTGATCACCCGTAGAGTGGATGATCAGGAACTTCGGAGACGGAGACACACACGAAGACGAAGGCAAAGACAGAGAATTTGGGGGTTCATGGCAAGCCCTCTTTGCGGCATTGATCGGAGTTTTATGAGTTGGAGAACTCATGTTTGTTTTTAAGAAATTCAGTGCCCGTTGTCCCCACCCACCATGGAGTCCAACAAGGGGACGCCCAGTTGGGCGCCAGGGCTGCCCGGGCACCATACCCACACAGCCAGTGAGCCAAGCCCTCACTACAAAGCAAAAAGGAAAAGTAAAAGAGAAATGGTGGGAAACTCGACGGAGTTCCCACAAAAGAAAAGAAGCAACAAAGCAATAAAGTGTGAGGCAAGAGCTGGCCTCACAAAAGAAAGAAAACTACAAAACTAGTAAATGTGTGGGGAAACTCGCAAACCGTTGTCCGGACGGTGGACAAGGTTACTCACTGAACAGCATAGTTGACCCTAGCAGGACCAGCCCACCAGCCGATTGATCCTGAGGGGGCCGCCCCAGGACCTCCCGTTTACCTGAAGCAGAGGCCAAAGCAGTGTATAGCAGCGGCCCCGGAAGTCGCTGCCCAGCCCCGCGACAGACAGGCTCCCCAATGGCAAAACGGCCAAAGGGGACCCCACCAGTCATGAGCTGGGGAGAGAAGACGGGGACCCCTGAGCAACTGCCAGGATCCTCTTTTCCAGGGACACGGGTCTCCGCGCACGGCAAACACGCGGGCGAGCGTTTAGGACCCTGCGAAGGTAACCAAGCCAGCGGGAACCTTCACAGGGTGGTCCCCCTCACCACGTACAGGCGCTCACACCGAGGGGGAGTCTGTTCTTGACCTCACACTCTCCACTCCTACCATATCACCTATTATCTCATGGCAGGTACACCACTCAACATGGCAAAGTGATCATTTCCCTATATTCATCACTATACAAGGCCTTAAGCCAACTGCCTACACTACAAAGACACATATCAACTGGCACAATTTCTCCACCACATGTGAAAACACTATCACTACACATACACCAAACAACATCACATCTCTTTACACATGCATAAACCAAAGCTTTCAAACAAATAAATTCACCACAAAACATACGACTGGGTTTGTTAAAAATTATCCAGCCATAACTTCCCAACTTGAAATTAGGAGACAAACAGAATACACTGCTAGACGACACCCCACAACTCCTGCCATCACAACATTCAACCAAGCCAATGCTAAACTCAGAAAACTAAGACTCACTACTAAAAGAAAGGGGTGGAGACAATACTGCAACAATATCAACCCTAGAACAGACTCAACACTCATTTGGGCAACTATCAGATCACTCAAGTCCCAGGCACAACCACTCGCCCCTTGGCATAGTATCATCTGCAAGAATAATCTTTACACTAAGCAAGGGGCAAATCTCTTTGTCACACATCTCACCACCACCCCCCCGCAAGCAAATACACATATTTACCAAACCCACTGCACACACATAGAAAGCACTATTAATTTCGACGACACCTGCAAACTTCCCGCTATTAACCTCCCTTTCTCTCTACATGAATTAAACACTGCTATTCAGCAAGCCAAGTCTAAAAGTACTCCTGGCCCTGATCACATTACATACAAAGCTATTAAAAATTTAGGACCTTCTACACTCAGACTTTGCTTCATATTTACAATAACTGCTGGCAAACACACACCTTCCCTTCAGAATGGGAAGACATACACATAATCCCAATTTTAAAACCTCACAAACCAGCAGTAGAAGTTTCTTCTTATAGACCAATAGCCCTAACATCATGCATACTCAAAGTTTTAGAAAGAATGGTGCTCTCAAGACTAAAATTCGTCCTCCATGCAAATAACACTCTCCCCACATGCCAAACTGGCTTTAGAGAGCACAGGTCAACCACAGACAATTTCTTTGACATCATCACCTCAGCAGAACTTGCTATCAACAACAAAGAAATTCTATGCTGTGTCTTTCTAGACCTCACTTCTGCTTTTGATACTGCCTCACACACCAGCATTCTCTACAAACTACATCATATAGGCATCACAGGTAACATGCTCCATTTTTTCAATAATTTTCTCACTCACAGAAAAATCAAAGTCCAGCTGGGGACTACCTTTTCTGACACACATAATCTAAAAAGGGGATTACCACAGGGCAGTGTGGTCTCTCCTACACTTTTCAACATACTTCTACATGACCTACCTGCATTACTACCCAAACATATTTCTTGCTCCATCTTTGCTGATGACATTGTCCTCTGGACCTCAGGAAAAAACATAATCAACATCCAGTGCCACCTACAAAATGCAGTCAACCAGGTCCTTGACTTCACCACCAAATGGGGACTAGCCATCTCTGCACCTAAATCTGCGGTCCTATCCATTACCCGCAAACACATACCCCCCAACTCTCCTACAATTACAATTCATAATTCTACTATCCCCATTGTCACACACTACAAATACTTAGGGTTAATTATTGACCGCAAGCTGACGTGGAACCACCACACAAATTACATTAAACACACATGTAATGGAGCACTCAACATTCTCACTGCCATAACTAGGACAACATGGGGTCCCAGTGATAGAGCCATGATTACTTTTATTAAAGCTTTCCTCAACTCAAAACTTGAATATGGTCTCTCATCACTGAACACTGCCACACACACACATATCCAAAAACTTGAAACAATTCAAACAAGAGCCATTAGACTAGCACTGGGCCTCAAAGCTGGCTGCCCAAACCTGGCCACTTGGGCAGAAGCTAACATGCCCCCCCTTACAATTAAACGACAACTACTCACATGCAATCATTACATAAAAATGAAACATTTCAATCCCACACACCCTGCACTTAGAAGAATTGACTCACCTAACAACACTTCTCCCACTGCATACATTATTAAACAACACCCTGCATATCTCACCTGGAAACATATTAAAATCTTCTCTCCTAAACACACACTTCCCTTCTGGCAAATTAAGACCCCCCACATTGAACTCAACCTCCCCAACATCACTCAGAAAAAACACCACCACCCACTTGAACTACAAACTGCTGCTGAACACATCATTTCTTCCATCCCCCCAACTGATATCACCATTTTTACTGATGGTTCTCACATCCCCAACACCACAAATGGATCTGCTGCATTTCATTGTCCTAACCTACACTCCTCACAAAATTAAACTTAACCTTGCCTTCAATAGCACCGACACAGAACTTGCAGCAATACACAGGGCACTTGAATGGGCTACCCCCCTCAACAAACAACACATACACATCTTTACTGACTCAAAGCCTGCCCTACAATGCATCAAACAAAACAACATTGATAACACACAGAACTTCTCCCTTTACCACATTCAAAAACTTGCTCACAACTTAATTATGACTGGTCATTCCCTCACTTTCCATTGGATTCCCTCTTACTGCAACATTCCCCATAATGACACTGCTGACCAACTTGCCAAACAAGCCCTTACACTTCCCACACCTAATTACCACACTTTCACACCTTGTACCCAACATATTAAATCCCATAAAACCAACTTTCACAACACATGGGCAGAATCATGAGCCCAACACACCAGCATCAAAAACACTTTCAGAGCCACTGTAACAAACACTCCCAATGAAATCTTTTTTCACTACTTACCCAGACACTCTCAAACCTCCATACACAGACTCCGCACGGGCAGAACTAACCTTAATAGGGATCTTTTCCTTATAAACAAGACCCCCTCAGCACTCTGCCCCAACTGCCAGGTGATTGAAGACATCCCTCACTTTCTTCTACACTCTTCAGTACACAAAGAAATAACTTCTATCACCAACTTGCAAAACTTGGAGTCCACACATACAACATTCAAACAATACTCAATCCCTCCCACAAACACAAACAGGCCCACTTTTCTGCCCTTGCTTCCTACATTCACCTTTCTGGCAAATCCATTTAGCCCTTCCCCCTCCTTACCATCTGCTTTGCTGTACTTTGTTTTTTAAAAGATCCATTTGGACAAACAAAGATCCAGGAGCCAAAAAGATCCATTTAAGGACAAAAAAGATGCTCTTTGGACACCTGACTTGCATTTACTGTAACCTTTCACTGGCTATAATTCTGTTAAGCCAATGCTAATAACTTCTCAAAAATATTCATGTTCAAAAAAAAAAATAATTAATATATGTTCAAATATATATATATACCAAAAAAAATGCTATATAATCTGCTTATTTACTGAAGTATTATTATTATTTTTACTGATTTACCCATTGTCTGATCACTGATTCCTTCCACAGTATACCCACATATTGCCCCTGCTTACTTTTTTATTCATTTTTATCCATACTACACCACTCACACACTTCACGGCTTCTCTACCTTCCCACCCCTTTTTCTTTTTATCTCCCATTATGCTGAACAATTATCTCCCACTCACCTCCAATTTACAGACACATTATCCACCTTTACCCTAATCCCCACTTTCAAATTCATTTTGCAACATTTCTTAAAGAATTTTGCATGGCCCTTTGTCTGGCCTTACTTTTCCCTACCCCTTTGCCAGGTTTTCACTGCACTACAGTGCACGTGGTTTTGTCATTTTCCCATATAATAAAATCCCCTTCTCATCCACTCACTCCCTGATATTCCCCCCAATACTTTGGGACTGACCCCCTCCCCACACCCTCTTCACCATATCTCACCCCTTGGGCAAGCCCTGCCTGAGGAGGTTGAAATTTTGATTTTTGATTAATAAAAAATTTTAAATTTCAAAAAAAAAATTTTTTTTTATCAATGCTGACACCCATTATTGAACTTTTTGTTCTTTGCTTATTTACCTCACCTTACCCCACCTGCCCCCTCTTCCCCCTATCCCATTTATACAACCTCCCACTCCTCTCTTGTGAGATTGTTTTTTTTTTATAACAAAAAAAAAATTCCCATATTAAAAAGAGGACAAATTTTTTTATATAAATTTTCATTCTCTCTTCCCTGAGAGCCCACACTGGACACTCACTCATTTGATCATTTTCCTTGGATTTTGGACACTCTCCTATTTTCCTTTTACATTGGCCCTGAGTCATCTTTTCACCCCTGTTGCCATCTCTCCTTCAACTTTAGGCGGCCTGCGGCCACACGCCTTCGCCAGATTGTAAGTACACTGTGCTACGCTACGTTAGCTTCTGTCTTGCATTCCCATCCAGCATCCTCTGACGACCCTTGCGTAAGGACCAGATGATCCTGATTCCACTGGAATACGGTACAAAGTGGTCCAGATTTGAAAGAAGAGATTTATGTTTGAGCTGAAATTTTGGGGATCGGTTTTAGCTTTCAACCTGAGAGGTTGTGTTTTTCATCTCTCTGTGTTTTGCAGTCTTTTTCAAGACTTTTTATTTGATTTTTCTTAATTTTATCATGCAAGCTTCTTCAAGCAGAACATCTAGGCCATCGTCTAGGACTTCCTCCATCTCGTCCAACTACGGAAATGACGCTCACGTGAGCTGCCTGCAGATGCCTTCCCCAGCCACCAAACAGGTCTGTATGGCGTCTGTAAGCGATCCTAGCGCTAGCGCTAGTCACAGTGTACCGGCGACTACATCAGGCAACCACCTTTTACCCTCAAACATCAGTCTTTCAGGCCCACATCTTAATAAAAATTATAATAGCACTTCAACCCATTCTACACTTAATTCTACCACTTCTTCCACTAAAAAAATTAAACCTAACGCCATTTCTACTTCCGATAACGCCCCTGAGCCCATGCTCACTCACGACTCTGAGGGCACATCGAACATTGTTCAAAATCGGAAAAGATCGAGAAAACCATCTAATAATTCTGATAATGACTTTTGCTGTGACACATTTACTGATGATGACTATGTCCCAGTACTTTTATTTTCTTCTCCCAAGGAACTGCTACAAAAACTTAATGTTAACATTTTAGCAAAGGAAATAAATTCTCTCATTGAAAAACCTATCGACTCCCGATTCACTCACAGAGGTGAATTTCTAGTTAAAGTTAGAAATGCCACCCAAGCTAAATTATTGATGTCCCAAACACATATTGGCAAAATCCCCATTTCTTCTAAACACTCTGAATCCTACACCAAACCCTATGGAAGTATTGAGGGTGTTGACAAATTTCTTGACAATGATAGTATTTTGGATGCTCTCACTGATTATGATGTCCACAAAATCAAAAGACTCACCTATGCACACAAAACTGTGGAAGGACAGATGGTCAGGAGAAACACAGACAAAGTTATTCTGTATTTTAATTCTCTTCCCCTACCCACTACGGTTGAGCTTGGACACACCACATACACTGTCATCCCATACACAAACCCACCCCCACAATGCTTAAAGTGCCAGACACATGGCCACATTATCAAAATTTGTCGTTCCGCTGCTCGTTATAAATTCTGCACTCAGCCCCACATGTCTTCAGAATGCAAGAGAGACAAACCCCTCCTTTGCTGTAATTGTGGAGGAGACCATGTGGCCACTTATGGCAAATGCCCTGCAAGATTAAGAGCCATACAAATAAAAGCTGCTGCTACTGCCACCAATACAACCAAATCACAACCCACAGTACACAAACCTAGCAACAGGACAGCTTATAATAGCAATCCCACAACCAACTCTTCCACACAACCACTCCCAATTCCAATTTCCACCACACCAATAGTTGCTACACAACACAAACCCATCCCATCCACCTCTTATATTGCACCTCCCCCCCTGCCACTGATTCACTTGTACTTTTCCCACCCCTACCTACCAAGCCAACCACTATTGCCACCTCATCTGAGGATGAATCAACCACACAAACTCTTACACACCAGCCTTCCCCTCCCTCACCAAAGTTCACCAGTAGAAGAGCAAAAAATAATTACCTTAGAAGAACTAGGTCCAAAAAATCACCTTCACAATCTAAAGCTACCCCCCAAACCACTAAACAACACACCCTGGTTCCACACCTAATTCAAGTCCTCATCCCCCTCATCGATGCTCTTCTACCACCTAAAACCAGATCCCCCCAACTTAACCTGGCTCTCCAAACCATTTTTTCCCTTCTCCAGCACATTAAGTAGCTTCTCCCTCTCCCCCCTACCCCTGCTGTAGTCTCCTTTTGTTCCCCCCTCCCAACACTCCTAACTACACTTGCATCCAATGGAACTGCAGATCCCTCCCTAATAAATTACATGAATTAAAATCTGTCACTGACACACACATCTTACCCATTATTGCACTTAATGAAGCCAGAATTCCAAATGATTTCAAATACAAACACTATATCATTCATTACTCCACCACTACAAAGAAACACTCCTGTGCCACCACACTCATCCACAAAAAATTCCCCCACTGTGCTATCCCAAATCCCAACACTTATTCTTATATGGAAATAATTGGAGTAAATATCAAAATACAAGATACATGTTTTAATATTTATAATGTTTATTTCTTCCCCACACAACACATTTCCCTAAACACACTCATTATTGATTTCACCCACATTTTTTCCCTCTCCCCAGGACCAAACATTGTACTGGGAGATTTCAATGCACACAATGCAACATGGGGTAGCACCCACACCAATAACAGAGGCACTACCATTGAACAATTCACACACCACTTCAACTTGGCCATACATAATGATGGTTCCCCCACCTTCAGCAAACCCCCCTATGAATCTGTTCTTGACCTCACACTCTCCACTCCTAACATAACACCTATTATCTCATGGCAGGTACACCACTCAACATGGCAAAGTTGGTTGGTTGTTTTGGGTTTTATGGCGCATCGGCGACTAGGCCATAATGCGCCAAACAAAAGACAATATAAAAGATAAAAGACATGTAAACCCGCAACCACATTTAAAACAAATTAGCAAAGTTGTAAAAAGGTAAAACAACAAAGAACAAGTGTAAAAATACAAAAGAAAACAATAGAATACCAGGTGTAAATGACCTGGGATACACAAACAATGTATAAGGTGGTATAATTATAGATATAAAAAGCTGAAGAGTAAAAACTATATGCGATTAAAATATCCAGTAAATCGTAAAAATTGAAAGAGAGAGGTAAAAGTACAATGGTCGGATAAAAGATGTCCGACTGTAAGGGGCTCGGACGTAAAATCATGAGAGTTAAAAAACATACGTCTTTCAAAGGTAAAACAACAACAATCAATTAAAATGTGTTTGATTGTTAAAATGGTGTCACAAAACTCGCACTTGGGTTCGTCGTCCGCCCGTAAAAGAAACGAATGAGTAATAAACGAATGACCCAAGCGGAGCCGAGCAAGTACAACTTCCTCCTTGCGATTCCTGCGGTAACAAGACTGCCATGGTTTGACGAGAGGTTTGATCTCAAACAGCTTGTTTGTAAGCTGTTCTGACCAAGATCTCTGCCACTGTGCCCGGAGCTCGGTGGTAAAACGCTGCCGGAAATCCAGATAGGGAACCGGCAACGGAGAGTCGGACAGGGGCGTGGCTGACTTGGCAGCAGCATCTGCCAAGTCGTTGCCCCTAATCCCGACGTGACCGGGCACCCAACAGAAATGGATGGTGGTGGTGGCTGCCAGACGATGTAGTTGCTGGCGGATCTTAGTAAGAACAGGGTGAGGCCGATGCCTCACCGAGATCAAAGCCTGTAGCGAACTAAGCGAGTCGGTGTAAAGCACACACCGACGATGATGCTTAGTCGCTACATGGTCCAAGGCGAGACTGATAGCGTGCAACTCTGCAGTGAAGATGGAACACTGCAGTGGGATCTGGTCTGCAATGATTACATCACAGCAGACCATGGCTGATCCCACCGAAGTGCCGGACTTCGAGCCATCTGTAAAGAGAGGCAAGAAGTCCGGGTGCTCAGCACGATGGCTGGCAAAGAGTTGCCGGTACACACAGTCGGGTGTAAAGGCCTTCCCGGTCCTGCACAGGGAAAAATCGCAGGAAGGGGAAACAGCGAGCCAAGGTGGAAGTGGCTCAGCTGTCGACTGTGCAACGCTATCGAGACTGGTGTTGATGTCTCTGAGGTAGCCTCGGACACGCAAACCAAAAGGACGAATGGCAGTCGGCCGAATATTGTAAAGCATTTCCCACTTCGGACTGAAAACGCAGTCCCAAGTGGGATGGCCAGGCAGGGATCGCAATTTAGACGCATATTGTAGGGACAACTGCTGACGGTGAAGAGATAAAGAAGGTTCGTCGGTCGCAACATAAAGACTCTGGACCGGTGAGGTGCGGAAGGCTCCCGTGCAAACACGGAGAGCCTGATGATGGAGTGGGTCCAGCACCTTCACCACCGAATCCCGGGCAGAGTCGTACACCTGGGATCCGTAGTCCAGTTTCGATCGGACAAGTGCACGGTACAGGCGGAGCAAAGAACATCGGTCCGCCCCCCAAGAAAGGGAGGAGAGGACCTTGACGATGTTCAATGCCCGCGTGCACTTGGACCTGAGATGACGTATGTGTGGTAAAAAGGTCAATTTCCGATCGAATATGAGACCGAGAAACTTGGTCTCCGCCACAACTGGAATGATGTTACCCCCGAGCCGCAGCTCGGGATCCAGGTGAAGATTACGCTTGCGGCTGGTTGGTTGTTTTGGGTTTTATGGCGCATCGGCGACTAGGCCATAATGCGCCAAACAAAAGACAATATAAAAGATAAAAGACATGTAAACCCGCAACCACATTTAAAAGAAATTAGCAAAATTGTAAAAAGGTAAAACAACAAAGAACAAGTGTAAAAATACAACAGAAAACAATAGAATACCAGGTGTAAATGACCTGGGATACACAAACAATGTATAAGGTAGTATAATCATAGATGTAAAAAGCTGAAGAGTAAAAACTATATGCGATTAAAATATCCAGTAAATCGTAAAAATTGAAAGAGAGAGGTAAAAGTACAATGGTCGGATAAAAGATGTCCGAGTGTAAGGGGCTCGGACGTAAAATCATGAAAGTTAAAAAACATACGTCTTTCAAAGGTAAAACAACAGCAATCAATTAAAATGTGTTTAATTGTTAAAATGGTGTCACAAAACTCGCACTTGGGTTCGTCGTCCGCCCGTAAAAGAAACGAATGAGTAATAAACGAATGACCCAAGCGGAGCCGAGCAAGTACAACTTCCTCCTTGCGATTCCTGCGGTAACAAGACTGCCATGGTTTGACGATAGGTTTGATCTCAAAGAGCTTGTTTGTAAGCTGTTCTGACCAAGATCTCTGCCACTGTGCCCGGAGCTCGGTGGTAAAACGTTGCCGGAAATCCAGATAGGGAACCGGCAACGGAGAGTCGGACAGGGGCGTGGCTGACTTGGCAGCAGCATCTGCCAAGTCGTTGCCCCTAATCCCGACGTGACCGGGCACCCAACAGAAATGGATGGTGGTGGTGGCTGCCAGACGATGTAGTTGCTGGCGGATCTTAGTAAGAACAGGGTGAGGCCGATGCCTCACCGAGATCAAAGCCTGTAGCGAGCTAAGCGAGTCGGTGTAAAGCACACACCGACGATGATGCTTAGTCGCCACGTGGTCCAAGGCGAGGCTGATAGCGTGCAACTCTGCGGTGAAGATGGAACACTGCAGTGGGATCTGGTCTGCAATGATTACATCACAGCAGACCATGGCTGATCCCACCGAAGTGCCGGACTTCGAGCCATCTGTAAAGACAGGCAAGAAGTCCGGGTGCTCAGCACGATGGCTGGCAAAGAGTTGCCGGTACACACAGTCGGGTGTAAAGGCCTTCCCCGTCCTGCACAGGGAAAAATCGCAGGAAGGGGAAACAGCGAGCCAAGGTGGAAGTGGCTCAGCTGTCGACTGTGCAACGCTATCGAGACTGGTGTTGATGTCTCTGAGGTAGCCTCGGACTCGCAAACCAAAAGGACGAATGGCAGTCGGCCGATTATTGTAAAGCATTTCCCACTTCGGACTGAAAACGCAGTCCCAAGTGGGATGGCCAGGCAGGGATCGCAATTTAGAAGCATACTGTAGGGACAACTGCTGACGGCGAAGAGATAAAGAAGGTTCGTCGGTCTCAACGTAAAGACTCTGGACCGGTGAGGTGCGGAAGGCTCCCGTGCAAACACGGAGAGCCTGGTGATGGATGGGATCCAGCACCTTCACCACCGAATCCCGGGCCGAGTCGTACACCTGGGATCCGTAGTCCAGTTTCGATCGGACAAGTGCACGGTACAGGCGGAGCAAAGAACATCGGTCCGCCCCCCAAGAGAGGGAGGAGAGGACCTTGACGATGTTCAATGCCCGCGTGCACTTGGACCTGAGATGACGTATGTGTGGTAAAAAGGTCAATTTCCGATCGAATATGAGACCGAGAAACTTGGTCTCCGCCACAACTGGAATGATGTTACCCCCGAGCCGCAGCTCGGGATCCAGATGAAGATTACGCTTGTGGCAAAAGTGCACACAAGCGGTCTTCTGTGGGGAGAACCGAAACCCGTTTGCCGTCGCCCAAACCGAAAGATTGTTCAGGGCAATTTGCAGTTGTCTTTCAATGACCCTCATGCTGGACGAAGAGCAAAAGATGCTAAAGTCATCAACATAGAGGGCATTGCCTACTGATGGAGGAAGTTGTCTAGTAATAGAATTAATCTTGACAGCGAAAAGCGTAACACTCAGAACGCAGCCTTGTGGCACCCCCTGTTCTTGGGGGTACGGCCGCGACAGAGTGTTACCGACACGGACACGAAAAGAGCGTGTCGATAAGAAGTTGGAGATGAAGATCGGCATGTGACCTCTCAAGCCGAAACTGTGGAGGTCACGAAGAATGCCGAATCTCCAAGCCGTGTCGTACGCTTTTTCGATGTCGAAGAAAATGGACACCAGGTGCTCTCTACGTAAAAAGGAATTCCTGATCGCCGATTCGAGGCGGATCAGGTGGTCTAAAGTAGACCGGTGCCTGCGAAAGCCACACTGGGTGTTGGAAAGAAGGTTGTGATGTTCTAAATACCAGATGAGTCTGGCATTTACCATTCTTTCCAACACCTTGCACACGCAGCTCGTCAATGCGATAGGACGATAATTGGAAGGAATCTTGGGATCTTTGCCTGGCTTGGGGAAGGCCAAGACGATGGCCTCCCGCCAGGAGTCCGGAAACTGCTCCTCGAGAAAAATGCGATTGAAGAGATGGAGCAGCCGATCCTTACTCGATGGTGAAAGATGTTGGAGCATGGCATAATGGACATTGTCCGGCCCTACAGCAGAGGCACGAGAAGAGTGCAGAGCAAGGCGAAGTTCCTCCGCTGTGAATGGCCTGTTGTAAGGCTCCAGGCCATTCGAGTGGAAAGACAGCGGAGAGCGCTCCGCCCTGCCCTTCTGGGCCAGAAACTCGGGGGAGTAAGAGGAAGACGAAGAGATGGAGGAGAAGGACTCCCCCAGAGTGTCGGCAATTGCTTTGGGATCAGCAATTGCCTGTCCATTGTGCTCCAGGATCGATAACGAGTGGGACGTGTAGTTCCCACTCATCTTCCGGACTTTATCCCACACGACCTTAGAACTAGTCGTGCGGGTGATGGAAGACGTATACTTCATCCAAGATTCCTTCTGGCTCTGGCGTCGGACGAAACGTGCTTTCGCCCTGGCGCGTTTGAAATTTTCAAGGTTGGGGGTAGTCGGATATCTCCGAAACACCCCCCAAGCCTTGTTCTGAGCCTTACGAGCTGCGGTGCAATCTGGATTCCACCACGGTTTCGGAAAGCGAGGAAACCGTGTAGAAGTTTGAGGAATTGTTGATGCAGCTGCATCTACGATACAGTCCGTTATCTCCGCTACTGCCACATTGATTGGCTCCTGGCTGACGGAGTGGTCGTCGAGCTCAGAGAGCAGCTCGAAACCACCCCAGTCAGCCCGATCCAGCCTCCACCGTGAGACGCGTGAAGGGCTGCAAGGCCCCCCACGGGAGATGGTGCACACCACGGGGAGGTGATCGCTCCCGTACGGGTTGTCCTCGACCTCCCATGTAAAGAGTGGAAGGATCGAGGAGGAGCAGATGGTGAGATCAATGGCAGTGAAAGTGCGGGTTGGGGAGTGAAAGTAAGTGCTGACACCGGTGTTCAACAGGGAGAGAGAAGGATCCAGGAGCCACTGCTCCAGGACCCCACCCCTCCCGTTGGTGTCAGCACTGCCCCAAAGTGGACTGTGTCCGTTGAGGTCCCCCATAATGAGGAAGGGGGACGGCAGCTGCGAGACGAGATCATCAAGGTCTTCCTGGAAGACGATGCTCCCAGGTGGAAGATATACAGAGCAGACAGTCAGTGAGAACCCCACGAAGAGACGGATGGCTACCGCCTCTAAGTTGGTGGTGAGGTTTACGACCTGGAATGGAGAATGGTTGCTCACGAGGATGGCGACACCCCCGCGAGCTGGACCATCTCCATCCCGGTCCCGGCGAACCAGTGAAAAGTGCCGGATCGTGGGATCTGTGACTGGCTGCAAGTATGTCTCCTGCAGGCACACACAGATGGGCTGGTGTGCCTGAAGGAGGGCCTTGATGTCGTCTAGATTCCTCTGGAATCCACGACAATTCCATTGTAGGAGTGTGGCCATCTCAGGACTTAGAAGAGTGGGCGGACGACGTGTTTCTATTCAACTTAACCGCCGCAGAGGACGGTTTAGTGAATAGGGGGCGGTCGGTATCCATGTCCTCGGAATCGTCCGAGGGGCATGGATCGGTGACCGCTCTTTGTGGAGCTGTTATTTTCTTTTTAGGCCCCGGTGGGGGCCCCTTCGGTTTGGAAGGTCTTGCTGTCTGAGGTCGGGAAGGAGGAGGCCTTCCGGTGGAGGTGGAAGGCTGAACTGCAGGAATGGAAACCGGGGTTGATGTCGAAGTCGACACCACCCTCGGTCTCGCCTGCGTAAGGAGGTACTTCGCAGCTGGCGAGAAAGACTCAGTAGGTGGTACACTGATGTCTGTCTGCACCGCAACCGAAGTCATTGGAACGATGGGCTTTCCAATGACTGCACTGGCATAGGAAACCTTGCCAGGCGGGGCGAGCGGTGCAGCAAGCTTTCTCGCCTCAGCATAAGAAATGTTGTTTACTACTTTCAAGCGTTGCACCTCCTTTTCCTCCTTCCACTTCGGACAGTCGCGGGAGTACGCCGGATGTTCGCCACTGCAGTTCACACAGCATGCCTTTTCTGCTGTGCAGTCAGGATCGAGATGATCCTTACTGCCACAGCGAGCACAGGTGGGCTTGCCCCTGCATGCTGTGCGGGCATGACCGTATATCTGACACTGAAAACAGCGCAGAGGGTTTGGGATATACGGCCGAACCTCACAATGTAAATAACCTGCCTTGATGGAAGAAGGCAGGCGTGGCGTGTTGAATGTAACAATCAACACCCGGGTGGGTGTTAATTTCCCATCACGGCGTGTCGAAACCCGGTGGACCGCTGTTACTCCTTGAGGTGTGAGCTCTGAGAGGATTTCCTCCTCAGTGACTTTGAGGAGGCCCCACTCGGTGATCACACCCCGAGAGGAATTCAAAGTTTTATGGGGAGTGACTTCGACAGCCACCCCACCAATTGCTTTAACTTTCAGGAGTAGTTCAGAATGTTTTGAACAAGCGGTCTCAACCTGCAAGTCGCCAGATCGTAAGCGCTTGACGGATTTCGGCTCTCCCGCAAGACCTTGTAAACCTTTGTTAACAAAAAAAGGGGACATGTCCCCGAGCACCTGATCACCCGTGGAGTGGATGATCAGGAACTTCGGGAACGAAGACACAGACACAGAAGACGACGGCAGAGATAACTTAGACAAAGAGGAAGATGGGGGCTCATGTCGAGCCCTCTTGTTGGCGGCGATCGCATTATTATCATCATTCTCTCTCATGGTTTGTTTTGTGTGGTTCAGTGCCCGCTGTCCCCACCCTCCACGGAGCCCAACAAGGGGACGCCCAGTCGGGCGCCAGGGCTACGCAGGCACTATACCCACACAGACAGTGAGCCAAGCCCTCACAAATAAATATAAGGAAAATAAAAAGAGAAATGTGCAGAACAAAACATTCTACACAAATCAAACAAAGCGTAAAATAATAAAAATTGTGAATGGCCAAACTGGCCTCACAAAGAAAGGATAACTACAAAAGGAAAATAAGTTGTGAGGAAACTTGTAAACCTGTACCCGGACCGTGGGCAAGGTTACTCACCGCTCTGCACGGTTGACCCTAGCAGGACCTGCCCACCAGCCGATTGCTCCTGGGGGGGCCACCCCAGGAGCTCCCGTTTACCGGAAGCAGAGGCCAAAGCAGTGTATAGCAGAGGCCCCGGAATCCGCTGCCCAGCCCCGCGACGGACAGGCTCCCCAATGGCAAGACGGCCAATGGGGACCACGCCAGTCATGAGCTGAGGAGAGAAGACGGGGACCCCCGAGCAACTACCAGGATCCTCCTTTCCCGGGACACGGGTCTCCGCGCACGGCAAACACGCGGGCGAGCGTTTAGGACCCTGCGAAGGTAACCGAGCCAGCGAGAACCTTCACAGGGTGGTCCCCCTCACCACGTACAGGCGCTCACACCGAGGGGGTACGCTTGCGGCAAAAGTGCACACAAGCGGTCTTCTGTGGGGAGAACCGAAACCCGTTTGCCGTCGCCCAAACCGAAAGATTGTTCAGGGCAATTTGCAGTTGTCTTTCAATGACCCTCATGCTGGAAGATGAGCAAAAGATGCTAAAGTCATCAACATAGAGGGCATTGCCTACTGATGGAGGAAGTTGTCTAGTTATAGAATTAATCTTGACAGCGAAAAGCGTAACACTCAGAACGCAGCCTTGTGGCACCCCCTGTTCTTGGGGGTACGGCCGCGACAGAGTGTTACCGACACGGACACGAAAAGAGCGTGTCGATAAAAAGTTGGAGATGAAGATCGGCATGTGACCTCTGAAGCCGAAGCTGTGGAGGTCACGAAGAATGCCGAATCTCCAAGCCGTGTCGTACGCTTTTTCGATGTCGAAGAAAATTGACACCAGGTGCTCTCTACGTAAAAATGAGTTTCTGATAGCCGATTCGAGGCGTATCAGATGGTCAAGAGTTGACCGTTGCCTGCGAAAGCCACACTGGGTGTTGGAAAGAAGGTTGTGATGTTCTAAATACCAGATGAGTCTGGCATTTACCATTCTTTCCAACACCTTGCACACGCAGCTCGTCAATGCGATGGGACGATAATTGGAAGGAATCTTGGGATCTTTGCCTGGCTTGGGGAAGGCCAAGACGATGGCCTCCCGCCAGGAGTCCGGAAACTGCTCCTCGAGAAAAATGCGATTGAAGAGATGGAGCAGCCGATCCTTACTCGATGGTGAAAGATGTTGGAGCATGGCATAATGGACATTGTCCGGCCCTACAGCAGAGGCACGAGAAGAGTGCAGAGCAAGGCGAAGCTCCTCCGCTGTGAATGGCCTGTTGTAAGGCTCCAGGCCATTCGAGTGGAAAGACAGCGGAGAGCGCTCCGCCCTGCCCTTCTGGGCCAGAAACTCGGGGGAGTAAGAGGAAGACGAAGAGATGGAAGAGAATGACTCCCCCAGAGTGTTGGCAATTGCTTTGGGATCAGCAATTGCCTGTCCATTGTGCTCCAGGATCGATAACGAGTGGGACGTGTAGTTCCCACTCATCTTCCGGACTTTATCCCACACGACCTTAGAACTAGTCGTGCGGGTGCGGGTGATGGAAGACGTATACTTGATCCAAGATTCCTTCTGGCTCTGGCGTCGGACGAAACGTGCTTTCGCCCTGGCGCGTTTGAAATTTTCAAGGTTGGGGGACGTCGGATATCTCCGAAACACCCCCCAAGCCTTGTTCTGAGCCTTACGAGCTGCGGTGCATTCTGGATTCCACCACGGTTTCGGAAAGCGAGGAAACCGTGTAGAAGTTTGAGGAATCGTTGATGCAGCTGCATCTACGATACAGTCCGTTATCTCCGCTACTGCCACATTGATTGGCTCCTGGCTGACAGAGTGGTCGTCGAGCTCAGAGAGCAGCTCGAAACCACCTCAGTCAGCCCGATCGAGCCTCCACCGTGAGACGCGTGAAGGGCTGCAAGGCCTCCCACGGGAGATGGTGCACACCACGGGGAGGTGATCGCTTCCGTACGGGTTGTCCTCGACCTCCCATGTAAAGAGTGGAAGGATCGAGGAGGAGCAGATGGTGAGGTCAATGGCAGTGAAAGTGCGGGTTGGGGAGTGAAAGTAAGTACTGACACCGGTGTTCAACAGGGAGAGAGAAGGATCCAGGAGCCACTGCTCCAGGACCCCACCCCTCCCGTTGGTGTCAGCACTGCCCCAAAGTGGACTGTGTCCGTTGAGGTCCCCCATAATGAGGAAGGGGGACGGCAGCTGCGAGACGAGATCATCAAGGTCTTCCTGGAAGACGATGCTCCCAGGTGGAAGATATACAGAGCAGACAGTCAGCGAGAACCCCACGAAGAGACGGATGGCTACCGCCTCTAAGTTGATGGTGAGTGGTACGACCTGGAATGGAGAATGGTTGCTCACGAGGATGGCGACACCCCCGCGAGCTGGACCATCTCCATCCCGGTCCCGGCGAACTAGTGAAAAGTGCCGGATCGTGGGATCTGTGACTGGCTGCAAGTATGTCTCCTGTAGGCACACACAGATGGGCTGGTGTGCCTGAAGGAGGGCCTTGATGTCGTCAAGATTCCTCTGGAATCCACGACAATTCCATTGTAGGAGTGTGGTTATCTCAGGACTTGGAAGAGTGGGCGGACGACGAATTCCTATTCAACTTCACCGCCGCAGAGGACGGTTTAGTGAATAGGGGGCGGTCGGTATCCATGTCCTCGGAATCGTCCGAGGGGCATGGATCGGTGACCGCCCTTTGAGGTGCAGTGATTTTCTTTTTGGGCCCCGGTGGGGGCCCCTTAGGTTTTGAAGGTCTTGCTGTCTGAGGACGGGGAGGAGGAGGCCTTCCGGTGGAGGTGGAAGGCTGAGCTGCAGGAATGGAAACCGGGGTTGATGTCGAAGTCGACACCACCCTCAGTCTCGCCTGCGTGAGGAGGTACTTCGCAGCTGGCGAGAAAGACTCAGTAGGTGGTACACTGATGTCAGTCTGCACCGCAACCGAAATCATTGGAACGATGGGCTTTCCAATGACTGCACTGGCATAGGAAACCTTGCCAGGTGGGGCGGGCGGTGCAGCCAGCTTTCTCGCTTCAGCATACGAGATGTTGTTCACGACTTTGAGGCGTTGTACCTCCTTTTCCTCCTTCCACTTCGGACAGTCGCGGGAGTACGCCGGATGTTCGCCACTACAGTTCACACAGCATGCCTTTTCTGCTGTGCAGTCAGGATCGAGATGATCCTTACTGCCACAGCGAGCACAGGTGGGCTTGCCCCTGCATGCTGTGCGGGCATGACCGTATATCTGACACTGAAAACAGCGCAGAGGGTTTGGGATATACGGCCGAACCTCACTATGCAAATAACCTGCCTTGATGGAAGAAGGCAGGCGTGGCGTGTTGAATGTAACAATCAACACCCGGGTGGGTGTTAATTTCCCATCACGGCGTGTCGAAACCCGGTGGACCGCTGTTACTCCTTGAGGTGTGAGCTCCGAGAGGATTTCCTCCTCAGTGACTTTGAGGAGGCCCCACTCGGTGATCACACCCCGAGAGGAATTCAAAGTTTTATAGGGAGTGACTTCGACAGCCACCCCACCAATTTCTTTGACTTTCAGGAGCAGTTCAGAGTGTTTAGAACAAGCGGTCTCAACCTGCAAGTCGCCAGATCGTAAGCGCTTGACGGATTTCGGCTCTCCCGCAAGACCTTTCAAACCTTTATTTACAAAAAATGGGGACATGTCCCCAAGTACCTGATCACCCATGGAGTGGATGATCAGGAACTTTGGGAACGATGACACAGACACAGAAGACGACGGCGGTGATAACGTAGACGAAGAAGAAGACGGGGGTTCATGTCGAGCCCTCTTGTTGGCGGTGATCGCATTTTCCTCATTAACTCGCATGTTTGTTTTTGTGTGGTTCAGTGCCCGCTGTCCCCACCCTCCACGGAGCCCAACAAGGGGACGCCCAGTCGGGCGCCAGGGCTACGCAGGCACTATACCCACACAGACAGTGAGCCAAGCCCTCACAAATAAATACAAGGAAAATGAAAAGAGAAATGTGCAGAACAAAAACGTTCTACACAAAAGAAACAAAGCTTAAAATAACAAAATTGTGAATGGCCAACCTGGCCTCACAAAGAAAAGATAACGACAAAAGGAAAATAAGTTGTGAGGAAACTTGTAAACCTGTACCCGGACCGTGGGCAAGGTTACTCACCGCTCTGCACGGTTGACCCTAGCAGGACCTGCCCACCAGCCGATTGCTCCTGGGGGGGCCACCCCAGGAGCTCCCGTTTACCGGAAGCAGAGGCCCCGGAATCCGCTGCCCAGCCCCGCGACAGACAGGCTCCCCAATGGCAAGACGGCCAATGGGGACCACGCCAGTCATGAGCTGAGGAGAGAAGACGGGGACCCCCGAGCAACTACCAGGATCCTCCTTTCCCGGGACACGGCAAACACGCGGGCGAGCGTTTAGGACCCTGCGAAGGTAACCGAGCCAGCGGGAACCTTCACAGGGTGGTCCCCCTCACCACGTACAGGCGCTCACACCGAGGGGGACATGGCAAAGTGACCACTTCCCTATATTCATCACTATACAAGGCCTTAAGCCAACTGCTTACACTACAAAGACACATATCAACTGGCACAATTTCTCCACCACATGTGAAAACACTATCTCTACACAAACTACTAACAATATCACTTCCCTTTACACCTGTATCAACCAAAGCTTCCAAACAAATAAATTCACCACAAAACATATGACTGGGTTTGTTAAAAATTATCCAGCCATAACTACCCAACTTGAAATTAGGCGACAAACAGAATACACTGCCAGACGACACCCCACAATTCCTGCCATCACAACATTCAACCATGCCAATGCTAAACTCAGGAAACTCAGACTTACTACTAAAAGAAAGGAGTGGAGACTTTACTGCAACAATATCAACCCTAGAACAGACTCCACACTCATTTGGGCAACTATCAGATCACTCAAGTCCCAGGCACAACCACTCGCCCCTTGGCATAGTATCATCTGGAAAAATAATCTTTCCACTAAGCAAGGGGCGAATGTCTTTGTCACACACCTAACCCCCCCCCCCCAAGCAAATACACATATTTACCAAACCCACTGCACACACATAGAAAGCACTATTAACTTTGACGCTCCCTGCAAACTTCCCCAGGGAGCTTCCCGCAATTAACCTTCCTTTCTCCCTACATGAATTAAACACTGCAATTCAGCAAGCCAAATGTAAAAGTACTCCTGGCCCTGATCACATTACTTACAATGCCATAAAAAATTTAGGACCTTCCACACTCAGCACTTCGCTTCATATATACAATAACTGCTGGCAAACACACACCTTCCCTTCAGAATGGGAAGACATACACATAATCCCAATTTTAAAACCTCACAAACCAGCAGTAGAAGTTTCTTCTTATAGACTAATAGCCCTAACATCATGCATACTCAAAGTTCTAGAAAGAATGGTGCTCTCAAGACTAAAATTCTTCCTCCATGCAAATAACACTCTCCCCACATGCCAAACTGGCTTTAGAGAGCACAGGTCAACCACAGACAATTTCTTTGACATCATCACCTCAGCAGAACTTGCTATCAACAACAAAGAAATTCTATGCTGTGTCTTTCTAGACCTCACCTCTGCTTTTGATACTGCCTCACACACCAGCATAGTTTTCAAACTTCACCATATTGGAATCACAGGTAATATTCTCCACTTTTTTCACAATTTTCTCACACACAGAAAACTCAAA
The DNA here is from genome assembly GCA_038380435.1 of Ryuthela nishihirai. NCBI lineage: Eukaryota > Metazoa > Arthropoda > Arachnida > Araneae > Heptathelidae > Ryuthela > Ryuthela nishihirai. Next base: position 1,391,845 of record JAWZYU010000017.1, read on the forward strand.
GTCCAGCTGGGGACTACATTCTCTGACCCACATAATCTAAAAAGGGGATTACCACAGGGCAGTGTGGTCTCTCCTACACTTTTCAACATACTTCTACATGACCTACCTACATTACTTCCCAAACACATCTCTTGCTCCATCTTTGCTGATGACATTGTCCTCTGGACCTCAGAAAAAAACATAAACAACATCCAGTGCCACCTACAAAATGAAGTCAACCAGGTCCTTGACTTCACCACCAAATGGGGACTAGCCATCTCTGCACCTAAATCTGCGGTCTTACCCATCACCCGCAAACACATTCCCCCCAACTCTCCTACAATTACAATTAATAATTCTACTATCCCCACAGTCACACACTACAAATACTTAGGGTTAATTATTGATCGCAAGCTGACATGGAATCACCACACAAATTACATCAATTACACATGTAATGGAGCACTCAACATACTCACTGCCATAACTAGGACAACATGGGGTGCCAGTGATAGAGCCATGATTACTTTCATTAAAGCTTTCCTAAACTCAAAACTAGAATATGGTCTCTCATCACTGAACACTGCCACACACACACACATTCAAAAACTTGAAACAATTCAAATAAGAGCCATCAGACTTGCACTGGGCCTCAAAGCTGGCTGCCCAAACCTGGCCACTTGGGCAGAAGCTAACATGCCCCCCCCTTACAATTAAACGACAACTACTCACATGCAATCATTACATAAAAATGAAACATTTCAATCCCACACACCCTGCACTTAGAAGAATTGACTCACCTAACAACACTTCTCCCACTGCATACATTATTAAACAACACCCTGCTTATCTCACCTGGAAACATATTAAAATTTTCTCTCCTAAACATACACTTCCCTTCTGGCAAATTAAGACCCCCCACATTGAACTCAAACCTCCCCAACATCACTCAGAAAAAACACCACCACCCCCTTGAACTAAAAAACTGCTGCTGAACTCATCATTTCTTCCATCCCCCCAACTGATATCACCATTTTTACTGATGGTTCCTACATCCCCAACACCACAAATGGATCTGCTTAATTTCATTGTCCAAACCTACACTTCTCACACAAAATTAAACTTAACCTTGCCTTCAATAGCACCAACACAGAACTTGCAGCAATACACAGGGCACTTGAATGGGCTACACCCCTCAACAAACAACACATACACATCTTCACTGACTCAAAGCCTGCCCTACAAAGCATCAAACAAAAAACATTGATAACACACAGAACTTCTCCCTTTACCACATTCATAAACTTGCTCACAACTTAATTATGACTGGTCATACCCTCACTTTCCATTGGATTCCCTCCCACTGCAACATTCCCCATAATGACACTGCTGACCAACTTGCCAAACAAGCCCTTACACTTCCCACACCTAATTACCACACTTTCACACCTTGTACCCAACATATTAAATCCCATAAAAACAACTTTCACAACACATGGGCAGAATCATGGGCCCAACACACCAGCATCAAAAACACTTTCAGAGCTACAGTAACAAACACTCCCAATGAAATTTTTTTTCACTACTTACCCAGACACTCACAAACCTCCATACACAGACTCCGTACGGGCAGAACTAACCTTAATAGAGATCTTTTCCTCATCAACAAGGCCCCCTCAGCACTCTGCCCCAACTGCCAGGTGATTGAAGACATCCCTCACTTTCTTCTACACTGTTCACTCTTCACTACACAAAGAAATAACTTCTATCACCAACTTGCAAAACTTGGAGTCCACACATACAACATCCAAACTATACTCAATCCCTCCCACAAACACAAACAGGCCCATTTTTCTGCCCTTGCTTCCTACATTCACCTTTCCGGCAAATCCATTTAGCCCTTCCCCCTCCTGGCCATCTGCTTTGTTGTACTTTGTTTTTTTTTATGATCCATTTGGACAAACATCAAGATCCAGGAGCCAAAAAGATCCTTTGGACAAAAAAGATGCTCTTTGGACACCTGACTTGCTGATCTTATTCTCACCTCTTCAAAAAAAATATATACACATGTTCATAAAAAAAATATATGTTCATAATTATATATATTCAAAAAAAAAAAAAAAAAAAATTATTATACTTACTACTGATATTATATTATTTTTCTTTCTGAGTTACCCTTTGTCTGCTATCTAATTCCTTCCACAGTATACCCACATATTACACCTGTTTTTTATTCATACTACATATTTTTCATACTCCACCACTCACACACCTCACTGCCCCTTTGCCTTTCCACCCCTTTCTTTTTATTTCCCATTTTTCTGAACACCCATCTCCCACTCACCTCCATTTTACTGACACAATACCCACCTTTATCCCATTTCCTCACTTTCTTATTCATTTTGCTACTTTTCCTAATGATTTTAGTAAGGTCCTCCTTGGTCTGGCCTTTCTTCACCCTACCCCTATGCTTAGTTTTCTCTGCACTACGGTGCACGTGGTTTTGCTTTGTTCCCAAATGTTAATTTCCCCTTCTCCTATTTTTTCCTGATTATTCCCTCATTACTTTGGGACTGCCACCTCCCCCCCCTTCCCCCTACCCACCAAGATTCACCCCTTGAGCAAGCCCTGCCTGAGGAGGTTGAAACTTGGTTTATTTTGATTTTTATTATTTTTATGGAAAAAAAAAATTTTTTTTACAATTAAAAAAAAAAATATTTTTTTTATTAACTTTGTCCCCCATTGCTGAACCTTTTGGTTCTCTCCTTGTTGCCCTCTCCTTACTCCACCTGCCCCCTCCTCCCCCCTCCTTTTTGCAACCCCAAATTATTTCTGTCCTATGAGATGGAAATTTTTTTTTGTTGTTGTTGCTAATTTTTTAATTTTTTTTTTGGTTTTTTCTTTCTCCCTCCCCTGAAAGCCCACACTGAACACACGCTCTTTTGACCTGTTTCTGGGAGATTGTGAACACTCTTTCCTCTCCACCTCTTTTCATTGGACCTGAGTCACTACTGCCCATCATTGTTGCCTTTCCCTCTCTCACCAAAAGGCGGCCTGTGGCCAAACGCCTTCGCCAAATTGTAAGTACACTGTGCTACGCTACGCTAGCTTCTGTCTTGCATTCCATTCAGCCTCCTCTGACGACCCTTGCATATGGACCAGATGACCCTAATTCCACTGGAATGTGGTACAAAGTGGTCCAGATATGATGGAATAGGTTTATGTTTAAGCTGAAATTTTGATCGCTAAAAGAGAAAAGGGAATGAAAATGACGAATTTTGAATAGAAAATATTTTTAAAAAACGGAAGAAAATGAATTATTTAAATAAAGGGAGGAGATTCCTAACTATCTGGAGAAAGTCCCAAATAGAAAAGGAGTCTCTCTGCGGGCATTTGCCTAAAGCAGAGAGGTAGAGGTCTCGAAACTTCGGCAAAATGAAACCGTCTTTTGAAAGCGTTTTTTTAAGTGCTTTAAGGTGGGGGGGAATTTCCCATTCAGAGGAAGCTAATTTAGGGTTGGAAAGGAATTTAAGAAAATCAAGGAGGTCCTCAAATGTTTCAGTAAAGTCAGGGGGGTCTGAATTTAGAATAATGGAGGGAGAGGTGGATCTATCGATAATGAAATTTTGAATATTACCAATTAAAGAGGAAGGCGAGTCAGGAGCTGGCTGTTTTCTCTTCTGATGAGCAGGAACAGTAGACTCAGAGGCAGAAGGTGAATCCGATGGAGAGGAAAGGTGCTTTCTTTTTTGTTGACTCGGGGTAGGAGGTGCTGACTCTGCAGGAGCGGAAATTTCAGTTGACGGGACCGGTACTTCTTCTATTTGAGTGGAGGTTGGTGCCAGCTGTTGCGAAGAGTCGGTGATCGAGGTAAGTCCGAAATGGTGGCCGATTTTGGTGCAGGTGGCGTCAGAAGAGAAAGGTTCTTCTTGGCGAAGGCAGCACAGTCCTTAATAAGATGACCAGGAAGACTGCACCACTTGCAAAGTCTGATCATGCCGGAGTAGGTAATTGTGGCCGAAAAGGTAGAAATGTGGAGGAAGTTTGGTACCATTTTCTTCATCTCCATGTGGACTACCCTCGTTCCCGTCCGGATCGATTCCAATCCCGGGAGATTCAGGAACTCGTCTGCAATGCTTGAAATATTGCCGTATGGCTTGAGGGCGTCCACGATTTCGCTGTTGGAGATGAAAAATGGAAGTTTTGTGATGGTGACCTTTTTGCGGGGAAATCCGAGGCGCTTGAATGCGATGGGCTGGTCCGTGGGAAAGTCCAGGTCCGGATCAGCAGCAAAATCATCCGCAGCGTCTTCAGAGGCAAAAGTAATAATAGTGAAATCTAGAAATGTTTTGAGCGACTTCTATAGCGGCTGGGTCCTTGTTGTTGGCTAAATATGTCACAAAAGTCTCGTAGCTGAGATCACGATGTAGAAACTTGAAGCAACGATTTAAACGAGTGTCCATGTTGATATCCATAACTAGCTGAGATCACAAAAAAACACGCGGGAAACTGGGAGCACAAGAGAACACGTCTTACTTGCTTGAAGTCCGGGGTTGGAATCGCTTTACTTGCTATCAAAATTCATCCTCCTTCACACTTTCCTGCTCTCAGCCAATGCCAAAATTCCTTTGCTCTCATTGGCTGAAGCCTCCCTTCTCCCCTCAGCTCCGTTTTGCGCCCAAACCTTACTCTGCCCATGCTCCCGCTCTCATCCAATGCCAAAATTCCTTCTTTCTCATTGGCTGGGCCTTCGGCGCTCAATATCCACCGTCTCGCTCTTTTGAATCTTCTGATTTCGGAATTTTCATTCCCCCCCCCCTCTGCAAACTATCTCCCCCCTTCTCCAAATCATTTATTTTGGCCTCTAAACTGATTATTCATCCAATTTATTTCATATCCCCCCGATTTCCACTCTCCTTCCACGATTTAATACGATACATACCATCTCTGGAGTTTTTTTCGATCAGTATCGATTTTCGGCCTTTGCCTCTAAATTCTAAATTTGATATTATAACCTTAGCCTCCACCGACGAATTTCGCTTGTGGTCCTGGTGATAAGCTGGCCGAGGCCCGCTTTACAAATAGGACCAGAAGTTCGATGGATGTGTAAGAAGAAGAAGAAAAGAGTGAAGCGGGGGACGCCCGGGGATTCCAATCTCGGATTTCGTTGAAGCAACACGTTTTTTTTAGCTCTCTCGAATTTTTGGATATCTGCTCTCTGGATTTATTAGTTACAACATGATGGATTACAAAAGTGATGTGGGTCTTAAATGTTCTTTTAGAGTGAAACATCCTGGACTTAATTTCGAGAATATTGTGCAACAAATTGCGAACTTTGCGACTCCTTCTGAAATCGCCATAGCACAGCATATCAACAAAGCAACTACCATCGTCACCTTTTCGACTGAAAAAAGCGCTGATGCATTTGCTGCTATCCCAAGAGAATACTTCAAAGAACACCCAGTGGAATGCACTCGACTGGAATATCCAACTAAGAAAATCTCAATTTCAAAATTGCCTTTCTTCGTCACCAACAAGGCCATTGCTGCAGCCCTGGAACCTTTTGGAACTGTAACTAGCGTCACAGATGAATATCTCGGATACCTGGGACTGGAGTCCATCCAATCGGGCACAAGGCTGGTGCACATGGAACTGAAGAAAGCCATTCCAAATTTCCTCCAAATAGAAAACTTCTCAGCTACAGTCTATTATCCAGGCATCACACTTCTTTGCAAATGGTGCAAGACCTCCGGCCACTTCATTAAGGACTGTACCTCATTTCGGAATCGCACCAAAATTTCTGCCTCCCCACCTGCACCAACTTTTGAGACGGCAACTGAAACGGACATAACTGACATTGTCCCCCTTTCACCTTCTAACATTACATCAACCGTAAGTACTTCCCTTTCTTCTCTAGTTATCTTGCCTCCCCCTGCACCCCAGATTATTGAGAGCGATGAATAAACGCAACTTAAAAGGAAAAATCCCCCCCCCAGATTCTCCCCCTAAAGAAGACCCACAAAAGAAACAAAAATCATCAAATCACATTGGCACATCATCACTTATCGAAAATCTTCAAAATTTTATCATAGACCATACTAGAATTCCCGATCCGACAAACAAACAGGAAGGTCCTGAATTTTTACAAGCCTTCGAGGACATCATAGATATTTTTAAATTCTTAGCAAATCCTAATATCGCCACCTACGATTGGGATATTCCCCCAGACCTTTTCCCACTCCAAAGAACACTATCGGGCACTGGCCTTATCCTACGAAAATACAAAGACCTCTACTTATCAGCTTTAGTGGAATGCCCTAAACTGAAATGTTTCGATGTGTTCTACTATCTCCAAATTGTTAGTAAACATTACACTCTATTCAAATAACTTCTGATTTGGCCATTTTTTACACTTTCCCCCTTTCATTTTTCCAAATTTCGCTACTTACAATTCCATTTCGATCTCGCTCGCTTCCAAATTGCCTCCATCTTGGATTCAGCGCTCAGCCAATACCAAAATTCCTGCATTCTCATTGGCTGAGACGTCTCCGGCTGGATCCAGCAGCTTGCTGCCGCTTTGGCTCTGCTCGGCAGTTGGTTGGTTGGTTGTTTGGGATTTTGTGGCGCAATAGCAACTAAGGCTATATTGCGCCAAACAAACGATAAAAAGGGTAAAAGACATGAAACCCACAACCAAATTTAAAAGAGACACAAATAACACATAATACAAACGAGATGGAGAAAAAGAGTAAAAGAGAGCAACAAGTGTAAAATCAACAAGTATAAAATCAATAATAACAATGGGTGTATAGGACCCATGTAAAAAACAACAGGTAAAACACAGGTAAAAAACCAGTAAAAAAGAGAAAATTCATAAACGAGTAAAATAACCGGTAAAGCGTAAAAAGTCGAAAACAGTGTTAAAATAGCAATGATCTGATAAAAGATGTCCGAGTGTAAGGGGCTCGGACGTAAAATCGTGAAAGTTAAAAAACATACGTCTTTCAAGGTTAAAACAAACACAGTCAATTAAAATATGCTTCACAGTTAAAACGGTGTCACAAAACTCGCACTTAGGTACTGCGTCCGCCTTAAGAAGAAAAGAGTGTGTTAAAAACGAGTGACCTAAGCGGAGCCGAGCAAGGACAACTTCCTCCTTACGATTCCTGCGAAAACAAGACTGCCACGGTTGACAATGGGCTTGATCTCGAAGAGCTTGTTAGCAACCTGTTCAGACCAAGATCTCTGCCACTGTGCCCGGAGCTCGATGGTGAAACGCTGCCGGAAATCAACATATGGAACCGGCAACGGAGAGTCGGACAGGGGGGTGGCTGACCTGGCAGCAGAATCTGCCAAATCATTGCCCCTGATTCCGACATGACCGGGCACCCAACAGAAGAGATTTGTGGTGGTGGCTGCCAGACGATGGAGCTGCTGGCGGATCGTGGAGAGAACAGGGTGAGGCCGATGCCTCACCGAGATCAAAGCCTGTAGCGAGCTAAGCGAGTCGGTGTAAAGCACACACCGACGATGATGCTTAGCTGCTATATGGTCCAAGGCAATGCTGATAGCATGCAACTCAGCAGTGAAGATGGAACACTACAGTGGGATCTGGTCTGCAATGATTACATCACAGCAGACCATGGCTGATCCCACAGAAGTGCCGGACTTCGAGCCATCTGTGAAGACAGGCAAGAAGTCCGGGTGCGCAGCACGATGGCTGGCAAAGAGTTGCCGGGACACACAGTCGGGTGTAAAGGCCTTCCCCGTCCTGCACAGGGAAAAATCGCAGGAAGGGGAAACAGCGAGCCGAGGTGGAAGTGGCTCAGCTGTCGACTGTGCGATGCCATCGAGACTGGTGTTGATGTCTCGCAGGTAACCTCGGACACGCAAACCGAAAGGACGAATGGCAGTCGGCCGATTCTGGTATAACATTTTCCACCTGGGACTGAAAATGCAGTCCCAAGTGGGATGGCCTGGCAGGGATCGCAATTTTGATGCATACTGCAGGGACAACTGCTGACGGCGAATAGATAAAGATGGTTCATCGGTCTCAACGTAGAGACTCTGGACCGGCGAAGTGCGGAAGGCCCCCGTGCACACACGGAGGGCCTGATGATGGAGTGGGTCCAGCACCTTCACCACCGAATCCCGGGCGGAGTCCTACACCTGGGATCCGTAGTCCAGTTTCGACCGGACAAGTGCACGGTAAAGATGGAGCAAAGAACATCGGTCCGCCCCCCAAGATAGGGAGGAGAGGACCTTGATGATGTTCAATGCCCGCGTGCACTTGGACCTGAGATGTCGGATATGTGACAAAAAGGTCAATTTCCGGTCGAAGATGAGACCGAGAAACTTGGTCTCCGCCACAACTGGAATGATGGTACCCCCGAGCCGCAGCTCGGGGTCCAGATGAAGATTACGCTTGCGGCAAAAGTGCACACAAGCGGTCTTCTGTGGGGAGAACCGGAACCCATTGGCCGTCGCCCAAACCGAGAGATTGTTCAGGGCAGTTTGCAGTTGTCGTTCAATGACCCTCATGCTGGACGAGAAGCAAAAGATGCTAAAGTCGTCAAGATAGAGGGCATTGCCTACAGTCGGAGGAAGTTGCCGTGTAATGGAATTTATCTTGACAGCGAAAAGCCTAACACTCAGGACGCAGCCTTGAGGCACCCCCTGTTCTTGGGGGAAAGGCCGCGATAGAGTGTTGCCGACACGGACTCGAAAAACACGAGAAGATAAAAAATTCGCGATGAAGATCGGCATGTGACCTCGCAAGCCGAAGCTGTGAAGGTCACGAAGAATGCCGAATCTCCATGCCGTGTGGTATGCTTTTTTCGATTTTTTCGATGTCGAAGAAAACTGACACCAGGTGCTCTCGTCGTAAAAAAGAATTCCTGATCGCCGATTCGAGGCGGATCAGGTGGTCTAAAGTAGACCGGTACCTGCGAAAGCCACACTGGGTGTTGGAAAGAAGGCCGTGATGTTCCAAATACCAGGCCAGCCTGGTATTTACAATCCTTTCCAACACCTTGCAGACGCAGCTCGTCAACGCAATTGGACGATAATTGGAAGGAATCTTGGGATCTTTGCCTGGCTTAGGGAAGGCCAAGACGATGCCTGGCTTAGGGGAAGGCCGGAAACTGCTCCTCGATGAAAATACGGTTGAAGAGTCGGAGCAGTCGATCCTTACTCGATGGTGACAGATGTTGAAGCATGGCATAATGGACATTGTCTGGCCCCACAGCTTGGTTGGTTGGTTGGTTGGTTGGTTGGGGTTTAATGGCGCATTAGCAACTATGGCTATAATGCGCCAAACATATGTCCAATAGGTAAAAGGATAAAAATCACGTTACCCCTTAACCAAAGTTAAAAATAAACTACAAAGACCAACAAAAATAGAAATTGCAGTAAAAAAGAACATGCAGAGCAACAATGAACAAATGTAAAAATATGTTATACGAATAAAAAAAAAATAACCCAGCTGTAAGCAAACTGGGTTAAAGATGTAGAGAAATAAAAAGGGAGTAAAACTACAAGCGATTAAAATATCCAGTAAATTTTAAAAATTGAAAAACAGCGTTAAAACAACAATGATCCGATAAAAGATGTCCGAGTGTAAGGGGCTCGGACGTAAAATCGTGAAAGTTAAAAAACATACGACGTTCGATGTTAAAACAATGACATGAAATTAAAATATGTTTGATCGTTAAAAAGGTGTCACAAAACTCACACTTGGGTTCGTCGTCCGCCCGTAAGAGAAACGAATGAGCAATAAACGAATGACCCAAGCTGAGCCGAGCAAGTACAACTTCCTCCTTGCGATTCCTGCGGTAACAAGACTGCCATGGTTTGAAGATAGGTTTGATCTCGAAGAGCTTGTTGGTAAGCTGTTCCGACCAAGACCTCTGCCACTGTGCCCGGAGCTCGGTGGAAAAACGCTGCCGGAAATCCAGATAGGGAACCGGCAACGGAGAGTCGGACAGGGGCGTGGCTGACCTGGCAGCAGAATCTGCCATATCATTACCCCTGATTCCGACGTGACCGGGCACCCAACAGAAGAGAATCGTGGTGGTGGCTGCCAGACGATGGAGCTGCTGGCGGATCTTAGAGAGAACAGGGTGAGGCCGATGCCTCACTGAGATCAAAGCCTGTAGCGAGCTAAGCGAGTCGGTGTAAAGCACACACCGACGATGATGCTTAGTCGCCACGTGGTCCAAGGCGAGGCTGATAGCGTGCAACTCTGCAGTGGGATCTGGTCTGCAATGATTACATCACAGCAGACCATGGCTGATCCCACCGATGTGCCGGACTTCGAGCCATCTGTAAAGACAGGCAAGAAGTCCGGGTGCTCAGCACGATGGCTGGCAAAGAGTTGCCGGTACACACAGTCGGGTGTAAAGGCCTTCCCCGTTCTGCACAGGGAAAAATCGCAGGAAGGGGAAACAGCGAGCCATGGTGGAAGTGGCTCAGCTGTCGACTGTGCAACGCTATCGAGACAGGTGTTGATGTCTCTGAGGTAGCCTCGGACACGCAAACCAAATGGACGAATGGCAGTCGGCCGATTATTGTAAAGTATTTCCCACTTCGGACGGAAAACGCAGTTCCAAGTGGGATGGCCAGGCAGAGATCGCAATTTACATGCATATTGTAGGGACAACTGCTGACGGCGAAGAGATAAAGCAGGTTCGTTGGTCTCAACATAAAGACTCTGGACCGGTGTGGTGCGGAAGGCTCCCGTGCAAACACGGAGAGCCTGGTGATGGAGGGGGTCCAGCACCTTCACCACCGAATCCCGGGCCGAGTCGTACACCTGGGATCCGTAGTCCAGTTTCGATCGGACAAGTGCACAGTACAGGCGGAGCAAAGAACATCGGTCCGCCCCCCAAGAAAGGGAGGAGAGGACCTTGACGATGTTCAATGCCCGCGTGCACTTGGACCTGAGATGACGTATATGTGGTAAAAAGGTCAATTTCCGATCGAATATGAGACCGAGAAACTTGGTCTCCGCCACAACTGGAATGATGTTACCCCCGAGCCGCAGCTCGGGATCCAGGTGAAGATTACGCTTGCGGCAAAAGTGCACACAAGCGGTCTTCTGTGGGGAGAACCGAAACCCGTTTGCCGTCGCCCAAACCGAAAGATTGTTCAGGGCAATTTGCAGTTGTCTTTCAATGACCCTCATGCTGGAAGATGAGCAAAAGATGCTAAAGTCATCAACATAGAGGGCATTGCCTACTGAAGGAGGAAGTTGTCTAGTTATGGAATTAATCTTGACAGCGAAAAGCGTAACACTCAGAACGCAGCCTTGTGGCACCCCCTGTTCTTGGGGGTACGGCCGCGACAGAGTGTTACCGACACGGACACGAAAAGAGCGTGTCGATAAGAAGTTGGAGATGAAGATCGGCATGTGACCTCTCAAGCCGAAGCTGTGGAGGTCACGAAGAATGCCGAATCTCCAAGCCGTGTCGTACGCTTTTTCGATGTCGAAGAAAATTGACACCAGGTGCTCTCTTCTTAAAAATGAATTTCTGATAGCCGATTCGAGGCGTATCAGATGGTCAAGAGTTGACCGTTGCCTGCGAAAGCCACACTGGGTGTTGGAAAGAAGGTTGTGATGTTCTAAATACCAGATGAGTCTGGCATTTACCATTCTTTATAACACCTTGCACACGCAGCTCGTCAATGCGATGGGACGACAATTGGAAGGAATCTTGGGATCTTTGCCTGGCTTGGGGAAGGCCAAGACGATGGCCTCCCGCCAGGTTGGTTGGTTGGTTGTTTGGGGTTTTTTGGCGCAATAGCAACTAAGGCTATATTGCGCCAAACAAACGATAAAAAGGGTAAAAGACATGAAACCCACAACCAAAGTTAAAAAGAACACAAACGAAACGACACAAAATCAATAAGTAAAAAGTGTAAAAGAAACAACAAGAGTAGAAGTTAACAATAAAAATGGGTGTATAGGACCTATGTAAAATTCCAAACAAGAGTAAAACTAGAAAATATAGTAAAAATCAGAGACGTGTAAAATAACCAGTAAAACGTAAAAAGTCAAAAACAGGAGTTAAAAACGATTCATCAGATAAAAGATGGCCGAGTGTAAGAGGCTCAGCCATAAAATTGTGGAAATTAAAATACAATTTACGTTCAAGGTTAAAAGCTGGACACTGAATTAAAATATGTTTCACAGTTAAAACGGTGTCACAAAACTCGCACTCAGGTACTGCGTCCGCCTTAAGTAGAAAAGAGTGAGTTAAAAACGAGTGACCTAAGCGGAGCCGAGCAAGGACAACTTCCTCCTTATGATTCCTGCGGTAAAAAGACTGCCACGGTTTGACGATAGGTTTGATCTCAAAGAGCTTGTTGGTAAGCTGTTCTGACCAAGATCTCTGCCACTGTGCCCGGAGCTCGGTGGAAAAACGCTGCCGGAAATCCACATATGGAACCGGCAACGGAGAGTCGGACAGGGGCGTGGCTGACCTGGCAAGCAGAATCTGCCAAATCATTGCCCCTGATTCCGACATGACCGGGCACCCAACAGAAGAGAATCGTGGTGGTGGCTGCCAGACGATGGAGTTGCTGGCGGATCTTGGAGAGAACAGGGTGAGGCCGATGCCTCACCGAGATCAAAGCCTGTAGCGAGCTAAGCGAGTCGGTGTAAAGCACACACCGACGATGATGCTTAGCTGCTATATGGTCCAAGGCAATGCTGATAGCATGCAACTCAGCAGTGAAGATGGAACACTGCAGTGGGATCTGGTCTGCAATGATTACATCACAGCAGACCATGGCTGATCCCACAGAAGTGCCGGACTTCGAGCCATCTGTGAAGACAGGCAAGAAGTCCGGGTGCGCAGCACGATGGCTGGCAAAGAGTTGCCGGTACACACAGTCGGGTGTAACCTCCCGCCAGGAGTCCGGAAACTGCTCCTCGAGAAAAATGCGATTGAAGAGATGGAGCAGCCGATCCTTACTCAATGGTGAAAGATGTTGGAGCATGGCATAATGGACATTGTCCGGCCCAACAGCAGAGGCACGAGAAGAGTGCAGAGCAAGGCGAAGCTCCTCCGCTGTGAATGGCCTGTTGTAAGACTCCAGGCCATTCGAGTGGAAAGACAGCGGAGAGCGCTCCGCCCTGCCCTTCTGGGCCAAAAACTCGGGGGAGTAAGAGGAAGACGAAGAGATGGAAGAGAAGGACTCCCCCAGAGTATCGGCAATTGCTTTGGGATCAGCAATTGCCTGTCCATTGTGCTCCAGGATCGATAACGAGTGGGACGTGTAGTTCCCACTCATCTTCCGGACTTTATCCCACACGACCTTAGAAGTAGTCGTGCGGGTGATAGAAGATGTATACTTGATCCAGGATTCCTTCTGGCTCTGGCGTCGGACGAAACGAGCTTTCGCCCTGGCGCGTTTGAAATTTTCGAGGTTGGGGGTTGTCGGATATCTCCGAAACACCCCCCAAGCCTTGTTCTGAGCCTTACGAGCTGCGGTGCAATCTGGATTCCACCACGGTTTCGGAAAGCGAGGAAACCGTGTAGAAGTTTGAGGAATAGTTGATGCAGCTGCATCTACGATACAGTCCGTTATCTCCGCTACTGCGACATTGATGGGCTCCTGGCTGACAGAGTGGTCGCCGAGCTCAGAGAGCAGCTCGAAACCACCCCAGTCAGCCCGATCGAGCCTCCACCGTGAGACGCGTGAAGGGCTGCAAGGCCACCCACGGGAGATGGTGCACACCACGGAGAGGTGATCGCTTCCATACGGGTGGTCCTCGTTGGTTGGTTGGTTGTTTGGGGTTTTTTTGGCGCAACAGCAACTAAGGCTATATTGCGCCAAACAAACGATAAAAAGGGTAAAAGACATGAAAACCCACAACCGAATTTAAAACAGACACAAATAACGCATAATAAAAACGAGATGTAGAAAAAGAGTAAAAGAGAGCAACAAGTGTAAAATCAACAAGTATAAAATCAACAATAGCAACGGGTGTATAGGACCCATGTAAAATACAACAGGTAAAACACAGGTAAAAACCCAGTAAAAAAGAGAAAATTCATAAACGAGTAAAATAACCGGTAAAGCGTAAAAAGTCGAAATCAGTAGTTAAAAGTGAATCATCGGATAAAAGATGTCCGAGTGTAAGGGGCTCGGACGTAAAATCGTGAAAGGTAAAAAACAAACGTCGTTCAAGGTTAAAAGCTGGACAAGAAATTAAAATATGTTTAACTGTTAAAATGGTGTCACAAAACTCGCACTTAGGTACTGCGTCCGCCTTAAGAAGAAAAGAGTGGGTTAAAAACGAGTGACCTAAGCGGAGCCGAGCAAGGACAACTTCCTCCTTACGATTCCTGCGAAAACAAGACTGCCACGGTTTGACAATGGGCTTGATCTCGAAGAGCTTGTTAGCAACCTGTTCAGACCAAGATCTCTGCCACTGTGCCCGGAGCTCGATGATGAAACGCTGCCGGAAATCCACATATGGAACCGGCAACGGAGAGTCGGACAGGGGCGTGGCTGACCTGGCAGCAGAATCTGCCAAATCATTGCCCCTGATTCCGACATGACCGGGCACCCAACAGAAGAGAATTGTGGTGGTGGCTGCCAGACGATGGAGCTGCTGGCGGATCGTGGAGAGAACAGGGTGAGGCCGATGCCTCACCGAGATCAAAGCCTGTAGCGAGCTAAGCGAGTCGGTGTAAAGCACACACCGACGATGATGCTTAGGTCTGCTCTGGTCTGCAATGATTACATCACAGCAGACCATGGCTGATCCCACAGAAGTGCCGGACTTCGAGCCATCTGTGAAGACAGGCAAGAAGTCCGGGTGCGCAGCACGATGGCTGGCAATGAGTTGCCGGTACACACAGTCGGGTGTAAAGGCCTTCCCCGTCCTGCACAGGGAAAAATCGCAGGAAGGGGAAACAGCGAGCCAAGGTGGAAGTGGCTCAGCTGTCGACTGTGCGATGCTATCGAGACTGGTGTTGATGTCTCGCAGGAAACCTCGGACACGCAAACCGAAAGGATGAATGGCAGTCGGCCGATTCTGGTATAACATTTCCCACCTGGGACTGAAAACGCAGTCCCAAGTGGGATGGCCTGGCAGGGATCGCAATTTTGATGCATACTGTAGGGACAACTGCTGCGGCGAATAGATAAATATGGTTCATCGGTCTCAACGTAGAGACTCTGGACCGGTGAAGTGCGGAAGGCCCCCGTGCACACACGGAGGGCCTGATGATGGAGTGGGTCCAGCACTTTCACCACCGAATCCCGGGTGGAGTCATACACCTGGGATCCGTAGTCCAGTTTCGACCGGACAAGTGCACGGTAAAGGCGGAGCAAAGAACATCGGTCCGCCCCCCAAGAGAGGGAGGAGAGGACCTTGATGATATTCAATGCCCGCGTGCACTTGGACCTGAGATGTCGAATATGAGATAAAAAGGTCAATTTCCGGTCGAAGATGAGACCGAGAAACTTGGTCTCCGCCACAACTGGAATGATGTTACCCCCGAGCCGCAGCTCGGGGTCCAGATGAAGATTACGCTTGCGGCAAAAGTGCACGCAAGCGGTCTTCTGTGGGGAGAACCGGAACCCATTGGGCGTCGCCCAAACCGAGAGATTGTTCAGGGCAGTTTGCAGTTGTCGTTCAATGACCCTCATGCTGGACGATGAGCAAAAGATGCTAAAGTCATCAACATAGAGGGCATTGCCTACAGTCGGAGGAAGTTGCCGTGTAATGGTTGGTTGGTTGGTTGTTTGGGGTTTTTTGGCGCAATAGCAACTAAGGCTATATTGCGCCAAACAAACGATAAAAAGGGTAAAAGACATGAAAACCCACAACCAAAGTTAAAAGAGACACAAATAACACATAATAAAAACGAGATGTAGGAAAAGAGTAAAAGAGAGCAACAAGTGTAAAATCAATAAGTATAAAATCAGCAATAACAATGGGTGTATAGGACCCATGTAAAAAACAACAGGTAAAACACAGCTAAAAAACCAGTAAAGAGAAAATTCATAAACGAGTAAAATAACCGGTAAAGCGTAAAAATTCGAAAACAGTGTTAAAATAGCAATGATCTGATAAAAGATGTCCGAGTGTAAGGGGCTCGGACGTAAAATCGTGAAAGTTAAAAAACAGACGTCTTTCAAGGTTAAAACAAACACAGTCAATTAAAATATGCTTCACAGTTAAAACGGTGTCACAAAACTCGCACTTAGGTACTGCGTCCACCTTAAGAAGAAAAGAGTGTGTTAAAAACGAGTGACCTAAGCGGAGCACCGTGTAATGGAATTTATCTTGACAGCGAAAAGCGTAACACTCAGGACGCAGCCTTGTGGCACACCCTGTTCTTGGGGGAAAGGCCGCGATAGAGTGTTGCCGACACGAACTCGAAAAATACGAGAAGATAAAAAGTTTGCAATGAAGATCGGCATGTGACCTCGCAAGCCGAAGCTGTGAAGGTCGCGAAGAATGCCGAATCTCCATGCCGTGTCGTACGCTTTTTCGATGTCGAAGAAAATGGACACCAGGTGCTCTCGACGTAAAAAAGAATTCCTGATCGCCGATTCGAGGCGGATCAGGTGGTCTAAAGTAGACCGATGCCTGCGAAAGCCACACTGGGTGTTGGAAAGAAGGCCGTGATGCTCCAAATACCAGGCCAGCCTGGTATTTACCATCCTTTCCAACACCTTGCAGACGCAGCTCGTCAACGCAATTGGACGATAATTCGAAGGAATCTTGGGATCTTTTCCTGGCTTAGGGAAGGCCAAGACGATAGCCTCCCGCCAGGTGTCCGGAAACTGCTCCTCGATGAAAATACGGTTGAAGAGGCGGAGCAGTCGATCCTTACTCGATGGTGAGAGATGTTGGAGCATGGCATAATGGACATTGTCTGGCCCCACAGCAGATGCACGAGAAGTGTGCAGAGCACGGCGAAGCTCCTCCGCTGTGAATGGCCTGTTGTAAGACTCCAGGCCATTCGAATGGAACGACAGCGGAGAGCGTTCAGCCCTGCTCTTCTGGGCCAGAAACTCGGGGGAGTACGAGGAAGATGAGGAGATGGAGGAGAATGACTCCCCCAGAGTGTCGGCAATTGCACGAGGATCAGCAATTGCCTGTCCATTGTGCTCCAGGATCGAAAATGAGTGGGACGTGTACTTCCCACCCATCTTCCGGACCTTATCCCACACAACCTTAGAACTGGTCGTGCGGGTGATAGAAGATGTATATTTCATCCAAGATTCCTTCTGGCTCTGGCGCCGGACGAAACGGGCTTTCGCCCTGGCGCGTTTGAATGCTTCGAGGTTGGGGGACGTCGGATATCTCCGAAACACCCCCCAAGCCTTGTTCTGAGCCTTACGAGCTGCGGTGCAGTCGGGATTCCACCACGGTTTTGGGAACCGTGGAAACCGAGTCGAGGTCTGAGGAATAGTAGAGGCAGCTGCATGGACGATACAGTCCGTCAACTCCGCCACTGCGACATTGATGGGCTCCTGGCTGACAGAGTGCTCATCGAGCTCAGACAAGAGCTCGAAGCCACTCCAATCAGCCCGATCAAGCCTCCACCGGGAGACACGCGCAGGGCTGCAAGGCCCCCCACGAGAGATGGTACACACCACGGGGAGGTGATCGCTTCCATAGGGATTGTCCTCGACCTCCCATGTAAAGAGTGGAAGGATCGGGGAGGAGCAGATGGTGAGATCAATGGCAGTGAAAGTGCGGGTTGGGGAGTGAAAGTAAGTGCTGACACCGGTGTTCAACAGGGAGAGAGAAGGATCCAGGAGCCACTGCTCCAGGACCCCGCCCCTCCCGTTGGTGTCAGCACTGCCCCAAAGTGGACTGTGTCCGTTGAGGTCCCCCATAATGAGGAAGGGGGACGGCAGCTGCGAGACGAGATCATCAAGGTCTTCCTGGAAGACGATGCTCCCAGGTGGAAGATATACAGAGCAGACAGTCAGTGAGAACCCCACGAAGAGACGGATGGCTACCGCCTCCAAGTTGGTGGTGAGGGGTACGACCTGGAATGGAGAATGGTTGCTCACGAGGATGGCGATACCCCCGCGAGCTGGACCATCTCCATCCCGGTCCCGGCGAACTAGTGAAAAGTGCCGGATCGTGGGATCTGTGACTGGCTGCAAGTATGTCTCCTGCAGACACACACAGATGGGCTGGTGTGCCTGAAGGTGGGCCTTGATGTCGTCAAGATTCCTCTGGAATCCACGACAATTCCATTGTAGGAGTGTGGCCATCTCAGGACTTAGAAGAGTGGGCGGACGACGTGTTCCTATTCAACTTAACCGTCACAGAGGACGGTTTAGTGAATAGGGGACGGTCGGTATCCATGTCCTCGGAATCGTCCGAGGGGCATGGATCGGTGACCGCCCTTTGTGGTGCTGTTATTTTCTTTTTAGGCCCCGGTGGGGGCCCCTTTGGTTTGGAAGGTCTTGCTGTCTGAGGTCGGGAAGGAGGAGGCCTTCCGGTGGAGGTGGAAGGCTGAGCTGCAGGAATGGAAACCGGGGTTGATGTCGAAGTCGACACCACCCTCGGTCTCGCCTGCGTGAGGAGGTACTTCGCAGCTGGCGAGAAAGACTCAGTAGGTGGTACACTGATGTCTGTCTGCACCGCAACCGAAGTCATTGGAATAATGGGCTTTCCAATGACTGCACTGGCATAGGAAACCTTGCCAGGCGGTGCGGGCGGTGCAGCAAGCTTTCTCGCTTCAGCATATGAGATGTTGTTCATTACTTTGAGGCGTTGTACCTCCTTTTCCTCTTTCCACTTTGGACAGTCGCGGGAGTACGCCGGATGTTCGCCACTGCAGTTCACACAGCATGCCTTTTCTGCTGTGCAGTCAGGATCGAAATGATCCTTACTGCCACAACGAGCACAGGTGGGCTTGCCCCTGCATGCTGTGCGGGCATGACCGTATATCTGACACTGAAAACAGCGCAGAGGGTTTGGGATATACGGCCGAACCTCACAATGTAAGTAACCTGCCTTGATGGAAGAAGGCAGGCGTGGCGTATTGAATGTCACAATCAACACCCGGGTGGGTGTTAATTTCCCATCACGGCGTGTCGAAACCCGGTGGACCGCTGTTACTCCTTGAGGTGTGAGCCCCGAGAGGATTTCCTCCTCAGTGACTTTGAGGAGGCCCCACTCGGTGATCACACCCCTAGAGGAATTCAAAGTTTTATGGGGAGTGACTTCGACAGCCACCCCACCAATTTCTTTGACTTTCAGGAGCAGTTCAGAATGTTTCGAACAAGCGGTCTCAACCTGCAAGTCGCCAGATCTTAAGCGCTTGACGGATTTCGGCTCTCCCGCAAGACCTTTCAAACCTTTATTGACAAAAAATGGGGACATGTCCCCAAGTACCTGATCACCCGTGGAGTGGATGATCAGGAACTTTGGGAACGAAGACACAGACACAGAAGAAGACGACAGTGATAACTTAGACGAAGACGGGGGTTCATGTCGAGCCCTCTTGTTTCCAATGATCGAATTTTCCTCACTCTCTCTCATGTTTATTTTAGTGTGGTTCAGTGCCCACCCTCCACGGAGCCCAACAAGGGGACGCCCAGTCGGGCGCCAGGGCTACGCAGGCACTATACCCACACAGACAGTGAGCCAAGCCCTCACAAATAAATACAAAGAAAATAAAAAGAGAAATGTGCAGAACAAAAACGTTCTACACAAATGAAACAAAGTGTAAAATAAGAAAATCGTGAATGGCCAAACTGGCCTCACAAAGAAAAGATAACGACAAAATGAAAATAAGTTGTGAGGAAACTTGTAAACCTGTACCCGGACCGTGGGCAAGGTTACTCACCGCTCTGCACGGTTGACCCTAGCAGGACCTGCCCACCAGCCGATTGCTCCTGGGGGGGCCACCCCGGGAGCTCCCGTTTACCGGAAGCAGAGGCCAAAGCAGTGTATAGCAGAGGCCCCGGAATCCGCTGCCCAGCCCCGCGACAGACAGGCTCCCCAATGGCAAGACGGCCAATGGGGACCACGCCAGTCATGAGCTGAGGAGAGAAGACGGGGACCCCCGAGCAACTACCAGGATCCTCCTTTCCCGGGACACGGGTCTCCGCGCACGGCAAACACGCGGGCGAGCGTTTAGGACCCTGCGAAGGTAACCGAGCCAGCGGGAACCTTCACAGGGTGGTCCCCCCTCACCACGTACAGGCGCTCACACCGAGGGGGGGCCCCACAGCAGATGCACGAGAAGTGTGCAGAGCACGGCGAAGCTCCTCCGCTGTGAATGGCCTGTTGTAAGACTCCAGGCCATTCGAATGGAAGGACAGCGGAGAGCTTTCGGCCCTGCTCTTCTGGGCCAGAAACTCGGGGGAGTAGGAGGACAGAGAAGAGATGGTGCAGAATGACTCCCCCAGTATGTTGGCAATTGCTCGAGGCTCAGCAATTGCCTGTCCATTGTGCTCCACGATCGATAATGAGTGGGACGTGTATTTCCCACCCATCTTCCGGACCTTATCCCACACGACCTTAGAACTGGTCGTGCGGGTGATAGAAGATGTATATTTCATCCAAGATTCCTTCTGGCTCTGGCGCCGGACGAAACGGGCTTTCGCCCTGGCGCGTTTGAATGCTTCGAGGTTGGGGGACGTCGGATATCTCCGAAACACCCCCCAAGCCTTGTTCTGAGCCTTACGAGCTGCGGTGCAGTCGGGATTCCACCACGGTTTTGGGAACCGTGGAAACCGAGTCGAGGTCTGACGAATAGTAGAGGCATCTGCATGGACGATGCAGTCCGTCAACTCCGCCACTGCAACATTGATGGGCTCCTGGCTGACAGAGTGCTCATCGAGCTCAGACAAGAGCTCGAAGCCACTCCAATCAGCTCGATCATGCCTCCCGGGAGACACGCGAAGGGCTGCAAGGCCCCCCACGAGAGATGGTACACACCACGGGGAGGTGATCGCTAC
This sequence comes from Ryuthela nishihirai, assembly GCA_038380435.1. Classification (NCBI taxonomy): domain Eukaryota; kingdom Metazoa; phylum Arthropoda; class Arachnida; order Araneae; family Heptathelidae; genus Ryuthela; species Ryuthela nishihirai. The sequence goes on from JAWZYU010000017.1 coordinate 1,412,782, forward strand.
CGTAGGGATTGTCCTCGACCTCCCATGTAAAGAGTGGAAGGATCGAGGAGGAGCAGATGGTGAGGTCAATGGCAGTGAATGTGCGGGTTGGGGTGTGAAAGTAGGTACTGACACCGGTGTTCAACAGGGAGAGCGATGGATCCAGGAGACACTGCTCCAAGACCCGGCCCCTCCCGTTGGTGTCAGCACTGCCCCAGAGCGGACTGTGTCCGTTGAAGTCCCCCATGATGAGGAAGGGGGACGGCAGCTGCGAGACGAGGTCATCAAGGTCATCCCGGAAAACGATGCTTCCGGGTGGGAGATAGACAGAACAGACAGTCAACGAAAATCCCACAAAGAGGCGGATGGCTACCGCCTCTAAGTTCGTATGAAGGGGAATGACCTGGAATGGAGAATGGTTGCTCACGAGGATGGCAACACCTCCGTGAGCTGGACCATCTCCATCCCGGTCCCGGCGAACGAGAGAAAAGTGCCGGATAGTGGGATTGTTGGCTGTCTGCAAAAATGTCTCCTGAAGGCACACGCAGAGGGGTTGGTGCGCCCTCAGGAGGACCTTGATGTCGTCAATATTCCTCTGGAATCCACGACAGTTCCATTGAAGGAGTGTGGCCATCTCAGGTCTTGGAAGAAGTGGCGGACGACTTACGATTTATTTTAACCGTCGCCAGCGACGGTTTAGGAAAATTAGGGCGGTCGGTGTCCATGTCCTCGGAGTCGCCCGAGCAACGTGGATGAGAGACCGCCAAACGCGAAGGAGGTAAATTTTCTTTTTGGGCCCCGGCGGGGGCCCCTTGGGTTTTGTAGGTCTTGCTGTCTGTGGGCGGGGTGGAGGGGGCCTTCCGGAGGTGGAAGTAGAAGGCACAGACACAGGAATAGAAACCTGTGTCGATGTCGAGATTGACACCGACGTCGGCTTCGCCTGCGTCAAGAGGTACCTAGCAGCAGGCGAGAAAGATTCAGCTGGTGGAACGCTGATGTCGGTCTGCACCGCCACGGAAGCCGTCGTAATGACGGGCTTTCCGACGACCGCACCGGCATAGGAGACCTTGCCAGGTGGGGCAGGCGGTGCAGCGAGCTTTCTCGCCTCTGGATAGCTGATGTTATGAAGGGTCTTGAGGCGCTGTACCTCTTTCTCCTCCATCCACTTCGGACAGTCGCGGGAGAACGCCGGATGGTCACCACGGCAGTTTACACAGCATGCCTTTTCTGCTGTGCAGTCAGGTTCGAGATGATCCTGACTACCACAACGAGCACAGGTGGGCTTGCCCCGGCATGCGGTGCGGGCATGGCCAAACCTCTGACATTGAAATCAACGCAGAGGGTTGGGGATAAATGGCCGCACCTCGCAGTGTAAGTATCCTGCCTTGATGGAAGTAGGCAGGCGTGGTGTGTTGAAAGTTAGGATAAGTACCCTGGTGGGCTCTAACTTTCCATTACGGCGTGACGAAACCCGGTGGACTGCAATCACCCCCTAGGCCGAAAGCTCCGAGAGGATTTCCTCCTCAGAAACCTTGAGGAGGCCCCACTCGGAGATCACGCCCCGGGAGGAATTGAGCGTTTTGTGTGGAGTGACTTCGACTGCCACTCCACCAATCGCTGTAACCTTCAATAAAAGCTCCGAGTGCTGGGAGCATGCAGTCTCCACCTGCAAGTCACCAGATCTTAGGCGCTTGACAGATTTCGGTTCTCCCGCAAGACCTTGAATACCCTTGTGTATAAAAAACTGGGACGTGTCCCCAAGAACCTGATCACCCGTAGAGTGGATGATCAGGAACTTCGGATACGGAGACACACACGAAGACGAAGGCAAAGACAGAGAAGTTGGGTGTTCATGGCGCCCTTCTTCGCGGCATTGATCGGATTTTTATGAGTTGGAGAACTCATGTTTGGTTTTAAACAATTCAGTGCCCGTTTTCCCCACCCACCATGGAGTCCAACAAGGGGACGCCCAGTTGGGCGCCAGGGCTGCCCGGGCACCATACCCACACAGCCAGTGAGCCAAGCCCTCACTACAAAACAAAAAGGAAAAGTAAAAGAGAAATGGTGGCAAACTCGTCGGAGTTCCCACAAAAGAAAAGAAGCAACAAAGCAATAAAGTGTGAGGCAAGAGCTGGCCTCACAAAAGAAAGAAAACTAAAAAATTAGTAAATGTGTGGGGAAACTCGCAAACCGTTGTCCGGACGGTGGACAAGGTTACTCACTGAACAGCATAGTTGACCCTAGCAGGACCAGCCCACCAGCCGATTGATCCTGAGGGGGCCGCCCCAGGACCTCCCGTTTACCTGAAGCAGAGGCCAAAGCAGTGTATATCAGCGGCCCCGGAAGTCGCTGCCCAGCCCCGCGACAGACAGGTTCCCCAATGGCAATACGGCCAAAGGGGACCCCACCAGTCATGAGCTGGGGAGAGAAGACGGGGACCCCTGAGCAACTGCCAGGATCCTCCTTTCCAGGGACACGGGTCTCCGCGCACGGCAAACACGCGGACGAGCGTTTAGGACCCTGTGAAGGTAACCGAGCCAGCGGAACCTTCACAGGGTGGTCCCCTCACCACGGACAGGCTCTCGCATCGAGGGGATGAGACCGAGAAACTTGGTCTCCGCCACAACTGGAATGATGTTACCCCCGAGCCGCAGCTCGGGGTCCAGATGAAGATTACGCTTGCGGCAAAACTGCACGCAAGCGGTCTTCTGTGGGGAGAACCGGAACCCATTGGCCGTCGCCCAAACCGAGAGATTGTTCAGGGCAGTTTGCAGTTGTCGTTCAATGACCCTCATGCTGGACGATGAGCAAAAGATGCTAAAGTCATCAACATAAAGGGCATTGCCTACAGTCGGAGGAAGTTGCCGTGTAATGGAATTTATCTTGACAGCGAAAAGCGTAACACTCAGGACGCAGCCTTGTGGCACTCCCTGTTCTTGGGGGAAAGGCCGCGATAGACTGTTGCCGACACGAACTCGAAAAATACGAGAAGATAAAAAGTTTGCAATGGAGATCGGCATGTGACCTCGCAAGCCGAAGCTGTGAAGGTCATGAAGAATGCCGAAGCTGTGAAGGTCATGAAGAATGCCGAATCTCCATGCCGTGTCGTACGCTTTTTCGATGTCGAAGAAAATGGACACCAGGTGCTCTCGACGTAAAAAAGAATTCCTGATCGCCGATTCGAGGCTGATCAGGTGGTCTAAAGTAGACCGGTGCCTGCGAAAGCCACACTGGGTGTTGGAAAGAAGGCCGTGATGTTCCAAATACCAGGCCAGCCTGGTATTTACCATCCTTTCCAACACCTTGCAGACGCAGCTCGTCAACGCAATTGGACGATAATTGGAAGGAATCTTGGGATCTTTGCCTGGCTTAGGGAAGGCCAAGACGATGGCCTCCAGCCAGGAGTCCGGAAACTGCTCCTCGATGAAAATACGGTTGAAGAGGCGGAGCAGTCGATCCTTACTCGATGGTGAGAGATGTTGGAACTTGGCATAATGGACATTGTCTGGCCCCACAGCAGATGCACAAGAAGTGTGCAGAGCACGGCGAAGCTCCTCCGCTGTGAATGGCCTGTTGTAAGACTCCAGGCCATTCGAATGGAAGGACAGCGGAGAGCGTTCAGCCCTGCTCTTCTGGGCGAGAAACTCGGGGGAGTACGAGGAAGATGAGGAGATGGAGGAGAATGACTCCCCCAGAGTGTCGGCAATTGCACGAGGATCAGCAATTGCCTGTCCATTGTGCTCCAGGATCGAAAATGAGTGGGACGTGTACTTCCCACCCACCTTCCGGACCTTATCCCACACAACCTTAGAACTGGTCGTGCGGGTGATAGAAGATGTATATTTCATCCAAGATTCCTTCTGGCTCTGGCGCCGGACGAATGGCGCGTTTGAATGCTTCGAGGTTGTGGGACGTCGGATATCTCCGAAACACCCTCCAAACCTTGTTCTGAGCCTTACGAGCTGCGGTGCAGTCGGGATTCCACCACGGTTTTGGAAACCGTGGAAACCGAGTCGGGGTCTGAGGAATAGTAGAGGCAGCTGCATGGACGATACAGTCCGTCAACTCCGCCACTGCGACATTGATGGGCTCCTGGCTGACAGAGTGCTCATCGAGCTCAGACAAGAGCTCGAAGCCACTCCAATCAGCCCGATCAAGCCTCCACCGGGAGACACGCGAAGGGCTGCAAGGCCCCCCACGAGAGATGGTACACACCACGGGGAGGTGATCGCTTCCATAGGGATTGTCCTCGACCTCCCATGTAAAGAGTGGAAGGATCGAGGAGGAACAGATGGTGAGGTCAATGGCAGTGAATGTGCGGGTTGGGGTGTGAAAGTAGGTACTGACACCGGTGTTCAACAGGGAGAGCGATGGATCCAGGAGACACTGCTCCAAGACCCGGCCCCTCCCGTTGGTGTCAGCACTGCCCCAGAGCGGACTGTGGCCGTTGAAGTCCCCCATGATGAGGAAGGGGGACGGCAGCTGCGAGACGAGGTCATCAAGGTCATCCCGGAAAACGATGCTTCCGGGTGGGAGATAGACAGAACAGACAGTCAACGAAAATCCCACAAAGAGGCGGATGGCAACCGCCTCTAAATTTGTGGTGAGGGGAATGACCTGGAATGGAGAATGGTTGCTCACGAGGATGGCAACACCCCCCCCCCCCGTGAGCTGGACCATCTCCATCCCGGTCCCGGCGAACGAGAGAAAAGTGCCGGATAGTGGGATTATTGGCTGTCTGCAAGAATGTCTCCTGAAGGCACACGCAAAGGGGTTGGTGTGCCCTCAGGAGGACCTTGATGTCGTCAATATTCCTCTGGAATCCACGACAGTTCCATTGAAGGAGTGTGGCCATCTCAGGTCTTAGAAGAAGTGGCGGACGACTTGCGATGTCCGAGTGTAAGGGGCTCGGACGTAAAATCATGGAAGTTAAAAAACATACGTCGTTCAAGGTTAAAACAATGACATTCAAGTAAAATATGTTTAACTGTTAAAACGGTGTCACAAAACTCGCACTTAGGTACTGCGTCCGCCTTAAGAAGAAAAGTGTGTGTTAAAAACGAGTGACCTAAGCGGAGCCGAGCAAGGACAACTTCCTCTTTACGATTCCTGCGAAAACAAGACTGCCACGGTTTGACAATGGGCTTGATCTCGAAGAGCTTGTTAGCAATCTGTGCAGACCAAGATCTCTGCCACTGTGCCTGGAGCTTGATGGTGAAACGCTGCCGGAAATCCACATATGGAACCGGCAACGGAGTCGGACAGGGGCGTGGCTGACCTGGCAGCAGAATCTGCCAAATCGTTGCCCCTGATTCCGACATGACCGGGCACCCAACAGAAGAGAATCGTGGTGGTGGCTGCCAGACGATGGAGCTGCTGGCGGATCTTGGAGAGAACAGGGTGAGGCCGATGCCTCACAGAGATCAAAGCCTGTAGCGAGCTAAGCGAGTCGGTGTAAAGCACACACCGACGATGATGCTTAGTTGCTATATGGTCCAAGGCAATGCTGATAGCATGCAACTCAGCAGTGAAGATGGAACACTGCTGTGGGATCTGGTCTGCAATGATTACATCACAGCAGACCATGGCTGATCCCACAGAAGCGCCGGACTTCGAGCCATCTGTGAAGACAGGCAAGAAGTCCGGGTGAGCAGCACGATGGCTGGCAAAGAGTTGCCGGGACACACAGTCTGGTGTAAAGGCCTTCCCTGTCCTGCACAGGGAAATTATTTCTTGGTAAGAGGGGTCTCGCATTTAGAGGTTCTTCCAGCAAAATAGGGTCATCGGATAGTGGGGATAATGGTAACTTCCTCGGGATTATTGAGTTGCTCGCTCAATATAATCCGTTGTTGAGAGAACATGTGACTGAAGTTCAAGAGTCACAACAAGAAGGGAAGAGACTTCAGGCTCACTACCTTACAGCGGATTCTCAAAACGAGTTCATTAAGGCTTGCAGCTACAAGGTTCTTCAAGCTGTACTCTTAGAAAGAGAAAAATCAAAGTATTTTTCAATACTAGCTGACGCTACTCCAGATACATCTCATAATGAGCAAATGACATTAATTTTAAGATACATTCTAGACGGCGATTCTTCATTTAAAATAATGGAGAGGTTCATAGGTTTTGTAAAGTGCAATAAGAAAACTGGACAAGAAATTGCAAATGTACTCATTGAAGAGTTAGAGAAGCATAAGATCCCTTTAAAAGATTGCAGTGGGCAGGGATATGACAATGGAGCGAATATGGCTGGTGCATACAATGGCGCGCAAGCCATTATAAGTGCGCTAAATCCATTTGCCATATTTTCTAACTGTAGTGCACAGTCTAAATTTGTGTGGTGTGAACGCTGCTGAATGCTGTGAAGATGCTATTACGTTTTTTGGTATGGTTCAAAAAGTATATAACTTCTTTTTAAAGAGCCCTCAGAGATACTAGAGAATACAATAGGTTGTTCCTTGCATAGCCTATCAAAAACAAGATGGTCTGCTCCTGTTAAACCATTTTCCAAACACCTATCACTCATCAAACATGCATTAAATCAATGCAAAAATTTTAATCTCTCAGCTGAGTGTAAAACGGAATTGATGGGAATAAAACGATACCTGGAATCATTTAAGTGCACTTTGATGGCAACAATCTGGTTCAAAATTCTCTCGGCAATTGACATTCGCAACAAGGTTCTACAAGCTCGTGATGCAACTCTTTGATGTAGAGATTGATAATATTCGCGATCTGATCCAGGAACTGAAACAACTCCGTGATAAATGGGAGAACTTATTAAATGAAGCAAAAGTAGTGGCCACCTCATTAGCAAGTGATCTTCCTGCAGAGACAGAACTTCCGAAGACGAGAGTGAAAAGAAGGAATGAATGCCTTTCTCCAGAAACTACTTTAGATACCAAGTTTCTAAACAACTTGGTATCTAAAGGGTTAAACTGTAGTAATGCAATTAAAAACCGAAGAGTTTTTCTTAAAAGGAATGGTTCGCTTTTAAAAAAATTAAATTATCGTTTGAAAAAGCATTAAGGTGAAAAAGAAATCGTTAACGGAGCCATTACTGAAAAATGTCTTACCGGCGCTTACCGCCCTACTTTCACCACTGTTTAAAACACTTACAGAATTGAAGATTCTTCGAAAAATTTTACTTCTTCAAGAATGAGAGAATAAGAGGATTTATTCTTGCTACAGTTGACATAGAAGTAATTTAAAAGAAAAGTAAAAAAAAAACCGCGAAAGATTCGTGGAATCGGAGCACACAACAACACGACTGCTCGCCTTGTGCAGCTGCAGGCGAAATCACCTTTTTAGTTTTTCTAGAATGGATATATATATTTTACAACTTACAGAGCTCGGGAACGAAATAGCTCATTTCTAAAAGTGTTACCAGACATTTGCAAGTGCCTGTAAATTTTGAAGAAACAATTTTTTTTTATTTAGCAATACAAAAGAAACTGTTGCTTAATCTCTCTCGGCCAAATCCCGAAAATCAGACGAAGAGCTGTAATTAGAATGTTTTGCTAAAACCTTGGATTCTTAAGATGCAAAGAGGAAAGAGTTCCCTATTCGCAGTGCACACGAATTTGCACGTGTAGCTAAATCTCCACCCCAGATACGTGGAGAGTATCATAATTCACCAGAGAATAGTCCTAAGCAGTGACAGATGTCTGTGCACGTGTCGTATATCAATCACCTCTTATTATTGCTCGCACAGCAGGGTTTGCTTTTGTAGATCGTAGCTTGTTTTCAGAGAGTAATATAATCCGGGAACTTGAGAGAGTGTTAATTGTTTATAACATACGCTTGTATATGATAGCAGTGCACCCTACGAGTACGATTTCCTTTTATATCTCATTCGAAGTTCAAGCTAACGGAAGATGAGTTTCTGTTTTTGCTCTCTTTTCCGTTCTTTGCATGTCTCTTTGAAAGCATGCTGTTTGTAAAACAGTCTGGCCGAAGGGCTTTCCAGTTTCCGAGCAAGCGCAGAGTGATGGAAGGCTTTTCAAAAATTTGGGGAAGCACGTGCCCCATCGCTCTCATTAAACTGCCTTCCGTTATTTCCAGAAACGTTTAGAATTTTCAATTCGGCAGAATATTAAAAAATATATATATTTTGAAAACGAAAATTACAAGTACACGCTGCTTTGAAATGGATTTCAACATCTAAGTGAGTTCATATCTTTTCTTTGACTTACCACCCCGTTTTCCCAGTTCTGCCACCGGTAGTGATTAAGACCGAACCCAGACAGCTACGGCGAATGGAAACATGAATTGTGCTTAAATTCTTAGCGAAGCGTGTAAACCATTTGATGACAAGGACATTGTCCTTGTGATCAATTGCATCCACTTTTGGAATCACTGAAACGGAGTTTTCTTTTTATAGTCTGCGAAATTTCATATTCTAAATTTCCAGACATTTGGATCTGAAAACTGGCCTAGTTCATTGCTTTTCGTTCACTGTTACATTTTTGTGCTTTCAGATATAAACTCATATTCGACCCTATAAAATTTTGCTGTCTTTTGTATTAAAAAAGGAAAAAAAAGTGGCATTATCAAAGTGTCATTGAAATATTTTGTATGGCGTGTATCGTGCTAGATAGAGGTACTTTGTTCAATTTTTAATTGCTACATGTTTTTGCTTAAATTATGTTGATTTAATAACTTTACGTGTTTTTTTAATGAATTTATACCAAGGTAAAATGTAGGGCATTAAGTAGCTCATTGCAAAAGAACTTGCGACTCGTATAAAACAAGTAATGGCAATTTTGTAAAAAAAAAACTGGCGGCCTATCGGAGTTGACGGCTTGTACCAGGTAAATTTTTTAGTTCTTCGATCATTGTTTCGCTTGAAAATCTATTAATGATCCTGCTTGTTCGATTATTAGTTAAATTATAGCGCATTAATAGTTTTGTGATGTTAATTGTTTTATTAATTAAATAATTGGATAATACGAAATCATCGCTACGGCATGCCTGCCCAGGATTACCGCGACGCTTCGTTTCTCCTGCCGCATGCCGTCAGCAGCAGCTATCGGTAAAAAACGGTTCCCAGTGACCAAACTGCTTAAAAGAGTAATTCACCTTTCGTTACTGGTAGCTTCTTCTGTAGGCTGTGGGGGTTAAAGCAGACCAAACTCTACTTTTATTGCTAGTTTTTCGATCTTTATTTCGCCAGTGAACCTACTTGTTAGGTTACTAATCAAATAAGGGTACATTAGCAGTCCTCTGATGTTAATTATTCTTTTATTAATTAAAATATTAAAGTAATATATAATCATCGATTTACCAAACGGGCTGTGGCGTGTTGCCCAGCCCGTTTGGTACTGTTGCCTATTTTTCAGTACTGACAATTAAAAATGAAGACTCGCAGAATTGCATAGTTTTTCTCCATGATATGTTATGTAGCATATATTAAACTTACTCAAAAATCCTAAATCTTGCTGTGAGCTTTGCAAAATATGTTCCCTAAAATAAATGCTAAAAAGTTTTTTGTGATACAAACTGTATAGGCCTATGTTTTTGCATGCCTGACTGCGCAACAGGATTTTTTTCCTCTGAATGTTATCATCATGTCCAGAATAATTGCTATTAATGATTTGTAAAGCAAAGATAAAAAGTTTTCAGGGGGGGGGGGCGAGCATAATATTACATAGGGGCCCATAAATTCTCTCGGAGGCCCTGCTAACAGTAAATACCGGCCCGTGTAGTGTTTATGGTCCTCAGCTGATAGATGGCATTGCACAAGTGCCGTGTGATGTCGATTTGTAAAGTATGACGTAAAAACGTAACTGTTCGTTGTTGGTAGCCTATGGCTCTTTTATTTGTTTCTTTTGGATCGGTAATGTGGAGTCACATGTGTGTGATTTGACGAGAGTGTGAAGTTACGTTGGTTTTTTCGCCATTTTTGCTTGATGTTGGTTGGTTGGTTGTTTGGGTTTTAATGGCGCATTAGCAACTAAGGCTATAATGCGCCATACGAATGTCCAGAAGAAAAAAAGATAAAAGTCGTGTAACCCTTAACCGAATTTTAAAAGAAATCACAAACATATACTAAGAATGTAAAGCAATAAAAAGAAACATAATTGATAACAAGAAACAAATGTATAAATAAGTTATAAATATAAATGTAACCCAGGTGTAAGCAACCTGGGTTAAATATTGTAATAAAACTATATTCGAGTAAAATATCCTGTAAAAAGTAAAAATTCAAATACAGCGTTAAAACAACAATGATCAGCCAACAAATGTCCGAGTGTAAGGGGCTCGGACGTAAAATTGTGAAAATTAAAATACAAACGACGTTCTAGGTTAAAACAGGGACATTCAATTAAAATATGTTTGATTGTTAAAATGGTGTCACAAAACTCGCACTTAGGTACGTTGTCCGCCCGTAGAAGAAACGAATGAGTAACATACGAGTGACCTAAGCGGAGCAGAGCAAGTACAACTTCCTCCTTGCGATTCCTGCGGTAACAAGACTGCCATGGTTTGATGATAGGTTTGATCTCAAAGAGCTTGTTCGTAAGCTGTTCCGACCAAGATCTCTGCCACCGTGTCCGGAGCTCGATGGTAAAACGCTGCCGGAAATCCAGATAGGGAACCGGCAACGGAGAGGCGGACAGGGGCGTGGCTGACCTAGCAGCAGAATCTGCCAAATCATTGCCCCTGATTCCGACGTGACCGGGCACCCAACAGAAATGGATGGTGGTGGTGGTGGCTGCCAGACGATGTAGCTGCTGGCGGATCTTAGTAAGAACAGGGTGAGGCCGATGCCTCACCGAGATCAAAGCCTGTAGCGAGCTAAGCGAGTCGGTGTAAAGCACACACCGACGATGATGCTTAGTCGCCACGTGGTCCAAGGCGAGGCTGATAGCGTGCAACTCTGCAGTGAAGATGGAACACTGCAGTGGGATCTGGTCTGCAATGATTACATCACAGCAGACCATGGCCGATCCCACTGAAGTGCCGGACTTCGAGCCATCTGTAAAGACAGGCAAGAAGTCCGGGTGCTCAGCACGATGGCTGGCAAAGAGTTGCCGGTACACACAGTCGGGTGTAAAGGCCTTCCCGGTCCTGCACAGGGAAAAATCGCAGGAAGGGGAAACAGCGAGCCAAGGTGGAAGTGGCTCAGCTGTCGACTGTGCAACGCTATCGAGACTGGTGTTGATGTCTCTGAGGTAGCCTCGGACTCGCAAACCAAAAGGACGAATGGCAGTCGGCCGATTATTGTAAAGCATTTCCCACTTCGGACTGAAAACGCAGTCCCAAGTGGGATGGCCAGGCAGGGATCGCAATTTAGAAGCATATTGTAGGGACAACTGCTGACGGCGAAGAGATAAAGACGGTTCGTCGGTCTCAACGTAAAGACTCTGGACCGGTGAGGTGCGGAAGGCTCCCGTGCAAACACGGAGAGCCTGATGATGGAGGGGGTCCAGCACCTTCACCACCGAATCCCGGGCCGAGTCGTACACCTGGGATCCGTAGTCCAGTTTCGATCGGACAAGTGCACGGTACAGGCGGAGCAAAGAACATTGGTCCGCCCCCCAAGAAAGGGAGGAGAGGACCTTGACGATGTTCAATGCCCGCGTGCACTTGGACCTGAGATGACGTATGTGTGGTAAAAAGGTCAATTTCCGATCGAATATGAGACCGAGAAACTTGGTCTCCGCCACAACTGGAATGATGTTACCCCCGAGCCGCAGCTCGGGATCCAGATGAAGATTACGCTTGTGGCAAAAGTGCACACAAGCGGTCTTCTGTGGGGAGAACCGAAACCCGTTTGCCATCGCCCAAACCGAAAGATTGTTCAGGGCAATTTGCAGTTGTCTTTCAATGACCCTCATGCTGGAAGATGAGCAAAAGATGCTAAAGTCATCAACATAGAGGGCATTGCCTACGGATGGAGGAAGTTGTCTAGTTATGGAATTAATCTTGACAGCGAAAAGCGTAACACTCAGAACGCAGCCTTGTGGCACCCCCTGTTCTTGGGGGTACGGCCGCGACAGAGTGTTACCGACACGGACACGAAAAGAGCGTGTCGATAAGAAGTTGGAGATGAAGATCGGCATGTGACCTCGCAAGCCGAAGCTGTGAAGGTCACGAAGAATGCCGAATCTCCAAGCCGTGTCGTACGCTTTTTCGATGTCGAAGAAAATTGACACCAGGTGCTCTCTACGTAAAAAAGAATTCCTGATAGCCGATTCGAGGCGTATCAGGTGGTCAAGAGTTGACCGTTGCCTGCGAAAGCCACACTGGGTGTTGGAAAGAAGGTTGTGGTGTTCTAAATACCAGATGAGTCTGGCATTTACCATTCTTTCCAACACCTTGCACACGCAGCTCGTCAATGCGATGGGACGATAATTAGAAGGAATCTTGGGATCTTTCCCTGGCTTGGGGAAGGCCAAGACGATGGCCTCCCGCCAGGAGTCCGGAAACTGCTCCTCGAGAAAAATGCGATTGAAGAGATGGAGCAGCCGATCCTTACTCGATGGTGAAAGATGTTGGAGCATGGCATAATGGACATTGTCCGGCCCTACAGCAGAGGCACGAGAAGAGTGCAGAGCAAGGCGAAGCTCCTCCGCTGTGAATGGCCTGTTGTAAGGCTCCAGGCCATTCGAGTGGAAAGACAGCGGAGAGCGCTCCGCCCTGCCCTTCTGGGCCAGAAACTCGGGGGAGTAAGAGGAAGACAAAGAGATGGAAGAGAAGGACTCCCCCAGAGTGTCGGCAATTGCTTTGGGATCAGCAATTGCCTGTCCATTGTGCTCCAGGATCGATAACGAGTGGGACGTGTAGTTCCCACTCATCTTCTGGACTTTATCCCACACGACCTTCGAAGTAGTCGTGCGGGTAATAGAAGACGTATACTTGATCCAAAATTCCTTCTGGCTCTGGCGTCGGACGAAACGAGCTTTCGCCCTGGCGCGTTTGAAATTTTCGAGGTTGGGGGTTGTCGGATATCTCCGAAACACCCCCCAAGCCTTGTTCTGAGCCTTACGAGCTGCGGTGCAATCTGGATTCCACCACGGTTTCGGAAAGCGAGGAAACCGTGTAGATGTTTGAGGAATCGTTGATGCAGCTGCATCTACGATACAGTCCGTTATCTCCGCTACTGCCACATTTATTGGCTCCTGGCTGACAGAGTGGTCATCGAGCTCAGAGAGCAGCTCGAAACCACCCCAGTCAGCCCGATCGAGCCTCCACCGCGAGACGCGTGAAGGGCTGCAAGGCCCCCCACGCGAGATGGTGCACAACACGGGGAGGTGATCGCTTCCATAAGGGTTGTCCTCGACCTCCCATGTAAAGAGTGGAAGGATCGAGGAGGAGCAGATGGTGAGATCAATGGCAGTGAAAGAGCGGGTTGGGGAGTGAAAGTAAGTACTGACACCGGTGTTCAACAGGGAGAGAGAAGGATCCAGGAGCCACTGCTCCAGGACCCCGCCCCTCCCGTTGGTGTCAGCACTGCCCCATAGTGGACTGTGTCCGTTGAGGTCCCCCATAATGAGGAAGGGGGACGGCAGCTGCGAGACGAGATCATCAAGGTCTTCCTGGAAGACGATGCTCCCAGGTGGAAGATATACAGAGCAGACAGTCAGCGAGAACCCCACGAAGAGACGGATGGCTACCGCCTCTAAGTTGGTGGTGAGGGGTACGACCTGGAATGGAGAATGGTTGCTCACGAGGATGGCGACACCCCCGCGAGCTGGACCATCTCCATCCCGGTCCCGGCGAACTAGTGAAAAGTGCCGGATCGTGGGATCTGTGACTGGCTGCAAGTACGTCTCCTGCAGGCACACACAGATGGGCTGGTGCGCCTGAAGGAGGGCCTTGATGTCGTCAAGATTCCTCTGGAATCCACGACAATTCCATTGTAGGAGTGTGGCCATCTCAGGACATAGAAGAGTGGGCGGACGACGTGTTTCTATTCAACTTAACCGCCGCGGAGGACGGTTTAGTGAATAGGGGGCGGTCGGTATCCATGTCCTCGGAATCGTCCGAGGGGCATGGATCGGTGACCGCCCTTTGCGGTGCTGTTATTTTCTTTTTTGGCCCCGGTGGGGGCCCCTTCGGTTTGGAAGGTCTTGCTGTCTGAGGACGGGAGGGAGGAGGCCTTCCGGTGGAGGTGGAAGGCTGAGCTGCAGGAATGGAAACCGGGGTTGATGTCGAAGTCGACACCACCCTCGGTCTCGCCTGCGTGAGGAGGTACTTCGCAGTTGGCGAGAAAGACTCAGTAGGTGGTACACTGATGTCAGTCTGCACCGCAACCGAAGTCATTGGAACGATGGGCTTTCCAATGACTGCACTGGCATAGGAAACCTTGCCAGGCGGGGCGGGCGGTGCAGCAAGCTTTCTCGCTTCAGCATACGAGATGTTGTTGATGACTTTGAGGCGTTGTACCTCCTTTTCCTCCTTCCACTTCGGACAGTCGCGGGAGTACGCCGGATGTTCGCCACTGCAGTTCACACAGCATGCCTTTTCAGCTGTGCAGTCAGGATCTAGATGATCCTTACTGCCACAGCGAGCACAGGTGGGCTTGCCCCTGCATGCTGTGCGGGCATGACCGTATATCTGACACTGAAAACAGCGCAGAGGGTTCGGTATATACGGCCGTACCTCACAATGTAAGTAACCTGCCTTGATGGAAGAAGGCAGGCGTGGCGTGTTGAATGTCACGATTAGCACCCGAGTGGGTGTTAATTTCCCATCACGGCGTGTTGAAACCCGGTGGACCGCTGTTACTCCTTGAGGTGTGAGCTCCGAGAGGATCTCCTCCTCAGTGACTTTGAGGAGGCCCCACTCGGTGATCACACCCCGAGAGGAATTCAAAGTTTTATGGGGAGTGACTTCGACAGCCACCCCACCAATTTCTTTGACTTTCAGGAGTAGTTCTGAGTGCTTTGAACAAGCGGTCTCTACTTGTAAGTCGCCAGATCGTAAGCGCTTTACGGATTTCGGTTCTCCCGCAAGACCTTTCAAACCTTTATTAACGAAAAAAGGGGACATGTCCCCAAGTACCTGATCACCCGTGGAGTGGATGATCAGGAACTTTGGGAACGAAGACACAGACACAGAAGACGACGGCAGAGATAACGTAGACAATGAGGAAGATGGGGGCTCACGTCGAGCCCTCTTGTTGGCGGCGATCGCATTATTTTCATCACTCTCTCTCATGTTTTTTAATGTGTGGTTCAGTGCCCGCTGTCCCCACCCTCCACGGAGCCCAACAAGGGGACGCCCAGTCGGGCGCCAGGGCTACGCAGGCACTATACCCACACAGACAGTGAGCCAAGCCCTCACAAATAAATAGAAGGAAAATAAAAAGAGAAATGTGCAGAACAAAAACGTTCTACACAAATGAAACAAAGCGTAAAATAAGAAAATTGTGAATGGCCAAACTGGCCTCACAAAGAAAAGATAACGACAAAATGAAAATAAGTTGTGAGGAAACTTGTAAACCTGTACCCGGACCGTGGGCAAGGTTACTCACCGCTCTGCACGGTTGACCCTAGCAGGACCTGCCCACCAGCCGATTGCTCCTGGGGGGGCCACCCCAGGAGCTCCCGTTTACCGGAAGCAGAGGCCAAAGCAGTGTATAGCAGAGGCCCCGGAATCCGCTGCCCAGCCCCGCGACAGACAGGCTCCCCAATGGCAAGACGGCCAATGGGGACCACGCCAGTCATGAGCTGAGGAGAGAAGACGGGGACCCCCGAGCAACTGCCAGGATCCTCCTTTCCCGGGACACGGGTCTCCGCGCACGGCAAACACGCGGGCGAGCGTTTAGGACCCTGCGAAGGTAACCGAGCCAGCGGGAACCTTCACAGGGTGGTCCCCTCACCACGGACAGGCTCTCGCATCGAGGGGATTTTGCTTGATGACTTCTTTGGATAACATACCTATATGGTTAGAGGTAAGTTCGTGTGTATTAGTTAGTGTGTAGCTTTTTTTTTTTGAAAATTGGTTAGGATATGGTTTATAATTAGTTATTAAACATATTTAGGGGCCGATGTAGTGGGGGCATGCAAGTTTTTGCGTGTGGGATTGAAAATGGCGATAGTAAAGAAGATATATATTTCGTTCATATATATTTCGTTAGAATAGTTTGGGGGTGAATCGAATGTTTTTTAATAGTTACGTGTAGTATGGTAATTATTAATTGTAGTAATTCTGGGTATTGTAGAATTGTCAGTGTGTGAAAAAACGGCAGTTTTTGACGGAGTCGGGAAAGAATGAAAAATTTAGAGGTGGGGTGAGAGTGGCGGAGTCAGTAGCGTGCCAGGCTTGTAATCTGTAGTTCCAAGGTTCGAGTCCGAGCTATGTCAGCGTTTAGATTTATATCGGCGAATTTTCAAACTCTGTTGATAGTTAGTAGGGGACACCGATGGGCTTGGCATCCAATAGTTTAGATGTAGCGGCAGGTGGACCTCGTATGGTCTTAAGGGACTTTACCCTGCTGTTTGAGAAATCTAAAAAAGAAGGAATTATGTATTTACAGAATATTGGTTTGCTCGCAGCAGGGTATGAATGTCCGAGATGTAGTAAGGCCATGGTGCTGGCCCGACTGATAAAACAAGATGGTTTTAGGTGGAATTGCCGAAGGAGGATTGGCGGGGTCCAGCACGATAGTAGACGGAGTATTCGAAAGGGCTCGTGGTTCGAGAGGTCCCATCTGTCGCTGGAACAGATTGTGAAATTGACGACATTGGTGGGCCCGTTACTATTGTCGAGATTGACGAGAACAAGTTTGGAACCAACAAATACCACTGGGGGAGATACCGGGAAGGTCGTTGGGTGTTCGGTGGAGTGGAAAGGGACTCCGATAAGTGTTTTCTTGTTGTTGTTCCTGACCGCTCTACTGACTCCTTGCTTGCTGTTATCAAGGAGAAAATTTTACCTGGGTCCACGATTTATTCAGATTGCTGGCGATCATATAACTGTTTGAGTGAGGAGGGTTTCGTCCACCTCACAGTCAACCACTCTGTTTCGTTTGTTGACTATGAGACAGGGGTCCACACTAACACTGTGGAAGGAATGTGGCGGCATGCAAAAAATGAGATGACTAGAGGCCGTGTGGACGATATGTTTGACAGCTATCTGGCTGAATTCATGTATAGGAAGCGGCTGCGGCACCAGTCAGACCCGTTTCCGAGTTTCGTGGAGGACATTAAACATCTATATCCACCCCATGTGCGTGATGAAGAGGCATGAACCACGAGCTGTGGTGAGTAGTATTTTAGTTTTTGTTTATTTAAGTTAGTAGTTTTTAATTTTATGTTTTTGTGCTTAAGTGGTTTTGTTTTTGATGTTAGTAGGTTTATTGTGTTTTGAAAAGAGGGAAGGGGGAATGGTGGAAGTGGTTTACTGTATGTAGGAAGGCAATCGTTTTATTTTTGTTGGATTTGCCACTTTTATGAGCTTTCATTCTGTAATTGACGGTTACGAGGTTATTTTTGCGGTAATTTAATTTTTTTTACGTTTGTTTGCGTTTGTTACTATGGTTACGGTGCGTTGCGTTTGACGTAAACTCGCGTTTGGTAACGAAAAAAACAATGTTTTTTCTAGAAACCCCTGTTTGGGTAGGGTCTCGGGAGTTGTGGGAATCAAAAGGGCCGTTTTGTTACGTTGCGTCAAAAGCGAAATGGCGGCTGAGGACCGTGAACTGTACTACTGCCCTATTGCCAGATTCTTCCCTGAACATGAACCAAATTTCGTACTGGAGCAATGTGGTTCACTTCTCGAAGATTTCGAAGATGGAGGCTTACCCAAGCTCAAAAGCTCACTGGACCTGTTCTATGGAAATGAGTAACTTTGTATCTTTCTTTTTCTCTCTTACTTCTTCTCTTTCAACCTATCTGCCTTCTTTCCTTTTCTCACTCTGATCGCTCACCGGATGTCCGATGTTGCAGTGCCTACTGCGAGATCTGATGTCTCTCCTTTCCCACTTCCCATTTTCGATTTTTGCGCTCTGAAAATTACCCAACTTCCTATTTGCTTTCCCCCCTACTTAGACAAAATTTTTATTACTATCAATTAGCCAAATAGGTTTCGGCATTGCGCCGATTTCAAAATCTTATCGTTGTTCTACCTCCGATGGAAGAGATATGGGACTCCACCCGGTGCTCTGTACTGTCATCTATGATCTTTGGTTTTGGACTTTCCGTTTTGTGCTTCACTGAGGAAGACGTAAAAGATCGGCTCCTTCGACGGTACTTCTTCGATCGCGTCGGTAAAGAGCGGACACGTTTTTGCCAACTAGATCTGCCTTTGTTCTGTGATTTTAAACAGCCTTTATGAGGCATCGCTTTGTGTGAGGATAGTTCTTTATGCACTTCTCATTTCTATCACCGTTTTCTGGTGGATATATTGCATATATATCTTCCCAGTATTGCCTGTTTAGGCAATATTATCTACTTTGGTTTTTCTTCTAAGAAATAGTGTTACAGTGTGGTGAAATTTTGTGCTACATTCTATCTCCTATCACCGATATCTGGTGGATGTATTGTACATACATCTCCCCAGTGTTGCCTGTTTAGGCAACAACATCTATTTCGGTCTTGTTTCAAGCATTTGTGAAATATCTACTGTAGCCACCTAGTCTATTCTTCCAAAGAGTATTGTGCGACTCCCAGAATTTTCCTCACAAAAGAAAAAAGAATACCGTGCCATTTATATTTGTGTGTAGTGCCAATCTTTGATTTTGATTCTTCAGCATTTCTCCTGCTTCTTTTTGCTGGAAACCTTGCATCTCTTCCTGATTACTGGCTCTCCTTTAAATTTTCCTTTTCAATTCTATGCCCTTGAGGCATCGGATTTTTAACAAGTAAGTGGTTTGCTGAGATATAACTTTTACCTCACCAACTAAGCCTTATTTAGCGTATCTTTTGGTTAGTGCATAGAATTAGGGCTAATTTATTGTGACTTAGCTACCGCTGTGCTGTCCTTCATTTTAGCGTAGGCTTATCGCGAGGCACAACTGAGTTTAACCCAAATTTTCACTTTTGTGGCTTGAATCTAAAGTCTCCTTTTAGCCTTCATTATAACTTTCCGTATCGAATACTCAGAGAACTGTGCTTGACAACTTTTACTAAAGTTGCTCCTTTAAGATCAGGTTTTTTTCAGAGTGCATATTTGTGTCTTGAGTATACTGCTTTATCTATTGCTATACTTTTATTTTCCTTATCCACTCCTTATTGTATTACTACATTTTCTACTTCCCTAAATAGTTAGTACTTCTTTAAATTTTTATTTTGCCCTCCCCACATATTTTTTCCTTTACATTTTACCTCACATGCATATTTTTACATTTCTAAACCTTAACAATGGATACTCCTCCCAATGATTCAAATGTTCTTAATCCTGAAGTCGAGGCTCTATTTAATCGATTAGACTCAAATCAAAATCTAATCCCTAATGAAAGATTAACACTCAATGACCTACTACTACAACAAGGATACAACATCATCTTTAAGCAAAATGGTAAGAAATGGATTGGATTCCCAACATTACCTTCTGTGGGTCAAAATAATGATAGCCCTATATTTTTAAATTCGCCATGCTCCGATTCTTCAGAACCAAAACTAAACATGGACCTGGATTCTACCCCAGAACAATCCAACACCCCCAATGTCAACAATTCTGATGATTACCAGATTCCCAAATATCATAGAGACAAGAAAGGTGTTAAGCGCACATTATCCTCACCTAACTCAGATAGCACCCCCCCCCCGCCCTGCCAAAATCTTTACTGCAAACCAGTTCGACCCACTTGCTAAACTATCAGAGGAAGATTGCATTCTTGACGATGATAACCCACCTTCCACTTCAAATGGTCTGCCATCAGATTCGCATGCCAGGACTTCATCAGTCAGAATCCCTCCACTTATCCTACGTAATGTAAAGAATTGGTCTAATCTAAATGCTAAACTTGAAAGTATTGCTACTGGATCTGTTAGGGCAAAATCTTCCATTGATACAATCAGAATTAATCCCACCAGCATAGAGGACTTTAGAGCTTTTAGCTTGCTATTAGAAAAGGAAAACCACGGCTTCCATACTTTTGCTATACCCACAGATAAAAATCTAAAATGTGTAATAAAAAATCTACCCGTTACTACTGATGTTTCTGAATTAAGATCTGAACTAGAAAAACATGGAATCCCCATTTGAAAACTTTCTCAATTCTCACGTGGCCCTGGGAAGCCACCACTTCCGCTCTTCTTTGTGGAAACTGAGAAAAATGACAAAGGGAAACAAATTTACAACCTCGAGTTTCTCTTCAATCTACGAATTTTGGTCGAGTCCTACAAAAAAAAAAGCCAGGCACATCGCAATGTCATCGCTGCCAGAAATTTGGACTCGCGGGACCATTGCCATCACGAAGCCCGTTGCGTGAAGTGTGCAGGGCACCACTTGACAACAAAGTGCAAACTATGGAGGTGATCATACGGCAAACTACAAAGGTTGCCCTGCATTCCCTAAAATTATCAGACATCCTTCCGTAGAACCTGCTTCAAACCAAGGCACCTCGCCACCCCCCCCCCCCCCCTCAATAGATTGCCTTAACTAATAAAGCTTCAACTTCTGTTTTGGCTCATAAGAAACCAACTTATGCACAAAAAGCTGCTCCACCTCAAACATCAAATATAGAACATGTTTCGACTTCAGATCCACTGTCTCAGATTAAAACTTTTCTCTTTTTAAGGATTTCAAAATTCAGGAATTGCTTAATCTAGCAACTACAATGATACAACGCTTCAAATCTGCTCCTACTTCTTCTGCCAAATGCGAGATCCTGCTAGAAGCTTTTGTATCTATTACTAGCCTGTTTGTCGATGGCTAACAACAACGCTCGACAGGACATTTCGATTGTTAGCTGGAATGCTAATGGAATCAAGAAAGATCTTTTGGAGTTCAACCATTTTCTTATCGAACATTCCATTGACGTTGCGCTCATTCAAGAGACACATCTTAATCCAGGAACAGTTTTTACAATTCCCAACTTCCGCTGCTACAGAACTGACCGACTCCACAACAAAGGTGGGGGGGGGGACTGCAGTACTGGTTAAGAATTCGTTAAATCACTTGGTTGGTTGGATGTTTGGGGTTTTTTGGCGCAATAGCAACTAAGGCTATATTGCGCCAAACAAACGATAAAAAGGGTAAAAGACATGAAATCCATAACCAAATTTAAAAGAGACACAAATAACACATAATAAAAACGAGATGTAGAAAAAGAGTAAAAGATAGCAACAAGTGTAAAATCAACAATAACAATGGGTGTATAGGACACAGGTAAAAAAACCAGTAAAAAAGAGAAAATTCATAAACGACTAAAATAACCGGTAAAGCGTAAAAAGTCGAAAACAGTGTTAAAATAGCAATGATCTGATAAAAGATGTCCGAGTGTAAGGGGATCGGACGTAAAATCGTGAAAGTTAAAAAACATACGCCTTTCAAGGTTAAAACAATCACAGTCAATTAAAATATGCTTCACAGTTAAAACGGTGTCACAAAACTCGCACTTAGGTACTGCGTCCGCCTTAAGAAGAGTGTGTTAAAAACGAGTGACCTAAGCGGAGCCCAGCAAGGACAACTTCCTCCTTACGATTCCTGCAAAAACAAGACTGCCACGGTTTGACAATGGGCTTGATCTCGAAGAGCTTGTTAGCAACCTGTTCAGACCAAGATCTCTGCCACTGTGCCCGGAGCTCGATGGTGAAACGCTGCCGGAAATCCACATATGGAACCGGCAACGGAGAGTCGGACAGGGGCGTGGCTGACCTGGCAGCAGAATCTGCCAAATCATTGCCCCTGATTCCGACATGACCGGGCACCCAACAGAAGAGAATCGTGGTGGTGGCTGCCAGACGATGGAGCTGTTGGCGGATCTTGGAGAGAACAGGGTGAGGCCGATGCATCACGGAGATCAAAGCCTGTAGCGAGCTAAGCGAGTCTGTGTAAAGCACACACCGACGATGATGCTTAGCTGCTATATGGTCCAAGGCAATGCTGATAGCATGCAAATCAGCAGTGAAGATGTTACACTGCTGTGAGATCTGGTCTGCAATGATTACATCACAGCAGACCATGGCTGATCCCACAGAAGTGCTGGACTTCGAGCCATCTGTGAAGACAGGCAAGAAGTCCGGGTGCGCAGAACGATGGCTGGCAAAGAGTTGCCGGTGTACACACAGTCGGGTGTAAAGGCCTTCCCCCTCCTGCACAGGGAAAAATCGCAGGAAGGGGAAACAGCGAGTCAAGGTGGAAGTGGCTCAGCTGTCGACTGTGCGATGCTATCGAGACTGGTATTGATGTCTCGCAGGTAACCTCGGACACGCAAACCGAAAGGACGAATGGCAGTCGGCCGATTCTGGTATAACATTTCCCACCTGGGACTGAAAACGCAGTCCCAAGTGGGATGGCCTGGCAGGGATCGCAATTTTGATGCATACTGCAGGGACAACTGCTGACGGCGAAGAGATAAAGATGGTTCATCGGTCTCAACGTAGAGACTCTGGACCGGTGAAGTGCGGAAGGCCCCCGTGCACACACGGAGGGCCTGATGATGGAGTGGGTCCAGCACCTTCACCACCGAATCCCGGGCGGAGTTGGTTGGTTGGTTGTTTGGGGTTTAATGGCGCATCGGCAACAAGGCCATAATGCGCCAAACAAAAGACAATATAAAAGATAAAAATCATAGATCCCCATAACCAAAAGTTAAAATACATTTCCAACATTGTAAAGTGATAAAATAACAAAAAACCAGTGTATATGAACAGAGTAAAACAACTGTAGAATTATTAAATAAAACAATCCCAGGTGTAAGAGACCTGGGGTAAATAATACATAAAGGCAAGGTAAAATCAAATTCGGTTAAAATATCCACAATATTTCAAAAAGGTAAAAACTGAAGATAAAATGCAATGATCAGATAAAAGATGTCCGAGTGTAAGAGGCTCGGACATAAAATTATGGAAATTAAAAATCACACGCCGTTCAAAGTTAAAAGCAGAGCATGAGATTAAAATATGTTCGATTGTTAAAATGGTGTCACAAAACTCGCACTTAGGTACATCGTCCGCCCGTAGAAGAAACGAATGAGTAATATAGGAGTGACCTAAGCGGAGCCGAGCAAGTACAACTTCCTCCTTGCGATTCCTGCGGTAACAAGACTGCCATGGTTTGATGATAGGTTTGATCTCAAAGAGTTTGTTAGTGAGCTGTTCCGACCAAGATCTCTGCCACTGTGCCCGGAGCTCGATGGTAAAACGCTGCCGGAAATCCAGATATGGAACCGGCAACGGAGAGTCGGACAGGGGCGTGGCTGACTTGGCAGCAGCATCTGCCAAGTCATTGCCCCTGATACCGACGTGACCGGGCACCCAACAGAAATGGATGGTGGTGGTGGCTGCCAGACGATGTAGCTGGTGGCGGATCTTAGTAAGAACAGGGTGAGGCCGATGCCTCACCGAGATCAAAGCGAGTCGGTGTAAAGCACACACCGACGATGATGCTTAGTCGCCACGTGGTCCAAGGCGAGGCTGATAGCGTGCAACTCTGCGGTGAAGATGGAACACTGCAGTGGGATCTGGTCTGCAATGATTACATCACAGCAGACCATGGCTGATCCCACCGAAGTGCCGGACTTCGAGCCATCTGTAAAGACAGGCAAGAAGTCCGGGTGCTCAGCACGATGGCTGCCAAAGATTTGCCGGTACACACAGTCGGGTGTAAAGGCCTTCCCCGTCCTGCACAGGGAAAAATCGCAGGAAGGGGAAACAGCGAGCCAAGGTGGAAGTGGCTCAGCTGTCGACTGTGCAACGCTATCGAGACTGGTGTTGATGTCTCTGAGGTAGCCTCGGAAACGCAAACCAAAAGGACGAATGGCAGTCGGCCGATTAGTGTAAAGCATTTCCCACTTCGGACTGAAAAGGCAGTCCCAAGTGGGATGGCCAGGCAGGGATCGCAATTTAGACGCATATTGTAGGGACAACTGCTGACGGCGAAGAGATAAAGAAGGTTCGTCGGTCTCAACGTAAAGACTCTGGACCGGTGAGGTGCGGAAGGCTCCCGTGCAAACACGGAGGGCCTGATGATGGAGGGGGTCCAGCACCTTCACCACCGAATCCCGGGCAGAGTCGTACACCTGGGATCCGTAGTCCAGTTTCGATCGGACAAGTGCACGGTACAGGCGGAGCAAAGAACATCGGTCTGCCCCCCAAAAAAGGGAGGAGAGGACCTTGACGATGTTCAATGCCCGCGTGCACTTGGACCTGAGATGACGTATGTGTGGTAAAAAGGTCAGTTTCCGATCGAATATGAGACCGAGAAACTTGGTCTCCGCCACAACTGGAATGATGTTACCCCCGAGCCGCAGCTCGGGATCCAGATGAAGATTACGCTTGTGGCAAAAGTGCACACAAGCTGTCTTCTGTGGGGAGAACCGAAACCCGTTTGCCGTCGCCCAAACCGAAAGATTGTTCAGGGCAATTTGCAGTTGTCTTTCAATGACCCTCATGCTGGACGAAGAGCAAAAGATGCTAAAGTCATCAACATAGAGGGCATTGCCTACTGATGGAGGAAGTTGTCTAGTTATAGAATTAATCTTGACAGCGAAAAGCGTAACTCTCAGAACGCAGCCTTGTGGCACTCCCTGTTCTTGGGGGTACGGCTGCGACCGAGTGTTACCGACACGGACACGAAAAGAGCATGTCGATAAGAAGTTGGAGATGAAGATCACCGACACGGACACGAAAAGAGCGTGTCGATAAGAAGTTGGAGATGAAGATCGGCATGTGACCTCTTAAGCCGAAACTGTGGAGGTCACGAAGAATGCCGAATCTCCAAGCCGTGTCGTACGCTTTTTCGACGTCGAAGAAAATTGACACCAGGTGCTCTCTACGTAAAAATGAGTTTCTGATAGCCGATTCGAGGCGTATCAGATGGTCAAGAGTTGACCGTTGCCTGCGAAAGCCACACTGGGTGTTGGAAAGAAGGTTGTGATGTTCTAAAAACCAGATGAGTCTGGCATTTACCATTCTTTCCAACACCTTGCACACGCAGCTCGTCAATGCGATGGGACGATAATTGGAAGGAATCTTGGGATCTTTGCCTGGCTTGGGAGGCCAAGACGATGGCCTCCCGCCAGGAGTCCGGAAACTGCTCCTCGAGAAAAATGCGATTGAAGAGATGGAGCAGCCGATCCTTACTCGATGGTGAAAGATGTTGGAGCATGGCATAATGGACATTGTCCGGCCCTACAGCAGAGGCACGAGAAGAGTGCAGAGCAAGGCGAAGCTCCTCCGCTGTGAATGGCCTGGTGTAAGGCTCCAGGCCATTCGAGTGGAAAGACAGCGGAGAGCACTCCGCCCTGCCCTTCTGGGCCAGAAACTCGGGGGAGTAAGAGGAAGACGAAGAGATGGAAGAGAAGGACTCCCCCAGAGTGTCGGCAATTGCTTTGGGATCAGCAATTGCCTGTCCATTGTGCTCCAGGATCGATAACGAGTGGGACGTGTAGTTCCCACTCATCTTCCGGACTTTATCCCACACGACCTTAGAAGTAGTCGTGCGGGTGATAGAAGATGCATACTTGATCCAAGATTCCTTCTGGCTCTGGCGTCGGACAAAACGAGCTTTCGCCCTGGCGCGTTTAAATTTTCGAGGTTGGGGGGTTGTCGGATATCTCCGAAACACCCCCCAAGCCTTGTTCTGAGCCTTACGAGCTGCGGTGCAATCTGGATTTCACCACGGTTTCGGAAAGCGTGTAGAAGTTTGAGCATTTGTTGATGCAGCTGCATCTACGATACAGTCGTTATCTCCGCTACTGCCACATTGATTGGCTCCTGGCTGACAGAGTGGTCATCGAGCTCAGAAAGGAGCTCGAAACCACTCCAGTCAGCCCGATCGAGCCTCCACCGCGAGACGCGTGAAGGGCTGTAAGGCCCCCCACGCGAGATGGTGCACACCACGGGGAGGTGATCACTTCCATAAGGGTTGTCCTCGACCTCCCATG
Organism: Ryuthela nishihirai; assembly: GCA_038380435.1. NCBI lineage: Eukaryota > Metazoa > Arthropoda > Arachnida > Araneae > Heptathelidae > Ryuthela > Ryuthela nishihirai. The sequence continues at coordinate 1,438,763 of JAWZYU010000017.1, forward strand.
TAAAGAGTGGAAGGATCGAGGAGGAGCAGATGGTGAGGTCAATGGCAGTGAAAGTGCGGGTTGGGGAGTGAAAGTAAGTACTGACACCAGTGTTCAACAGGGAGAGAGAAGGATCCAGGAGCCACTGCTCTAGGACCCCGCCCCTCCCGTTGGTGTCAGCACTGCCCCAAAGTGGACTGTGTCCGTTGAGGTCCCCCATAATGAGGAAGGGGGACGGCAGCTGCGAGACGAGATCATCAAGGTCTTCCTGGAAGACGATGCTCCCAGGTGGAAGATATACAGAGCAGACAGTCAGTGAGAACCCCACGAAGAGACGGATGGCTACCGCCTCCAAGTTGGTGGTGAGGGGTACGACCTGGAATGGAGAATGGTTGCTCACGAGGATGGCGATACCCCCGCGAGCTGGACCATCTCCATCCCGGTCCCGGCGAACTAGTGAAAAGTGCCGGATCGTGGGATCTGTGACTGGCTGCAAGTATGTCTCCTGCAGGCACACACAGATGGGCTGGTGCGCCTGAAGGAGGGCCTTGATGTCGTCAAGATTCCTCTGGAATCCACGACAATTCCATTGTAGGAGTGTGGCCATCTCAGGACTTGGAAGAGTGGGCGGACGACGTGTTTCTATTCAACTTAACTGCCGCAGAGGACGGTTTAGTGAATAGGGGGCGGTCGGTATCCATGTCCTCGGAATCGTCCGAGGGGCATTGATCGGTGACCGCCCTTTGTGGTGCTGTAATTTTCTTTTTTGGCCCCGGTGGGGGCCCCTTCGGTTTGGAAGGTCTTGCTGTCTGAGGACGGGAGGGAGTAGGCCTTCCGGTGGTGGTGGAAGGCTGAGCTGCAGGAATGGAAACCAGGGTTGATGTCGAAGTCGACACCACCCTTGGTCTCTCCTGCGTGAGGAGGTACTTCGCAGCTGGCGAGAAAGACTCAGTAGGTGGTACACTGATGTCAGTCTGCACCGCAACCGAAGTCATTGGAACGATGGGCTTTCCAATGACTGCACTGGCATAGGAAACCTTGCCAGGTGGGGCGGGCGGTGCAGCAAGCTTTCTCGCTTCAGCATACGAGATGTTGTTGACGACTTTGAGGCGTTGTACCTCCTTTTCCTCCTTCCACTTCGGACAGTCGCGGGAGTACGCCGGATGTTCGCCACTGCAGTTCACACAGCATGCCTTTTCTGCTGTGCAGTCAGGATCGAGATGATCCTTACTGCCACAGCGAGCACAGGTGGGCTTGCTCCTGCATGCTGTGCGGGCATGACCGTATATCTGACACTGAAAACAGCGCAGAGGGTTCGGTATATACGGCCGTACCTCAGAATGTAAATAACCTGCCTTGATGGAAGAAGGCAGGCGTGGCGTGTTGAATGTAACAATCAACACCCGGGTGGGTGTCAATTTCCCATCATGGCGTGTCAAAACCCGGTGGACCGCTGTTACTCCTTGAGGTGTGAGCTCCGAGAGGATCTCCTCCTCAGTGACTTTGAGGAGGCCCCACTCGGTGATCACACCCCGAGAGGAATTCAAAGTTTTATGGGAGTGACTTCGACAGCCACACCACCAATTTCCTTGACTTTTAGTAGCTCCGAGTGTTTGGAACAAGCGGTCTCAACTTGTAAGTCGCCAGATCGTAAGCGCTTTACGGATTTCGGCTCTCCCGCGAAACCTTTCAAACCTTTATTTACAAAAAATGGGGACATGTCCCCAAGTACCTGATCACCCGTGGAGTGGATGATCAGGAACTTTGGGAACGAAGACACAGACACAGAAGACAACGGCAGAGATAACTTTGACAACGAGGAAGATGGGGGCTCATGTCGAGCCCTCTTGTTGGCGGCGATCGCATTAATTTCATCACTCTCTCTCATGATTTTTTTGTGTGGTTCAGTGCCCGCTGTCCCCACCCTCCACGGAGCCCAACAAGGGGACGCCCAGTCGGGCGCCAGGGCTACGCAGGCACTATACCCACACAGACAGTGAGCCAAGCCCTCACAAATAAATAAAAGGAAAATAAAAATAGAAATGTGCAGAACAAAAACGTTCTACACAAAAGAAACAAAGTTTAAAATAACAAAATTGTGAATGGCCAACCTGGCCTCACAAAGAAAAGATAACGACAAAAGGAAAATAAGTTGTGAGGAAACTTGTAAACCTGTACCCGGACCGTGGGCAAGGTTACTCACCGCTCTGCACGGTTGACCCTAGCAGGACCTGCCCACCAGCCGATTGCTCCTGGGGGGGCCACCCCAGGAGCTCCCGTTTACCGGAAGCAGAGGCCAAAGCAGTGTATAGCAGAGGCCCCGGAATCCGCTGCCCAGCCCCGCGACAGACAGGCTCCCCAATGGCAAGACGGCCAATGGGGACCACGCCAGTCATGAGCTGAGGAGAGAAGACGGGGACCCCCGAGCAACTACCAGGATCCTCCTTTCCCGGGACACGGGTCTCCGCGCACGGCAAACACGCGGGCGAGCGTTTAGGACCCTGCGAAGGTAACCGAGCCAGCGGGAACCTTCACAGGGTGGTCCCCCTCACCACGTACAGGCGCTCACACCGAGGGGGAAAAAAGAAATTAACCTTATTATTAATATTAAAACTAACTATGCTTATACAAATACAACACTATATAAATTTAAACAAAAAACTCCTCAAATTGTAATCATTGTAATGCTTTACACACAATTGCTCATATTTTTTTTGATTGTCCATTTTTTCAAACACAAAGAATAAAATATTATAATAAACTAAAAAAATATAATATTATAAATTACAAATTTAAACCAATCTTACACAATGACAATAGAAAAATAAAAAAATAAATTATACAAATATATCATTTCATATTTTAAAGAATGCTCTCTTTTGGACATTATTTAAATTCCATTCATCACATACATTCTTAAATTAATATAACACTAACATAAATACATTCACACACAACATGAAGAATTGTCAACAAAAATTACATATTTTTCTCTTTTCATTGTACAACATGAAAAATTACAACAAATTTACTTTATTTTTTTCTTTTTTAGATAACACAAGCAGAAATTTTCTCTGGATGAGTTGAGACTCAATATATAACAGAATATCGTAATCTGTGGGAAGAATGACATGTCATATATCAAACCCAACTGCACACATAAATTACAACACACCTGTATATGAAACCCAATACATCGAATATAATAACACAACTGTGTACTTTATGTACAACACAACTGCATACATCAAAATAAAACTGCATGCATCGTAATACACTTCATACAATGACCACACAACTGCATACATCGAATGAAAACACCGAGGCAAACGCAACTCTATACATCTAACATTACACAATAGAAGAGTATTCTTAACATAGAGCACGATAAAATAAAACGTCATGCATGCATGCATATACACAGTCCTCCATCGTATACATCATATGTTCCGAGACATTATTCACAAGTCGACATCGTCCGTTAAGTATTAATAATAGTTACTTATGCTTCTCTCTTACAAAAAAAGCAGTATAAATTACACAGTAAAAAAGCATTCTTTACATACAAGCGTGATAAAATAAAGCAAGCCATACATGCATTGGCACAGCGAACACAAACGTGCACACTTTTTGCTCCCAGGCATTATCCACAATATAAATCGTCCTTTAATAAAATATTAATAAATCGGTTGTTTGAATCTTACAAAAATCAAAATGAACGAGCCTACTGTATAATTTTCTCTTGTCATATTGGTCATATTTTTCAGGGGGGGGGGGCGAAAAGCATTTTTTTCTTTATTGACAAAGTGAAATGAAATATGGCATCAATTTCTGGCAGGAAAGGGTATTTTTACTCAAAAATGTAATTTCGCGCTTGAATTAGACCAATTAATACACCTTTCGAGCATAATGAATTGAACATCATTGTGTGCATTTCAGAAAAAAAGTTTATCTTTACAATTACATACATGGTAAAGCACAAAAAGAATAAAACTATTCAAAGTAATGCGTATCATAAAATCTTATCAAGTTGTCAGAAATTATTTCATAAAGCCTTTTACTCGGTTTTCAAAAGAGCATCAAAATTATACGCTATAGTTACTTAGGGCTTATGTCATAAAAATTATCATAATTTTAAATTTACTAGTGTGATAAGATATTTTATTCGACAATCTGTTTCTACTGGTACTCGAAAAAGTGTGTGGGTTTGGGATCTTCATATAGGAGACTCAATATTCATCCTTTATTTGCAGTCACCGAAGTATAGAAACATATGGAATAGCACTGCTCAAGATTGTATTCTTTAACTCAAAGAGCAACACAGAATTTACCCCAAGGCAAATTTATGGCGCAAAACACATAATGGTACTCGAATAAGACCCTACTTAATTATCGTTAATTAAAACAAATTATACAAAACTGTATATACTGTATAATACAACCCAGTATTGATATTTTACATATGTGCATAACAAAACATCCAGTATATAGCTATAGAAGGGCAACAAACCTATAACAAAAACCAAATCGTGTTATTAGACCTTTTAATACATGATTAAACGACCTTTCAAAAATATAAGTTATATTACTTTTCTCATTTTATAAAAAAAAAACGTGGTAATAGTCGTAATGCGTGTCTAGTATCGGATGACAGTGCGTTCTTTTCGTACAGTAAACAGTGGGGAGTCGGATTCTTCATGTAACTGGAGACGTTTGTTCTTTTGTTGGTCAGCAGTGAAGATGTACGAAAATAAATGTATGGTTCAGTTTTGTGAGGGGAGTGCATGTATAACTTTGCTTAGAAAACATATTTTCTCAAAACATTAAGGAACACTCGAATTAGACCGATTGATACACCTTTATGCTACAATTTTAAACTGCTTACAATTAATAGAACTCATCATCCAAGTTTTTTTTTTCCTTTTCATACATAATAAAACATACAATGCATAAGACCACACAAAATAATCAAGATATTACAAATTCTTTTGTATCCAAACAATATCAACAAGGCGCTTGTCATCGACCTTTAAGACACATCTAAACTGTACCTGATACGTAATTACTTGTAGCTATCATTTGTTACAAAATAGACATCTTTTTTTCTATCTGAAGGTGTGCTTCTTTTGTATAGTAGTTGTGGGTTCGGGATCTTCATGTAGAAGGAGGGAACGTGTTCTTTTGGTAGCCAACAACGAAAATGTGAGAAATTTGCGTAGCTTTGTGAGCAAGAATATATTATTTTTATCTAAAAAACGGAACATAAAAGTATTGAGCTCAAGTTTCTGGAGTAAAACATACACTGCTTCTCGGTTCAAACCTCCTTAAACGCTTCCTAGCTATATGAATTTAAACACAACTTTATACCAATTTGGACTTTACACCTACATGATAAAACTAAACTAAGTCAGCAAACACATCACAAAATTTTCTCATGTTTCAAGACAGGCATCATTCGCGTTTAGAAAACTTCAAAATTAATGCAAGACATAAATACTTGTCAGTAAATATTACTGCCTCGAACTCCGTTATTCATTGAAACTAGGTATTTCATAATAGTTGACTCTAATCCACATAGTTAAACGTTAATCAAGTGCATATACAATGTTATTTCACACGTTATACAAAAAGCTTGATCATTGATATTGAAAAGGAATTCTTCAAATGTGCAGAAAGTGAGTTTTTCTATACAGATACACTTCACAAAATGAAATCATTTGACATATAAATAACATTAAAGCATAAAGTGATTAGAAACAAAAATAACACCCAAATTCGAATCAAATTTAATACATTCAGTGCAATTATTACATAAATTTTGACATTATTATTTTGATAGTATTGATTAATATCAATATCAAAGATTTTTTTTTTTTTTTCAAAATTAAAACATTTTACATTTTATTCATAAAAATACAATTTATATTTCATTAACAATAAAATTGCCTCTGCAATAACGATATTTTTACATATTTCGTACAATGAGAACGTAAAATGGTTACTAACGTTCATTAACCTAAACTTATTGAATACGCCGTCTTTAAAACTGGTAAAAGACAGTCGTCTCAAGTTATTTTTAGCATATTCAATTTTTCTTGGAACAGTTAATAATTTTGAATTATTACTTTAGTGCAGTGGTTCTCAATCTTTTATGCTTCACGTATCCCCTGGAAATGTGTATGTAACTGGCGTACACCTTGTATACATTGATAAAACTATAGCTATAGTATAACAATGGTTTTTACTTTGTTACTAAATCTTGCCTCTCACGGCGTACCCCAAAAAATTTTACCGCGTACCCTACGTGAAAGCCCCAACTTTAGTGCATATTTACTTATTGTACTTTAGTGCATATTTTACACGAGAAATAGTGGGGAGGAATAAGCGATATTTTTTTCCCACTTATCTCCCGAACTGCTTTACTGTTAACATTTCGAAAATATTTAAAATATAACCATAGTTAAAAGATGTAAATGAAAAAAATTTGATAAATATATAAGAAAAAAAGCATGCTGCTTTGCTATTTCCTTGCTTGCTTGCTTAACTTGCCTGTTACCTTGCTTGCTTGCTTGTTCGAATCTCTGCTAACTTTTCCTGTGCTTGACTCTTTGCTTGGTTTTCTATCGGCTTTTCTTTATTGCTTAACAACATATTATTCGTACAAATTATGGTATTACAATAGTTCACATATATTTCAAATTTTACTTTTAATTTATTAACAAAATTTAGCATTTTTAATTAGCATTTAATTTTTAATAGAATTTTTAAAATCGTTTCCCAGTAACATTTTTTTCGAAAAACCATTTAAAAAATATTGAATTTTTTTCTTTCACAAAAATTCGAAACTCTATGCTTGTTATATCGCTGTTCTTTGCCTGGCTATTAGTTTTCCTCGATCTACAATCTCTAGTAGACTGTCAGTTATTTACCGCATGAGCATAATATAATAGCTTTAACATCATTACATAGTTTTAACAGCCAAGCTAAAATTAATATTTCATTACTATCTAATACAATACCTTATTTACCCAAAAATAAGAACATTTTCAACATATTTTACATTATCAGTACCACTTACATATTAATTTTTAGTCCTATCTTTTGAACTACCATACTACAAAATATTTTACCAATAAATGCTTGTTCCATAAGGAAACTTGGTAACAATAATTTAGTATGCTGTGACTTCAAAATTTTTGCATTATTTTCTTCGAATATTTAATTATTTTAAACTGTCACTTCAAAATAAAAAAATTTAAACCTGCGTTATATTTTTCCTGTCTATAAGGCCTTCGAACATCTATTCTTTTATTTATAACAATTTTCACTTTCAACATTGTTTTAGCAAGTAATTTTCATTCTAAAAGTCGTGTTTAATCAATAACTTTATAGATGAACTTTCTGACATTATACAAACCTAATTAAAAGCCTATGCTAGTTTCACAGTCAACCTATAGGAGTATGGATATTAACAATACCATAAATCTATATTATCGCTAGGTTTCTGATACCATCCTTCAGTGTCGGGTATTGTAAACGTTCAGTGACGTTACCTACATTACTCTAAGTATACGTTACGTAGCACACTTTAAAATACGGTAAGAATTATGGAAATAATAGTCAAGTGAATATGGAATGTTTTGTTTCTAAACAGATTGTTTTCACCTTTAGCACCTCTAAAATAGTTAATTTTCAAATCTCTTGACCATCACCCACACCTAAACATCAAACTCATCACAGATGGTTGATTATCAATTTAGAATTGAATCATTTTAACCATTATTTGCGTTTCCAACGATAGAAATGTACTAATGCAAATTTCTGATAATGTCATTATTGAATATATCATTAGCATCTATCGAAGCATTAGGTATTTTTTTTTAATCTCAGAATAAGTCGAATGTCTTATAGAATGTCATATGAACAAATGAAAACATGAATTCATTTTTTTCTGGAAAATTTTTAAAAGAAAATACTAGGAACTACTTAATTTTAGATCGCAAGTCTAAGACCGAAAATGAGGGCTCTAACCATGCACATTCTCTTATTTTAAGTTCATATCTCTTGTTTCCCATGATCTAGGCTAGAACCACTTTTAGTGTTATTCTTTATTAAACAATTTATTTATTTACTTATTTATTGTTCGTGTGTGGCGCAGATCGCAATCAAATTACAGTAAGCACCACAGAATACAGTAAAAAAAATAAAAAGGCAAAAACAAAATTACCAGTAATGAACTTCGCATCATCTACATTAAAAAATCAATTACTGGTTACTGATTAATGTCATTCAATATTTCATACATCTGTTATTTAACAGTATACACTTGTATTTGAATTCTTTTAATAACGCTACAAATAAGCACAGATAACAAGACACAAACGAGACACAAATAAGACAACACTCCATTTTAAAACCTTCTTTTAGATATCATCTATCTAATTATATAAACTACATTCAAAAATTACCTTTCAATAGACTAGAAGCAACAATTCTCTACCGCTTAAGAACTGATAAAATAATGCTTAATAGTACTAAATACAAAATTCATCTTTTAAACTCTCCAAATTGTACTTTATGTAACCTACCTGAAAATACACCTCATATTTTATTAAAATGTGTAAAATACCAGTCCTCCTTTATTCCACTCCCACCACACTATTGCAAAACCTTAATATAAACACAATCACCAAAACAATAAACTCCACTATTGAAAAACCAACAGAAGCCAGATTCACCCACAGAGGAGAATATCTAGTACATGTTAAAAACCAATGTCAAGCCAAAAAACTCATGGCCCTCACCCACATTCACAATATAGAAATTAAAACTAAATACCCAGAATCTTATAATAACCCTTATGGATCAATTGAAGGAGTGGATAAATATCTCAATGAGAAAGGTATTTTAGATGCGCTGGTAGAATATGATGTACACAAGATTAAAAGGATCACTTATGCACACCACATTATGGATGGCAGTACTATACGTAGAAACACTGACAAAGTCATATTGTATGTTAACTCCCCCCTTCCTCCAACTGTGGAATTAGGCCTTTCTACATATATAGTCACCCCCAACACAACCCCCCACACAATGCATAAAATGCCAACGACACAGCCACATTATCAAAATATGCAGAAGCACTGCCAGATGCAAATACTGTGCACAGCCACACGTCGCAGGAATACAAAAGAACCCAACCATTACTCTGATGCAACTGTGGAGGCCCCCCATGTGGCTACATTTGGTAAATGTCCTGTCAGGCTTAGGGTTATCAAAATAAAAACAGCTGCCACCACTACCACAAATAACTCAAAAACAGTCACAGCCCCAATCAACACTTCTGCTACCACACCTCCTCCGCAGTTGCCTACACCCACACCACTACTCCCTCTATCTACACCCATAGCCCCAAAACAACTGAAAACAACTTCCCACCACAACCACCTCACACATCCCCACCCACACAATTGATATCACCTCCCCCACCATTTCCCTACCTTGCCCATCAGAATTACTTCAACCACCCCCACTTCTGATGAAGAGGCTCCAATCCAACCCACACAGCAGCAAACTCCTCCACCATCAACCAAATCCTCCACCAGAAGGGCAAAAACCAACTATCTCAGAAGAACGAAGGCCAAGAGGACACCTACAACTAAAACTCACCCCCCCCCCCAACTCATAAAACTAATTCTCCCACTCATTGATGCACTTCTCCCCCCACAAAGCAGATCCCCAACTCAACTTAGCCATCCAGGCCATTGTGGCCCTTCTCCAGCAACTGAAATAACTCTGCCCTCTCCCCTTCACTCTTGCTGTAGTCTCTCCTTCTTCCCACCTGATGGGGCGGGGGTGGCTTAGTCGGTAGCGCGCCAGGCTCATAATCTGTAGTTCCCAGGTTCGAGTCCCAGCTGGGTCAGCGTTGAGATTTATCTCCGCAAAATTCCCCGCCCTGCCCACGGTCAGTAGGGGACACCGATGGGCTTGGAAAGGCTGCCGTCCGTCGGATGTGACGTTAAGCAGTGGCCCCGTGTGTGGGAGAGCCATACCCTGTGCACGTTAAAGAACACGCTGGATGGCTTTGACAGGAGGCTGGTTGGTTGGTTGTTTCGGGTTTTATGGCGCATGGGCGACTAGGCCATAATGCACCAAACAAAAGACAATATAAAAGATAAAAGACGTGTAACCCGCAACCGCATTTAAAAGAAATTAGCAAAATTGTAAAAAGGTAAAACAACAAAGAACAAGTGTAAAAATACAAAGTAAAACAATAGAATACCAGGTGTAAGTGACCTGGGATATACAAACTATGTATAAGGTGGTAAAAATCAAAATGCAGTAAAATATCCACTTGAAAAAGAGAAGTTAAAAAACCCCAGGTGGAAAAGACCTGGGCTATACAAAATATTAGGTAAAATCAAAATCTATTAAAATAACCACAATATTTTAAAAAGGAAAAATCTGAGGGTAAAAAACAATGATCAGTTAAAAGATGTCTGAGTGTAAGAGGCTCGGACGCAAAATCATGAAAGGTAAAATGCAATTTTTGTTCAAGATTAAAAGCTACACAGTCAATTAAAATATGTTTAATGGTTTGACAGGAGGCTACCATCTGTCTCCCAACAGCTGTTCCAGTGGGTCCCCTCCCCCAACCTTCTCTGAGCCTTCAGGGTCCATGTGACCTGGCCATTTAGCCCATGGTGTGCAAAAAAAGTGCCGCTCAGAGGTAAAACAACACAACCCAAATCCCACCTGACATCCTCCCCCTTCCCCCCTGCATCTGCATCCAATGGAACTGCAGATCTCTCCCAAACAAAGTTCTTGAGCTTAAAGCTTTCACAACTAAACACACCATCCCTATATTGGCTTTAAACGAGACCAGAATCCCTGATAACTTCAATTACAAACCCTACATAATACACAGAGCAAATACAAAAAGATCTCACTCCAACTCAACCACTTTAATACATAAAAAATTCCCCCAATGTCTGATACCAAACCCAAATACATACACTTATATGGACATAGTAGACATAACCATCACATTACATGACATAACCCTAAACATCTACAACCTATACTTTTACCCAAATACACATATAAATGTAAACACACTTATCAAAGATTTTGACCACATATTCTCCCTCTCACCTGGTCCCAATATCATACTAGGAGACTTTAATTCCCACACCCTATCAGGAAGCAACTTCACAAACAACAGAGGAACCACGATAGAAACTTTCATTCAACACTACATTTTAGCCATACAAAATGATGGTTCATCCACCTTCACCAAACCCCCATATGAGTCAGTTCTAGACCTCACCCTCACAAGACATTTCACCTATTATAACCTGGCAAGTGCACCATTCTACATGGGCTAGTAACCACTACCCAATATTCCTCACCTTACAAGGCATTAAGCCTACAGCCTACAAAACAAAAACACACATTAACTGGCACATCTTCTCCGCAAACTGTGAAACCAGCATCAACACCCAAGCACCAGACAAGTTAACCTTTTTCTACACGTGTCAACCAGAGCATACATTCCAATAAATTTACCACCAAACACATGACTGGTTTCACCAAAAACCACCCTGCAATTACACAACTACATATAAGGAAAAAAACAGAGGACACAGCCAGAAGACACCCCACGGTACTTGCCCATCAACACTTTAAACAAGAAGGAATGGAGAAATTTTTGCAATAACATAAACCCTAGAACAAGTTTGGTATCGGACAGAACTGACTCCACACTCATTTGGTCAGTCATCATATCTCTCAAGACCCAGGCTCAGCCTTTAGCCCCTTGGCACACCATTCTGTGGGCTAACAACCTCTCTGCAAAACAAGGGGCAAACCATATTGCTTCACACCTCATCACCACCAAACTCTCACACATACCAACAACACCGTCACTACATGAAACAGGTTCTAGCAATAGAGCCTCCCTGCAAACTACCCGCCATCAACCTACCCTTCACACAACATGAGCTTTACACTGCAATCCATCAGGCAAATAAAAAAAGCACACCTGGGCCTGATATCACTTACAGCACTCTCAAAAACCTGGGCACACAAGCATTAAACACATTGCTCCATAAATACAATGAATGCTGGCATAAATACACATTCCCCACTCAATGGGAAGATATACAAATTATTCCCATCCTTAAACCTAACAAGCCAGCCTCTCAAATAAGCTCATATACACCCATAGCACTTACATCATGTGTACTCAAAATTCTAGAAAGAATGGTGCTCTCCAGACTCAAACACTTCCTAACCGTCAAAAAAAAAAACACTCCCCATCTGCCTTTAGAGAGCACGTCTACCACATATAATTTCTTTGACCTAATCACTAGAGCAGAAATTGCCCTACAAAACAAAGAAATTCTTTGCTGTCTTTCTAGACCTCACCTCTGCCTTTGATACTGCCTCACACACCAGTATAATATATAAATTACAGAAATTGGGATTAACAGGAAATATTTTACACTTATTGAAGATATACCACACTACCTCCTACACTGTCCCAAATACACTTTACACAGAATTAACCTGTTCCAGAACTCTCCACACTGGGAATCACACACTACAGCTCAAACTATACTTGGTCCCACTCATAAAAATAGCAAAGTTCACTATAGGGCCTGTGATGTTGCTTCTTCGTTTGTTTGTCTATTGGGACCACTTAGGAACGTCCCCTCGGTTCGATCGCAATACGCGACGGGTGAGAGTCTTTCAGAACAAAAATCAAAGATTTTATCACAATTGCAGGGACTCAATACTGAGGCTCCTCCCCAATAAATTGGTTCAACTTCAGCCTTTACTTTAAAATAACAAATATTTATTTAACCTGCCAAACATGCTTGATGGACGAGGACATATGCTCAATTACATAGATTACAACAACACCAGCTTACTATGCCTGTTCAGCTGTATTCACAGAGCCCAATGCCGTTATTACCAGTCGGCATTTCCCAGCTTTACAATTCCACGTCTTTTCGCTTTCGTCCTACGACTGGCTCTCCTCTTCTCGTTGTTGCCAACCCTTTCTCTTTCTCTCTCCGCCTGACCATCTGGGAAGTCCGCTAGCAGTTGGGTGACCTCCGCCCCCTCAGGGCACTGCTACTTCAATTAACTCTCCAGATGCCGGGACAGAGGGCCTCCCACGTAGCATATGCCTATTTTGGTGAAATCCAAAATAATATACAAATCATGAACAAAAAAAAATATCTAAAAAGGCCTCTAGCCTGACAGGGTCCTTGCCCTATACTTACACAACACTGGAAGATTTCCTTAATGCATTCTGCCCCCCAGAGCCCTTCTTCCCTACTCCCTCAAAAAAAAAAAAATTTAAAAGATCCTTGGGACACCACAAGATTCAGATGCCATCAAAAAATCCATATAGGACAAATAAAAGAAGCATTTTGGACAACTTTAAAGAAAATATATATATACCTTCCTCCCTATTCCTACTAACTCACACTGATAAATTATCCGCAAAAATAAACTACCTATATAAAAACTAATAATGTATTACTAACACATGAAAACCAAAGAGCTAAAAGGATACTTTCCTACGTTATTCAAATAAAATTATAATGAAAAACAAAATATATATCTATCCCTCATACTATTCAACTTGTGTATAAATTCATACACTTATTTAGCGAACATCTACTCCAACCATATAACTCATGAGAAATCTCTCCTACTGCAACTTATTACACTATCTGCTACTCACAGATGGGACCCTCAAACAGCACTCCTGCCACACACCATACACTAGATGCTGGATATTCACCTAACACCTCCAAAAGGCACTGGGAGCTCCACAAAACCCCCCAACATGTGTAAACCAACTTACACCAGGAGATTTACTTTACTTTATCTTGATATACCCATAACTAAATTTATTTACACCTTTTGGTCCACTTCACTCCTCCCTCTTGACAACATTGAGCTAAGCCTTTTCCCGGAGCAACCCCTGCGCATTACTCCACTGCATGGCACTGAAACTTTAAAATAACCTATGGAGTTGGAAATTTTTAATAATTTAACCTTACTACCATTAACTTAAATATTGAGCATAGATCACTCCACTCCCTCTGCTACCCCCCATAAATTTCCCACCTCCCCCTAAAGGGGGGGGGGGGGGGGGGGTTCCAAAAAAATATATAATGGAATAAAAAAAAATTGCAACTTTATTCTAACCTACAAAATCTGCAATTTTAATAATTTAACCTTCTCACCATATACTTAAATTTTAAGCATTGTTCACTCCACTCCCTCTGCTACCCCACATATATTCCCTCTGCATACCACCAAAAATTTCTCCACCCCCTCCCCCAACAGAGGGAGGGGCTTTGGAAAAAAAGAAAAATAAATTATTTAATTTTCCTATTTAATCATTTTCTACCATCTCTATCCCCCCCAAAGGGAATTGACTCTAGCATCGCACAAACAAATTTATTTCATAGATAAATATATGCATTCCACCCCCTCCAAAATTCCTCCCCCTATTACAGCTCATTCCAGTATAGAAGCCAAATTAAGTTTTGCCACTATTACTGAGTTCCAGACAACCATGGTCATAAATAAAAAAAAAACAACTAACAAAAATCTTACAAATTTTTATCCGCCATCAGCTCTCTCCAATCCACAAACCACAATCTACCTAAGACATGAAACTATTTTTCTCCCCTCCTTCTACATCTTCCCTCCAGCCACTGGGCGGCCTGTGGCCAAATGCCCAATTGCAAGATTGCTGGCCTATCACTGTGCCAGACCATCTACTGTTGTACATCAGCAACCACTGCCCACTTTGCTTGTGGACGTGATGATAAGAGGGCCGAGGTCCCCTTTACAAATAGGTCCACACCAGAAAGACGGATGTAAAAGAAGGCCAGCCTCTAGGGGATCGGCGATCGACTGTCAACAGTGAAGGTTATGTTTTCCTGTTACTCTCCAATTTAAAAGTCTTTTTTAAGACTAGTTCTCTCTTATTTCTACAATGATGAATGGCACTTTATCCAAGGATCCGGGGCTCATTCCAGAACAGTTAAAGAACCCAAGATTAGATGCTACAGCCTCAGCCAGGAGCTGCAAAGGCCAGTCATCTCAGCTGACATCACAGGTCTGTATGTCAACAGTGAAGAAGGCTGGGACTAGGGATAGTGCTAGCAATCAGGCAAATCTTACAGCTCAACTACTAAAAACTGGATGATTCCTTTCGGTCCCCAACTTAGCATCTGCACACACCCTACCATTAACTACAGCCTCCTCAAGCCACTCTCACATCACCCATCCCAATCAGGAACCATCCAAGCAGACACAAATGGACACCAATGAACAAACACATGAAAACGACACAGATGACTCCTGGACCATAGTCAACAACAGGAAACGATCCAGGAAACAATCAACATCCTCAGACAACAACACCATATGCAATTTCACCATCTCGTATGACTATGTCCCTGTCCTCTTATTCTCCACCCCAACCACTCTATTACAAAACCTAAATATCAACATCATCACAAAAACAGTCAACTCCACAATTGAAAAACCCTCTGAAGCAAGATTCACACACCGAGGAGAGTATTTAGTACATGTAAAAAATCAATGCCAGGCTAAAAAACTAATGGCCCTCACACACATACACAACATAGCAATCAAATCTAAATATCCTGAACCTTACAATAAGCCATATGGCTCAATAGAAGGAGTGGACAAACACCTTAGTGACCAAAGCATCCTAGATGCTTTAATAGAATATGATGTCCACAAAATTAAAAGAATTACATATGCACACCACATCATGGATGGCAGCACTATCCGCAGAAACAAAGTTATCCTCTACTTCAACTCTCTCCTCCTCCCACCAACTGTAGAACTTGGCCTCACTACACATAATGTCACCCTCTACACAACCTACCCCCCCCCAAAGTTGCAACATTGGGCCCTCCACAGTTGCAGCAGAGAAGAGGTTGAGTCCTTTTACATTCTCGAGACATATGTGGCTGGGCACAATACTTGCATCTAGCTGTGCTTCTGCAGATTTTAATATGTCCATGTCATTGGCATTTAATGCCATTGTGCCCCCCCCCCCCCACAATGGCATTAAATGCCAATGACATGGACATATTAAAATCTGCAGAAGCACAGCTAGATGCAAGTATTGTGCCCAGCCACATATGTCTCGAGAATGTAAAAGGACTCAACCTCTTCTCTGCTGCAACTGTGGAGGGCCCAATGTTGCAACTTTTGGCAAATGTCCTGTTAGAATAAGGGCAATCAAAATTAAAACAGCCTCAACCACTACCACCATCCGAAAAACAGACAAAACTCCACATACCACTTCCCCTCCTACACTACCTCCACAGTTGCCAACACCCACACCTCTTCCCCCCCTACCTCCACCCTCCAACCAAACACATCTGACAAAAATAACACAACCACCTACCAAAACCACCTCACCAGCCCCTGCTCAAACAGTTGACATCACCTCCCCCATCATTTTTCATACACTACCCATTTGAAACGCCCCTACTATCCCATCAGATGAAGAAGCACAAATTCAACCTGCTAAGCAGCTAGTTCCTCCCCCTTCACCCAAATTCTCCACCAGAAGGGCCAAATCAAATTACCTCAGAAGAACCAAGACCAGGAGGACATCAGCAGCAAAAAAGCCAAACTACACCTCTTAACCAACAAAACCTCACCCAACAACTATTACAACTTATTGTCCCACTCAATGATGCCCTCCTCCCCAAACAACTCAGTCTAGCCATACAGGCCCAAGTGGCCCTTCTCCAGCAACTTCACTAATTCCTCCCTCTACACTCCTGACACCCCCCCCCCCCCATGCACTTGCATCCAATGGAATTGCAGATCCCTCCCAAACAAAATTCTTGAAGTTAAATCACTCACAAACCTCCACATAATCCCTATATTTGCTTTAATTGAGACAAGAATCCCAGACAACTTTAACTTCAAACCCTACATAATACACAGAGCCAATACTACAAGACCTCATTCTAACTCAACCACTTTAATACATAAAAAAATTCCCACATTGTCTGATACCGAACCCAAAAACATACACCTATATGGACATAGTAGGCATAAACATTAAACTACACGATACAACACTAAATGTCTACAATGTATACTTCTACAATACACAAATCAAGACAAACACTCTAATAAATAACTTTGCACATATATTCTCCCTCTCACCAGAACCCAATATCATACTAGGAGACTTTAATGCCCACAACACCCTATGGGGTAGCAACTTCACAAACAACAGAGGAACCACAATAGAAACTTTTATACAACACTACAAATTGGCCATACACAATGATGGTTCACCCACCTTCACCAAGCCCCCATATGAGTCAGTTCTAGACCTCATCAACACCAGACATATCACCTATAATAAATTGGCAAGTACACCATTCTACATGGGCTAGTGACCACTACCCTATCTTCCTCACCTTACAAGGCATTAAGCCTACAGCCTACACAACAAAAACACACATCAACTAGCACAACTTCTCCGCAAACTGTGAAATCAGCACACAAACACCTGACAATTTAACCACATTCTACACGTGTCAACCAGAGCATACAACACAACAAATTTACCACCAAACACGACTGGTTTCACCAAAAATCATCCTGAAATCACCAAACAACTCCAAATAAGGAGAAAAACAGAGGACACAGCCAGGAGACACCCCACAGTACTTGCCATCACCACTTTCAACAAAGAAAATGCCATACTCAGATGAATTAGACTAAACATTAAAAGAAAGTAATGGAGAAACTTTTGCAATAACATCAACCCAAGAACTGACTCTACCCTCATTTGGTCAACTATAAGGAATCTCAGGACCCAGGCTCAACCACTAGCCCATTGGCACACCATCCTATGGACCAACAACCTTTCCGCCAAACAAGGGGCTAATCATATTGCAACTCACATTATCACCACCAACCCCATGGCTAACACACCTACATACCAGCAACACTGCCAATACATGAACCAGATATTAACACGATTCTCCTTGCAAACTACCCGCCATCAATCAACCCTTCAAACAGTATGAGCTACATATGGCAATCCACCAGGCCAATAAAAAAAGCACTCCAGGGCCTGATGCTATTACATACAGTACACTCAAAAATCTAGGCCCATAGGCACTAAACTCTCTGCTACATTTATACAATGACTGCTGGCATAAACACTCATTCCCCACTCAATGGGAAGATATACACTTCATTCCCATTCTTAAGCCTAACAAGCCAGCATCCCAAGTAAGCTCTTACAGACCCATAGCATCATGTGTACTCAAAATCCTAGAAAGAATGGTGCTCTCCAGACTCAAATATTTCCTAGCAGTCAAAAAAACATTCCCTATTTGACAAACTGGCTTTAGAGAGCACATGTCCACCACAGATAATTTTTTTGACCTTATCACTTCAGCTGAAATAGCCATACAAAACAAAGAAATTCTTTGCTGTCTTTCTAGACCTCACCCCTGCTTTTGATACTGCCTCACACACCAGTATACTCTTCAAACTACAACAATTAGAACTAACAGGAAACATTTTACACTTCATTAAAAATTTCCTCACACAGAGAAAGGTTTAAGTCAAACTGGGGACTACCCTCTCTGATTCCCACAAATTAACTAGGGGACTACCACAGGGCAGTGTGGTATCACCCACTTTATTTAATATCCTACTACATGACCTCCCTACAACACTAAACAATGATATAAAATGCTCCATTTTTGCTGATGTTTGGTTGTTTGGGGTTTTTTGGCGCAATAGCAACTAAGGCTATATTGCGCCAAACAAACGATAAAAAGGGTAAAAGACATGAAAACCCACAACCAAAGTTAAAAGAGACACAAAAAACACATAACAAAAACGAGATGTAGAAAAAGAGTAAAAGAGAGCAACAAGTGTAAAATCAACAAGTATAAAATCAACAATAACAATGGGTGTATAGGACCCATGTAAAAAACAACAGGTAAAACACAGGTAAAAAACCAGTAAAAAAGAGAAAATTCATAAACGCATAAAATATCCAGTAAAACGTAAAAAGTCAAAAACAGGAGTTAAAAACGATTCATCGGATAAAAGATGTCCGAGTGTAAGGGGCTCGGACGTAAAATCATGAGAGGTAAAAAACATTCTTCTTTCAAGGTTAAAACAAACACAGTCAATTAAAATATGCTTCACAGTTAAAACGGTGTCACAAAACTCGCACTTAGGTACTGCGTCCGCCTTAAGTAGAAAAGAGTGGGTTAAAAACGAGTGACCTAAGCGGAGCCGAGCAAGGACAACTTCCTCCTTACGATCTCTGCGGTAACAAGACTGCCACGGTTTGACGATAGGTTTGATCTCAAAGAGCTTGTTGGTAAGCTGTTCCGACCAAGATCTCTGCCACTGTGCCCGGAGCTCGATGGTGAAACGCTGCCGGAAATCCACATATGGGACCGGCAACGGAGAGTCGGACAGGGGCGTGGCTGACCTGGCAGCAGAATCTGCCAAATCATTGCCCCTGATTCCGACATGACCGGGCACCCAACAGAAGAGAATCGTGGTGGTGGCTGCCAGACGATGGAGCTGCTGGCGGATCTTGGAGAGAACTGGGTGAGGCCGATGCCTCACGGAGATCAAAGCCTGTAGCGAGCTAAGCGAGTCGGTGTAAAGCACACACCGACGATGATGCTTAGCTGCTATATGGTCCAAGGCAATGCTGATAGCATGCAACTCAGCAGTGAAGATGGAACACTGCTGTGGGATCTGGTCTGCAATGATTACATCACAGCAGACCATGGCTGATCCCACTGAAGTGCCGGACTTCGAGCCATCTGTGAAGACAGGCAAGAAGTCCGGGTGCGCAGCACGATGGCTGGCAAAGAGTTGCCGGTACACACAGTCGGGTGTAAAGGCCTTCCCCGTCCTGCACAGGGAAAAATCGCAGGAAGGGGAAACAGCGAGCCAAGGTGGAAGTGGCTCAGCTGTCGACTGTGCGATGCTATCGAGACTGGTGTTGATGTCTCGCAGGTAACCTCGGACACGCAAACCGAAAGGACGAATGGCAGTCGGCCGATTCTGGTATAACATTTCCCACCGGGGACTGAAAACGCAGTCCCAAGTGGGATGGCCTGGCAGGGATCGCAATTTTGATGCATACTGCAGGGACAACTGCTGACGGCGAATAGATAAAGATGGTTCATCGGTCTCAACGTAGAGACTCTGGACCGGTGAAGTGCGGAAGGCCCCCGTGCACACACGGAGGGCCTGATGATGGAGTGGGTCCAGCACCTTCACCACGGAATCCCGGGCGGAGTCATACACCTGGGATCCGTAGTCCAGTTTCGACCGGACAAGTGCACGGTAAAGGCGGAGCAAAGAACATCGGTCCGCCCCCCAAGAGAGGCAGGAGAGGACCTTGATGATGTTCAATGCCCGCGTGCACTTGGACCTGAGATGTCGAATATGTGGTAAAAAGGTCAATTTCCGGTCGAAGATGAGACCGAGAAACTGGGTCTCCGCCACAACTGGAATGATGTTACCCCCGAGCCGCAGCTCGGGGTCCAGATGAAGATTACGCTTGCGGCAAAAGTGCACACAAGCGGTCTTCTGTGGGGAGAACCGGAACCCATTCGCCGTCGCCCAAACCGAGAGATTGTTCAGGGCAGTTTGCAGTTGTCGTTCAATGACCCTCATGCTGGACGATGAGCAAAAGATGCTAAAGTCATCAACATAGAGGGCATTGCCTACAGTCGGAGGAAGTTGCCGTGTAATGGAATTGATCTTGACAGCGAAAAGCGTAACACTCAGGACGCAGCCTTGAGGCACCCCCTGTTCTTGGGGGAAAGGCCGCGACAGAGTGTTGCCGACACGAACTCGAAAAATACGAGAAGATAAAAAGTTCGCAATGAAGATCGGCATGTGACCTCGCAAGCCGAAGCTGTGAAGGTCACGAAGAATGCCGAATCTCCATGCCGTGTCGTACGCTTTTTCGATGTCGAAGAAAACTGACACCAGGTGCTCTCGTCTTAAAAAAGAATTCCTGATCGCCGATTCGAGGCGGATCTGGTGGTCTAAAGTAGACCGGTGCCTGCGAAAGCCACACTGGGTGTTGGAAAGAAGGCCGTGATGCTCCAAATACCAGGCCAGCCTGGTATTTACCATCCTTTCCAACACCTTGCAGACGCAGCTCGTCAATGCAATCGGTCGATAATTGGAAGGAATCTTGGGATCTTTGCCTGGCTTAGGGAAGGCCAAGACGATGGCCTCCCGCCAAGAGTCCGGAAACTGCTCCTCGATGAAAATACGGTTGTAGATTCGGAGCAGTCGATCCTTACTCGATGGTGAGAGATGTTGGAGCATGGCATAATGGACATTGTCTGGCCCCACAGCAGATGCACGAGAAGTGTGCAGAGCACGGCGAAGCTCCTCCGCTGTGAATGGCCTGTTGTAAGACTCCAGGCCATTCGAATGGAAGGACAGCGGAGAGCGTTCAGCCCTGCTCTTCTGGGCCAGAAACTCGGGGGAGTAGGAGGACAGAGAAGAGATGGTGGAGAATGACTCCCCCAGAATGTCGGCAATCGCTCGAGGCTCAGCAATTGCCTGTCCATTGTGCTCCAGGATCGATAATGAGTGGGACGTGTATTTCCCACCCATCTTCCGGACCTTATCCCACACGACCTTAGAACTGGTCGTGCGGGTGATAGAAGAAGTATATTTCATCCAAGATTCCTTCTGGCTCTGGCGCCGGACGAAACGGGCTTTCGCCCTGGCGCGTTTGAATGCTTCGAGGTTGGGGGACGTCGGATATCTCCGAAACACCCCCCAAGCCTTGTTCTGAGCCTTACGAGCTGCGGTGCAGTCGGGATTCCACCACGGTTTTGGGAACCGTGGAAACCGAGTCGAGGTCTGAGGAATAGTAGAAGCAGCTGCATGGACGATGCAGTCCGTCAACTCCGCCACTGCGACATTGATGGGCTCCTGGCTGACAGAGTGATCATCAAGCTCAGACAAGAGCTCAAAGCCACTCCAGTCAGCCCGATCAAGCCTCCACAGGGAGAACCGTGAAGGGCTGCAGGGCCCCCCACGAGAGAAGGTGCACACCACGGGGAGGTGATCGCTTCCATATGGATTGTCCTCGACCTCCCATGTAAAGAGTGGAAGGATCGAGGAGGAGCAGATGGTGAGGTCAATGGCAGTGAAAGAGCGGGTTGGGGAATGAAAGTAAGTACTGACACCGGTGTTCAACAGGGAGAGAGACGGATCCAGGAGCCACTGCTCCAGGACCCGGCCCCTCCCGTTGGTGTCAGCACTGCCCCAAAGTGGACTGTGTCCGTTGAAGTCCCCCATGATGAGGAATGGGGACGGCAGCTGCGAGACGAGGTCATCAAGGTCGTCCCGGAAAACGATGCTTCCAGGTGGGAGGTAGACAGAACAGACAGTCAACGAAAATCCCACAAAGAGGCGGATGGCTACCGCCTCTAAGTTCGTAGTAATGGGAATGACCTGGAATGGAGAATGGTTGCTCACGAGGATGGCAACACCCCCGTGAGCTGGACCATCTCCATCCCGGTCCCGGCGAACGAGAGAAAAGTGCCGGATAGTGGGATTGTTGGCTGTCTGCAAGAATGTCTCCTGAAGGCACACGCAAAGGGGTTGGTGTGCCCTCAGGAGGACCTTGATGTCGTCAATATTCCTCTGGAATCCACGACAGTTCCATTGAAGGAGTGTGGCCATCTCAGGTCTTGGAAGTGGCGGACGACTTGCGATTTATTTTAACCGTCGCCAGCGACGGTTTAGGAAAATTAGGGCGGTCGGTGTCCATGTCCTCGGAGTCGTCCGAGCAACACGGATCAGAGACCGCCGAACGAGGAGGTAAAATTTTCTTTTTGGGCCCCGGCGGGGGCCCCTTGGGTTTCGTAGGTCTTGCTGTCTGTGGGCGGGGTGGAGGGGGCCTTCCGGAGGTGGACGTGGAAGGCACAGACACAGGAATAGAAACCGGTGTCAATGTCGAGATGGACACCGAAGTCGGCTTCGCCTGCGTCAAGAGGTACTTGGCAGCAGGCGAGAAAGATTCAGCAGGTGGAACGCTGATGTCGGTCTGCACCGCCACAGAAGCCATCTTAACGATGGGCTTTCCGGCAACCGCACCGGCATAGGAGACCTTGCCAGGTGGGGCAGGCGGTGCAGCGAGCTTTCTCGCCTCTGGATAGCTGATGTTATGAAGGGTCTTGAGGCGCTGTACCTCTTTCTCCTCCAGCCACTTCGGACAGTCGCGGGAGTACGCCGGATGTTCACCACGGCAGTTTACACAGCATGCCTTTTCTGCTGTGCAGTCAGGTTCGAGATGATCCTGACTGCCACAACGAGCACAGGTGGGCTTGCCCCGACATGCGGTGCGGGCATGGCCAAACCTCTGGCATTGAAAGCAACGCAGAGGGTTGGGGATAAATGGCCGCACCTCGCAGTGTAAGTATCCTGCCTTGATGGAAGTAGGCAGGCGTGGTGTGTTGAAAGTTAGGATTAGTACCCTGGTGGGCTCTAACTTTCCATTACGGCGTGACGAAACCCGGTGGACTGCGATCACCCCCTGGGCAGAAAGCTCCGAGAGGATTTCCTCCTCAGAAACCTTGAGGA
The DNA here is from genome assembly GCA_038380435.1 of Ryuthela nishihirai. Taxonomy (NCBI): domain Eukaryota; kingdom Metazoa; phylum Arthropoda; class Arachnida; order Araneae; family Heptathelidae; genus Ryuthela; species Ryuthela nishihirai. The sequence goes on from JAWZYU010000017.1 coordinate 1,462,454, forward strand.
GGCCCCACTCGGAGATCACGCCCCGGGAGGAATTGAGCGTTTTGTGTGGAGTGACTTCAACTGCCACTCCACCAATCGCTGTAACCTTTAATAAAAGCTCCGAGTGCTTGGAGCATGCAGTCTCCACCTGCAAGTCACCAGATCTTAGGCGCTTGACAGATTTCGGCTCTCCCGCAAGACCTTGAATACCCTTGTTGATAAAAAAAGGGGACATGTCCCCAAGAACCTGATCACCCGTAGAGTGGATGATCAGGAACTTCGGAGACGGAGACACACACGAAGACGAAGGCAAAGACAGAGAAGTAGGGGGTTCATGGCGCGCCCTCTTCGCGGCATTGTTCGAAGAATTATGAGTAGGTGTACTCATGGTTGTGTTTAAAAAATTCAGTGCCCGTTGTCCCCACCCACCATGGAGTCCAACAAGGGGACGCCCAGTTGGGCGCCAGAGCTGCCCGGGCACCATACCCACACAGCCAGTGAGCCAAGCCCTCACTACAAAACAAAAAGGAAAAGTAAAAGAGAAATGGTGGGAAACTCGACGGAGTTCCCACAAAAGAAAAGAAGCAACAAAGCAATAAAGTGTGAGGCAAGAGCTGGCCTCACAAAAGAAAGAAAACTACAAAACTAGTAAATGTGTGGGGAAACTCGCAAACCGTTGTCCGGACGGTGGACAAGGTTACTCACTGAACAGCATAGTTGACCCTAGCAGGACCAGCCCACCAGCCGATTGATCCTGAGGGGGCCGCCCCAGGACCTCCCGTTTACCTGAAGCAGAGGCCAAAGCAGTGTATAGCAGCGGCCCCGGAAGTCGCTGCCCAGCCCCGCGACAGACAGGCTCCCCAATGGCAAAACGGCCAATGGAGACCCCACCAGTCATGAGCTGGGGAGAGAAGACGGGGACCCCTGAGCAACTGCCAGGATCCTCTTTTCCAGGGACACGGGTCTCCGCGCACGGCAAACACGCGGGCGAGCGTTTAGGACCCTGTGAAGGTAACCGAGCCTGCGGAACCTTCACAGGGTGGTCCCCTCACCACGGACAGGCTCTCGCATCGAGGGGTTTTTTTTTTTTTTTTTTTTGCTGATGACATTGTACTCTGGACCAAAAGGATATTCTCGCTATACAAACAACCCTACAAACAGCAGTCAACCAGGTCCTTGACTTTACCAAAAAAATGGGGATTAGCCATCTCTGCACCTAAATCTGCGGTCTTACCAATAACACAAAAACCCCTACCTGCTAACCACCTCAACATCATTATAAACAATTAATCCATACCTACTACTAAACACTACAAATACTTAGGGCTAACTATAGACTGACAGCTGACATGGCAACAACACATCAAAAATACTCAATCCACATGTAATGGAGCACTCAACATCCTCACATCCATCACAAGAGCTAGCTGGGGAGCAAGTGACAAATCTATGATCACCCTCATCAAAGCTTTCATCAACAGCAGACTCGAATATGGCCTGCTAGCTCTTAACACTGCCTCACCCACTAACTTCAATAAACTACAGATCATACAAACAAGAGCCATTAGATTAGCCCTGGGTCTTAAAACTGGCAGTCCAGACTTCGCCACATGGGCAGAAGGCCAACATGCCCCCCCCCCCCCCTCGATAACCCCATTACTTCCTACACAGCCCTAAATACACAACACACAGACTCACCCTTTTCCAAACACTCACAACACATTTCTCTGAACAAACTCTCCTCTGCCTCACTCACAAAAACATCAAAGCCCGCTATAGCGACTTGGCCAAATTCATACACTGCACTGGGAGATTTCCCTATTGTTACTCTCCTACCTCAGAGCCCTACTACTCCTCTTTCCCAAAACTTACAAATTCTCTTTTTCTTTCTTAAAAGATCCTTGGGAAATAAGAAATAAAAGATCCAGATGCCACTAAAAGATTCACACAGGACAACAAAAAGAAGCATTTTGGACAATATAATGGAAAAATTATATAAATCTCAACCTACTGTTCTACTCTTGAATGCTAGAAAACAAAAAAAAATTATTCTCCATGAAAATACTGAACTCTATCAAAATAAAAGAGGAAAACATGTGTCATATAACCCCATATCAAACAGATACAAATAGTGCCAACAATAAACACAAAAATATATAAACATACTCTTTCTATAACAAACAAATATATATATTTACTAATATCCCTAGTAATGACCCCCTTTAACCTAGAAACTCATGTGGTATTGCACCCAGGACAAGCCACTTAAAACACATATACTCCCTCACACACCATATACATCCTAACTTACCACCTGCTATCCACTGAAGGGATCCATAATCTGTACCACTATGATTGGAGTGCCCATTAAACTGCCAATACAAACATACACTAGGATATTCACCTATCTACCAACAGTGTGTAATCTAGTTATCAACTGAAGTAACCTTATATCTATCCTTTCAAAATTTATACATCTCTTGCCCCACCAACACTCACTCACATGAAAATATTGAGCTAAGCCTTTTTCCTGTTTCACCCCTGCGCATACTTTCACGGCATGGCACCACAACCCAATGCTACACTATGGAGCAAATAAAAACTACTATAACTCTAATTCTTTCTCAATTCCCTAAGTTCTTTGACCACCAAATACCAAACCTCCTCTGCTACCCCAATTAAATTCCCCCCATACCCCCAGGGGAGAAATTAAATATATATATATATAAATTTTGCTCTAAAAATATAATTCTAATTTTAAAATTAACAATTTTATGTTCCTTCTCAATACTCTCCCCCCCCCCCCCTTAGAGGTCCACCTCTAGCACCCCACATACTTATTTATACCCAGGATAAATATACTCACTCTCACCCTCCCCCAAAAAAGACCTCCCCGTCTCCCATCCTTTGGGGGAAAAAAAATAAAAAAAAAAAAGTAAACAATTTATGGAAAAAAAAAATTTCTTTTTTCCCTTTTTTCTTCTTCTCACCGTGCAACTATCAATTCACTACTCCATAGACTTAACATTAAGTAACAGTAGTATTCCGTAATGAGGAGTTTGTTATAAAACGTTTTTAATTCCATAATTAACTGTAATTCCTAACACACTTCTTGTATCCCTACGGTAATTCTCCCGAATGGCACATTAATTAATAATTTTAACCTGAGAGGGAACGTTGGGTTGTTTTATCTCTGAGCGGCACTTTTTTTTGCATGCAATGGGCTAAATTGGCCAGGTCACGAGGACCCCGAAGGCTGAGGTTTGGGTGGGGGGAATCCATTGTAACAGCTGTTTGGAGGTAGTTGGGTTGTTCTACCTCTGAGCGGCACTTTTTTGCACACCACGAGCTAAATTGCCAGGTCACATGGACCCCGAAGGCTCAGAGAAAGTAGGGGGGGGACCCACTGGAACAGCTGGTAGCCTTCCGTCAAGGCCATCCAGAATGTTCTTTAATGTGCACAGGGTATGGCTCTCCCGCACACGGAGCCACGGCGTAACGTTCCACCCGACGGACGGCGGCCTTTCTAACCTCGTTGGTGTCCCCTACTGAGCATGGGCAGGATGGGGAATTTTGTGGAGATAAATCCCAATGCTGGCCCAGCTGGGACTCGAACCTGAGAACTAAAGATTGTGTCTAGCGCGCTACCGAGTCGCCCTGCCCCTGGAGGGGGAGGAGATCAAGTGTAACGATATTTATGCCAAATGAAAGCTTGCGATGTGGTGAGTGCCATCTACTCTAAATTTTACAAATTTCATATCTGAGCAAGGCCGAGTAAATCTGCTAGTCTCCAATATTCAAAACGATCGATAAAAATGGAGATCGTTATTAGGCAGAGGGAGCAAGCAGATTAATTTTTTTATAACTGTTTCACGATATTCAAAAGTACACAAAACGAGAATTCATGCCTACATGATTAAATATATTTATAAAATTTTAATACAATCTTAATACAAACGGTGCATATTCCAGATTGCTATTGTAAATAAAAAGTGTCCGATAAAATTGGCGAGCAAGCAGATTAATGAATTTTCATGGTATTCAAAAGTGCAATTATGAATTCTCTTTTGAGGTGACTGCACCAAAATATGTAAGGTCAGAGGGAATCAGCACGATACAGAATCATAAAATCGTTCATAATTTCTTTAGTTACCTTTTCGGAAAATTGTTAAAATCACCTGGTGGGGTGTCTGCAGACCTTGAGACTTGGTATTTTATTAGAGAATAACTTATTACACATTTAATAATCGTCTTTATTGTTATTAAGACATTCACTGACACTGATTGACTCTCAGTTTTTGATAAGTGACACTTTCGTAAGTTTACCTAAGTTCGAGGCTATCAACTACGCCAAGGACAATAATATTTGACAGAAATACTTCTAAAAAATATGGACCGCTAGTCTATGCAGCTTCAAAACAATACTGAAAAACCATGTATATACGACAGAAACGGGAACACTTGCGAATCAAAATTCTATTCAACTAAATAAACATCGGTATTAACAATCAATAATACATAGCACAGTTCCACAAAAAATATTTTTTTTAAATTTCAGTCTCATTTACCTTTATTCTAAGAAATTCTGGGCAACTCCATAAAGCAAAACCGACTGTGAAAATATTCGTGCTGAGATCAATTTAAAATGCATTAGCATTACAGGTCATATTCGCAGAGTTTCATAACAGCAAATTATTATTTGATATAGTATTTGCTCATGGTACTTAAATTCAAAGTTAATTGCGTAAATGAAAATCTGCATCTCGCTATTTTACTATAATATTAAACATAACATTTAGAATTCACTCCCTTACATATTGTGGTCTCTACACATAAAAGGTTTCAATACTTCCTACAGAAGTTAACATAAATATGAATGATTAAAGAGTACATATACACTAAAAGGATACACTAGATAATATCACAAAGTCCAAAAGGACCATGTAACAAAAGCCTCAAAGGTTTACAAACTGAATGTTATACAGACAGGAAAGCAGCCAGAAGACTGCACTTCAGTAGAAAGGCAAAGATTTCAATGTTGAAATCTTTAAAATATATAAAATCCTAAAGCCCTAACAATTAAAATATATAAGATAAAGCTCAAGCTAATCCTAACTCACCGACTCAGGAATCCACTGGGGTTGGATACCCAGTCTAGTCTTGAGTTGCTCGGTAATTAAGGTATAAAAAATAAGCTAATTAATCGAAACTTTCGGAGCATTCCAATAATCAAACACCTTTCACAACGGCTCAGCTCCAAATCCCAACAGTACATGGGCGCTGAAATAATTTTCAATGTCTTCGAATACAATCAACCAATCAACGGCGTATTCTTGTCTCCAGTGCAGTACGCGCGGCTCCTTGCACGAGCTATTGGCGCCAAAACTATTGCTACGAAAGCAAGCTGTGAATAAATGGCTTAACAAAAATATTCTTATACTCGCAAAAGCAAGTAACTTTTCATTTTTCGAAATCAAATATTTTCACCTCATTCCACAGTTATTGAACCAAAAACGTATTCGTAATAAAGCTTTCCAGGCACCAAAAAAAGCTCTAGATTCTAAATCGTTTCATGTATTTTGTACATTGCTCACTTCGATTCTAATTCTGTAACACTTCTGAGAATTATATTTTTATAATTACTTTATGACAAATATTCAAAAATATAGATTTCAACTGTTGAAATTCTCGTAACTGGAGTGATTCGGTTTCAATTTCGCCGATATCGGATGTGCCTAAGTTGGCCGAGTTTTAATTAAAGCTATTGATTTTGGAGTGAAAGTTAGTTACTTTTCATCCTGTGAGCTTTGATTTGGAAAGTTGAAATGCCAAAAGGCAAAAAAACCAAATGTAAAATTAAAAAAAAACGGACGGAGTGCCAATTAAGTCTAGCGATAAGGCGCAGACCAACAAACTTGGAAAACATCTTAAGAAAATGGAACTTTCTAGCTTACATAGAAGTAAGTCATTTAACGATCTTAATAATATAAATGTTAACGACGAAATATTCCAAGAGCTTTTAAGCCAGAAAAAGAGGAAAAAAAAGAGAAAAAATAAACAAATCACCGAAAAGAACCTAGCTACAAAAGAAAAATCTCCAAATGCTGACTACTCAATCCAAACTTCTGAAGAAGAAGAAAATTCTGATTGTGACAGTGAACCCAAAATACAAGATGAAGAAAATGTCTCACCCATCATATTCTATAACAGCAATGTTAAAATGAGTGATTTAGATGACACCAGAGTAACGGATTTTTTTTTCAACAAATTTAAAAAAGAAATTAAAGGCCACTTTACAAGGAAAGGAGAACTGATTATCTTTCCGGAAACTGATAAAGAATTACAAAAGCTAATGAATATCTCTAAAATTTTATCTACTCCTGTTTCTTTCAGATTTCCTCAAAATGACTTTATTTTAGGCATCCTAGAAGGAGTCAACGTAAAATATTCAGATGAGTTTTTATTGCAGGAACTGGATAAATACCATATATTTTTAGTCAGGAGAATGAACCGCTATATTCCCAATAACAAAGATTCAGTCATATCAAAAAATCCTATTAATAATGTTGTTTTTAAAATGGATGCTGACATTCTTCCCAAATTTGTGCATATTGGCCTTTCAAGAGTCAGAGTTCGACCATACTTCTTTCCACCAGCACTCTGCTTGAAGTGTAATAGGTTTGGGCACTTGGGTTCAATTTGTCGAGGAAAACTGAGGTGCAAGAGATGTTCAGGTCCTCATTACTACAAAAGCTGCAATGCAATAAAGTTATGCTGCCCAAACTGTTCAGGTGAGCATCCATCCACCTTCTATGCATGTCCTGTGAAGAGAATTGCCTGTCGAGCAAAAAGGATTCAGGACAGGCATGATTTTACATGGAATGTGGCCTACAAACGAGCTTTACTGGAACAGAAATCTGACTCCAACACTTCACCACCCTTGTCAGTCACTGAAAATGAAAATGTCATTACAAAAAAAGGAAAATGATTGACATTCATTCCTGCAACGAGAATGTCATTCCTCGTCCAGCAAAGAGAAGGGGGAAAAATCACTCCTGAGAATCCCCTGCTTCTTTTTCCTTCAAAGTCAACACCTTTCAAGGATGATTCTTTGTCTCAAAACCAAAGTGTCAAACCATCAATTCAAGCCTCAACTGATCCTTGCAATGATGATGAAAATTTGGACATTCCTCCATCAACCAGCAAAGACTCTGATTGCACATATGCCCAGATTGCAAAAAGACATTTACACATTGATAAACCAAAGAAGGTCCTTCAATCACCTAACAGTATTGAAGAGAATATTAAAAATGACAATATATCTGTGAACTTAATCAAAGATCTAATTCTCCAATTGTGCAGATATATTTGTCACAGTGAGGATGAATTTTCAATCCTTGAGGACATTATACTGAATCTTAGAGTATAATTCTTCTAATAATCTTGTGTTACTACAATGGAACTGTAGAGGAGTCCAATCTAAAAAAGAAGACCTTCTCCTTCTAGGTAAATATAAGAAATTGAATGTAATAGCTCTTCAAGAATTATCCACCAAAAACATTTTAACATTTCCTCATTTATTTTCTATTCTAGCTTTGCAAATGATAATGCTAAAGGAGTTGGATTTTATGTAAAAAAAAACCTATCTCATAAAATCAAATACATTAACTCAAATAGTAAGGAATTAGATATTTTAGGCTTAGAAATTCTGATTAATGATTTCAAAATTACTGTTTTAAATATATATAATCCATGTAAAATAATTAATGAAGTCACCTACTCAAATATTTTGCAACAAGTTTCCTCACCTTTGTTATTTGTGGGAGATTTCAACTCTCACCACTTTGCCTGGAACTCATACTGCATTAACCGTGCGGGTTCTCACTTGAACAATTTCATTTTAAAAAATAACTTTGTTGTTTTGAATGATAAACAGACTACACATGAGAATCCAAACAATGAGAGATCTATTATTGACCTCTCATTTTGTGAGCCTGACCTGCATTCTAAATTAAACTGGTCACTCCTCCCTGATACCAGAGGTAGTGACCATCACCCAATTTTAATTTCTACAAAATTACCCCATAGTAATAAAAAAATAATCAAATTAAATGATTGGTATCAATTTCATAATATTCTTATTAAAAATCCACCCAATTCCCAGGACACTAACTACAACAAATTTTTTTCCCATTTGGAAAATATTACAAAATCTTGCTTCATTGAAGTCATCAATAAAAACCCAAAAATATTCAAAAATATTTGGTATATGAATAAAATTACCACTATTCGCAAGAAAGCTGAAAACAAAGCCAAAAGGTCAAGAAAATTAAAAGACATTAATCATTTCAGAAAGATTAAGGCATTGGTTAGAAGAAAGTTAAAAGAACTATACAGAGATAATTGGAGAACTTTTACAAGCTTTTTATCACCTAACTCATCCCTATTTAATATGTGGAGAGTATTCAAAAATATGAACAATACCCCACAACAAAATAATCCTCTGGCAGAAGTTGCTATTGAAAAAAATCTCAACCTTGTACAAACAGCCAATTTTATGGGCTCAAAACTGAGAATTGCCAACAAAATTGATCTTAATTCAAAAGGAATAGCAATTGAAAAATTAGTAGACAGAAGAATCAAAAACTTCACTTTTGATATGTTAATTATGGATAGAAACTTCTCTATTAATGAACTAAACACTGCTATTCAAAGACTAAACTCAAAAGCTACACCTGGCCCTGACAAAATATCCAATAAAAATATAATAAACCTACCTGGTGCATGGAGACAAAAGATTTTAGATATTATAATCACATCTGGAATAAACATGATTATCCAACTTCCTGGCAAAAATTTTATATAATTTTTATTCTTAAATCAGGCAAAAACCCTTCAGACAGCAACTCATAAAGACCTATTTCTCTCCTGTCCAATATTCTTAAATTATTTGAAAAATTGGTTTTTAGAAGAATCAATTGGTTCATTGAAAGTAAAAAGATTTTCCCTCCTAATTTTTTTGGCTTTAGAAAAGGAAAATCCTCCAAAGAGTGTGTTTCCTCCCTGATCACTGATATTCATCTTGCAAAATGTAAAAACCAGACCCTCATTGCTATTTTCTTTGACTTGTCTTTGGCATTTGATTCCATTTGGCAAAAAGGACTCTTATTTAAGCTTATTAGATTAAATATTAAAGGAAACACTCTCCAATTTTTATATTTTTCAATAACTCAAAAAATTTTTCAAGTCAAAATCAACAATAACTTGTCTTCACAGTTTAATATGGAACAAGGAATTGCTCAAGGTTCTATTCTTAGCCCTATCTTATTTAATATTTATCTAGTTGACTTATTTGAAAACTGTGACCCTAATATTAAATTTGCAACCTTTGCAGATGATATTATTATCTGGAGCAGGGACAGCAATATTACAAGACTTGTAAATAATCTTCAAAAGCATGTAAACAAAATTCTAAATTACTGTAATACCTGGCATTTAACTATTAATACTGAAAAAACTGTCTGCCTTCCTTTCATTAAATTTAAATCTAATCCTCCTGAGGTTAAACTATATATTGATAGGAAACCAATTAAACAAGTTACCACATTTAAGTATTTGGGTATTAACCTAGATACACGGTTAAACTGGAAACATCATTTCAATATTCAATTTAGTAAAGGATGTAAACTTCTTAGATTTTTTAGATGTTTATCTGCATCCAACTGGGGTACTCCACCAAACTTTTTAATTACACTATATAAAAATCTAATTAGACCTAAAATAGAGTATGGTTTAGAATTCACAGTGGGTTCAGGAGATATAAATTTTAAGAGGCTCAATACACTACAAAATCAATTCCTAAAATCTGCTCTAGGCCTACACAAAAGAACACCTGAAATTTCTTTAATTGGTGAAACAGCCATTGCACCATTTCAAATAAGAACAAAAATTTTATTGATAAAATATCTCTCCAAATTACATCTAAAACTTCCTAATCATCCCTTCATATATAATTATAAATTTAACAAAAAAAATTTCTGGAAATTCCATTCAAAATTAGATGATGATCCACTCCTCAAAATCATTATAGATATCCCCATTTCTGGAGATACAATTTACTTTATAGCTGACTGGAGTTTTCACAGACCTACAATCTGTGAAAATATCCCAAACATTAACTCAAAAAAATCATACTCTGCTGAAAATTTAAAAATACTTGCCAACTCTTTCTGTAAAATTGAATATGGTGACCACATCAGTGTCTACACAGATGGCTCTCTTCAAAATGAAGTCTTTGCAGCATCAGCTGCTTTTCACATTCCTTCCATTGATTATTCCCAAGCAATTAAATTATCATCCATAATTACAATCACGCAAGCTGAAATTGTAGCTATACTAGAGGCCATTATATATATATTACAAAGAATTTTACACATAAAAAATTTGTAATTTTCTCTGACTCCAAATGTGCTTTAAGTGTTTTACAACAAGATTTTTATTATTCTCAATTCCCTCAATATATTTATCAAATCATCACTTTAACTAACTTTAATGTAAAGTTTCTCTAAAATTATATAATATTGGAGTGGATCCCTGCACACTGCAATATTATCGGCAATGAAAAGGCTGATGAGCTTGCGAAAAAAGCACTCCAATTATCCAATTTTACTCATACACTACACTTTTACACTCAATTTAAATCCTTAATTAATAAGCATGAGTTCCACTTAACTAATCATTATTTTAAACTTTAAAACATAATCATAGATATCTATTGTCTCCTGACATACAATATTTAACTAATGTCAATATTCCAAGATATATTTTGGTAAAAATTTTAAAATTAAGAACTGGAGCTGTTACACTCAATCCATTCTTATATACAATTAAAAAAATTGATTCACCAAACTGCAACTCTTGTTTAACTTATGAATCAATTAACCATGTCCTTCTAAATTGTCCAAAATATGAAATTGCCAGAGAAAAATTTTTTTATGACTTGAATCTATTAGGAATCAATGATTTTACAATAGACAATATTTTAAACCATCCCAATCTATCAATGAGATTTAATGTTTTCAAACTATTAGGACAATTTCTTCTTAACTCAGAACTCTGGAGAAAAATTTAACTGGAAAATAACATCAGACATTCTGATAAAATTTTACTTTAATTTTTTTTTTTTAATTTTTTTTTTAAATTTTTTAATATTTAACTTTCTCTTAATACTAGATAAACTAAAAATAATATTATTGGAAAATTCCATTGCTTTTAGCTGAACTTTTGAGTAAATCTAAATATATATATGAATTTTGATTGGAGCTTTGGGAAAGCCAGCAAACGGACCTCCCAGAAAGCGTGATGTAACACAACAACAACAACAACTCGTAACTGGAGTATTTCAAGAAGAGTTTGCTTCTAATATAATTTTAAACCTTCACTGAAAGTATCGTTTTCTCTTTCAGCCATAATAAACCGAGATATTTTTAAAAGTTGGACATTTTAGGGCAATTCAGTAGTAAAATAAATCTTGAGAGAAATTTAAATTATTCACAAGTTGAATTATCATATTGGAATATGGTTACCATACGTTCTTTTTATCTCAAATTTTAGGTCCTCCCGCCATTTTAAAGAAACACTAAAATGTCCTTTTTGTGTAAACATACGAATGAATTTGTTTAAAACTAAAATTTAACTAACGCATTTCTAGGCTTTTTGAAAATTTCTTGTGTCTGTGACTATATTTACTGTTAACTCTAAAATAATGTTTCACAAATGCTAAACTCATTTAGTTAAGTTGTAAAAGTAACTATTTTCTGTAGTACTCAATATCAGCAATTTACATGCGAGATCGGAGGCAGTGTGCGCTTTAGAAAGTTATACGAAATTTTACCCCTCACGCCTAGATGGTGCTACAAATGTTGACGGCATTTATTGTTTTAACTATCATAACAGGACAGAGATGCAGAGAAGGTTTATAGAAACTAATTTAAGTTCGTAAAGGCCTTCTTATACAAGGATAATAATACATTAATAAATCCTATTAAGACCTAAGTCACTGCAGACCACTGAGTAGTAGTGTCGCAGGCCGTATGGTGGCGGAAGTAGCTCCACTGCACACGGTGGCGTCGGTAGTGATGTCATCGTCGGGGGCTTACTTTTTTTAACGACCGGAAGTGTTGGAGACGGGGAGGACTTAAATTTTGTGTGCCCCTAAAAAGGCCCTCCTGGGGAGGGCGTAATTTTTGGCTTCCACGCTGGTGTCGGGGGATTGGGGTGGCTTATTTTTTTTTTTAACGTCCGGAAGTGTCGACCCCCTCAGGTGGACTCCCCCACACGTGTGTGCTGGCGTCGGGGAGGTGGGCGCCCGGAAGTGCCGACACCCCACACGTGTGTGCTGGCGTTGGGATGGGCTTTGATGGGGAGGGCTTAATTTTTTTAACGACTGAAAGTGATGGAGACGGGGAGGGCTTAAATTTCGTGTGCCCCTAAAAACGCCCCCTGGGGAGGGCTTAATATTTGTCTTCCACATGCGTGGAGGTCTAGGGTTAGCAATGGATGTCCACGCTGGAGGGGGAGGGGTTTCCTCCCCCAACCATATGCTTTTCCTGGCGGCGGGATGACTTCCTCCCACATGTGGGATTCAGATTTTTTCTTGTAATGACGGCTTCCACCCCCATTTCATACCCCCACGCGTATCAGCATTTGGCTAGCGTCTGGGGTAGTATGGTGATCGCCCACACAGGCGGGATGTTAAAAAACGGACGCCACGGAAGGGAGGTCACGTGATCGTGGGAGATGGGTTTGACTCCCGCATTTCCAGTTACACAGATTCTTGCTGAAAATGTCCGTTGACGCAATCCGCCCACGCAGGTAGAAACGGTCACGAGGCGGGAACGAAATTTAAAAACAATGAATGTCATTGGTGGGAGGACCCGCGCATGCTATTTGAAGGGGTTTTTAATCTCCCGCACAGCCCGGGAAGCGCGTTCCGTCATGGAGCTCTCATTCGATGAGAAACTTGCTGCTTTAAGTCGGATCCAGGGCGAGCTCGACGATATTTTACACCGAATTCAGATGGAATCTTCTATGCTTCCTGTGGAGATAGACGGCTCTGGTTGGTTGGTTGTTTTAGGTTTATTGGCGCATCGGCAACTAAGGCCATAATGCGCCAGACAAAGACAAGTAGTAAATAAGATATTAAAAATCGTGTAAACCTACAACCAATGTTAAAAGCAACATCTAAAGGTGATAAAATACAATACAAAAACAACAACAAGTGTAAAACAAGTAAAGACAAAACCAACAAAAATATATAACAAAAAACCGTGATAAAAATTACTGTAAAAGAACAAATATTTATATATATATATATATACAGTATATACAATGGACAAAACTAACCCAGGTGTAAATGACCTAGGTCAGATGACGAATAAATAACAAATCCGTAAAATCATAACCTGTTAAAATAACCTGTAAACTTCAAAAAGGCAAAAATTGGAGGCAAAAAGCAACGATCAGTTAAAAGATGTCCGAGTGTAAGTGGCTCGGACGTAAATTTGTGAAAAGTAAAATACGAACGACGTTCTAGGTTAAAACATGGACATTCAATTAAAATATGTTTGATTGTTAAAATGGTGTCACAAAACTCGCACTTAGGTACGCCGTCCGCCCGTAGAAGAAACGAATGAGTAATATACGAGTGACCTAAGCGGAGCCAAGCAAGTACAACTTCCTCCTTGCGATTCCTGCGGTAACAAGACTGCCATGGTTTGATGATAGGCTTGATCTCAAAGAGCTTGTTCGTAAGCTGTTCCGACCAAGATCTCTGCCACTGTGCCCGGAGCTCGGTGGCAAAATGCTGCCGGAAATCCAGATAGGGAACCGGCAACGGAGAGTCGGACAGGGGCGTGGCTGACATGGCAGCAGCATCTGCCAAGTCATTGCCCCTAATCCCGACTTGACCGGGCACCCAACAGAAATGGATGGTGGTGGTGGCTGCCAGACGATATAGTTGCTGGCGGATCTTAGTAAGAACTGGGTGAGGCTGATGCCTCACCGAGATCAAAGCCTGTAGCAAGCTAAGCGAGTCGGTGTAAAGCACACACCGACGATGATGCTTAGTCGCCACGTGGTCCAAGGCGAGGCTGATAGCATGCAACTCTGCAGTGAAGATGTAACACTGCAGTGGGATCTGGTCTGCAATGATTACATCACAGCAGACCATGGCCGATCCCACTGAAGTGCCGGACTTCAAGCCATCTGTAAAGACAGGCAAGAAGTCCGGGTGCTCAGCACGATGGCTGGCAAAGAGTTGCCGGTACACACAGTCGGGTGTAAAGGCCTTCCCCGTCCTGCACAGGGAACCCGTAGAGTGGATGATCAGGAACTTCGGAGACACACACGAAGGCAAAGACAGAGAAGTTGGGGGTTCATGGCGAGCCCTCTTCGCAGCATTGATCGAATTTTTATGAGTTGGAGAACTCATGTTTTTTTTTAAAAAATTCAGTGCACGTTGTCCTCACCCACCATGGAGTCCAACAAGGGGACACCCAGTTGGGCGCCAGGGCTGCCCGGGCACCATACCCACACAGCCAGTGAGCCTAGCCCTCACTACAAAACAAAAAGGAAAAGAGAAATGGTGGGAAACTCGTCGGAGTTCCCACAAAAGAAAAGAAGCAACTAAGCAATAAAGTGTGAGGCAAGAGCTGGCCTCACAAAAGAAAGAAAACTACAAAATTAGTAAATGTGTGGGGAAACTCGCAAACCGTTGTCCGGACGGTGGACAAGGTTACTCACTGAACAGCATAGTTGACCCTAGCAGGACCAGCCCACCAGCCGATTGATCCTGAGGGGGCCGCCCCAGGACCTCCCGTTTACCTGAAGCAGAGGCCAAAGCAGTGTATAGCAGCGGCCCCGGAAGTCGCTGCCCAGCCCCGCGACAGACAGGCTCCCCAATGGCAAAACGGCCAAAGGGGACCCCACCAGTCATGAGCTGAGGAGAGAAGACGGGGACCCCTGAGCAACTGCCAGGATCCTCCTTTCCAGGGACACGGGTCTCCGCGCATGGCAAACACGCGGGCGAGCATTTAGGACCCTGTGAAGGTAACCGAGCCAGCGGAAACTTTACAGGGTGGTCCCCTCACCACGGACAGGCTCTCACATCGAGGGGAGGTGTAAATGACCTAGGTCAGACGGTGAATAAATTACAAATGAATAAAATTATAATCTGTTAAAATATCCTGTATACTGTAAAAAGGCAAAAATTGGAGATAAAATGGTACTATCAGATAAAAGATGTTCGAGTGTAAGTGGCTCGGATGTAAAATTGTGAAAAGTAAAATACAAACGATGTTCTAGGTTAAAACATGAACATTCAATTAAAATATGTTTGATTGTTAAAATGGTTTCACAAAACTCGCACTTAGGTACGTCGTCAGCCCGTAGAAGAAACGAATGAGTAATATACGAATGACCTAAGCAGAGCCGAGCAAGTACAACTTCCTCCTTGCGATTCCTGCGGTAACAAGACTGCCATTGTTTGATGATAGGTTTGATCTCAAAGAGCTTGTTCCTAAGCTGTTCCGACCAAGATCTCGCCACTGTGCCCGGAGCTCGGTGGTAAAACGCTGCTGGAAATCCAGATAGGGAACCGGCACCGGACAGGGGCGTGGCTAACTTGGCAGCAGCAGCATCTGCCAAGTCATTGCCCCTAATCTAGACGGGACCGGGCACCCAAAAGAAATGGATTGTGGTTGTGGCTGCTAGACGATGTAGCTGCTGGCGGATCTTAGTAAGAACAGGGTGAGGTCGATGCCTCACCGAGATCAAAGCCTGTAGCGAGCTAAGCAAGTCGGTGTAAAGCACACACCGACGATGATGCTTAGTCGCCACGTGGTCCAAGGCGAGGCTGATAGCATGCAACTCTGCAGTGAAGATGGAACACTGCAGTGGGATCTGGTCTGCAATGATTACATCACAGCAGACCATGGCCGATCCCACTGATGTGCCGGACTTCGAGCCATCTGTGAAGACAGGCAAGATTGGTTGGTTGGTTGGGGTTTTTTGGCGCAATAGCAACTACGGCTATATTGAGACAAACAAACGATAAAAACAGTAAAAGACATGGAACCCACAACCAAATTTAAAAGAGACACAAACAACACAGCATAAAAACGAGATGTATAAAAAGAATAAAAGAAAGCAACAAGTGTAAAATCAACAATAACAATGGGTGTATAGGACCATATGTAAAAAACAACAGGTACAAAATCCAGTAAAAAAGAGAAAAATCATAAACGAGTATAATCGGTAAAGCGTAAAAATTCGAAAACAGTAGTAAAAAGTGAATCATCGGATAAAAGATTTCCGAGTGTAGGGGCTCGGACGTAAAATCGTGAAAGTTAAAAAACATATGTCTTTCAAGGTTAAAACAAACACAGTCAATTAAAATATGCTTCACAGTTAAAACAGTGTCACAAAACTCGCACTTAGGTTGGTTGGTTGGTTGTTTAGGGTTTAATGGCGCATTAGCAACTGAGGCTATAATGCGCCAAACGAATGTCCAAGATGTAAAAAGATAAAAGTCATGGAACCCTCAACCAATTTTCAAAAATAAACTAGAAATTTAACGAGATAAATGTAGAATAATAAAATAACAAGCAGTGAGTAACAATAAACAAATGTAGAAATATTTTGTAAAAATAAAAGTAACCAGGTGTAAACAATCAATAGAGTAAAATTATAGACGAGTAAAATAACCTGTAAATTGTAAAAATTGAAAGACAGCGTTAAAACAACAATGATCAGCTAACAAATGTCCGAGTGTAAGAGGCTCGGACGTAAAATCATGAAAATTAAAAAACAAACGCCGTTCAAAGTTAAAACATGGACACGATATTAAAATGTGTTTGATGGTTAAAATGGTGTCACAAAACTCGCACTTAGGTACTGCGTCCGCCTTAAGAAGAAAAGAGTGGGGTAAAAACGAGTGACCTAAGCGGAGCCGAGCAAGGACAACTTCCTCCTTACGATTCCTGCGAAAACAAGACTGCCACGGTTTGACAATGGGCTTGATCTCGAAGAGCTTGTTATAGCAACCTGTTCAGACCAAGTTTGGTTTGGTTTGGTTGTTTGGGGTTTTTTGGCGCAAGAGCAACAGGGCTATATTGCGCCAAACAAAAATATATAAATTGATAAAAGTCATTGAACCCACAACCAAAGTTAAAAACACACAGAAACATAACCAGAACAACAAAGATAAGTAAAAATGGCAAAAATAACAACACGTGTAAAATCGACAATAAAATGGGTGTATAGGACCCAGTAAAAAACAGAAACAAGCGTAAAATCAAAGTAACAAAGTAAAAAGGTTCATAAACGCATAAAATATCCAGTAAAACGTAAAAAGTCAAAAACAGGAGTTAAAAACGATTCATCGGATAAAAGATGTCCGAGTGTAAGGGGCTCGGACGTAAAATCATGAGAGGTAAAAAACATTCTTCTTTCAAGGTTAAAACAAACACAGTCAATTAAAATATGCTTCACAGTTAAAACGGTGTCACAAAACTCGCACTTAGGTACTGCGTCCGCCTTAAGTAGAAAAGAGTGGGTTAAAAACGAGTGACCTAAGCGGAGCCGAGCAAGGACAACTTCCTCCTTACGATCTCTGCGGTAACAAGACTACCACGGTTTGACGATAGGTTTGATCTCAAAGAGCTTGTTGGTAAGCTGTTCCGACCAAGATCTCTGCCACTGTGCCCGGAGCTCGATGGTGAAACGCTGCCGGAAATCCACAAATGGGACCGGCAACGGAGAGTCGGACAGGGGCGTGGCTGACCTGGCAGCAGAATCTGCCAAATCATTGCCCCTGATTCCGACATGACCGGGCACCCAACAGAAGAGAATCGTGGTGGTGGCTGCCAGACGATGGAGCTGCTGGCGGATCTTGGAGAGAACTGGGTGAGGCCGATGCCTCACGGAGATCAAAGCCTGTAGCGAGCTAAGCGAGTCGGTGTAAAGCACACACCGACGATGATGCTTAGCTGCTATATGGTCCAAGGCAATGCTGATAGCATGCAACTCAGCAGTGAAGATGGAACACTGCTGTGGGATCTGGTCTGCAATGATTACATCACAGCAGACCATGGCTGATCCCACTGAAGTGCCGGACTTCGAGCCATCTGTGAAGACAGGCAAGAAGTCCGGGTGCGCAGCACGATGGCTGGCAAAGAGTTGCCGGTACACACAGTCGGGTGTAAAGGCCTTCCCCGTCCTGCACAGGGAAAAATCGCAGGAAGGGGAAACAGCGAGCCAAGGTAGAAGTGGCTCAGCTGTCGACTGTGCGACGCTATCGAGACTGGTGTTGATGTCTCGCAGGTAACCTCGGACACGCAAACCGAAAGGACGAATGGCAGTCGGCCGATTCTGGTATAACATTTCCCACCGGGGACTGAAAACGCAGTCCCAAGTGGGATGGCCTGGCAGGGATCGCAATTTTGATGCATACTGCAGGGACAACTGCTGACGGCGAATAGATAAAGATGGTTCATCGGTCTCAACGTAGAGACTCTGGACCGGTGAAGTGCGGAAGGCCCCCGTGCACACACGGAGGGCCTGATGATGGAGTGGGTCCAGCACTTTCACCACCGAATCCCGGGCGGAGTCATACACCTGGGATCCGTAGTCCAGTTTCGACCGGACAAGTGCACGGTAAAGGCGGAGCAAAGAACATCGGTCCGCCCCCCAAGAGAGGGAGGAGAGGACCTTGATGATGTTCAATGCCCGCGTGCACTTGGACCTGAGATGTCGAATATGAGATAAAAAGGTCAATTTCCAGTCGAAGATGAGACCGAGAAACTTGGTCTCCGCCACAACTGGAATGATGTTACCCCCAAGCCGCAGCTCGGGGTCCAGATGAAGATTACGCTTGCGGCAAAAGTGCACACAAGCGGTCTTCTGTGGGGAGAACCGGAACCCATTCGCCGTCGCCCAAACCGAGAGTTGGTTGGTTGGTTGGTTGGTTGTTTTGGGTTTAATGGCGCATTAGCAACTCAGGCTATAATGCGCCAAACGAATGTCTAAATAAAAGCTAAAAGTCATCACACCCACAACCAAATTTAAAAATTTACTATATATATAAAGAGAAAACAATGTAAAACTATAAAAGGAAACATAGTTAACAAGAAACAAAGGTAGAAATGTATAATAAATATAAAAAGCACCCAGGTGTAAGCGACCTGGGTTATACATTGCAATAAAACTAGAGACGAGTAAAATATCCAGAATATTTTAAAAATTGGAAAACAGCGTTAAAACAACAATGCTCTGATAAAAGATGTCCGAGTGTAAGGGGCTCGGACATAAAATCGTGAAAGTTAAAATAGAGTCGACGTTCAAAGTTAAAAGCAGGACATGAAAGTAAAATATGTTTTATCGTTAAAACGGTGTCACAAAACTCGCACTTAGGTACTGCGTCCGCCTTAAGAAGAAAAGAGTGGGTTAAAAACGAGTGACCTAAGCGGAGCCGAGCAAGGACAACTTCCTCCTTACGATTCCTGCGAAAACAAGACTGCCACGGTTTGACAATGGGCTTGATCTCGAAGAGCTTGTTAGCAACCTGTTCAGACCAAGATCTCTGCCACTGTGCCCGGAGCTCGATGGTGAAACGCTGCCGGAAATCCACATATGGAACCGGCAACGGAGAGTCGGACAGGGGCGTGGCGGACTTGGCAGCAGCATCTGCCAAGTCATTGCCCCTGATCCCGACATGACCGGGCACCCAACAGAAGAGAATCGTGGTGGTGGCTGCCAGACGATGGAGCTGCTGGCGGATCTTGGAGAGAACAGGGTGAGGCCGATGCCTCACTGAGATCAAAGCCTGTAGCGAGCTAAGCGAGTCGGTGTAAAGCACACACCGACGATGATGCTTAGCTGCTATATGGTCCAAGGCAATGCTGATAGCATGCAACTCAGCAGTGAAGATGGAACACTGCTGTGGGATCTGGTCTGCAATGATTACATCACAGCAGACCATGGCTGATCCCACTGAAGTGCCGGACTTCGAGCCATCTGTGAAGACAGGCAAGAAGTCCGGGTGCACAGCACGATGGCTGGCAAAGAGTTGCCGGTACACACAGTCGGGTGTAAAGGCCTTCCCCGTCCTGCACAGGGAAAAATCGCAGGAAGGGGAAACAGCGAGCCAAGGTGGAAGTGGCTCAGCTGTCGACTGTGCGATGCTATCGAGACTGGTGTTGATGTCTCGCAGGTAACCTCGGACACGCAAACCGAAAGGACGAATGGCAGTCGGCCGATTCTGGTATAACATTTCCCACCTGGGACTGAAAACGCAGTCCCAAGTGGGATGGCCTGGCAGGGATCGCAATTTTGAAGCATACTGCAGGGACAACTGCTGACGGCGAATAGATAAAGATGGTTCATCGGTCTCAACGTAGAGACTCTGGACCGGTGAAGTGCGGAAGGCCCCCGTGCACACACGGAGGGCCTGATGATGGAGGGGGTCCAGCACCTTCACCACCGAATCCCGGGCGGAGTCATACACCTGGGATCCGTAGTCCAGTTTCGACCGGACAAGTGCACGGTAAAGGCGGAGCAAAGAACATCGGTCCGCCCCCCAAGAGAGGGAGGAGAGGACCTTGATGATGTTCAATGCCCGCGTGCACTTGGACCTGAGATGTCGAATATGTGGTAAAAAGGTCAATTTCCGGTCGAAGATGAGACCGAGAAACTTGGTCTCCGCCACAACTGGAATGATGTTACCCCCGAGCCGCAGCTCGGGGTCCAGATGAAGATTACGCTTGCGGCAAAAGTGCACACAAGCGGTCTTCTGTGGGGAGAACCGGAACCCATTGGCCGTCGCCCAAACCGAGAGATTGTTCAGGGCAGTTTGCAGTTGTCGTTCAATGACCCTCATGCTGGACGATGAGCAAAAGATGCTAAAGTCATCAACATAAAGGGCATTGCCTACAGTCGGAGGAAGTTGCCGTGTAATGGAATTTATCTTGACAGCGAAAAGCGTAACACTCAGGACGCAGCCTTGTGGCACCCCCTGTTCTTGGGGGAAAGGCCGCGATAGAGTGTTGCCGACACGAACTCGAAAAATACGAGAAGATAAAAAGTTTGCAATGAAGATCGGCATGTGACCTCGCAAGCCGAAGCTGTGAAGGTCACGAAGAATGCCGAATCTCCATGCCGTGTCGTACGCTTTTTCGATGTCGAAGAAAACTGACACCAGGTGCTCTCGACGTAAAAAAGAATTCCTGATCGCCGATTCGAGGCGGATCAGGTGGTCTAAAGTAGACCGGTGCCTGCGAAAGCCACACTGGGTGTTGGAAAGAAGGCCGTGATGTTCCAAATACCAGGCCAGCCTGGTATTTACCATCCTTTCCAACACCTTGCAGACGCAGCTCGTCAACGCAATTGGACGATAATTCGAAGGAATCTTGGGATCTTTTCCTGGCTTAGGGAAGGCCAAGACGATGGCCTCCCGCCAGGAGTCCGGAAACTGCTCCTCGATGAAAATACGGTTGAAGAGTCGGAGCAGTCGATCCTTACTCGATGGTGAGAGATGTTGGAGCATGGCATAATGGACATTGTCTGGCCCCACAGCAGATGCACGAGAAGTGTGCAGAGCAAGGCGAAGCTCCTCCGCTGTGAATGGCCTGTTGTAAGACTCCAGGCCATTCGAATGGAAGGACAGCGGAGAGCGTTCGGCCCTGCTCTTCTGGGCCAGAAACTCGGGGGAGTACGAGGACAGAGAAGAGATGGTGGAGAATGACTCCCCCAGTATGTCGGCAATTGCTCGAGGCGCAGCAATTGCCTGTCCATTGTGCTCCAGGATCGATAATGAGTGGGACGTGTACTTCCCACCCATCTTCCGGACCTTATCCCACACGACCTTAGAACTGGTCGTGCGGGTGATGGAAGATGTATATTTCACCCAAGATTCCTTCTGGCTCTGGCGCCGGACGAAACGGGCTTTCGCCCTGGCGCGTTTGAATGCTTCGAGGTTGGGGGACGTCGGATATCTCCGAAACACCCCCCAAGCCTTGTTCTGAGCCTTACGAGCTGCGGTGCAGTCGGGATTCCACCACGGTTTTGGGAACCGTGGAAACCGAGTCGAGGTCTGAGGAATAGTAGAGGCAGCTGCATGGACGATACAGTCCGTCAACTCCGCCACTGCGACATTGATGGGCTCCTGGCTGACAGAGTGCTCATCGAGCTCAGACAAGAGCTCGAAGCCACTCCAATCAGCCCGATCAAGCCTCCACCGGGAGACACGCGAAGGGCTGCAAGGCCCCCCACGAGAGATGGTACACACCACGGGGAGGTGATCGCTTCCATATGGATTGTCCTCGACCTCCCATGTAAAGAGTGGAAGGATCGAGGAGGAGCAGATGGTGAGGTCAATGGCAGTGAATGTGCGGGTTGGGGTATGAAAGTAGGTACTGACACCGGTGTTCAACAGGGAGAGCGATGGATCCAGGAGCCACTGCTCCAAGACCCGGCCCCTCCCGTTGGTGTCAGCACTGCCCCAGAGCGGACTGTGGCCGTTGAAGTCCCCCATGATGAGGAAGGGGGACGGCAGCTGCGAGACGAGGTCATCAAGGTCATCCCGGAAAATGACGCTTCCGGGCGGGAGATAGACAGAACAGACAGTCAACGAAAATCCCACAAAGAGGCGGATGGCGACCGCCTCTAAGTCGGTGGTGAGGGGAATGACCTGAAATGGAGAATGGTTGCTCACGAGGATGGCAACACCCCCGTGAGCTGGACCATCTCCATCCCGGTCCCGGCGAACCAGAGAAAAGTGCCGGATAGTGGGATTGTTGGCTGTCTGCAAGAATGTCTCCTGAAGGCACACGCAAAGGGGTTGGTGTGCCCTCAGGAGGACCTTGATGTCGTCAATATTCCACTGGAATCCACGACAGTTCCATTGAAGGAGTGTGGCCATCTCAGGTCTTGGAAGAGTTGGCGGACGTCTTTCGATTTATTTTAACCGTCGCCAGCGACGGTTTAGGAAAATTAGGGCGGTCGGTGTCCATGTCCTCGGAGTCGTCCGAGCAACATGGATCCGAGACCGCCGAACGAGGAGGTAAAATCTTCTTTTTGGGCCCCGGCGGGGGCCCCTTAGGTTTTGTAGGTCTTGCTGTCTGTGGGCGGGGAGGAGGGGGCCTTCCAGAGGTGGAAGGCACAGACACAGGAATAGAAACCGGTGTCGATGTCGAGATGGACACCGACGTCGGCTTCGCCTGCGTCAAGAGGTACTTAGCAGCAGGCGAGAAAGATTCAGCTGGTGGAACGCTGATGTCGGTCTGCACCGCCACGGAAGCCATCTTAACAACGGGCTTTCCGACCACCGCACCGGCATAGGAGACCTTGCCAGGTGGGGCAGGCGGTGCAGCGAGCTTTCTCGCCTCTGGATAGCTGATGTTGTGGAGGGTCTTCAGGCGCTGTACCTCTTTCTCCTCCAGCCACTTCGGACAGTCGCGGGAGTACGCCGGATGCTCACCACGGCAGTTGACACAGCATGCCTTATCTGCTGTGCAGTCAGGTTCAAGATGATCCTGACTGCCACAACGAGCACAGGTGGGCTTGCCCCGGCATGCGGTGCGGGCATGGCCAAACCTCTGGCATTGGAAACAACGCAGAGGGTTTGGTATAAATGGCCGCACCTCGCACTTTAAGTATCCTGCCTTGATAGAAGTAGGCAGGTGTGGTGAGTTGAAAGTTAGAATGAGTACCCGGCTGGGCTCTAACTTTCCATTACGGCGTGACGAAACCCGGTGGACTGCTATCACTCCCTGGGCTGAAAGCTCCGAGAGGATTTCCTCCTCAGAAACCTTGAGGAGGCCCCACTCGGAGATCACGCCCCGGGAGGAATTGAGCGTCTTGTGTGGAGTGACTTCAACTGCCACTCCACCAATCGCTGTAACCTTTAACAGAAGCTCCGAATGTTTGGAGCATGCAGTCTCCACCTGCAAGTCACCGGATCTTAGGCGCTTGACAGATTTCGGCTCTCCCGCAAGACCTTGTAAACCCTTGTTGATAAAAAAGGGGGACATGTCCCCAAGTACCTGATCACCCGTAGAGTGGATGATCAGGAACTTTGGAGACGGAGACACACACGAAGACGAAGGCAAAGACAGAGAAGTAGGGGGTTCATGACGCGCCCTCTTCGCGGCATTGTTCGTATTTTTATGAGTTGGAGAACTCATGGTTGTTTTTAAAAAATTCAGTGCCCGTTGTCCCCACCCACCATGGAGTCCAACAAGGGGACGCCCAGTCGGGCGCCAGGGCTGCCCGGGCACCATACCCATACAGGCAGTGAGCCAAGCCCGCACAACAAAACAAAAAGAAAAGAAAAAGAGAAGTGGCGGGAAACTCGTCGGAGTTCCCACAAAAGAAAAGAAGCAACAAAGCAATAAAGTGTGAGGCAAGAGCTGGCCACACAAAAGAAAGAAAACTACAAAATTAATAAATGTGTGTGGAAACTCGCAAACCGTTGTCCGGACGGTGGACAAGGTTACTCACCGATCTGCATAGTTGACCCTAGCAGGACCAGCCCACCAGCCGATTGATCCTGAGGGGGCCACCCCAGGACCTCCCGTTTACCTGAAGCAGAGGCCAAAGCAGTGTATAGCAGCGGCCCCGGAAGTCGCTGCCCAGCCCCGCGACAGACAGGCTCCCCAATGGCAAAACGGCCAAAGGGGACCCCACCAGTCATGAGCTGGGGAGAGAAGACGGGGACCCCTGAGCAACTGCCAGGATCCTCCTTTCCAGGGACACGGGTCTCCGCGCACGGCAAACACGCGGGCGAGCGTTTAGGACCCTGTGAAGGTAACCGAGCCAGCGGAACCTTCACAGGGTGGTCCCCTCACCACGGACAGGCTCTCGCATCGAGGGGTCAAACCGAGAGATTGTTCAGGGCAGTTTGCAGTTGTCGTTCAATGACCCTCATGCTGGACGATGAGCAAAAGATGCTAAAGTCATCAACATAGAGGGCATTTCCTACAGTCGGAGGAAGTTGCCGAGTAATGGAATTTATCTTGACAGCGAAAAGCGTAACACTCAGGACGCAGCCTTGTGGCACCCCCTGTTCTTGGGGGAAAGGCCGCGACAGAGTGTTGCCGACACGGACTCGAAAAATACGAGAAGATAAAAAGTTCGCAATGAAGATCGGCATGTGACCTCGCAAGCCGAAGCTGTGAAGGTCACGAAGAATGCCGAATCTCCATGCCGTGTCGTACGCTTTTTCGATGTCGAAGAAAACTGACACCAGGTGCTCTCGTCTTAAAAAAGTATTCCTGATCGCCGATTCGAGGCGGATCAGGTGGTCTAAAGTAGACCGGTGCCTGCAAAAGCCACACTGGGTGTTGGAAAGAAGGCCGTGATGTTCCAAATACCAGGCCAGCCTGGTATTTACCATCCTTTCCAACACCTTGCAGACGCAGCTCGTCAATGCAATAGGACGATAATTGGAAGGAATCTTGGGATCTTTGCCTGGCTTAGGGAAGGCCAAGACGATGGCCTCCCGCCAGGAGTCCGGAAACTGCTCCTCGATGAAAATACGGTTGAAGATTCGGAGCAGTCGATCCTTACTCGATGGTGAGAGATGTTGGAGCATGGCATAATGGACATTGTCTGGCCCCACAGCAGATGCACGAGAAGTGTGCAGAGCACGGCGAAGCTCCTCCGCTGTGAATGGCCTGTTGTAAGACTCCAGGCCATTCGAATGGAAGGACAGCGGAGAGCGTTCAGCCCTGCTCTTCTGGGCCAGAAACTCGGGGGAGTAGGAGGACAGAGAAGAGATGGTGGAGAATGACTCCCCCAGTATGTCGGCAATTGCTCGAGGCTCAGCAATTGCCTGTCCATTGTGCTCCAGGATCGATAATGAGTGGGACGTGTACTTCCCACCCATCTTCCGGACCTTATCCCACACGACCTTAGAACTGGTCGTGCGTGTGATGGAAGATGTATATTTCTTCCAAGATTCCTTCTGGCTCTGGCGCCGGACGAAACGGGCTTTCGCCCTGGCGCGTTTGAATGCTTCGAGGTTGGGGGACGTCGGATATCTCCGAAACACCCCCCAAGCCTTGTTCTGAGCCTTACGAGCTGCGGTGCAGTCGGGATTCCACCACGGTTTTGGGAACCGTGGAAACCGAGTCGAGGTCTGAGGAATAGTAGAGGCAGCTGCATGGACGATGCAGTCCGTCAACTCCGCCACTGCGACATTGATGGGCTCCTTGCTGACAGAGTGATCATCCAGCTCAGACAAGAGCTCGAAGCCACTCCAATCAGCCCGATCAAGCCTCCACCGGGAGACACGTGAAGGGCTGCAGGGCCCCCCACGAGAGATGGTGCACACCACGGGGAGGTGATCGCTTCCATATGGATTGTCCTCGACCTCCCATGTAAAGAGTGGAAGGATCGAGGAGGAGCAGATGGTGAGGTCAATGGCAGTGAAAGAGCGGGTTGGGGAATGAAAGTAAGTACTGACACCGGTGTTCAACAGGGAGAGAGACGGATCCAGGAGCCACTGCTCCAGGACCCGGCCCCTCCCGTTGGTGTCAGCACTGCCCCACAGTGGACTGTGTCCGTTGAAGTCCCCCATGATGAGGAAGGGGGACGGCAGCTGCGAGACGAGGTCATCAAGGTCGTCCCGGAAAACGATGCTTCCGGGTGGGAGATAGACAGAACAGACAGTCAACGAAAATCCCACAAAGAGGCGGATGGCTACCGCCTCTAAGTTCGTGGTAAGAGGTATGACCTGGAATGGAGAATGGTTGCTCACGAGGACGGCAACACCTCCGTGGGCTGGACCATCTCCATCCCGGTCCCGGCGAACGAGAGAAAAATGCCGGATAGTGGGATTGTTGGCCGTCTGTAAGAATGTCTCCTGAAGGCACACGCAGAGGGGTACATGTGCCCTCATGAGGACCTTGATGTCGTCAATATTCCTCTGGAATCCACGACAGTTCCATTGAAGGAGTGTGGCCATCTCAGGTCTTGGAAGAATTGGCGGACGACTTACGATTTATTTTAACCGTCGCCAGCGACGGTTTTGGAAAATTGGGGCGGTCGGTGTCCATGTCCTCGGAGTCGTCCGAGCAACACGGATCAGAGACCGCCGAACGAGGAGGTAAAATCTTCTTTTTGGGCCCCGGCGGGGGCCCCTTAGGTTTTGTAGGTCTTGCTGTCTGTGGGCGGGGTGGAGGGGGCCTTCCGGAGGTGGAAGTGGAAGGCACAGACACAGGAATAGAAACCGGTGTCGATGTCAAGATTGACACCGACGTCGGCTTCGCCTGCGTCAAGAGGTACTTAGCAGCAGGCGAGAAAGATTCAGCTGGTGGAACGCTGATGTCGGTCTGCACCGCCACAGAAGCCATCTTAACGATGGGCTTTCCGGCAACCGCACCGGCATAGGAGACCTTGCCAGGTGGGGCAGGCGGTGCAGCGAGCTTTCTCGCCTCTGGATAGCTGATGTTATGTAGGGTCTTGAGGCGCTGTACCTCTTTCTCCTCCAGCCACTTCGGACAGTCGCGGGAGTACGCCGGATGTTCACCACGGCAGTTTACACAGCATGCCTTTTCTGCTGTGCAGTCAGGTTCGAGATGATCCTGACTGCCACAACGAGCACAGGTGGGCTTGCCCCGGCATGCGGTGCGGGCATGACCAAACCTCTGGCATTGAAAGCAACGCAGAGGGTTGGGGATAAATGGCCGCACCTCGCAGTGTAAGTAGCCTGCCTTGATGGAAGTAGGCAGGTGTGGTGTGTTGAAAGTTAGAATAAGTACCCTGGTGGGCTCTAACTTTCCATTACGGCGTGAAGAAACCCGGTGGACTGCTATCACTCCCTGGGCCGAAAGCTCCGAGAGGATTTCCTCCTCAGAAACCTTGAGGAGGCCCCACTCGGAGATCACGCCCCGGGAGGAATTGAGCGTCTTGTGTGGAGTGACTTCGACTGCCACTCCACCAATCGCTGTAACCTTTAATAGAAGCTCCGAATGCTTGGAGCACGCAGTCTCCACCTGCAAGTCACCAGATCTTAGGCGCTTGACAGATTTCGGTTCTCCCGCAAGACCTTGAATACCCTTGTGTATAAAAAACGGGGACATGTCCCCAAGAACCTGATCACCCGTAGAGTGGATGATCAGGAACTTCGGAGACGGAGACACACACGAAGACGAAGGCAAAGACAGAGAATTTGGGGGTTCATGGCGAGCCCTCTTTGCGGCATTGATCGGAGTTTTATGAGTTGGAGAACTCATGTTTGTTTTTAAGAAATTCAGTGCCCGTTGTCCCCACCCACCATGGAGTCCAACAAGGGGACGCCCAGTTGGGCGCCAGGGCTGCCCGGGCACCATACCCACACAGCCAGTGAGCCAAGCCCTCACTACAAAACAAAAAGGAAAAGTAAAAGAGAAATGGTGGGAAACTCGTCGGAGTTCACACAAAAGAAAAGAAGCAACAAAGCAATAAAGTGTGAGGCAAGAGCTGGCCTCACAAAAGAAAGAAAACTACAAAACTAGTAAATGTGTGGGGAAACTCGCAAACCGTTGTCCGGACGGTGGACAAGGTTACTCACTGAACAGCATAGTTGACCCTAGCAGGACCAGCCCACCAGCCGATTGATCCTGAGGGGGCCGCCCCAGGACCTCCCGTTTACCTGAAGCAGAGGCCAAAGCAGTGTATAGCAGCGGCCCCCGGAAGTCGCTGCCCAGCCCCGCGACAGACAGGCTCCCCAATGGCAAAACGGCCAAAGGGGACCCCACCAGTCATGAGCTGGGGAGAGAAGACGGGGACCCCTGAGCAACTGCTAGGATCCTCTTTTCCAGGGACACGGGTCTCCGCGCACGGCAAACACGCGGGCGAGCGTTTAGGACCCTGTGAAGGTAACCGAGCCTGCGGAACCTTCACAGGGTGGTCCCCTCACCACGGACAGGCTCTCGCATCGAGGGGAATTATGGAAAGTAAAATACAATTTACGTTCGAGGTTAAAAGCAGGACATTGAATTAAAATATGTTTCACAGTTAAAATGGTGTCACAAAACTCGCACTTAGGTACCGCGTCCGCCTTAAGAAGAAAAGAGTGGGTTAAAAACGAGGGACCTAAGCGGAGCCGAGCAAGGACAACTTCCTCCTTACGATTCCTGCGAAAACAAGACTGCCACGGTTTGACAATGGGCTTGATCTCGAAGAGCTTGTTAGCAACCTGTTCAGACCAAGATCTCTGCCACTGTGCCCGGAGCTCGATGGTGAAACGCTGCCGGAAATCCACATATGGAACCGGCAACGGAGAGTCGGACAGGGGCGTGGCCGACCTGGCAGCAGAATCTGCCAAATCATTGCCCCTGATTCCGACATGACCGGACACCCAACAGAAGAGAATTGTGGTGGTGGCTGCCAGACGATGGAGCTGCTGGCGGATCTTGGAGAGAACAGGGTGAGGGTGAGGCCGATGCCTCACGGAGATCAAAGCCTGTAGCAAGCTAAGCGAGTCGGTGTAAAGCACACACCGACGATGATGCTTAGCTGCTATATGGTCCAAGGCAATGCTGATAGCATGCAACTCAGCAGTGAAGATGGAACACTGCAGTGGGATCTGGTCTGCAATGATTACATCACAGCAGACCATGGCTGATCCCACAGAAGTGCCGGACTTCGAGCCATCTGTGAAGACAGGCAAGAAGTCCGGGTGCGCAGCACGATGGCTGGCAAAGAGTTGCCGGTACACACAGTCGGGTGTAAAGGCCTTCCCCGTCCTGCACAGGGAAAAATCGCAGGAAGGGGAAACAGCGAGCCAAGGTGGAGGTGGCTCAGCTGTCGAGTGTGCGATGCTATCGAGACTGATGTTGATGTCTCGCAGGTAACGTCGGACACGCAAACCAAAAGGACGAGTGGCAGTCGGCCGATTCTGGTATATCGTTTCCCACTTCGGACTGAAAACGCAGTCCCAAGTGGGATGGCCTGGCAGGGATCGCAATTTTAATGCATACTGCAGGGACAACTGCTGACGGCGAATAGATAAAGATGGTTCATCGGTCTCAACGTAGAGACTCTGGACCGTTGAAGTGTGGAAGGCCCCCGTGCACACACAGAGGGCCTCATGATGGAGGGGGTCCGGCACCTTCACCACTGAATCCCGGGCAGAGTCATACACCTGGGATCCGTAGTCCAGTTTCGACCGGACAAGTGCACGGTAAAGGCGGAGCAATGAACATCGGTCTGCCCACCAAGAGAGGGAGGAGAGGACCTTTATGATGCTCAATGCCCGCGTGCACTTGGACCTGAGATGTCGAATATGAGGTAAAAATGTCAATTTCTGGTCGAAGATGAGACCGAGAAACTTGGTCTCCGCCACAACTGGAATGATGTTACCACCGAGCCGCAGCTCGAGGTCCAGATGAAGATTACACTTGCGGCAAGAGTGCACGCAAGCGGTCTTCTATGGGGAGAACCGGAACCCATTGGCCGTCGCCCAAACCGAGAGATTGTTAAGGGCAGTTTGCAGTTGTCGTTCAATGACCCTCATGCTGGACGATGAGCAAAAATGCTAAAGTCATCAACATAGAGTGCCTTGCCTACAGTCGGATGAAGTTGCCGTGTAATGGAATTTATCTTGACAGCGAAAAGCGTAAAACTCAGGACACAGCCTTGTGGCACCCCCTGTTCTTGGGTGAAAGGCCGCGACAGAGTGTTGCCGACACGAACTCGAATAATACGAGAAGATAAAAAGTTTGTACCAGCATAGGAGATGCACCGGCATAGGAGACCTTGCCAGGTGGGGCAGGCGGTGCAGCAAGCTTTCTCGCCTCTGGATAGCTGATGTTGTGGAGGGTCTTCAGGCGCTGTACCTCTTTCTCCTCCAGCCACTTCGGACAGTCGCGGGAGTACGCCGGATGTTCACTACGGCAGTTTACACAGCATGCCATTTCTGCTGTGCAGTCAGGTTCCAGGTGATCCTGACTGCCACAACGAGCACAGGTGGGCTTGCCCCGGCATGCGGTGCGGGCATGGCCAAACCTCTGGCATTGAAAGCAACGCAGAAGATTGGGGATAAATGGCCGCACCTCGCAGTGTAAGTATCCTGCCTTGATGGAAGTAGGCAGGCGTGGTGTGTTGAAAGTTAGGATTAGTACCCTGGTGGGCTCTAACTTTCCATTACGGCGTGACGAAACCCGGTGGACTGCTATCACTCCCTGAGCTGAAAGCTCCGAGAGGATTTCCTCCTCAGAAACCTTGAGGAGGCCCCACTCAGAGATCACGCCCCGGGAGGAATTGAGCGTCTTGTGTGGAGTGACTTCGACTGCCACTCCTCCAATCGCTGTAACCTTTAATAGAAGCTCCGAATGTTTGGAGCATGCAGTCTCCACCTGCAAGTCACCGGATCTTAGGTGCTTGACAGATTTCGGTTCTCCCGCAAGACCTTGAATACCCTTGTGTATAAAAAAGGGGGACATGTCCCCAAGAACCTGATCACCCGTAGAGTGGATGATCAGGAACTTCGGAGACGGACACACACGAAGACGAAGGCAAAGACAGAGAAGTTGGGGTTTCATGGCGAGCCCTCTTGGCAGCATTGATCGAATTTTTATGAGTTGGAGAACTCATGTTTGGTTTAAAAAAATTCAGTGCCCGTTGTCCCCACCCACCATGGAGTCCAACAAGGGGACGCCCAGTTGGGCGCCAGTGCTGCCCGGGCACCATACCCACACAGCCAGTGAGCCAAGCCCCTCACTACAAAACAAAAAGGAAAAGTAAAAGAGAAATGGTGGGAAACTCGTCGGAGTTCCCACAAAAGAAAAGAAGCAACAAAGCAATAAAGTGTGAGGCAAGAGCTGGCCTCACAAAAGAAAGAAAACTACAAAATTAGTAAATGTGTGGGGAAACTCGCAAACCGTTGTCCGGACGGTGGACAAGGTTACTCACTGATCAGCATAGTTGACCCTAGCAGGACCAGCCCACCAGCCGATTGATCCTGAGGGGGCCACCCCAGGACCTCCCGTTTACCTGAAGCAGAGGCCAAAGCAGTGTATAGCAGCGGCCCCGGAAGTCGCTGCCCAGCCCCGCGACAGACAGGCTCCCCAATGGCAAAACGGCCAAAGGGGACCCCACCATTCATGAGCCGGGGAGAGAAGACGGGGACCCCTGAGCAACTTCCAGGATCCTCCTTTCCAGGGACACGGGTGTCCGCACACGGCAAACACGCGGACGAGCGTTTAGGACCCTGCGAAGGAAACCGAGCCAGCAGAACCTTCACAGGGTGGTGCCCCTCACCACGTACAGGTGCTCACACCGAGGGGGCAGCCTTGAGGCACCCCCTGTTCTTGGGGGAAAGGCCGCAACAGAGTGTTGCCGACACGAACTTGAAAAATACGAGAAGATAAAAAGTTTGCAACGAAGATTGGCATGTGACCTCGCAAGCCGAAGCTGTGAAGGTCACGAAGAATGCTGAATCTCCATGCTGTGTCGTACGCTTTTTCGATGTCGAAGAAAATGGACACCAGGTGCTCTCGACGTAAAAAAGAATTGCTGATCGCCGATTCGAGGTGGATCAGGTTGTCTACAGTAGACCGGTGCCTGCGAAAGCCACACTGAGTGTTGGAAAGAAGGCCGTGATGTTCCAAATACCAGGCCAGCCTGGTATTTACCATCCTTTCGAACATCTTGCAGACGCAGCTCGTCAACGCAATTGGACGATAATTGGAAGGAATCTTGGGATCTTTTCCTGGCTTAGAGAAGGCCAAGACGATGGCCTCCCGCCAGGAGTCCAGAAACTGCTCCTCGATGAAAATACGGTTGAAGAGTAGGAGCAGTCGATCCTTACTCGATGGTGAGAGATGTTGGAGAATGGCATAATGGACATTGTATGGCCCCACAGCAGATGCACGAGAAGTGTGCAGAGCAAGGCGAAGCTCCTCCGCTGTGAATGGCCTGTTGTAAGACTCCAGGCCATTCGAATGGAAGGACAGCGGAGAGCGTTCGGCCCTGCTCTTCTGGGCCAGGAAATGGGTTCCGGAGGTGGATGTGGAAGGCACAGACACAGGAATAGAATCCGGTGTCGATGTCGAGATTGACACCAACGTCGGCTTCGCCTGCATCAAGAGGTACTTTGCAGCAGGCGGAACGCTGATGTCGGTCTGCACCGCCACGAAAGCCATCTGAATGACAGGCTTTCCGACGACCGCACCGAGATAGGAGACTTTGCCAAGTGGGGAAGGTGGTGCAACGAGCTTTCTCGCCTCTGGATAGCTGATGTTGTGGAGGGTCTTCAGGCGCTGTACCTCTTTCTCCTCCAGCCACTTCGAACAGTCGCGGGAGTACGCCGGATGCTCACCATGACAGTTTACACAGCATGCCTTTTCTGCTGTGCAGTCAGGTTCCAGATGATCCTGACTGCCACAACGAGCACAGGTGGGCTTGCCCCGGCATGCGGTGCGAGCATGGCCAAACCTCTGACATTGAAAACAACGCAGAGGGTTGGGTAGGTTGGTTGGTTGTTTAGGGTTTAATGGCGCATTAGCATCTAAGGCTATAATGTGCCAAACGAATGTTCAAGATATAAAAAGATAAAAGTCATGGTACCCTCAACCAGTTTTTAAAAATAAACTAGAAATTTAACGATACAAATGTAGAATAATAAAATGACAAGGAGTGAGTAACAAGGAGTGACTTCAACAGCCACCCCACCAATTTCTTTAACTTTCAGGAGCAGTTCCGAATGTATGGAACAAGCGGTCTCAACTTGTAAGTTGCCAGATCGTAAGCGCTTTACGGATTTCGGTTCTCCTGCAAGACCTTTCAAACCTTTATTCACAAAGAAAGGGGACATGTCCCCAAGCACCTGATCACCAGTGGAGTGGATGATCGGGAACTTTGGGAACGAAGACAGAGACACAGA
This sequence comes from Ryuthela nishihirai, assembly GCA_038380435.1. Taxonomy (NCBI): domain Eukaryota; kingdom Metazoa; phylum Arthropoda; class Arachnida; order Araneae; family Heptathelidae; genus Ryuthela; species Ryuthela nishihirai. Next base: position 1,496,358 of record JAWZYU010000017.1, read on the forward strand.
AGACAGTGGCAGAGATAACGTAGACAACGAGGAAGATGGGGGGCTCATGTCGAGCCCTCACAAATAAATAGAAGGAAAATAAAAAGAGAAATGTGCACCTGGACCGTGGGCAAGGTTACTGAACGCTCTGCACGGTTGACCCTAGCAGGACCTGCCCACCAGCCGATTGCTCCTGGGGGGTCCACCCCAGGAGCTCCCGTTTACTGGAAGCAGAGGCCAAGGCAGTGTATAGCAGAGGCCCCGGAATCCTATGCCCAGCCCCGCGAAAGACAGGCTCCCCAATGGCAAGACGGCCAATGGGGACCATGCCAGTCATGAGCTGAGGAGAGAAGACGGGGACCCCTGAGCAACTACCAGGATCCTCCTTTCCCAGGACACCGCACATGGCAAACACACGGGTGAGCTTTTAGGACCCTGTGAAGGTAACCGAGCCAGCGGAACCTTCACAGGGTGGTCCCCCCTCACCGCGTACAAGCGCTCACACCGAGGGGGTAATTCCCCAAGTACCACCAAACTCCTTTCCAGGGGAGATGACTGCATACATGATGAATAAATGGACGGATATTTAGAACCTAGCTATGAAAACCAATGAAGCAGAATATACTTTTGCCATAGAGATGCCCCGCACTGAGTACAGTCCTTGAAACTCATGGGATATTTTACACAATTTGTCTCTTTTAAGTTTCAAAGAAAAATGTTATTACTAAATAACTTTTTGAGCACAAAGGAAACTCTTTAAACATGGATTACATATCATATTTATTCAATCAGTGTTTTTACACTGTGATGAGTCTATGATATATACATAAAATTGTACAACAGCATTACTATCAAAAATGTCATTAACCAAATCGTAGATGGGTAAATACAGCCACTGTCAATGTATACTTCTACTCCATAGAGTCGACCATGACAACTATGAAGAAATTTATTGCAAAGTCCAGCGAACACCTCACCACTCAGAGTAACTACCATTTGGTCCACCAGCTTTCCAGCATCCTCACCACAGTATTTCTCTGCAGCTCTAGCTTTGCATTGTCTGTGCCAATCAAAGGAACTATAAAAAAAATTTTTGAAAAATGTATCAAATATTTTAGTAAGCCAACAAATCAAAAGGCATTAAGCGAAATCGAATCATAATCCAAAAATTCAAAATTCCTAAATCCAGAAAGAAAATGTTGCAAATGAGAAAAAAAAAAGCCAAATATAAATTTTATTTATATTTAATTATGCTAGTAATAAGATCACAAAAGATAAACACAATTAAAGCAACTTAGAGATGGTTGGTTGGTTGTTTTCGGTTTTATGGCGCATGGGGTTGGTTGGTTGGTTGTTTGGGGTTTTTTTGGCGCAAGAGCAACAGGGCTATATTGCGCCAAACAAAAAGATATAAATTGATAAAAGTCATTGAACCCACAACCAAAGTTAAAAACACACGGAAACATAACCAGAACAAGAAAGATAAGCAAAAATGGCAAAAAGTAACAACACGTGTAAAATCGACAATAAAATGGGTGTATCCTATACACCCATTTTATTGTCGATTTTACACGTGTTGTTACTTTTTGTTACCCAGTAAAAACAGAAACAAGCGTAAAATCAAAGTAACAAAGTAAAAAGGTTCATAAACGCATAAAATATCCAGTAAAACGTAAAAAGTCAACAATAACAAGGGGTGTATAGGACCCATGTAAAAAAACAGGTAAAAATCCACTAAAAAAGAGAAAATTCATAAACGAGTATAATATCCGGTAAAGCGTAAAAATTCGAAAACAGTAGTTAAAAGTGAATCATCGGATAAAAGATGTCCGAGTGTAAGGGGCTCGGACGTAAAATCGTGAAAGGTAAAAAACAAACGTCGTTCAAGGTTAAAAGCTGGACAAGAAATTAAAATATGTTTAACTGTTAAAATGGTGTCACAAAACTCGCACTTAGGTACTGCGTCCGCCTTAAGAAGAAAAGAGTGGGTTAAAAACGAGTGACCTAAGCGGAGCCGAGCAAGGACAACTTCCTCCTTACGATTCCTGCGAAAACAAGACTGCCACGGTTTGACAATGGGCTTGATCTCGAAGAGCTTGTTAGCAACTGGCGCATGGGGACTAGGCCATAATGCGCCAAACAAAAGACAATATAAAAGACGTGTAACCCGCAACCAAATTTAAAAGAAATGAGCTAAATTATAAAATGGTAAAACAACAAAGAACAAGTGTAAAAATACAAAGTAAAACAATAGAATACCAGGTGTAAATGACCTGCGATATACACACAAAGTATAAGGTGGTAAAATCAAAGTCGAGTAAAATATCCACTTGAAAAATATAAGTTATAACAATCCCAGGTGTAAAAGACCTGGGCTATACAAAATATTAGGTAAAATCAAAATCTATTAAAATAACCACAATATTCTAAAAGGGAAAAAACTGAGGGTAAAAAGCAATGAACGGTTAAAAGATGTCCGAGTGTAAGAAGCTCGGACGCAAAATCATGAAAGTTAAAATACAATTTTCGTTCAATATTAAAAGCTTAACATTCAAATAAAACATGTTTAACGGTTAAAACGGTGTCACAAAACTCGCACTTAGGGACGTCGTCCGCCTGTAGAAGAAACGAATGACCTAAGCGGAGCCGAGCAAGGACAACTTCTTCCTTGCGATTCCTGCAGTAACAAGACTGCCATGGTTTGATGATAGGTTTGATCTCAAAAAGCTTGTTGGTAAGCTGTTCTGATCAAGATCTCTGCCACTGTGCCCGGAGCTCAATAGCAAAACTTACAGATGCTCTTCATATATGCAACTTACATGATAAACCACAGTAATAGAGAATATTGGCATTCAGTTTATAGCACAGATTGCAGCTCAAACCTTATAACAAATAATACTATTTGAAGCTAGACTGAAACAGCTGTTTTAAGTCTTCTTCATTTTTTGCCACCTATTAGCCTATTTTGCCGTTCTGCTCCTTAGGTTTGGGTTGTTTTACCTCTGAGCGGCACTTTTTTGCACACCATGGGATAAATAGCCAGGTAACATGGACCCTGAAGGCTCAGAGAAGGTTGGGGGAGGGGACCCACTGGAACAGCTGTTGGGAGACAGATGGTAAGCCTCCCGTCAAGGCCACCCAGCATGTTCTTTAACGTGCACAGGGTATGGCTCTCCCACACATGGGGCCACGGCTTAACGTCCATCCTACGGACGGCGGCCTTTCCAAGCCCATCGGTGTCCCCTACTGACCGTGGGCAGGGCGGGGAATTTTGCGGAGATAAATCTCAGCGCTGACTCAGCTGGGACTCGAACCTGGGAACTACAGGTTCTGCTCCTTAATGTTGACCTGACCACTACCTTACGCAAGTACTGACAAGTCATGGGAACTTCCCAGCCTATCTGGAGCATTTCACGATCGCTGCCCACAGTTACTTGCGGCTGTGGGTTTCCAGATGCAGACGTCAAGCATTATATCCTCCAGTGCCCAATAACAGAAGGGTTCACTAACGAACTCAGAATTGCCCAAGCAATCAGAGAGGTAGAAGGGGAGTGGCCAGAGTGTCCATTGGGAGTGCCCCAAGTAGGGCACACCTGAGGGATATGGGTTCATCATCTGCCTGCTCCGGGACTCCCTACTTTGAGAACGAAGCTGCTTCCACTCTACTACTTATTTTCCTTCTTCTTCAAGCCAGGCTGCTCTCTGCACCAACTTTAAAGCCACCTATACTCAAAGTCCCTATTGGTTTCCCTGAAACAACCTCTTACGTTCTACTTCCTGGTTCTCGCCACTCGTGTAGTGTAGATGAAGCACGAGATTTTTCCCCAAGGGACTCCACAACAGTGGGCTTGTTTCCCACCTCATATGAAAAGTCTGAACATAAACAAAAGTATTCCAATGATTTCTTTGCAGCCAAGGGGATTCGCATAGTTCGAACATATACAGTTAACGTTGTGATACACTTGTGGATTAAACTCTTTTCCACCTGCCTTGGAGGCAAAGTTTCCCAGAATCCTGAAATATCCGAATCACTGATAGTGAGTTCGACCCTCAAATACCTAAAGTTGCTCACTGATAAAGCCAAAAGAGAGAAGTTTGGTGGTTTATTAATTTAAAATATATCAACAAGACTAAAAAGCAGTCAAAAAAAACAGAAAAAGCATAAAAACAACAATTTTAAAATCAAAAGTCAACAAATAATAAAATTCAAGCAGTGGGTGCAAAGTCTTGGGTAAAAAGCAAAACAATATGAAATTTAAAAGAAACTAAGCAAAATACTTAATTCTGTTAAAATAATGGTGAAACTTTAAAAATTAATCAGTGGATAAAAAATGCTCAAAGGTGAGGGCTCCGAAGACAAATGTTTACAGTTAAAAATATGCGACGATTAAAATGTGTTATATGGTTAAAGTGGTGGAACAAAATTTCCACAGCTGTTGTCATCAACTCGAAGAAGAATGCATTAGAAATCCATGACTTATGCGGAATCAAGAAGTACAATTTCCTCCTTGCAATTTCTGTGAAAAGATCGTCATAGTTTCAGAACAAACTTGATCTGGAATCATCTGATGTTAATGAATCTATTCCATACAAGATAATTCCTACTGTATCCGAAACTTGGTGGGGAACCTACAGCAGAGTCAAACAGGGACATGGTAAATCTAGTAACATCCTGTCACGTCATTGCCCCTGTTGGCACCATGTCCGGACACCTAATGCGATGTGACGGAAGATGTGATGGCCAAACAAAGAAGACGCTGACCTGATCTCACGACCGAATGGTACTTTTCTCTATTCTCATTTCTGTCCACCTTGAAATCCCAATGATTATCTATTTCCAAGAGCAAACCCTGCCCTCCCCCTCCCTCTGAATTTTACCAACATTAAGCCTCCAGAGATTGTTCACTTCCCTGGTTTACATCAACAAAATGTCGGCCACTGACGGCTGTCCCATACTGGCCCTGAAAATTTTAACATAGAAATTTTTTAAGCATAATCACTTACCAGCATCCAAAGAAAAGCTTGCTCCTATCTTTCTTGATTTCAGTTTCTATGAGCTTCTGTGACAATTCAAACTTTTTTTGGCACAACGAAGTTTCATTCTGGATCGCTTGTAAGCAATGCACGTGTTCCAAATATTCTAGTGGAAAATTCGAAATACCGAGCTAGAGTAAAAACTAGGTTAAAATAGCAATATTATATGAGATTTAAAATAATACAAACACAATCTGTGAATAAAGGATAACTAAATTATATGTTTCTACCTCCATTAATCTCATAGCCAGAACTGTCCCAAACTAATTTCACACTCGGGGCAAGTGAGAAGTGTAATCCATAGTTGGGTAGTTTTCGGCAACGGAGCAACGGAGAGTCGGACAGGGGCGTGGCTGACCTGGCAGCAGAATCTGCCAAATCATGGCCCCTGATTCCGACATGACCAGGCACCCAACAGAAGAGAATTGTGGTGGTGGCTGCCAGACGATGGAGCTGCTGGCGGATCTTGGAGAGAACAGGGTGAGGCCGATGCCTCACCGAGATCAAAGCCTGTAGCGAGCTAAGCGAGTCGGTGTAAAGCACACACCGACGATGATGCTTAGCTGCTATATGGTCCAAGGCAATGCTGATAGCATGCAACTCAGCAGTGAAGATGGAACACTGCTGTGGGATCTGGTCTGCAATGATTACATCACAGCAGACCATGGCTGATCCCACCGAAGTGCCGGACTTCGAGCCATCTGTGAAGACAGGCAAGAAGTCCGGGTGCTCAGCACGATGGCTGGCAAAGAGTTGCCGGTACACACAGTCAGGTGTAAAGGCCTTCCCTGTCCTGCACAAGGAAAAATCGCAGGAAGGGGAAACAGCGAGCCAAGGTGGAAGTGGCTCAGCTGTCGACTGTGCGATGCTATCGAGACTGGTGTTGATGTCTCTGAGGTAGCCTCGGACACGCAAACCGAAAGGACGAATGGCAGTCGGCCGATTCTGGTATAACATTTCCCACCTGGGACTGAAAACGCAGTCCCAAGTGGGATGGCCTGGCAGGGATCGCAATTTTGATGCATACTGTAGGGACAACTGCTGACGGCGAATAGATAAAGAAGGTTCATCGGTCTCAACATAGAGACTCTGGACCGGCGAAGTGCGGAAGGCCCCCGTGCACACACGGAGGGCCTGATGATGGAGTGGGTCCAGCACTTTCACCACCGAATCCCGGGCGGAGTCATACACCTGGGATCCGTAGTCCAGTTTCGACCGGACAAGTGCACGGTAAAGGCGGAGCAAAGAACATCGGTCCGCCCCCCAAGAGAGGGAGGAGAGGACCTTGATGATGTTCAATGCCCGCGTGCACTTGGACCTGAGATGTCGAATATGAGATAAAAAGATCAATTTCCGGTCGAAGATGAGACCGAGAAACTTGGTCTCCGCCACAACTGGAATGATGTTACCCCCGAGCCGCAGCTCGGGGTCCAGATGAAGATTACGCTTGCGGCAAAAGTGCACACAAGCGGTCTTCTGTGGGGAGAACCGGAACCCATTGGCCGTCGCCCAAACCGAGAGATTGTTCAGGGCAGTTTGCAGTTGTCGTTCAATGACCCTCATGCTGGACGATGAGCAAAAGATGCTAAAGTCATCAACATAAAGGGCATTGCCTACAGTTGGAGGAAGTTGCCGTGTAATGGAATTTATCTTGACAGCGAAAAGCGTAACACTCAGGACGCAGCCTTGTGGCACCCCCTGTTCTTGGGGGAAAGGCCGCGACAGAGTGTTGCCGACACGAACTCGAAAAAGACGAGAAGATAAAAAGTTTGCAATGAAGATCGGCATGTGACCTCGCAAGCCGAAGCTGTGAAGGTCACGAAGAATGCCGAATCTCCATGCCGTGTCGTACGCTTTTTCGATGTCGAAGAAAATGGACACCAGGTGCTCTCTACGTAAAAAGGAATTGCTGATCGCCGATTCGAGGCGGATCAGGTGGTCTAAGGTAGACCGGTGCCTGCGAAAGCCACACTGGGTGTTGGAAAGAAGGCCGTGATGTTCCAAATACCAGGCCAGCCTGGTATTTACCATCCTTTCCAACACCTTGCAGACGCAGCTCGTCAACGCAATTGGACGATAATTGGAAGGAATCTTGGGATCTTTCCCTGGCTTAGGGAAGGCCAAGACGATGGCCTCCCGCCAGGAGTCCGGAAACTGCTCCTCGATATAAAGACGGTTGAAGAGTCGGAGCAGTCGATCCTTACTCGATGGTGAGAGATGTTGGAGCATGGCATAATGGACATTGTCTGGCCCCACAGCAGATGCACGAGAAGTGTGCAGAGCATGGCGAAGCTCCTCCGCTGTGAATGGCCTGTTGTAAGACTCCAGGCCATTCGAATGGAAGGACAGCGGAGAGCGTTCGGCCCTGCTCTTCTGGGCCAGAAACTCGGGGGAGTACGAGGAAGAGGAGGAGATGGAGGAGAATGACTCCCCCAGAGTGTCGGCAATTGCACGAGGATCAGCAATTGCCTGTCCATTGTGCTCCAGGATCGATAATGAGTGGGACGTTTGGTTTGGTTGTTTGGGGTTTTTTGGCGCAATAGCAACTAAGGCTATATTGCGCCAAACAAACGATAAAAAGGGTAAAAGACATGAAAACCCACAACCAAAGTTAAAAGAGACACAAATAACACATAATAAAAACGAGATGTAGGAAAAGAGTAAAAGAGAGCAACAAGTGTAAAATCAATAAGTATAAAATCAGCAATAACAATGGGTGTATAGGACCCATGTAAAAAACAACAGGTAAAACACAGCTAAAAAACCAGTAAAGAGAAAATTCATAAACGAGTAAAATAACCGGTAAAGCGTAAAAAGTCGAAAACAGTGTTAAAATAGCAATGATCTGATAAAAGATGTCCGAGTGTAAGGGGCTCGGACGTAAAATCGTGAAAGTTAAAAAACAGACGTCTTTCAAGGTTAAAACAAACACAGTCAATTAAAATATGCTTCACAGTTAAAACGGTGTCACAAAACTCGCACTTAGGTACTGCGTCCGCCTTAAGAAGAAAAGAGTGTGTTAAAAACGAGTGACCTAAGCGGAGCCGAGCAAGGACAACTTCCTCCTTACGATTCCTGCGAAAACAAGACTGCCACGGTTTGACAATGGGCTTGATCTCGAAGAGCTTGTTACCAACCTGTTCAGACCAAGATCTCTGCCACTGTGCCCGGAGCTCGATGGTGAAACGCTGCCGGAAATCCACATATGGAACCGGCAACGGAGAGTCGGACAGGGGCGTGGCTGACTTGGCAGCAGCATCTGCCAAGTCGTTGCCCCTGATCCCGAAATGACCGGGCACCCAACAGAAGAGAATCGTGGTGGTGGCTGCCAGACGATGGAGCTGCTGGCGGATCTTGGAGAGAACAGGGTGAGGCCGATGCCTCACTGAGATCAAAGCCTGTAGCGAGCTAAGCGAGTCGGTGTAAAGCACACACCGACGATGATGCTTAGCTCCTATATGGTCCAAGGCAATGCTGATAGCATGCAACTCAGCAGTGAAGATGGAACACTGCTGTGGGATCTGGTCTGCAATGATTACATCACAGCAGACCATGGCTGATCCCACTGAAGTGCCGGACTTCGAGCCATCTGTGAAGACAGGCAAGAAGTCCGGGTGCACAGCACGATGGCTGGCAAAGAGTTGCCGGTACACACAGTCGGGTGTAAAGGCCTTCCCCGTCCTGCACAGGGAAAAATCGCAGGAAGGGGAAACAGCGAGCCAAGGTGGAAGTGGCTCAGCTGTCGACTGTGCGATGCTATCGAGACTGGTGTTAATGTCTCGCAGGTAACCTCGGACACGCAAACCGAAAGGACGAATGGCAGTCGGCCGATTCTGGTATAACATTTCCCACCTGGGACTGAAAACGCAGTCCCAAGTGGGATGGCCTGGCTTGGTTTGGTTTGGTTTGGTTGTTTGGGGTTTATTGGCGCAACAGCAACTAAGGCTATATTGCGCCAAACAAACGATAAAAAGGGATAAAAGTCTCGTAACCCACAACCAAAGTTAAAACGAACACAAACAAAACGACAAGTAAAAAGACTAAAAAGAAACAACAAGAGTAGAAGTTAACAATAAAAATGGGTGTATAGGACCGATGTAAAATTGCAAACAAGAGTAAAACTAAAAAATATAGTAAAAATCAGAGACGTGTAAAATAACCAATAAATCGTAAAAAGTCAAAAACAGGAGTTAAAAACGATTCATCAGATAAAAGATGGCCGAGTGTAAGAGGCTCAGCCATAAAATTATGGAAAGTAAAATACAATTTACGTTCGAGGTTAAAAGCAGGACATTGAATTAAAATATGTTTCACAGTTAAAATGGTGTCACAAAACTCGCACTTAGGTACTGCGTCCGCCTTAAGAAGAAAAGAGTGGGTTAAAAACGAGTGACCTAAGCGGAGCCGAGCAAGGACAACTTCCTCCTTACGATTCCTGCGAAAACAAGACTGCCACGGTTTGACAATGGGCTTGATCTCGAAGAGCTTGTTAGCAACCTGTTCAGACCAAGATCTCTGCCACTGTGCCCGGAGCTCGATGGTGAAACGCTGCCGGAAATCCACATATGGAACCGGCAACGGAGAGTCGGACAGGGGCGTGGCTGACCTGGCAGCAGAATCTGCCAAATCATTGCCCCTGATTCCGACATGACCGGGCACCCAACAGAAGAGAATCGTGGTGGTGGCTGCCAGACGATGGAGCTGCTGGCGGATCTTGGAGAGAACAGGGTGAGGCCGATGCCTCACTGAGATCAAAGCCTGTAGCGAGCTAAGCGAGTCGGTGTAAAGCACACACCGACGATGATGCTTAGCTGCTATATGGTCCAAGGCAATGCTGATAGCATGCAACTCAGCAGTGAAGATGGAACACTGCTGTGGGATCTGGTCTGCAATGATTACATCACAGCAGACCATGGCTGATCCCACCGAAGTGCCGGACTTCGAGCCATCTGTGAAGACAGGCAAGAAGTCCGGGTGCGCAGCACGATGGCTGGCAAAGAGTTGCCGGTACACACAGTCGGGTGTAAAGGCCTTCCCCGTCCTGCACAGGGAAAAATCGCAGGAAGGGGAAACAGCGAGCCAAGGTGGAAGTGGCTCAGCTGTCGACTGTGCGATGCTATCGAGACTGGTGTTGATGTCTCTGAGGTAGCCTCGGACACGCAAACCGAAAGGACGAATGGCAGTCGGCCGATTCTGGTATAACATTTCCCACCTGGGACTGAAAACGCAGTCCCAAGTGGGATGGCCTGGCAGGGATCGCAATTTTGACACATACTGCAGGGACAACTGCTGACGGCGAATAGATAAAGATGGTTCATCGGTCTCAACGTAGAGACTCTGGACCGGCGAAGTGCGGAAGGCCCCCGTGCACACACGGAGGGCCTGATGATGGAGTGGGTCCAGCACCTTCACCACCGAATCCCGGGCGGAGTCATACACCTGGGATCCGTAGTCCAGTTTCGACCGGACAAGTGCACGGTAAAGGCGGAGCAAAGAACATCGGTCCGCCCCCCAAGATAGGGAGGAGAGGACCTTGATGATGTTCAATGCCCGCGTGCACTTGGACCTGAGATGTCGGATATGTGATAAAAAGGTCAATTTCCGGTCGAAGATGAGACCGAGAAACTTGGTCTCCGCCACAACTGGAATGATGGTACCCCCGAGCCGCAGCTCGGGGTCCAGATGAAGATTACGCTTGCGGCAAAAGTGCACACAAGCGGTCTTCTGTGGGGAGAACCGGAACCCATTGGCCGTCGCCCAAACCGAGAGATTGTTCAGGGCAGTTTGCAGTTGTCGTTCAATGACCCTCATGCTGGACGATGAGCAAAAGATGCTAAAGTCGTCAACATAGAGGGCATTGCCTACAGTCGGAGGAAGTTGCCGTGTAATGGAATTTATCTTGACAGCGAAAAGCGTAACACTGAGGACGCAGCCTTGAGGCACCCCCTGTTCTTGGGGGAAAGGCCGCGACAGAGTGTTGCCGACACGAACTCGAAAAATACGAGAAGATAAAAAGTTTGCAATGAAGATCGGCATGTGACCTCGCAAGCCGAAGCTGTGAAGGTCACGAAGAATGCCGAATCTCCATGCCGTGTCGTACGCTTTTTCGATGTCGAAGAAAACTGACACCAGGTGCTCTCGTCGTAAAAAGGAATTCCTGATCGCCGATTCGAGGCGGATCAGGTGGTCTAAAGTAGACCGGTGCCTGCGAAAGCCACACTGGGTGTTGGAAAGAAGGCCGTGATGTTCCAAATACCAGGCCAGCCTGGTATTTACCATCCTTTCCAACACCTTGCAGACGCAGCTCGTCAACGCAATTGGACGATAATTGGAAGGAATCTTGGGATCTTTGCCTGGCTTAGGGAAGGCCAAGACGATGGCCTCCCGCCAGGAGTCCGGAAACTGCTCCTCGATGAAAATGCGGTTGAAGATTCGGAGCAGTCGATCCTTACTCGATGGTGAGAGATGTTGGAGCATGGCATAATGGACATTGTCTGGCCCCACAGCAGATGCACGAGAAGTGTGCAGAGCACGGCGAAGCTCCTCCGCTGTGAATGGCCTGTTGTAAGACTCCAGGCCATTCGAATGGAAGGACAGCGGAGAGCGTTCAGCCCTGCTCTTCTGGGCCAGAAACTCGGGGGAGTACGAGGAAGATGAGGAGATGGAGGAGAATGACTCCCCCAGAGTGTCGGCAATTGCACGAGGATCAGCAATTGCCTGTCCATTGTGCTCCAGGATCGAAAATGAGTGGGACGTGTACTTCCCACCCATCTTCCGGACCTTATCCCACACAACCTTAGAACTGGTCGTGCGGGTGATAGAAGATGTATATTTCATCCAAGATTCCTTCTGGCTCTGGCGCCGGACGAAACGGGCTTTCGCCCTGGCGCGTTTGAATGCTTCGAGGTTGGGGGACGTCGGATATCTCCGAAACACCCCCCAAGCCTTGTTCTGAGCCTTACGAGCTGCGGTGCAGTCGGGATTCCACCACGGTTTTGGGAACCGTGGAAACCGAGTCGAGGTCTGAGGAATAGTAGAGGCAGCTGCATGGACGATACAGTCCGTCAACTCCGCCACTGCAACATTGATGGGCTCCTGGCTGACAGAGTGCTCATCGAGCTCAGACAAGAGCTCGAAGCCACTCCAATCAGCCCGATCAAGCCTCCACCGGGAGACACGCGAAGGGCTGCAAGGCCCCCCACGAGAGATGGTACACACCACGGGGAGGTGATCGCTTCCATAGGGATTGTCCTCGACCTCCCATGTAAAGAGTGGAAGGATCGAGGAGGAGCAGATGGTGAGGTCAATGGCAGTGAATGTGCGGGTTGGGGTGTGAAAGTAGGTACTGACACCGGTGTTCAACAGGGAGAGCGATGGATCCAGGAGACACTGCTCCAAGACCCGGCCCCTCCCGTTGGTGTCAGCACTGCCCCAGAGCGGACTGTGGCCGTTGAAGTCCCCCATGATGAGGAAGGGGGACGGCAGCTGCGAGACGAGGTCATCAAGGTCATCCCGGAAAACGATGCTTCCGGGTGGGAGATAGACAGAACAGACAGTCAACGAAAATCCCACAAAGAGGCGGATGGCAACCGCCTCTAAATTTGTCATGATGGGAATGACCTGGAATGGAGAATGGTTGCTCACGAGGATGGCAACACCCCCGTGAGCTGGACCATCTCCATCCCGGTCCCGGCGAAGGAGAGAAAAGTGCCGGATAGTGGGATTGTTGGCTGTCTGCAAGAATGTCTCCTGAAGGCACACGCAAAGGGGTTGGTGTGCCATCAGGAGGACCTTGATGTCGTCAATATTCCTCTGGAATCCACGACAGTTCCACTGAAGGAGTGTGGCCATCTCAGGTCTTAGAAGTGGCGGACGACTTACGATTTATTTTAACCGTCGCCAGCGACGGTTTTGGAAAATTGGGGCGGTCGGTGTCCATGTCCTCGGAGTCGTCCGAGCAACACGGATCAGAGACCGCCGAACGTGGAGGTAAAATTTTCTTTTTGGGCCCCGGCGGGGGCCCCTTGGGTTTCGTATGTCTTGCTGTCTGTGGGCGGGGTGGAGGGGGCCTTCCAGAGGTGGAAGTGGAAGGCACAGACACAGGAATAGAAACCGGTGTCGATGTCGAGATGGACACCGACGTCGGCTTCGCCTGCGTCAAGAGGTACTTGGCAGCAGGTGAGAAAGATTCAGCAGGTGGAACGCTGATGTCGGTCTGCACCGCCACAGAAGCCATCTTAACGATGGGCTTTCCGGCAACCGCACCGGCATAGGAGACCTTGCCAGGTGGGGCAGGCGGTGCAGCGAGCTTTCTCGCCTCTGGATAACTGATGTTATGAAGGGTCTTGAGGCGCTGTACCTCTTTCTCCTCCAGCCACTTCGGACAGTCGCGGGAGTACGCCGGATGTTCACCACGGCAGTTTACACAGCATGCCTTTTCTGCTGTGCAGTCAGGTTCGAGATGATCCTGACTGCCACAACGAGCACAGGTGGGCTTGCCCCGGCATGCGGTGCGGGCATGACCAAACCTCTGGCATTGAAAGCAACGCAGAGGGTTGGGGATAAATGGCCGCACCTCACAGTGTAAGTAGCCTGCCTTGATGGAAGTAGGCAGGTGTGGTGTATTGAAAGTTAGAATAAGTACCCTGGTGGGCTCTAACTTTCCATTACGGCGTGAAGAAACCCGGTGGACTGCTATCACTCCCTGGGCCGAAAGCTCCGAGAGGATTTCCTCCTCAGAAACCTTGAGGAGGCCCCACTCGGAGATCACGCCCCGGGAGGAATTGAGCGTTTTGTGTGGAGTGACTTCGACTGCCACTCCACCAATCGCTGTAACCTTTAATAAAAGCTCCGAGTGCTTGGAGCACGCAGTCTCCACCTGCAAGTCACCAGATCTTAGGCGCTTGACAGATTTCGGCTCTCCCGCAAGACCTTGAATACCCTTATGTATAAAAAACGGGGACATGTCCCCAAGAACCTGATCACCCGTAGAGTGGATGATCAGGAACTTCGGAGACGGAGACACACACGAAGACGAAGGCAAAGACAGAGAAGTTGGGGGTTCATGGCGAGCCCTCTTTGCGGCATTGCTCGAAGAATTATGAGTAGTTGTACTCATGGTTGTTTTGAAAAAATTCAGTGCCCGTTGTCCCCACCCACCATGGAGTCCAACAAGGGGACGCCCAGTTGGGCGCCAGGGCTGCCCGGGCACCATACCCACACAGCCAGTGAGCCAAGCCCTCACTACAAAACAAAAAGGAAAAGTAAAAGAGAAACGGTGGGAAACTCGTCGGAGTTCCCACAAAAGAAAAGAAGCAACAAAGCAATAAAGTGTGAGGCAAGAGCTGTCCTCACAAAAGAAAGAAAACTACAAAATTGGTAAATGTGTGGGGAAACTCGCAAACCGTTGTCCGGACGGTGGACAAGGTTACTCACTGAACAGCATAGTTGACCCTAGCAGGACCAGCCCACCAGCCGATTGATCCTGAGGGGGCCACCCCAGGACCTCCCGTTTACCTGAAGCAGAGGCCAAAGCAGTGTATAGCAGCGGCCCCGGAATTCGCTGCCCAGCCCCGCGACAGACAGGCTCCCCAATGGCAAAACGGCCAAAGGGGACCCCACCAGTCATGAACGGGGACCCCTGAGCAACTGCCAGGATCCTCCTTTCCAGGGACACGGGTCTCCGCGCACGGCAAACACGCGGGCGAGCGTTTAGGACCCTGTGAAGGTAACCGAGCCAGCGGAACCTTCACAGGGTGGTCCCCTCACCACGGACAGGCTCTCGCATCGAGGGGGGATGGCCTGGCAGGGATCGCAATTTTGAAGCATACTGCAGGGACAACTGCTGACGGCGAATAGATAAAGATGGTTCATCGGTCTCAACGTAGAGACTCTGGACCGGTGAAGTGCGGAAGGCCCCCGTGCACACACGGAGGGCCTGATGATGGAGGGGGTCCAGCACCTTCACCACCGAATCCCGGGCGGAGTCATACACCTGGGATCCGTAGTCCAGTTTCGACTGGACAAGTGCACGGTAAAGGCGGAGCAAAGAACATCGGTCCGCCCCCCAAGAGAGGGAGGAGAGGACCTTGATGATGTTCAATGCCCGCGTGCACTTGGACCTGAGATGTCGAATATGTCGTAAAAAGGTCAATTTCCGGTCGAAGATGAGACCGAGAAACTTGGTCTCCGCCACAACTGGAATGATGTTACCCCCGAGCCGCAGCTCGGGGTCCAGATGAAGATTACGCTTGCGGCAAAAGTGCACGCAAGCGGTCTTCTGTGGGGAGAACCGGAACCCATTGGCCGTCGCCCAAACCGAGAGATTGTTCAGGGCAGTTTGCAGTTGTCGTTCAATGACCCTCATGCTGGACGATGAGCAAAAGATGCTAAAGTCATCAACATAGAGGGCATTGCCTACAGTCGGAGGAAGTTGCCGTGTAATGGAATTTATCTTGACAGCGAAAAGCGTAACACTCAGGACGCAGCCTTGTGGCACCCCCTGTTCTTGGGGGAAAGGCCGCGATAGAGTGTTGCCGACACGAACTCGAAAAATACGAGAAGATAAAAAGTTTGCAATGAAGATCGGCATGTGACCTCGCAAGCCGAAGCTGTGAAGGTCACGAAGAATGCCGAATCTCCATGCCGTGTCGTACGCTTTTTCGATGTCGAAGAAAATTGACACCAAGTGCTCTCGACGTAAAAAAGAATTCCTGATCGCCGATTCGAGGCGGATCAGGTGGTCTAAAGTAGACCGGTGCCTGCGAAAGCCACACTGGGTGTTGGAAAGAAGGCCGTGATGCTCCAAATACCAGGCCAGCCTGGTATTTACCATCCTTTCCAACACCTTGCAGACGCAGCTCGTCAACGCAATTGGACGATAATTCGAAGGAATCTTGGGATCTTTTCCTGGCTTAGGGAAGGCCAAGACGATGGCCTCCCGCCAGGAGTCCGGAAACTGCTCCTCGATGAAAATACGGTTGAAGAGGCGGAGCAGTCGATCCTTACTCGATGGTGAGAGATGTTGGAGCATGGCATAATGTACATTGTCTGGCCCCACAGCAGATGCACGAGAAGTGTGCAGAGCACGGCGAAGCTCCTCCGCTGTGAATGGCCTGTTGTAAGACTCCAGGCCATTCGAATGGAAGGACAGCGGAGAGCGTTCAGCCCTGCTCTTCTGGGCCAGAAACTCGGGGGAGTACGAGGAAGATGAGGAGATGGAGGAGAATGACTCCCCCAGAGTGTCGGCAATTGCACGAGGATCAGCAATTGCCTGTCCATTGTGCTCCAGGATCGAAAATGAGTGGGACGTGTACTTCCCACCCATCTTCCGGACCTTATCCCACACAACCTTAGAACTGGTCGTGCGGGTGATAGAAGATGTATATTTCATCCAAGATTCCTTCTGGCTCTGGCGCCGGACGAAACGGGCTTTCGCCCTGGCGCGTTTGAATGCTTCGAGGTTGGGGGACGTCGGATATCTCCGAAACACCCCCCAAGCCTTGTTCTGAGCCTTACGAGCTGCAGTGCAGTCGGGATTCCACCACGGTTTTGGGAACCGTGGAAACCGAGTCGAGGTCTGAGGAATAGTAGAGGCAGCTGCATGGACGATACAGTCCGTCAACTCCGCCACTGCGACATTGATGGGCTCCTGGCTGACAGAGTGCTCATCGAGCTCAGACAAGAGCTCGAAGCCACTCCAATCAGCCCAATCAAGCCTCCACCGGGAGACACGCGAAGGGCTGCAAGGCCCCCCACGAGAGATGGTACACACCACGGGGAGGTGATCGCTTCCATAGGGATTGTCCTCGACCTCCCATGTAAAGAGTGGAAGGATCGAGGAGGAGCAGATGGTGAGGTCAATGGCAGTGAATGTGCGGGTTGGGGTGTGAAAGTAGGTACTGACACCGGTGTTCAACAGGGAGAGCGATGGATCCAGGAGCCACTGCTCCAAGACCCGGCCCCTCCCGTTGGTGTCAGCACTGCCCCAGAGCGGACTGTGGCCGTTGAAGTCCCCCATGATGAGGAAGGGGGACGGCAGCTGCGAGACGAGGTCATCAAGGTCATCCCGGAAAATGACGCTTCCGGGCGGGAGATAGACAGAACAGACAGTCAACGAAAATCCCACAAAGAGGCGGATGGCGACCGCCTCTAAGTCGGTGGTGAGGGGAATGACCTGAAATGGAGAATGGTTGCTCACGAGGATGGCAACACCCCCGTGAGCTGGACCATCTCCATCCCGGTCCCGGCGAACCAGAGAAAAGTGCCGGTTGGTTGGTTGGTTGTTTGGGGTTTATTGGCGCAACAGCAACTAGGGCTATATTGCGCCAAACAAACGATAAAAAGGGATAAAAGTCGCATAACCCACAACCAAAATTAAAATGAACACAAACAAAACGGCACAAAACGACAAGTAAAAAGACTAAAAAGTAACAACAAGTGTAGAAGTTAACAATAAAAATGGGTGTATAGGACCTATTTAAAACCACAAACAAGAGTAAAACCAGGATACAGGGTAAAAATCAAATACGTGTAAAATAACCAGTAAAACGTAAAAAGTCGAAAACAGGAGTTAAAAACGATTCATCGGATAAAAGATGGCTGAGTGTAAGAGGCTCAGCCATAAAATTGTGGAAGGTAAAATACATTCTGCGTTCAAGATTAAAAGCAAGACAATGAATTAAAATATGTTTAACAGTTAAAATGGTGTCACAAAACTCGCACTTAGGTACTGCGTCCGCCTTAAGTAGAAAAGAGTGAGTTAAAAACGAGTGACCTAAGCGGAGCCGAGCAAGGACAACTTCCTCCTTACGATTCCTGCGAAAACAAGACTGCCACGGTTTGACAATGGGCTTGATCTCGAAGAGCTTGTTAGCAACCTGTTCAGACCAAGATCTCTGCCACTGTGCCCGGAGCTCGATGGTGAAACGCTGCCGGAAATCCACATATGGAACCGGCAACGGAGAGTCGGACAGAGGCGTGGCTGACTTGGCAGCAGCATCTGCCAAGTCATTGCCCCTGATCCCGACATGACCGGGCACCCAACAGAAGAGAATCGTGGTGGTGGCTGCCAGACGATGGAGCTGCTGGCGGATCGTGGAGAGAACAGGGTGAGGCCGATGCCTCACTGAGATCAAAGCCTGTAGCGAGCTAAGCGAGTCGGTGTAAAGCACACACCGACGATGATGCTTAGCTGCTATATGGTCCAAGGCAATGCTGATAGCATGCAACTCAGCAGTGAAGATGGAACACTGCAGTGGGATCTGGTCTGCAATGATTACATCACAGCAGACCATGGCTGATCCCACAGAAGTGCCGGACTTCGAGCCATCTGTGAAGACAGGCAAGAAGTCCGGGTGCACAGCACGATGGCTGGCAAAGAGTTGCCGGTACACACAGTCGGGTGTAAAGGCCTTCCCCGTCCTGCACAGGGAAAAATCGCAGGAAGGGGAAACAGCGAGCCAAGGTGGAAGTGGCTCAGCTGTCGACTGTGCGATGCTATCGAGACTGGTGTTGATGTCTCGCAGGTAACCTCGGACACGCAAACCGAAAGGACGAATGGCAGTCGGCCGATTCTGGTATAACATTTCCCACCTGGGACTGAAAACGCAGTCCCAAGTGGGATGGCCTGGCAGGGATCGCAATTTTGAAGCATACTGCAGGGACAACTGCTGACGGCGAATAGATAAAGATGGTTCATCGGTCTCAACATAGAGACTCTGGACCGGTGAAGTGCGGAAGGCCCCCGTGCACACACGGAGGGCCTGATGATGGAGGGGGTCCAGCACCTTCACCACCGAATCCCGGGCGGAGTCATACACCTGGGATCCGTAGTCCAGTTTCGACCGGACAAGTGCACGGTAAAGGCGGAGCAAAGAACATCGGTCCGCCCCCCAAGAGAGGGAGGAGAGGACCTTGATGATGTTCAATGCCCGCGTGCACTTGGACCTGAGATGTCGAATATGTGGTAAAAAGGTCAATTTCCGGTCGAAGATGAGACCGAGAAACTTGGTCTCCGCCACAACTGGAATGATGTTACCCCCGAGCCGCAGCTCGGGGTCCAGATGAAGATTACGCTTGCGGCAAAAGTGCACACAAGCGGTCTTCTGTGGGGAGAACCGGAACCCATTCGCCGTCGCCCAAACCGAGAGATTATTCAGGGCAGTTTGCAGTTGTCGTTCAATGACCCTCATGCTGGACGATGAGCAAAAGATGCTAAAGTCATCAACATAGAGGGCATTGCCTACAGTCGGAGGAAGTTGCCGTGTAATGGAATTGATCTTGACAGCGAAAAGCGTAACACTCAGGACGCAGCCTTGAGGCACCCCCTGTTCTTGGGGGAAAGGCCGCGACAGAGTGTTGCCGACACGAACTCGAAAAATACGAGAAGATAAAAAGTTTGCAATGAAGATCGGCATGTGACCTCGCAAGCCGAAGCTGTGAAGGTCACGAAGAATGCCGAATCTCCATGCCGTGTCGTACGCTTTTTCGATGTCGAAGAAAATGGACACCAGGTGCTCTCTACGTAAAAAGGAATTCCTGATCGCCGATTCGAGGCGGATCAGGTGGTCTAAGGTAGACCGGTGCCTGCGAAAGCCACACTGGGTGTTGGAAAGAAGGCCGTGATGTTCCAAATACCAGGCCAGCCTGGTATTTACCATCCTTTCCAACACCTTGCAGACGCAGCTCGTCAACGCAATTGGACGATAATTTGAAGGAATCTTGGGATCTTTCCCTGGCTTAGGGAAGGCCAAGACGATGGCCTCCCGCCAGGATTCCGGAAACCGCTCCTCGATATAAAGACGGTTGTAGAGTCGGAGCAGTCGATCCTTACTCGATGGTGAGAGATGTTGGAGCATGGCATAATGGACATTGTCTGGCCCAACAGCAGATGCACGAGAAGTGTGCAGAGCATGGCGAAGCTCCTCCGCTGTGAATGGCCTGTTGTAAGACTCCAGGCCATTCGAATGGAAGGACAGCGGAGAGCGTTCGGCCCTGCTCTTCTGGGCCAGAAACTCGGGGGAGTACGAGGAAGAGGAGGAGATGGAGGAGAATGACTCCCCCAGAGTGTCGGCAATTGCACGAGGATCAGCAATTGCCTGTCCATTGTGCTCCAGGATCGAAAATGAGTGGGACGTGTACTTCCCACCCATCTTCCGGACCTTATCCCACACAACCTTAGAACTGGTCGTGCGGGTGATAGAAGATGTATATTTCATCCAAGATTCCTTCTGGCTCTGGCGCCGGACGAAACGGGCTTTCGCCCTGGCGCGTTTGAATGCTTCGAGGTTGGGGGATGACGGATATCTCCGAAACACCCCCCAAGCCTTGTTCTGAGCCTTACGAGCTGCGGTGCAGTCGGGATTCCACCACGGTTTTGGGAACCGTGGAAACCGAGTCGAGGTCTGAGGAATAGTAGAGGCAGCTGCATGGACGATACAGTCCGTCAACTCCGCCACTGCGACATTGATGGGCTCCTGGCTGACAGAGTGCTCATCGAGCTCAGACAAGAGCTCGAAGCCACTCCAATCAGCCCGATCAAGCCTCCACCGGGAGACACGCGAAGGGCTGCAAGGCCCCCCACGAGAGATGGTACACACCACGGGGAGGTGATCGCTTCCATAGGGATTGTCCTCGACCTCCCATGTAAAGAGTGGAAGGATCGAGGAGGAGCAGATGGTGAGGTCAATGGCAGTGATTGGTTGGTTGTTTGGGGTTTTTTGGCGCAAGAGCAACAGGGCTATATTGCGCCAAACAAAAGGATATAAATTGATAAAAGTCATTTGAACCCACAACCAAAGTTAAAAACACACAGAATCATAACAAGAAAGATAAGTAAAAGCACGTGTAAAATCGACAATAAAATGGGTGTATAGGACCCAGTAAAAAACAGAAACAAGCGTAAAATCAAAGTAACAAAGTAAAAAGGTTAATAAACGCATAAAATATCCAGGAAAACGGAAAAAGTCAACAATAACAAGGGGTGTATAGGACCCATGTAAAAAAACAGGTAAAAATCCACTAAAAAGAGAAAATTCATAAACGTGTATAATATCCGGTAAAGCGTAAAAATTCGAAAACAGTAGTTAAAAGTGAATCATCGGATAAAAGATGTCCGAGTGTAAGGGGCTCGGACGTAAAATTGTGAAAGGTAAAAAACAAACGTCGTTCAAGGTTAAAAGCTGGACAAGAAATTAAAATATGTTTAACTGTTAAAATGGTGTCACAAAACTCGCACTTAGGTACTGCGTCCGCCTTAAGTAGAAAAGAGTGAGTTAAAAACGAGTGACCTAAGCGGAGCCGAGCAAGGACAACTTCCTCCTTACGATTCCTGCGAAAACAAGACTGCCACGGTTTGACAATGGGCTTGATCTCGAAGAGCTTGTTAGCAACCTGTTCAGACCAAGATCTCTGCCACTGTGCCCGGAGCTCGATGGTGAAACGCTGCCGGAAATCCACATATGGAACCGGCAACGGAGAGTCGGACAGGGGCGTGGCGGACTTGGCAGCAGCATCTGCCAAGTCATTGCCCCTGATCCCGACATGACCGGGCACCCAACAGAAGAGAATCGTGGTGGTGGCTGCCAGATGATGGAGCTGCTGGCGGATCTTGGAGAGAACAGGGTGAGGCCGATGCCTCACTGAGATCAAAGCCTGTAGCGAGCTAAGCGAGTCGGTGTAAAGCACACACCGACGATGATGCTTAGCTGCTATATGGTCCAAGGCAACGCTGATAGCATGCAACTCAGCAGTGAAGATGGAACACTGCTGTGGGATCTGGTCTGCAATGATTACATCACAGCAGACCATGGCTGATCCCACTGAAGTGCCGGACTTCGAGCCATCTGTGAAGACAGGCAAGAAGTCCGGGTGCACAGCACGATGGCTGGCAAAGAGTTGCCGGTACACACAGTCGGGTGTAAAGGCCTTCCCCGTCCTGCACAGGGAAAAATCGCAGGAAGGGGAAACAGCGAGCCAAGGTGGAAGTGGCTCAGCTGTCGACTGTGCGATGCTATCGAGACTGGTGTTGATGTCTCGTAGGTAACCTCGGACACGCAAACCGAAAGGACGAATGGCAGTCGGCCGATTCTGGTATAACATTTCCCACCTGGGACTGAAAACGCAGTCCCAAGTGGGATGGCCTGGCAGGGATCGCAATTTCGAAGCATACTGCAGGGACAACTGCTGACGGCGAATAGATAAAGATGGTTCATCGGTCTCAACGTAGAGACTCTGGACCGGTGAAGTGCGGAAGGCCCCCGTGCACACACGGAGGGCCTGATGATGGAGGGGGTCCAGCACCTTCACCACCGAATCCCGGGCGGAGTCATACACCTGGGATCCGTAGTCCAGTTTCGACCGGACAAGTGCACGGTAAAGGCGGAGCAAAGAACATCGGTCCGCCCCCCAAGAGAGGGAGGAGAGGACCTTGATGATGTTCAATGCCCGCGTGCACTTGGACCTGAGATGTCGAATATGTGGTAAAAAGGTCAATTTCCGGTCGAAGATGAGACCGAGAAACTTGGTCTCCGCCACAACTGGAATGATGTTACCCCCAAGCCGCAGCTCGGGGTCCAGATGAAGATTACGCTTGCGGCAAAAGTGCACACAAGCGGTCTTCTGTGGGGAGAACCGGAACCCATTGGCCGTCGCCCAAACCGAGAGATTGTTCAGGGCAGTTTGCAGTTGTCGTTCAATGACCCTCATGCTGGACGATGAGCAAAAGATGCTAAAGTCATCAACATAAAGGGCATTGCCTACAGTCGGAGGAAGTTGCCGTGTAATGGAATTTATCTTGACAGCGAAAAGCGTAACACTCAGGACGCAGCCTTGTGGCACCCCCTGTTTTTGGGGGAAAGGCCGCGATAGAGTGTTGCCGACACGAACTCGAAAAATACGAGAAGATAAAAAGTTTGCAATGAAGATCGGCATGTGACCTCGCAAGCCGAAGCTGTGAAGGTCACGAAGAATGCCGAATCTCCATGCCGTGTCGTACGCTTTTTCGATGTCGAAGAAAACTGACACCAGGTGCTCTCGACGTAAAAAAGAATTCCTGATCGCCGATTCGAGGCGGATCAGGTGGTCTAAAGTAGACCGGTGCCTGCGAAAGCCACACTGCCTCCTCGTGATGTTCCAAATACCGGCTGGCCTGGTATTTGGAACATCACGAGGAGGCCGTGATGTTCCAAATACCAGGCCAGCCGGGTATTTACCATCCTTTCCAACACCTTGCAGACGCAGCTCGTCAACGCAATTGGACGATAATTCGAAGGAATCTTGGGATCTTTTCCTGGCTTAGGGAAGGCCAAGACGATGGCCTCCCGCCAGGAGTCCGGAAACTGCTCCTCGATGAAAATACGGTTGAAGAGTCGGAGCAGTCGATCCTTACTCGATGGTGAGAGATGTTGGAGCATGGCATAATGGACATTGTCTGGCCCCACAGCAGATGCACGAGAAGTGTGCAGAGCAAGGCGAAGCTCCTCCGCTGTGAATGGCCTGTTGTAAGACTCCAGGCCATTCGAATGGAAGGACAGCGGAGAGCGTTCGGCCCTGCTCTTCTGGGCCAGAAACTCGGGGGAGTAGGAGGACAGAGAAGAGATGGTGGAGAATGACTCCCCCAGTATGTCGGCAATTGCTCGAGGCGCAGCAATTGCCTGTCCATTGTGCTCCAGGATCGATAATGAGTGGGACGTGTACTTCCCACCCATCTTCCGGACCTTATCCCACACGACCTTAGAACTGGTCGTGCGGGTGATGGAAGATGTATATTTCATCCAAGATTCCTTCTGGCTCTGGCGCCGGACGAAACGGGCTTTCGCCCTGGCGCGTTTGAATGCTTCGAGGTTGGGGGACGTCGGATATCTCCGAAACACCCCCCAAGCCTTGTTCTGAGCCTTACGAGCTGCGGTGCAGTCGGGATTCCACCACGGTTTTGGGAACCGTGGAAACCGAGTCGAGGTCTGAGGAATAGTAGAGGCAGCTGCATGGACGATACAGTCCGTCAACTCCGCCACTGCGACATTGATGGGCTCCTGGCTGACAGAGTGCTCATCGAGCTCAGACAAGAGCTCGAAGCCACTCCAATCAGCCCGATCAAGCCTCCACCGGGAGACACGCGAAGGGCTGCAAGGCCCCCCACGAGAGATGGTACACACCACGGGGAGGTGATCGCTTCCGTAGGGATTGTCCTCGACCTCCCATGTAAAGAGTGGAAGGATCGAGGAGGAGCAGATGGTGAGGTCAATGGCAGTGAATGTGCGGGTTGGGGTGTGAAAGTAGGTACTGACACCGGTGTTCAACAGGGAGAGCGATGGATCCAGGAGACACTGCTCCAAGACCCGGCCCCTCCCGTTGGTGTCAGCACTGCCCCAGAGCGGACTGTGGCCGTTGAAGTCCCCCATGATGAGGAAGGGGGACGGCAGCTGCGAGACGAGGTCATCAAGGTCATCCCGGAAAACGATGCTTCCGGGTGGGAGATAGACAGAACAGACAGTCAACGAAAATCCCACAAAGAGGCGGATGGCTACCGCCTCTAAGTTCGTATTCAGGGGAATGACCTGGAATGGAGAATGGTTGCTCACGAGGATGGCAACACCTCCGTGAGCTGGACCATCTCCATCCCGGTCCCGGCGAACGAGCGAAAAGTGCCGGATAGTGGGATTGTTGGCTGTCTGCAAAAATGTC
The DNA here is from genome assembly GCA_038380435.1 of Ryuthela nishihirai. Lineage (NCBI taxonomy): Eukaryota > Metazoa > Arthropoda > Arachnida > Araneae > Heptathelidae > Ryuthela > Ryuthela nishihirai. Next base: position 1,521,054 of record JAWZYU010000017.1, read on the forward strand.
TCCTGAAGGCACACGCAGAGGGGATGGTGCGCCCTCAGGAGGACCTTGATGTCGTCAATATTCCTCTGGAATCCACGACAATTCCATTGAAGGAGTGTGGCCATCTCAGGTCTTGGAAGAATTGGCGGACGTCTTTCGATTTATTTTAACCGTCGCCAGCGACGGTTTAGGAAAATTAGGGCGGTCGGTGTCCATGTCCTCGGAGTCGTCCGAGCAACATGGATCCGAGACCGCCGAACGAGGAGGTAAAATCTTCTTTTTGGGCCCCGGCGGGGGCCCCTTGGGTTTCGAAGGTCTTGCTGTCTGTGGGCGGGGTGGAGGGGGCCTTCCGGAGGTGGATGGGGAAGGCACAGACACAGGAATAGAAACCGGTGTCGATGTCGAGGTTGACACCGACGTCGGCTTCGCTTGCGTCAAGAGGTACTTGGCAGCAGGCGAGAAAGATTCAGCTGGTGGAACGCTGATGTCGGTCTGCACCGCCACGGAAGCCATCTTAACAACGGGCTTTCCGACCACCGCACCGGCATAGGAGACCTTGCCAGGTGGGGCAGGCGGTGCAGCGAGCTTTCTCGCCTCTGGATAGCTGATGTTGTGGAGGGTCTTCAGGCGCTGTACCTCTTTCTCCTCCAGCCACTTCGGACAGTCGCGGGAGTACGCTGGATGTTCACCACGGCAGTTTACACAGCATGCCTTTTCTGCTGTGCAGTCAGGTTCAAGGTGATCCTGACTGCCACAACGAGCACAGGTGGGCTTGCCCCGGCATGCGGTGCGGGCATGGCCAAACCTCTGGCATTGAAAGCAACGCAGAGGATTGGGGATAAATGGCCGCACCTCACAGTGTAAATATCCTGCCTTGATGGAAGTAGGCAGGCGTGGTGTATTGAAAGTTAGAATAAGTACCCGGCTGGGTTCTAACTTTCCATTACGGCGTGACGAAACCCGGTGGACTGCGATCACTCCCTGGGCCGAAAGCTCCGAGAGGATTTCCTCCTCAGAAACCTTGAGGAGGCCCCACTCGGAGATCACACCCCGGGAGGAATTGAGCGTCTTGTGCGGAGTGACTTCGACAGCCACTCCACCAATCGCTATAACCTTTAAGAGAAGCTCCGAATGCTTGGAGCACGCAGTCTCCACCTGCAAGTCACCAGATCTTAGGCGCTTGACAGATTTCGGCTCTCCCGCAAGACCTTGCAAACCCTTGTTTATAAAAAAGGGGGACATGTCCCCAAGAACCTGGTCACCCGTAGAGTGGATGATCAGGAACTTCGGAGACGGAGACACACACGAAGACGAAGGCAAAGACAAAGAAGTTGGGGGTTCATGGCGAGCCCTCTTGGCGGCATTGATCGGATTTATAGGAGTTGGAGAACTCATGTTTGTTTTTAAAAATTTCAGTGCCCGTTGTCCCCACCCACCATGGAGTCCAACAAGGGGACGCCCAGTTGGGCGCCAGGGCTGCCCGGGCACCATACCCACACAGCCAGTGAGCCAAGCCCTCACTACAAAACAAAAAGGAAAAGGAAAAGAGAAACGGTGGGAAACTCGTCGGAGTTCCCACAAAATAAAAGAAGCAACAAAGCAATAAAGTGTGAGGCAAGAGCTGGCCTCACAAAAGAAAGAAAACTACAAAATTAGTAAATGTGTGGGGAAACTCGCAAACCGTTGTCCGGACGGTGGACAAGGTTACTCACTGAACAGCATAGTTGACCCTAGCAGGACCAGCCCACCAGCCGATTGATCCTGAGGGGGCCGCCCCAGGACCTCCCGTTTACCTGAAGCAGAGGCCAAAGCAGTGTATAGCAGAGGCCCCGGGAGTCGCTGCCCAGCCCCGCGACAGACAGGCTCCCCAATGGCAAAACGGCCAACGGGGACCCCACCAGTCATGAGCTGGGGAGAGAAGACGGGGACCCCTGAGCAACTGCCAGGATCCTCTTTTCCAGGGACACGGGTCTCCGCGCACGGCAAACACGCGGGCGAGCGTTTAGGACCCTGTGAAGGTAACCGAGCCTGCGGAACCTTCACAGGGTGGTCCCCTCACCACGGACAGGCTCTCGCATCGAGGGGAGAGAAAAGTGCCGGATAGTGGGATTGTTGGCTGTCTGCAAGAATGTCTCCTGAAGGCACACGCAAAGGGGTTGGTGTGCCCTCAGGAGGACCTTGATGTCGTCAATATTCCTCTGGAATCCACGACAGTTCCATTGAAGGAGTGTGGCCATCTCAGGTCTTGGAAGAATTGGCGGACGTCTTTCGATTTATTTTAACCGTCGCCAGCGACGGTTTAGTAAAATTAGGGCGGTCGGAGTCGTCCGAGCAACATGGATCCGAGACTGCCGAACGAGGAGGTAAAATTTTCTTTTTGGGCCCCGGCGGGGGCCCCTTGGGTTTCGTAGGTCTTGCTGTCTGTGGGCGGGGTGGAGGGGGCCTTCCGGAGGTGGATGTGGAAGGCACAGACACAGGAATAGAAACCGGTGTCGATGTCGAGGTTGACACCAACGTCGGCTTCGCCTGCGTCAAGAGGTACTTTGCAGCAGGCGAGAAAGATTCAGCTGGTGGAACGCTGATGTCGGTCTGCACCGCCACGGAAGCCATCTTAACGATGGGCTTTCCGGCAACCGCACCGGCATAGGAGACCTTGCCAGGTGGGGCAGGCGGTGCAGCGAGCTTTCTCGCCTCTGGATAGCTGATGTTATGTTGGGTCTTGAGGCGCTGTACCTCTTTCTCCTCCAGCCACTTCGGACAGTCGCGGGAGTACGCCGGATGTTCACCACGGCAGTTTACACAGCATGCCTTATCTGCTGTGCAGTCAGGTTCGAGATGATCCTGACTGCCACAACGAGCACAGGTGGGCTTGCCCCGGCATGCGGTGCGGGCATGGCCAAACCTCTGGCATTGAAAGCAACGCAGAGGATTGGGGATAAATGGCCGCACCTCGCAGTGTAAGTATCCTGCCTTGATGGAAGTAGTCAGGCGTGGTGTTTTGAAAGTTAGAATTAGTACCCGGCTGGGTTCTAACTTTCCATTACGGCGTGACGAAACCCGGTGGACTGCGATCACTCCCTGGGCCGAAAGCTCCGAGAGGATTTCCTCCTCAGAAACCTTGAGGAGGCCCCACTCAGAGATCACGCCCCGGGAGGAATTCAGCGTCTTGTGTGGAGTGACTTCGACTGCCACTCCTCCAATCGCTGTAACCTTTAACAGAAGCTCCGAATGTTTGGAGCATGCAGTCTCCACCTGCAAGTCACCGGATCTTAGGTGCTCGACAGATTTCGGTTCTCCCGCAAGACCTTGAATACCCTTGTGTATAAAAAAGGGGGACATGTCCCCAAGAACCTGATCACCCGTAGAGTGGATGATCAGGAACTTCGGAGACGGAGACACACACGAAGACGAAGGCAAAGACAGAGAAGTTGGGGTTTCATGGCGAGCCCTCTTGGCAGCATTGATCGAATTTTTATGAGTTGGAGAACTCATGTTTGGTTTAAAAAAATTCAGTGCCCGTTGTCCCCACCCACCATGGAGTCCAACAAGGGGACGCCCAGTTGGGCGCCAGGGCTGCCCGGGCACCATACCCACACAGCCAGTGAGCCAAGCCCCTCACTACAAAACAAAAAGGAAAAGTAAAAGAGAAATGGTGGGAAACTCGTCGGAGTTCCCACAAAAGAAAAGAAGCAACAAAGCAATAAAGTGTGAGGCAAGAGCTGGCCTCACAAAAGAAAGAAAACTACAAAATTAGTAAATGTGTGGGGAAACTCGCAAACCGTTGTCCGGACGGTGGACAAGGTTACTCACTGATCAGCATAGTTGACCCTAGCAGGACCAGCCCACCAGCCGATTGATCCTGAGGGGGCCACCCCAGGACCTCCCGTTTACCTGAAGCAGAGGCCAAAGCAGTGTATAGCAGCGGCCCCGGAAGTCGCTGCCCAGCCCCGCGACAGACAGGCTCCCCAATGGCAAAACGGCCAAAGGGGACCCCACCATTCATGAGCCGGGGAGAGAAGACGGGGACCCCTGAGCAACTTCCAGGATCCTCCTTTCCAGGGACACGGGTGTCCGCACACGGCAAACACGCGGACGAGCGTTTAGGACCCTGCGAAGGAAACCGAGCCAGCAGAACCTTCACAGGGTGGTGCCCCTCACCACGTACAGGTGCTCACACCGAGGGGGCAGCCTTGAGGCACCCCCTGTTCTTGGGGGAAAGGCCGCAACAGAGTGTTGCCGACACGAACTTGAAAAATACGAGAAGATAAAAAGTTTGCAACGAAGATTGGCATGTGACCTCGCAAGCCGAAGCTGTGAAGGTCACGAAGAATGCTGAATCTCCATGCTGTGTCGTACGCTTTTTCGATGTCGAAGAAAATGGACACCAGGTGCTCTCGACGTAAAAAAGAATTGCTGATCGCCGATTCGAGGTGGATCAGGTTGTCTACAGTAGACCGGTGCCGGCGAAAGCCACACTGAGTGTTGGAAAGAAGGCCGTGATGTTCCAAATACCAGGCCAGCCTGGTATTTACCATCCTTTCGAACATCTTGCAGACGCAGCTCGTCAACGCAATTGGACGATAATTGGAAGGAATCTTGGGATCTTTTCCTGGCTTAGAGAAGGCCAAGACGATGGCCTCCCGCCAGGAGTCCAGAAACTGCTCCTCGATGAAAATACGGTTGAAGAGTAGGAGCAGTCGATCCTTACTCGATGGTGAGAGATGTTGGAGAATGGCATAATGGACATTGTATGGCCCCACAGCAGATGCACGAGAAGTGTGCAGAGCAAGGCGAAGCTCCTCCGCTGTGAATGGCCTGTTGTAAGACTCCAGGCCATTCGAATGGAAGGACAGCGGAGAGCGTTCGGCCCTGCTCTTCTGGGCCAGGAAATGGGTTCCGGAGGTGGATGTGGAAGGCACAGACACAGGAATAGAATCCGGTGTCGATGTCGAGATTGACACCAACGTCGGCTTCGCCTGCATCAAGAGGTACTTTGCAGCAGGCGGAACGCTGATGTCGGTCTGCACCGCCACGAAAGCCATCTGAATGACAGGCTTTCCGACGACCGCACCGAGATAGGAGACTTTGCCAAGTGGGGAAGGTGGTGCAACGAGCTTTCTCGCCTCTGGATAGCTGATGTTGTGGAGGGTCTTCAGGCGCTGTACCTCTTTCTCCTCCAGCCACTTCGAACAGTCGCGGGAGTACGCCGGATGCTCACCATGACAGTTTACACAGCATGCCTTTTCTGCTGTGCAGTCAGGTTCCAGATGATCCTGACTGCCACAACGAGCACAGGTGGGCTTGCCCCGGCATGCGGTGCGAGCATGGCCAAACCTCTGACATTGAAAACAACGCAGAGGGTTGGGTAGGTTGGTTGGTTGTTTAGGGTTTAATGGCGCATTAGCATCTAAGGCTATAATGTGCCAAACGAATGTTCAAGATATAAAAAGATAAAAGTCATGGTACCCTCAACCAGTTTTTAAAAATAAACTAGAAATTTAACGATACAAATGTAGAATAATAAAATGACAAGGAGTGAGTAACAAGGAGTGACTTCAACAGCCACCCCACCAATTTCTTTAACTTTCAGGAGCAGTTCCGAATGTATGGAACAAGCGGTCTCAACTTGTAAGTTGCCAGATCGTAAGCGCTTTACGGATTTCGGTTCTCCTGCAAGACCTTTCAAACCTTTATTCACAAAGAAAGGGGACATGTCCCCAAGCACCTGATCACCAGTGGAGTGGATGATCGGGAACTTTGGGAACGAAGACAGAGACACAGAAGACAGTGGCAGAGATAACGTAGACAACGAGGAAGATGGGGGGCTCATGTCGAGCCCTCACAAATAAATAGAAGGAAAATAAAAAGAGAAATGTGCACCTGGACCGTGGGCAAGGTTACTGAACGCTCTGCACGGTTGACCCTAGCAGGACCTGCCCACCAGCCGATTGCTCCTGGGGGGTCCACCCCAGGAGCTCCCGTTTACTGGAAGCAGAGGCCAAGGCAGTGTATAGCAGAGGCCCCGGAATCCTATGCCCAGCCCCGCGAAAGACAGGCTCCCCAATGGCAAGACGGCCAATGGGGACCATGCCAGTCATGAGCTGAGGAGAGAAGACGGGGACCCCTGAGCAACTACCAGGATCCTCCTTTCCCAGGACACCGCACATGGCAAACACACGGGTGAGCTTTTAGGACCCTGTGAAGGTAACCGAGCCAGCGGAACCTTCACAGGGTGGTCCCCCCTCACCGCGTACAAGCGCTCACACCGAGGGGGTAATTCCCCAAGTACCACCAAACTCCTTTCCAGGGGAGATGACTGCATACATGATGAATAAATGGACGGATATTTAGAATCTAGCTATGAAAACCAATGAAGCAGAATATACTTTTGCCATAGAGATGCCCCGCACTGAGTACAGTCCTTGAAACTCATGGGATATTTTACACAATTTGTCTCTTTTAAGTTTCAAAGAAAAATGTTATTACTAAATAACTTTTTGAGCACAAAGGAAACTCTTTAAACATGGATTACATATCATATTTATTCAATCAGTGTTTTTACACTGTGATGAGTCTATGATATATACATAAAATTGTACAACAGCATTACTATCAAAAATGTCATTAACCAAATCGTAGATGGGTAAATACAGCCACTGTCAATGTATACTTCTACTCCATAGAGTCGACCATGACAACTATGAAGAAATTTATTGCAAAGTCCAGCGAACACCTCACCACTCAGAGTAACTACCATTTGGTCCACCAGCTTTCCAGCATCCTCACCACAGTATTTCTCTGCAGCTCTAGCTTTGCATTGTCTGTGCCAATCAAAGGAACTATAAAAAAAATTTTTGAAAAATGTATCAAATATTTTAGTAAGCCAACAAATCAAAAGGCATTAAGCGAAATCGAATCATAATCCAAAAATTCAAAATTCCTAAATCCAGAAAGAAAATGTTGCAAATGAGAAAAAAAAAAGCCAAATATAAATTTTATTTATATTTAATTATGCTAGTAATAAGATCACAAAAGATAAACACAATTAAAGCAACTTAGAGATGGTTGGTTGGTTGTTTTCGGTTTTATGGCGCATGGGGTTGGTTGGTTGGTTGTTTGGGGTTTTTTTGGCGCAAGAGCAACAGGGCTATATTGCGCCAAACAAAAAGATATAAATTGATAAAAGTCATTGAACCCACAACCAAAGTTAAAAACACACGGAAACATAACCAGAACAAGAAAGATAAGCAAAAATGGCAAAAAGTAACAACACGTGTAAAATCGACAATAAAATGGGTGTATCCTATACACCCATTTTATTGTCGATTTTACACGTGTTGTTACTTTTTGTTACCCAGTAAAAACAGAAACAAGCGTAAAATCAAAGTAACAAAGTAAAAAGGTTCATAAACGCATAAAATATCCAGTAAAACGTAAAAAGTCAACAATAACAAGGGGTGTATAGGACCCATGTAAAAAAACAGGTAAAAATCCACTAAAAAAGAGAAAATTCATAAACGAGTATAATATCCGGTAAAGCGTAAAAATTCGAAAACAGTAGTTAAAAGTGAATCATCGGATAAAAGATGTCCGAGTGTAAGGGGCTCGGACGTAAAATCGTGAAAGGTAAAAAACAAACGTCGTTCAAGGTTAAAAGCTGGACAAGAAATTAAAATATGTTTAACTGTTAAAATGGTGTCACAAAACTCGCACTTAGGTACTGCGTCCGCCTTAAGAAGAAAAGAGTGGGTTAAAAACGAGTGACCTAAGCGGAGCCGAGCAAGGACAACTTCCTCCTTACGATTCCTGCGAAAACAAGACTGCCACGGTTTGACAATGGGCTTGATCTCGAAGAGCTTGTTAGCAACTGGCGCATGGGGACTAGGCCATAATGCGCCAAACAAAAGACAATATAAAAGACGTGTAACCCGCAACCAAATTTAAAAGAAATGAGCTAAATTATAAAATGGTAAAACAACAAAGAACAAGTGTAAAAATACAAAGTAAAACAATAGAATACCAGGTGTAAATGACCTGCGATATACACACAAAGTATAAGGTGGTAAAATCAAAGTCGAGTAAAATATCCACTTGAAAAATATAAGTTATAACAATCCCAGGTGTAAAAGACCTGGGCTATACAAAATATTAGGTAAAATCAAAATCTATTAAAATAACCACAATATTCTAAAAGGGAAAAAACTGAGGGTAAAAAGCAATGAACGGTTAAAAGATGTCCGAGTGTAAGAAGCTCGGACGCAAAATCATGAAAGTTAAAATACAATTTTCGTTCAATATTAAAAGCTTAACATTCAAATAAAACATGTTTAACGGTTAAAACGGTGTCACAAAACTCGCACTTAGGGACGTCGTCCGCCTGTAGAAGAAACGAATGACCTAAGCGGAGCCGAGCAAGGACAACTTCTTCCTTGCGATTCCTGCAGTAACAAGACTGCCATGGTTTGATGATAGGTTTGATCTCAAAAAGCTTGTTGGTAAGCTGTTCTGATCAAGATCTCTGCCACTGTGCCCGGAGCTCAATAGCAAAACTTACAGATGCTCTTCATATATGCAACTTACATGATAAACCACAGTAATAGAGAATATTGGCATTCAGTTTATAGCACAGATTGCAGCTCAAACCTTATAACAAATAATACTATTTGAAGCTAGACTGAAACAGCTGTTTTAAGTCTTCTTCATTTTTTGCCACCTATTAGCCTATTTTGCCGTTCTGCTCCTTAGGTTTGGGTTGTTTTACCTCTGAGCGGCACTTTTTTGCACACCATGGGATAAATAGCCAGGTAACATGGACCCTGAAGGCTCAGAGAAGGTTGGGGGAGGGGACCCACTGGAACAGCTGTTGGGAGACAGATGGTAAGCCTCCCGTCAAGGCCACCCAGCATGTTCTTTAACGTGCACAGGGTATGGCTCTCCCACACATGGGGCCACGGCTTAACGTCCATCCTACGGACGGCGGCCTTTCCAAGCCCATCGGTGTCCCCTACTGACCGTGGGCAGGGCGGGGAATTTTGCGGAGATAAATCTCAGCGCTGACTCAGCTGGGACTCGAACCTGGGAACTACAGGTTCTGCTCCTTAATGTTGACCTGACCACTACCTTACGCAAGTACTGACAAGTCATGGGAACTTCCCAGCCTATCTGGAGCATTTCACGATCGCTGCCCACAGTTACTTGCGGCTGTGGGTTTCCAGATGCAGACGTCAAGCATTATATCCTCCAGTGCCCAATAACAGAAGGGTTCACTAACGAACTCAGAATTGCCCAAGCAATCAGAGAGGTAGAAGGGGAGTGGCCAGAGTGTCCATTGGGAGTGCCCCAAGTAGGGCACACCTGAGGGATATGGGTTCATCATCTGCCTGCTCCGGGACTCCCTACTTTGAGAACGAAGCTGCTTCCACTCTACTACTTATTTTCCTTCTTCTTCAAGCCAGGCTGCTCTCTGCACCAACTTTAAAGCCACCTATACTCAAAGTCCCTATTGGTTTCCCTGAAACAACCTCTTACGTTCTACTTCCTGGTTCTCGCCACTCGTGTAGTGTAGATGAAGCACGAGATTTTTCCCCAAGGGACTCCACAACAGTGGGCTTGTTTCCCACCTCATATGAAAAGTCTGAACATAAACAAAAGTATTCCAATGATTTCTTTGCAGCCAAGGGGATTCGCATAGTTCGAACATATACAGTTAACGTTGTGATACACTTGTGGATTAAACTCTTTTCCACCTGCCTTGGAGGCAAAGTTTCCCAGAATCCTGAAATATCCGAATCACTGATAGTGAGTTCGACCCTCAAATACCTAAAGTTGCTCACTGATAAAGCCAAAAGAGAGAAGTTTGGTGGTTTATTAATTTAAAATATATCAACAAGACTAAAAAGCAGTCAAAAAAAACAGAAAAAGCATAAAAACAACAATTTTAAAATCAAAAGTCAACAAATAATAAAATTCAAGCAGTGGGTGCAAAGTCTTGGGTAAAAAGCAAAACAATATGAAATTTAAAAGAAACTAAGCAAAATACTTAATTCTGTTAAAATAATGGTGAAACTTTAAAAATTAATCAGTGGATAAAAAATGCTCAAAGGTGAGGGCTCCGAAGACAAATGTTTACAGTTAAAAATATACGACGATTAAAATGTGTTATATGGTTAAAGTGGTGGAACAAAATTTCCACAGCTGTTGTCATCAACTCGAAGAAGAATGCATTAGAAATCCATGACTTATGCGGAATCAAGAAGTACAATTTCCTCCTTGCAATTTCTGTGAAAAGATCGTCATAGTTTCAGAACAAACTTGATCTGGAATCATCTGATGTTAATGAATCTATTCCATACAAGATAATTCCTACTGTATCCGAAACTTGGTGGGGAACCTACAGCAGAGTCAAACAGGGACATGGTAAATCTAGTAACATCCTGTCACGTCATTGCCCCTGTTGGCACCATGTCCGGACACGTAATGCGATGTGACGGAAGATGTGATGGCCAAACAAAGAAGACGCTGACCTGATCTCACGACCGAATGGTACTTTTCTCTATTCTCATTTCTGTCCACCTTGAAATCCCAATGATTATCTATTTCCAAGAGCAAACCCTGCCCTCCCCCTCCCTCTGAATTTTACCAACATTAAGCCTCCAGAGATTGTTCACTTCCCTGGTTTACATCAACAAAATGTCGGCCACTGACGGCTGTCCCATACTGGCCCTGAAAATTTTAACATAGAAATTTTTTAAGCATAATCACTTACCAGCATCCAAAGAAAAGCTTGCTCCTATCTTTCTTGATTTCAGTTTCTATGAGCTTCTGTGACAATTCAAACTTTTTTTGGCACAACGAAGTTTCATTCTGGATCGCTTGTAAGCAATGCACGTGTTCCAAATATTCTAGTGGAAAATTCGAAATACCGAGCTAGAGTAAAAACTAGGTTAAAATAGCAATATTATATGAGATTTAAAATAATACAAACACAATCTGTGAATAAAGGATAACTAAATTATATGTTTCTACCTCCATTAATCTCATAGCCAGAACTGTCCCAAACTAATTTCACACTCGGGGCAAGTGAGAAGTGTAATCCATAGTTGGGTAGTTTTATCTCTGAGCGGCACTTTTTTGCACACACTGCGCAAAACAGCCATGCCACAAGGAACACGAGGGCTAAAAGATTTGGCTGGTTGGTTGGTTGGTTGGTTGAGGTTTCATGGCACATCAGAAACTATGGCTACTGTGTGCCGAATGAAGTAAAAAAGGTAAAACACATATAACCCATAACCAAAGCAGTAAAACATTAAAGACGAATCAACAAATGTAAAAAACAAAAATAACAACAAACAGGCGTAAAACAATATATAGATACAAAAGATAAAAACCAACCCAGGTTGGAAAAAACAAAACTACAATCTGTGAAAATAACCTGTATAGCAGAAAACATCAAAGATAGGGGGCAAGAAGGATTCGTCAGACAAAAGATGTCCAAGGGTAAGGGGTTCTTGATTTTGGAATCATTGATTTTTTTTTTATTTGGTTGTTTCGGGTTTTATGTCACAAGGTGGGGGTTATTGGCTTTTTCTTCAGCCCCTTTGGTTTGGAAGATCGAGCTGTATGAGGATGAGGAGGAAGCCTTCTAGTTGTGAACGCAGAAGGCACAGAAGCAGGAATGGAAACTGGAGTTGATGTTGAGGCTGACACCGACACCGTGTTTTCGCCTGCTCTAAAAGGCACCGGTGGGAGGGGGCACTCTTTGTACCGTCAAAGAATTGCCGGTACACACATTCGGGTGTAAAGGCCTTCCTTACCCTGCAAAGGGAGAGGCTCAGAGTAAAATTGCTTTAAAGACAAAATTCTTATGAATAGCAAACCTACTACTATGAACACTAAATAAAAACTGATGAAATACAAGATTCTGACAGATTTCGTATTTCGTTCTACGTTAGCTTTAGTTTATTTTCCTTATTATAAAAGCTTACTTCAGAAATTTATGTTGTAATTTGGCTTTTCAATTTCATAATATGGAAGTTCCACGTTAATAAATTTTGCAACAGTGTTGGACCTACCTATCCATCAAAAGTAGTTTTTTTTTTTTAAAACTTTCATGTGATCTTACTTGTATTTATATCTGATCCACTCTTACACAGCTCCTCTACAAGTTTTCGTTTTCCACCAGTAACTGCTTCATACAGTTCCCTCTCATGACGCTTTAAACACCTATTGACAAACGTTTTCACACAATTTATGGTCTCCAATTGTGGTCTGAAATTAAAAGCAAATCATAAGTTTGTTTGGGGTTTTATGCTGCATCAGCAAATAAGACAATAATACGAAAAATGAAATGGGGAGGAACATAAAAGAGAGGTAACCTACAACCAAAGTTAAAATCAAAGAATAAACGAATAAAAAAAACAACAGAAACAAAAAGTAAATCATAAGAAACCGAAGTAGTGGTAGCCAACGCTGTACGGTTTTGACCATGAGGGTTCTGCCACGTCCACCAAAAGTGACGTCATGAAAAAATCCCTCGAAACTTGCAGGTGTGCCGTCATACAACCATCTTCAACAGTGTCTAGAAAATATTTTTTAAAAACCAACTGAATCGTGGGGAAAAGGAAACTATGGTGACAGTCTGTCTGGAAAAACGTGTACAAGATTCTATTATTGGAACACGACTTTGAGACACCCACCCCTTCAGGAAAGTTAATGACATGATCTTGGGCACAGAGCACATTCTCACACCTGATTGGTTGAAGTATTCTTGTACCTCTTTGGGTAACAGAGACTGGTCCGCTACTCACGAAAAAGACACCTTCCCCATGTTACTATTGGCTGAAATGAACACTTCCAGGCAGGGGAGTATAAATGTCGTGTAGAAGGTGAAATATTGCATTAGGTCTGATCATCTGCTAACATTTAAGTCATGATTTTCGGTTGTTTTTTCACTATGTCTAATTGGGTTTGGTTGGGTTACCTCTGAGCGGCACTCCTTTTGCACACCATGGGTTAAATGGCCAGGTCACAAGGACCCCGAAGACTCAGAGAAGATTGAGGGAGGGGACCCACTGGAACAGCTGTTGGGAGACAGATGGTAGTCTCCCGTCAAGGCCATCCAGTGTGTTCTTTAATGTGCACAGGGTATGGCTCTCCAGCACACGGGACCACGGCTTAACGTCCCATCCGACGGACGGCGGGCTTTCCAAGCCCATCGGTGTCCCCTACTGACCGTGAGCAGGGCGGGGAATTTTGCGCAGAAAAATCTCAACGCTGACCCAGCTGGGACTCGAACCTGGGAACTACAGATTATGAGCCTGGCGCGCTACCGACTGAGCCAACCCCGCCCCACTATGTCTAATTTTCAGGCAATCATCCTTGAGGTGGCTAATTCAGCAGCATTCGAAGAGAAGGCTGACAACCTCTGTTTTTAATGCCTTGACAGATCAAGCAGGCAATTTGAATTGTCCTCTGGAGCAAAACAGTCTGCTGATTCAGCCAATGTTTCCTGCAAGGAGGCCAAAACGGGGAGAGACAGTTTCTGGGTTCAGCGTGCAGCTCATGCCTTGCGTTATGCAAGAATGGTAAGGACCGAGTCTCGCTATGCCCCTTTATAGCTAGGTGGGTCATCCTATGTGCATGCTAAGGTAGATGATGATGCCGTCTCTGGACCATCACGTGTCATTGATGCCAAATGTGGAAATTCTTACATGTGAAGAACTTTAATTCCAAAAAAATTTTAAGCAATGCTTGTGTCCACCACCATGCAGCTCAAAGGAAGATGTGGATATACATTTCATTCCGGGTCTGTGTGGAATTCGTAGTGAAATGTTAATGGCTGTTCTGCCGCAAGGCTAAACTACATAAATTCTCACATACGTTTGTGCTTAGGGAGTTGACTTAGAAAACGACGGTACACAGGAACTCCAATTTTAAAAAACTGTTTAAAATTTTTAACGGAATTCTAGTTAAATGCAAAAAAAAAAGGAGTTTCCATCACTTGGAGATACAGCAGAGAATATTCTGATGCCATTTGCTACTATCTAGTTATGTGAACAAACGCTTTCATCAACGGCATCATAAAAAGTGTAAAATGATCACCTTTGAAAACTTTAGATCAGGAATTGCGAGTAGCTGTTTCAAGCATTGTCCCTAACATAAAATAATTATGTTCAAGAAAACAATCACAATTATCTCATTAAAACTTAAATTTTATTCGTTTTTAAAAATACTCTTATATTTGAACATTGTAAACTTGTAGAGAATAAATAGTTTATTTGATCATAATGGTTTGTTTATAAATGTTGATATAATACAAATTACTGTAAAATTTCTTTATAATATTAACATAACCTCCGCTATTTGAAAAAGTGTGCCGCATAAATGTCGGCCTCTCCTAAGTGTGCCGTGATGTAAAAAAAAGGTTGGGAAGCACTGCTCTATATAACCAACATTTCAGACACTGTAGTAGTAATATATACACACACATTAGTAATAATATATACACACTTACTGGCATTCTTCTTGCAAATCTTCAGCCGTCTTCACAAACGTATACGAGTCTTCTTTGACAAAATCGTTAAGTTCGGCAACACATATTAGAAACTCGTTGAGCCGACAGTTCTCAGTAAACACTCCAGCTGTGAGAATCAAGTCATGCAATTACTCACAAAACTTCCAATTCAGATAATAAACTTCAATGCGTTAAACCAACTAGCTTTTCTCTTAACTCCGCGAATATTGAAAATTCGTGAGAAAAGATAAAATTGCGTAATGTGTAAGAAAATATAGGAAGCTTCCAATGGCAATAAGGCAGGCAAATTCGCAACTAATTCCTAAGGTAAATTTTTAGATCAAAATGTGGCTCATCTCTGAAAAGCAAAATCTCGACCAAAACTTCATTTTTAACAATATTAATTTACATTTCACAAATTGCGGAAACTGGGATATTCACCAGATTAAACCATGATTTAAACTTGACGGAAACTAAATCACCATACAAATTTTAGAAAATCCTTTAAATACACTAAACAGTTTGATATTAGTTATAATTTGCATGGTGCTGTTAACAATTCAAAATTTTTTCATTTTTTAAATACAAAGCGAATATTGGCTGATCGAATAAAATATTGATGAGCATATGTCCTTGTTTTATCATAATCCACTTTTGCTACTTCCAAGTTTGTGAAATAATTGTTGGGCCCACATCAATTTCATGCCCAACAGAAAAATATTTAAATCACCAGCAAAACACTTTCACTTATGATAGCTAAATCTGTGGAATAACCTCCTTTCACACTCAGCAATAACACACCACACATTAATAAAAAAAATGCTACATATATAAAAAAAGCCCGCTACAATATATAAAAAAAAGTGTTTAAAAGTCATATGATCCAGAAATATCGTCTTACCAAATGATCCTTAGTGCTGAAGGACCATAAAGGTCTGAGAGTATTCCCAATAAATGCTGCATTATACGACTACTTTAGAGCTAAACTACATAAAATGTTTGTGGGCAAGACCCCAGAATAATGTGTTCAGAAATCCTACACCTAAAAACCGGCAACAGCTTAATAATCAAACAAAAAGTGGCTGTAACACAAGTTATTAGAAGATAATTATGTAAAACAATTGGCTACATAACTGTTTCTAAGTACAAGGTAAAAAATATAAATCTGCCTCTATTGTGTATTAACTACAACAAATACAGGTGACATAAATGAAACTAAAATTACACACTTACTAAAGGTTAAGTCAGCCAAATTACGAGATATATCTTTTCTCCGTGTTCCTTTTCAACAACTGTATCTAGCAACATTCAATTAGGTGATTGTGAAACAATTTATTCAATCAAGTGTCAACACAAACAATATTGAACGTTTGAAAAATTTAAGTTTTTTTTCCAGCTCAGTCGGTTGTTTTGGGTTGTTTTACCTCTGAGCGGCACTTATTTGCACACCATGGACTAAATGACCAGGTCACATGGACCCCGAAGACTCAGAGAAGGTTGGGGGAGGGGACCCAGTGCAACAGCTGTTGGGAGACAGATGGTAGCCTCCCGTCAAGGCCGTCCAACGTGTTCTTTAACGTGCATAGGTTGGGTTGTTTTACCTCTGAGCGGCACTTTTTTGCACACAATGGGCTAAATGGCCCCCGAAGGCTCAGAGAAGGTTGTGGGAGGGGACCCACTGGAACAGCTGTTGGGAGACAGATAGTAGCCTCCCGTCAAGGCCATCCAGCGTGTTCTTTAACATTGGGTTGTTTTACCTCTGAGAGGCACTTTTTTGCACACCATGGGCTAAATGGCCAGGTCACATGGACCCCGAAGGCCCAGAGAAGATTGGGGGAGGGGACCCACTGGAACAGCTGTTGGGAGACAGATGGTAGCCTCCCATCAAGGCCATCCAGCGTGTTCTTTAACGTTCACAGGGTATGGCTCTCCCGCACACGGGGCCACGGCTTAACGTCCCATCCGACGGACGGCGGCCTTTTCAAGCCCATCGGTGTCCCCTACTGACCGTGGACAGGGTGGGGAATTTTTGCGGAGATAAATCTCAACG
Organism: Ryuthela nishihirai; assembly: GCA_038380435.1. Classification (NCBI taxonomy): domain Eukaryota; kingdom Metazoa; phylum Arthropoda; class Arachnida; order Araneae; family Heptathelidae; genus Ryuthela; species Ryuthela nishihirai. The sequence continues at coordinate 1,537,595 of JAWZYU010000017.1, forward strand.
CTGACTCAGCTGGGACTCGAACCTGGGAACTACAGATTACGAGCCTGGCGCGCTACCGATTGAGCCACCCCCGCCCCACCCGCTCAGTCACTTTCTCCTTCATAATAAACAAAATATATAAAAAACAATTTATGTTTTCCTTTGTATCTGAAGAAAATGTGTGCATGATGAAAGAGTTAATTTAAAAAGTCATCCTATAGCTACTCTGTCAGAATAATATTAAAACGTTTTACCAGAAAGGTAATTCCCAACTCCGCAATGTTTTTTAATATCCCTATATACATCAATTCGGTAGCCCAGCTTGAATAATTCTTTTTGGCAAGTAACCAATTACATTTATTTTAAAAAAAAGTGAAAGCGTGCATCAGACAAATACCACTTACCAAATAAGAACAACAGACCTCCTAAAATCTTAATCATCACAGGATGCTATCTCGATTTAACAACTCATTTAATCAGCAAGTATTAATCTACTTCGTGCTCAGCAAAGCTGATGTGACTAGCCTCGTCAGAGCTAAAATTGTGCCATTCGCAAGCAACGCAAGGAAAGAAAAAGTGCAAGCTAAAAATAGATCGGAGGACCTTGTACGAGGAACGTATCTTTCTCTGCATATCTCATACTTCTATGCTGAGCACTGGCTTCTAACTTTGATGCTCTGATTCAGATTCACCAATTTATTTCCATTTGCGGCCCCTTTTACAGTCTTCAATGAGCTCGTTTTATTATTATTCAAGATTTTCACGGTTGATTAGGTATTTATAAGCCAACGTCAACTACAACGCTATTTAGTGTTAAAAAATACGTCACAAGAACAAAATAAAAAGACAAATGCATGTCAAACGTAAATACAATAATGAAACAACAGTGGGTAAAAAAATAGAACCCTCCCCCCCTAAAAATATCAAGTCAAAAGCAAAATATAAAGTCAAAAAATTACATTTTATTACACTGATGCAAAAATCGGCATGACTTGTGCGAAAACTGACAATAAATAACAAAAGTAAAATTTTTTACCTAAAAAATGATGTCTAGTTCATATCTGCACACGAAAGTTGCATTAAACACAGTCGCGCATGCGGAACAGGTTGGTATAAAACACACCTCATTTGTACGTGAACATTAGTTCATGTTAGTCTTGACGTACGACATCCGAAATAGCCAACCGTTGGATAATGGCCGGAAGAAATCTTTTGAGTGAAAAAATGTGGTGGCGAGCAATCGGGAAGCTCGAGGCCAGACAACGTCAGTGTGAGGTAGTCAGATGGCTAAATGTGAATTACAGATGTGAAGTGAGTGAAACCATAAGCCGGTTCATCGGGCCTTCCCAATCACCTGACTTAAATCCAATAGAATATGTTTGGGAAGCTCTAGGACGATGCTTGGTTGGTTGGTTGTTTGGGGTTTTATGGCGCATTGGCAGCTAAGGCCATAATGCGTCAAACGAGAAGAAAAAAAGGGTAAAAGAAACAGAACCCACAACCAAAGTTAAAAGTCAGTATAGTATAAGGTAAAGGAGAAAACCAACAGATATAAAAAATACAAAAATAAGAAGGATGTGTAAAGCTTTGGGTTGGGTTGTTTTACCTCTGAGCGGCCTTTTTTGCACACCATGGGCTAAATGGCCAGGTCACATGGACCCCGAAGGCTCAGGGAAGGTTGGGGAAGGGGACCCATTGGAACAGCTGTTGGGAGACAGATGGTAGCCTCTCGTCAAGGTCATCCAGCGTGTTCTTTAACGTACACAGGATATGACTTCCGCACACGGGACCACGGCTTAACGTCCATCTGAAGGGCGGCGTCCTTTCCAAGCCCATCAGTGTCCCCTACTGACCGTGGGCAGGGCGGGGAATTTTGTTGAGATAAATCTCAACGCTGACCCAGCTGGGACTCGAACCTGGGAACTACAGCATTGAAAACAATGCAGAAAGTTTGGTATAAATGGTCGTACCTCGCAATGTAAATATCCTGCCTTGATGACTGGTTGGTTGTTTGAGGTTTATTGGCGCATCGGCAACTGAGGCCATAATGCGCCAGACAAAGACAAGTAGTAAATAAGATATAAAAATCGTGTAAACCTACAACCAAAGTTAAAAGCAAGATCTAAATGTGATAAAATACAATACAAAAAGAGCAACAAGTGTAAAACAAGTTAGTTGGTTGGTTGGGGTTTATTGGCACATTAGCAACTAAGGCTATAATGCGCCAAACGTATGTCCAAAAAGTAAAAGGATAAAATTCGTGTCACCGCTCAACCAAAGTTAAAAATAAACTACAGAGACCAACACAAAAATACAATTCAGTAAAATACAACATATAGAACAACAATAAACAAATGTATAAATATGGTATATCAATATAAACATAAAAATAACCCAGGTGTAAGCGACCTGGGTTCAACATTTAGGTTTAGGTTGTTTAGGGTTTAATGGCGCATTAGCATCTTAGGCTATAATGCGCCAAACAAATGTCCAAGATGTAAAAAGATAAAAGTCATGAAACCCTCAACCAATTTTTAAAAATAAACGAGAAATTTAACAAGACAAATGTAGAATAATAAAATAACAAGCAGTGATAACAAAAAACAAATGTAGAAATATTTTGTAAAAATACAAGTAACCAGGTGTAAACAACCTGGGTTAATCATTTATAAAATAAATAGTAGAGTAAAACAACCTGTAAATTGTAAAAATTGAAAGACAGCGTTAAAACAACAATGATCAGATAACAAATGTCCGAGTGCAAAGGGGCTCGGACGTAAAATCATGAAATGTAAAATACAAACGTCGTTCAAAGTTAAAACATGGACATGATATTAAAATGTGTTTGATAGTTAAAATGGTGTCACAAAACTCACACTTAGGTACGTCGTCCGCCCGTAAGAGAAACGAATGACCTAAGCGGAGCCAAGCAAGTACAACTTCCACCTTGCGATTCCTGCGATAACAAGACTGCCATGGTTTGATAATAGGTTTGATCTCAAAGAGCTTGTTCGTAAGCTGTTCTGATCAAGATCTCTGCCACTGTGCCCAGAGCTCGATGTAAAACGCTGCCGGAAATCCAGATAGGGAACCGGCAACGGAGAGTCGGACAGGGGCGTGGCTGATTTGGCAGCAGAATCTGCCAAGTCATTGCCCCTGATACCGACATGGCCGGGCACCCAGCAGAAATGGATGTTTGTGGTAGCTGCCAGACGATGTAGCTGCTGGCGGATCTTAGTAAGAACAGGGTGAGGCTGATGCCTCACCGAGATCAAAGCCTGTAGCAAGCTAAGCGAGTTGGTGTAAAGAACACACCGATGATGATGCTTAGTCGCCACTTGGTCCAAGGCGAGACTGCGTGCAACTCTGCAGTGAAGATGGAACACTGCAGTGGGATCTGGTCTGCAATGATTACATCACAGCAGACCATGGCCGATCCCACTGATGTGCCAGACTTCGAGCCATCTGTGAAGACAGGCAAGAAGTCCGGGTGCTCAGCACGATGGCTGGCAAAGAGTTGTCGGTACACACAGTCTGGTGTAAAGGCCTTCCCCGTCCTGCACAGGGAAAAATCACAGGAAGGGGAAACAGCGAGCCATGGTGGAAGTGGCTCAGCTGTCAACTGGGCAACGCTATCGAGACTGGTGTTGATGTCTCTGGGTTAAAAATGTAGAATAATAAATAGGGGAGTAAACTATAATAAATAAATAAAATAAATACCCCCTCAAGCAGCTGCTTGCCACAGAGGTCTGATAGGAGCCTGTCAGTTTATATGCCATAGTAGAAGGTCTGTGAGGATGGCAGGACCTCAGCAGAAAAACGACACACACACATCCATGCCTTACCCGGGGCTCGAACCCAGGTCCCTTAGATCAGTAGCCAAGCGCTAACCACTCGGCCATGGGACGGAAGATCGAATGAAAGACTTGGTGCACACAGTGAATTGGAATTCGATTTCGTCTGCGCTAACATCGAGCGCCAAAGCAGTGGACGTTCTGCTCCCCAGACACGTACCATCATTGATGTCCAATCGTTCATGAAAAATAAGAAAGCTGTAGTAAGAATCGTCAATAGAGATTCCATCTATCTGGCAAGAGCTCTCGTGGTTGCCAGGTAGCTGTCCATGAAAAACAGAGGTCTAGTTAACCAGTATGATAGTGTGAGACGTCCGCGTCTCCTGCTTCAGGCGAAATTAGCACGGCAACTTCACTTTGAAGCTGGCGTTCCCGAGGGTCCCTGTGGTGTTCCCGAGTTGCGCCTATTTCAGCAGCACCTCGCACAGGACTATCGCGTAATTGTTTATTCCTCCGAGGACGGATTTGTGCCTATCTTTGCCGGCCAGGAAGCGCCCAACAACATTTACCTTCTCTATGGAAACAAACATTATGACGTGATTACAAAACCTGCAGGTTTTTTCGGAGTAAATAAATTCTGATCAGGGCTTAAAAGCATTCAATCAGTCACACATGCAAAGGAACCTGCAATCGCTGCCTATCCCCAGACGTCGTTCATTTTGAAGACACTCTGCCCCTCTTGCAACATGTATCTGCGGGGACCCGTATGTTACATGGCGCATCTGATGCAAATCTGCAAGACCAAACATCGATGCGTGAAATGCCTTGATATTTTCGACCTGATGAAAAAACATCATTGTAAATCTGAAAAGCCACAATACGTCAAAACCTGTAAGAAGAATGATATCGAAATGGACTATATATATTTTGATCTTGAAACAGTTCAGCTTCCTGACAGGGTTTTGCAAACCATCTTATGCGTGGCCACCTTTCACGAGAACAATGATTGGAAATTTGACATTTAACTGTATAAAGGAATTCATGAACTGATTACTGAGCGAACGGTCCCCAGGTGTTCAACGTTTTAAAAACGTCACTGTAACGGCTCATAACCTGAAAGGTTTCGACGGTTTTCCAATCTTGAAATATTTATACAGTAGGTTCTTGAAACCCGAGATTATATTTCAAGGCAGCAAACTTCTGGGGATTTTTTAACAGGATTAAAAATAAGGTTCACAGATACCTTATCCTTCATCCAGGCGATGCACTTAGGTACGTCGTCTGCCCGAAGAAGAAACGAATGAGTAATAAACGAATGACCTAAGCGGAGCCGAGCAAGTACAACTTCCTCTTTGCGATTCCTGCGGTAACAAGACTGCCACGGTTTGACAATGGGCTTGATCTCGAATAGCTTGTTAGCAACCTGTTCAGACCAAGATCTCTGCCACTGTGCCCGGAGCTCGATGGTGAAACGCTGCCGGAAATCCACATATGGAACCGGCAACGGAGAGTCGGACAGGGGCGTGGCTGACCTGGCAGCAGAATCTGCCAAATCATTGCCCCTGATTCCGACATGACCGGGCACCCAACAGAAGAGAATCGTGGTGGTGGCTGCCAGACGATGGAGCTGCTGGCGGATCTTGGAGAGAACAGGGTGAGGCCGATGCCTCACCGAGATCAAAGCCTGTAGCGAGCTAAGCGAGTCGGTGTAAAGCACACACCGACGATGATTCTTAGCTGCTATATGGTCCAAGGCAATGCTGATAGCATGCAACTCAGCAGTGAAGATGGAACACTGCTGTGGGATCTGGTCTGCAATGATTACATCACAGCAGACCATGGCCGATCCCACCGATGTGCCGGACTTCGAGCCATCTGTGAAGACAGGCAAGAAGTCCGGGTGCTCAGCATGATGGCTGGCAAAGAGTTGCCGGTACACACAGTCGGCTGTAAAGGCCTTCCCCGTCCTGCACAAGGGAAAATCGCAGGAAGGGGAAACAGTAGATATCAATTTAGTTCTCCAAGCAAGTCTGTTCCTAAGCTCCATCTAGCGTCAGATCTCGACCAATGGAAGGCTATTACAGGGAGACATCACAGGTTTAAGGTATAAGTATTACCCTTCGACGAGCAGTAAGGCATTATTTTTTCAGTATCGATCTGCTAACCACGACTTGTGTTAAGCGTTCCCTGACCGGCGACAATCTTCCTGCGAAGCGACTTGCTGTTAGAGATGATGATCGGCATATGTTTCAACTAGGCTCTGATTTGTTTGTGAATGTTTGCGAGTACAGGAACTATCCTAAAGTGCACATACGTCTGTTGAAGAGGTTTACTGATAATTCATTAAAACTGTATCCTACAAAAGATGGTGTGATGTTGTCTGAAGAACAGTGGTATGGACTGGTTTCTTATGCATCTACAATCGCCGAAGCATTCGAAAATATCGAATACGGGATTTTATTGGACATACAGTCAACCCCACTCGACTTGGCACCCAAGAAAAAAGACTAACCATCGCCAAACTACCCTTCTTCGTCTCCAATAAACATATCGCCTCTGCTCTGAAACCCTTCGGAAAAGTCAACAGCATAAATGACGAACATCTCGACATTCCGGGTTTGGAATCTATACGAACAGGAACCAGGGTAGCGGTCCTAGAAATGAAGAAGCAGGTACCTAATTTCCTAATGATTGCCACCTTCAATGCCACCATCCTCTATCCAGGAGTCACTCCACTCTGCAAATGGTGCAAGAGGCCGAATCACCTTATCAAGGACTGCGAGTTATTTGCAAAAAGACACCTGCTACTCTGGATACCATTGAAGGCCCTCTGGAAACTGCTGCACCCCCAAATCTCACAGGACCTGAAATTCTTGCCACCTATTACTGATCCCACTAAAGTAAGTACCCCGCCACACCCCACCCTAACTCCCCCTTATACTTCTTCAAAAAAACGAACCTCTGAGGACACGTCACCCAAAGAGGAAAACCCCCACTTCGCCACCCGATTCCCCCCCAAAAAGGATGGTTGGTTGGTTGTTTGGGGTTTATTGGCGCAACAGCAACTAAGGCTATATTGCGCCAAACAAACGATAAAAAGGGATTGGTTGGTTGGTTGGTTGGGGTTTAATGGCGCATTAGCAACTAAGGCTATAATGCGCCAAACATATGTCCAATAGGTAAAAGGATTGGTTGGTTGGTTGGTTGTTTGGGGTTTTTTGGCGCAATAGCAACTAAGGCTATATTGCGCCAAACAAACGATAAAAAGGGTAAAAGCCATGAAACCCACAACCAAATTTAAAAGAGACACAAATAACACATAATAAAAACGAGATGTAGAAAAAGAGTAAAAGAGAGCAACAAGTGTAAAATCAACAAGTATAAAATCAACAACAACAATGGGTGTATAGGACCCATGTAAAAAACAACAGGTAAAACACAGGTAAAAAACCAGTAAAAAAGAGAAAATTCATAAACGAGTAAAATAACCGGTAAAGCGTAAAAAGTCGAAAACACTGTTAAAATAGCAATGATCTGATAAAAGATGTCCGAGTGTAAGGGGCTCAGACGTAAAATCGTGAAAGTTAAAAAACAGACGCCTTTCAAGATTAAAACAAACACAGTCAATTAAAATATGCTTCACGGTTAAAACGGTGTCACAAAACTTGCACTTAGGTACTGTGTCCGCCTTAAGAAGAAAAGAGTGTGTTAAAAACGAGTGACCTAAGCGGAGCCGAGCAAGGACAACTTCCTCCTTACGATTCCTGCGGTAACAAGACTGCCATGGTTTGATGATAGGTTTGATCTCAAAGAGCTTGTTGGTAAGCTGTTCTGACCAAGATCTCTGCCACTGTGCCCGGAGCTCGATGGTGAAACGCTGCCGGAAATCCACATATGGAACCGGCAACGGAGAGTCGGACAGGGGCGTTGCTGACCTGGCAGCAAAATCTGCCAAATCATTGCCCCTGATTCCGACATGACCGGGCACCCAACAGAAGAGAATCGTGGTGGTGGCTGCCAGACGATGGAGCTGCTGGCGGATCTTGGAGAGAACAGGGTGAGGCCGATGCCTCACGGAGATCAAAGCCTGTAGCGAGCTAAGCGAGTCGGTGTAAAGCACACACCGACGATGATGCTTAGCTGCTATATGGTCCAAGGCAATGCTGATAGCATGCAACTCAGCAGTGAAGATGGAACACTGCTGTGGGATCTGGTCTGCAATGATTACATCACAGCAGACCATGGCTGATCCCACCGAAGTGCCGGACTTCGAGCCATCTGTGAAGACAGGCAAGAAGTCCGGGTGCTCAGCACGATGGCTGGCAAAGAGTTGCCGGTACACACAGTCAGGTGTAAAGGCCTTCCCCGTCCTGCACAAGGAAAAATCGCAGGAAGGGGAAACAGCGAGCCAAGGTGGAAGTGGCTCAGCTGTCGACTGTGCGATGCTATCGAGACTGGTGTTGATGTCTCTGAGGTAGCCTCGGACACGCAAACCGAAAGGACGAATGGCAGTCGGCCGATTCTGGTATAACATTTCCCACCTGGGACTGAAAACGCAGTCCCAAGTGGGATGGCCTGGCAGGGATCGCAATTTTGACGCATACTGTAGGGACAACTGCTGACGGCGAATAGATAAAGAAGGTTCATCGGTCTCAACGTAGAGACTCTGGACCGGCGAAGTGCGGAAGGCCCCCGTGCACACACGGAGGGCCTGATGATGGAGTGGGTCCAGCACCTTCACCACCGAATCCCGGGCGGAGTCATACACCTGGGATCCGTAGTCCAGTTTCGACCGGACAAGTGCACGGTAAAGGCGGAGCAAAGAACATCGGTCCGCCCCCCAAGAGAGGGAGGAGAGGACCTTGATGATGTTCAATGCCCGCGTGCACTTGGACCTGAGATGTCGAATATGAGATAAAAAGGTCAATTTCCGGTCGAAGATGAGACCGAGAAACTTGGTCTCCGCCACAACTGGAATGATGTTACCCCCGAGCCGCAGCTCGGGGTCCAGATGAAGATTACGCTTGCGGCAAAAGTGCACACAAGCGGTCTTCTGTGGGGAGAACCGGAACCCATTGGCCGTCGCCCAAACCGAGAGATTGTTCAGGGCAGTTTGCAGTTGTCGTTCAATGACCCTCATGCTGGAAGATGAGCAAAAGATGCTAAAGTCATCAACATAAAGGGCATTGCCTACAGTTGGAGGAAGTTGCCGTGTAATGGAATTTATCTTGACAGCGAAAAGCGTAACACTCAGGACGCAGCCTTGTGGCACCCCCTGTTCTTGGGGGAAAGGCCGCGACAGAGTGTTGCCGACACGAACTCGAAAAAGACGAGAAGATAAAAAGTTTGCAATGAAGATCGGCATGTGACCTCGCAAGCCGAAGCTGTGAAGGTCACGAAGAATGCCGAATCTCCATGCCGTGTCGTACGCTTTTTCGATGTCGAAGAAAATGGACACCAGGTGCTCTCTACGTAAAAAGGAATTCCTGATCGCCGATTCGAGGCGGATCAGGTGGTCTAAGGTAGACCGGTGCCTGCGAAAGCCACACTGGGTGTTGGAAAGAAGGCCGTGATGTTCCAAATACCAGGCCAGCCTGGTATTTACCATCCTTTCCAACACCTTGCAGACGCAGCTCGTCAACGCAATTGGACGATAATTCGAAGGAATCTTGGGATCTTTTCCTGGCTTAGGGAAGGCCAAGACGATAGCCTCCCGCCAGGTGTCCGGAAACTGCTCCTCGATGAAAATACGGGTGAAGAGGCGGAGCAGTCGATCCTTACTCGATGGTGAGAGATGTTGGAGCATGGCATAATGGACATTGTCTGGCCCCACAGCAGATGCACGAGAAGTGTGCAGAGCACGGCGAAGCTCCTCCGCTGTGAATGGCCTGTTGTAAGACTCTAGCCCATTCGAATGGAAGGACAGCGGAGAGCGTTCAGCCCTGCTCTTCTGGGCCAGAAACTCGGGGGAGTACGAGGAAGATGAGGATATGGAGGAGAATGACTCCCCCAGAGTGTCGGCAATTGCACGAGGATCAGCAATTGCCTGTCCATTGTGCTCCAGGATCGAAAATGAGTGGGACGTGTACTTCCCACCCATCTTCCGGACCTTATCCCACACAACCTTAGAACTGGTCATGCGGGTGATAGAAGATGTATATTTCATCCAAGATTCCTTCTGGCTCTGGCGCCGGACGAAACGGGCTTTCGCCCTGGCGCGTTTGAATGCTTCGAGGTTGGGGGACGTCGGATATCTCCGAAACACCCCCCAAGCCTTGTTCTGAGCCTTACGAGCTGCGGTGCAGTCGGGATTCCACCACGGTTTTGGGAACCGTGGAAACCGAGTCGAGGTCTGAGGAATAGTAGAGGCAGCTGCATGGACGATACAGTCCGTCAACTCCGCCACTGCGACATTGATGGGCTCCTGGCTGACAGAGTGCTCATCGAGCTCAGACAAGAGCTCGAAGCCACTCCAATCAGCCCGATCAAGCCTCCACCGGGAGACACGCGAAGGGCTGCAAGGCCCCCCACGAGAGATGGTACACACCACGGGGAGGTGATCGCTTCCATAGGGATTGTCCTCGACCTCCCATGTAAAGAGTGGAAGGATCGAGGAGGAGCAGATGGTGAGGTCAATGGCAGTGAATGTGCGGGTTGGGGTGTGAAAGTAGGTACTGACACCGGTGTTCAACAGGGAGAGCGATGGATCCAGGAGACACTGCTCCAAGACCCGGCCCCTCCCGTTGGTGTCAGCACTGCCCCAGAGCGGACTGTGGCCGTTGAAGTCCCCCATGATGAGGAAGGGGGACGGCAGCTGCGAGACGAGGTCATCAAGGTCATCCCGGAAAACGATGCTTCCGGGTGGGAGATAGACAGAACAGACAGTCAACGAAAATCCCACAAAGAGGCGGATGGCAACCGCCTCTAAATTTGTGGTGATGGGAATGACCTGGAATGGAGAATGGTTGCTCACGAGGATGGCAACACCCCCGTGAGCTGGACCATCTCCATCCCGGTCCCGGCGAATGAGAGAAAAGTGCCGGATAGTGGGATTGTTGGCTGTCTGCAAGAATGTCTCCTGAAGGCACACGCAAAGGGGTTGGTGTGCCTTCAGGAGGACCTTGATGTCGTCAATATTCCTCTGGAATCCACGACAGTTCCATTGAAGGAGTGTGGCCATCTCAGGTCTTAGAAGTGGCGGACGACTTGCGATTTATTTTAACCGTCGCCAGCGACGGTTTTGGAAAATTAGGGCGGTCGGTGTCCATGTCCTCGGAGTCGTCCGAGCAACATGGATCAGAGACCGCCGAACGAGGAGGTAAAATCTTCTTTTTGGGCCCCGGCGGGGGCCCCTTAGGTTTTGTAGGTCTTGCTGTCTGTGGGCGGGGAGGAGGGGGCCTTCCAGAGGTGGAAGGCACAGACACAGGAATAGAAACCGGTGTCGATGTCGAGATGGACACCGACGTCGGCTTCGCCTGCGTCAAGAGGTACTTAGCAGCAGGCGAGAAAGATTCAGCTGGTGGAACGCTGATGTCGGTCTGCACCGCCACGGAAGCCATCTTAACGACGGGCTTTCCGACCACCGCACTGGCATAGGAGACCTTGCCAGGTGGGGCAGGCGGTGCAGCGAGCTTTCTCGCCTCTGGATAGCTGATGTTGTGGAGGGTCTTCAGGCGCTGTACCTCTTTCTCCTCCAGCCACTTCGGACAGTCGCGGGAGTACGCCGGATGCTCACCACGGCAGTTGACACAGCATGCCTTATCTGCTGTGCAGTCAGGTTCAAGATGATCCTGACTGCCACAACGAGCACAGGTGGGCTTGCCCCGGCATGCAGTGCGGGCATGGCCAAACCTCTGGCATTGGAAACAACGCAGAGGGTTTGGTATAAATGGCCGCACCTCGCACTTTAAGTATCCTGCCTTGATAGAAGTAGGCAGGTGTGGTGAGTTGAAAGTTAGAATGAGTACCCGGCTGGGCTCTAACTTTCCATTACGGCGTGACGAAACCCGGTGGACTGCTATCACTCCCTGGGCTGAAAGCTCCGAGAGGATTTCCTCCTCAGAAACCTTGAGGAGGCCCCACTCGGAGATCACGCCCCGGGAGGAATTGAGCGTCTTGTGTGGAGTGACTTCGACTGCCACTCCACCAATCGCTGTAACCTTTAACAGAAGCTCCGAATGTTTGGAGCATGCAGTCTCCACCTGCAAGTCACCGGATCTTAGGCGCTTGACAGATTTCGGCTCTCCCGCAAGACCTTGTAAACCCTTGTTGATAAAAAAGGGGGACATGTCCCCAAGTACCTGATCACCCGTAGAGTGGATGATCAGGAACTTTGGAGACGGAGACACACACGAAGACGAAGGCAAAGACAGAGAAGTTGGGGGTTCATGACGCGCCCTCTTCGCGGCATTGTTCGTATTTTTATGAGTTGGAGAACTCATGGTTGTTTTTTAAAAATTCAGTGCCCGTTGTCCCCACCCACCATGGAGTCCAACAAGGGGACGCCCAGTTGGGCGCCAGGGCTGCCCGGGCACCATACCCACACAGCCAGTGAGCCAAGCCCTCACTACAAAACAAAAAGGAAAAGTAAAAGAGAAATGGTGGGAAACTCGTCGGAGTTCCCACAAAAGAAAAGAAGCAACAAAGCAATAAAGTGTGAGGCAAGAGCTGGCCTCACAAAAGAAAGAAAACTACAAAATTAGTAAATGTGTGGGGAAACTCGCAAACCGTTGTCCGGACGGTGGACAAGGTTACTCACTGAACAGCATAGTTGACCCTAGCAGGACCAGCCCACCAGCCGATTGATCCTGAGGGGGCCACCCCAGGACCTCCCGTTTACCTGAAGCAGAGGCCAAAGCAGTGTATAGCAGAGGCCCCGGAAGTCGCTGCCCAGCCCCGCGACAGACAGGCTCCCCAATGGCAAAACGGCCAAAGGGGACCCCACCAGTCATGAGCTGGGGAGAGAAGACGGGGACCCCTGAGCAACTGCCAGGATCCTCCTTTCCAGGGACACGGGTCTCCGCGCACGGCAAACACGCGGGCGAGCGTTTAGGACCCTGTGAAGGTAACCGAGCCAGCGGAACCTTCACAGGGTGGTCCCCTCACCACGGACAGGCTCTCGCATCGAGGGGAGGTAAAAGGATAAAAATCACGTTACCCCTTAACCAAAGTTAAAAATAAACTACAAAGACCAACAAAAATAGAAATTGCAGTAAAAAAGAACATGCAGAGCAACAATGAACAAATGTAAAAATATGTTATACGAATAAAAAAAAATAACCCAGCTGTAAGCAAACTGGGTTAAAGATGTAGAGAAATAAAAAGGGAGTAAAACTACAAGCGATTAAAATATCCAGTAAATTTTAAAAATTGAAAAACAGCGTTAAAACAACAATGATCCGATAAAAGATGTCCGAGTGTAAGGGGCTCGGACGTAAAATCGTGAAAGTTAAAAAACATACGACGTTCGATGTTAAAACAATGACATGAAATTAAAATATGTTTGATCGTTAAAAAGGTGTCACAAAACTCACACTTGGGTTCGTCGTCCGCCCGTAAGAGAAACGAATGAGTAATAAACGAATGACCCAAGCGGAGCCGAGCAAGTACAACTTCCTCCTTGCGATTCCTGCGGTAACAAGACTGCCATGGTTTGATGATAGGTTTGATCTCGAAGAGCTTGTTGGTAAGCTGTTCCGACCAAGACCTCTGCCACTGTGCCCGGAGCTCGGTGGAAAAACGCTGCCGGAAATCCAGATAGGGAACCGGCAACGGAGAGTCGGACAGGGGCGTGGCTGACCTGGCAGCAGAATCTGCCAAATCATTACCCCTGATTCCGACGTGACCGGGCACCCAACAGAAGAGAATCGTGGTGGTGGCTGCCAGACGATGGAGCTGCTGGCGGATCTTGGAGAGAACAGGGTGAGGCCGATGCCTCACTGAGATCAAAGCCTGTAGCGAGCTAAGCGAGTTGGTGTAAAGCACACACCGACGATGATGCTTAGTCGCCACATGGTCCAAGGCGAGGCTGATAGCGTGCAACTCTGCAGTGAAGATGGAACACTGCAGTGGGATCTGGTCTGCAATGATTACATCACAGCAGACCATGGCTGATCCCACCGATGTGCCGGACTTCGAGCCATCTGTAAAGACAGGCAAGAAGTCCGGGTGCTCAGCACGATGGCTGGAAAAGAGTTGCCGGTACACACAGTCGGGTGTAAAGGCCTTCCCCGTTCTGCACAGGGAAAAATCGCAGGAAGGGGAAACAGCGAGCCATGGTGGAAGTGGCTCAGCTGTCGACTGTGCAACGCTATCGAGACTGGTGTTGATGTCTCTGAGGTAGCCTCGGACACGCAAACCAAATGGACGAATGGCAGTCGGCCGATTATTGTAAAGTATTTCCCACTTCGGACGGAAAACGCAGTTCCAAGTGGGATGGCCAGGCAGGGATCGCAATTTACATGCATATTGTAGGGATTTTATTTACATGCAATATTGTAGGGATTGCTGACGGCGAAGAGATAAAGCAGGTTCGTTGGTTGGTTGGTTGTTTGGGGTTTATTGGCGCAACAGCAACTAAGGCTATATTGCGCCAAACAAACGATAAAAAGGGATAAAAGTCGCATAACCCACAACCAAAATTAAAATGAACACAAACAAAACGGCACAAAACGACAAGTAAAAAGAGTAAAAGGTAACAAGTGTAGAAGTTAACAATAAAAATGGGTGTATAGGACCTGTTTAAAACCAGAATTGGTTGGTTGGTTGTTTGGGGTTTTTTGGCGCAATAGCAACTAAGGCTATATTGCGCCAAACAAACGATAAAAAGGGTAAAAGACATGAAACCCACAACCAAATGTAAAAGAGACACAAATAACACATAATAAAACGAGATGTAGAAAAAGAGTAAAAGAGAGCAGCAAGTGTAAAATCAACAAGTATAAAATCAACAACAACAATGGGTGTATAGGACCCATGTAAAAAACAACAGGTAAAACACAGGTAAAAAACCAGTAAAAAAGAGAAAATTCATAAACGAGTAAAATAACCGGTAAAGCGTAAAAAGTCGAAAACACTGTTAAAATAGCAATGATCTGATAAAAGATGTCCGAGTGTAAGGGGCTCGGACGTAAAATCGTGAAAGTTAAAAAACAGACGCCTTTCAAGATTAAAACAAACACAGTCAATTAAAATATGCTTCACGGTTAAAACGGTGTCACAAAACTCACACTTAGGTACTGCGTCCGCCTTAAGAAGAAAAGAGTGTGTTAAAAACGAGTGACCTAAGCGGAGCCGAGCAAGGACAACTTCCTCCTTACGATTCCTGCGGTAACAAGACTGCCATGGTTTGATGATAGGTTTGATCTCAAAGAGCTTGTTGGTAAGCTGTTCTGACCAAGATCTCTGCCACTGTGCCCGGAGCTCGATGGTAAAACGCTGCCGGAAATCCACATATGGAACCGGCAACGGAGAGTCGGACAGGGGCGTTGCTGACCTGGCAGCAAAATCTGCCAAATCATTGCCCCTGATTCCGACATGACCGGGCACCCAACAGAAGAGAATCGTGGTGGTGGCTGCCAGACGATGGAGCTGCTGGCGGATCTTGGAGAGAACAGGGTGAGGCCGATGCCTCACCGAGATCAAAGCCTGTAGCGAGCTAAGCGAGTCGGTGTAAATCACACACCGACGATGATGCTTAGCTGCTATGTGGTCCAAGGCAATGCTGATAGCATGCAACTCAGCAGTGAAGATGGAACACTGCTGTGGGATCTGGTCTGCAATGATTACATCACAGCAGACCATGGCTGATCCCACCGAAGTGCCGGACTTCGAGCCATCTGTGAAGACAGGCAAGAAGTCCGGGTGCTCAGCACGATGGCTGGCAAAGAGTTGCCGGTACACACAGTCGGGTGTAAAGGCCTTCCCCGTCCTGCACAGGGAAAAATCGCAGGAAGGGGAAACAGCGAGCCAAGGTGGAAGTGGCTCAGCTGTCGACTGTGCGATGCTATCGAGACTGGTGTTGATGTCTCGCAGGTAACCTCGGACACGCAAACCGAAAGGACGAATGGCAGTCGGCCGATTCTGGTATAACATTTCCCACCTGGGACTGAAAACGCAGTCCCAAGTGGGATGGCCTGGCAGGGATCGCAATTTAGATGCATACTGCAGGGACAACTGCTGACGGCGAATAGATAAGGATGGTTCATCGGTCTCAACGTAGAGACTCTGGACCGGTGAAGTGCGGAAGGCCCCCGTGCACACACGGAGGGCCTGATGATGGAGTGGGTCCAGCACTTTCACCACCGAATCCCGGGCGGAGTCATACACCTGGGATCCGTAGTCCAGTTTCGACCGGACAAGTGCACGGTAAAGGCGGAGCAAAGAACATCGGTCCGCCCCCCAAGAGAGGGAGGAGAGGACCTTGATGATGTTCAATGCCCGCGTGCACTTGGACCTGAGATGTCGAATATGTGGTAAAAAGGTCAATTTCCGGTCGAAGATGAGACCGAGAAACTTGGTCTCCGCCACAACTGGAATGATGTTACCCCCGAGCCGCAGCTCGGGGTCCAGATGAAGATTACGCTTGCGGCAAAAGTGCACACAAGCGGTCTTCTGTGGGGAGAACCGGAACCCATTGGCCGTCGCCCAAACCGAGAGATTGTTCAGGGCAGTTTGCAGTTGTCGTTCAATGACCCTCACGCTGGACGATGAGCAAAAGATGCTAAAGTCATCAACATAAAGGGCATTGCCTACAGTCGGAGGAAGTTGCCGTGTAATGGAATTTATCTTGACAGCGAAAAGCGTAACACTCAGGACGCAGCCTTGTGGCACCCCCTGTTCTAGGGGGAAAGGCCGCGATAGAGTGTTGCCGACACGAACTCGAAAAATACGAGAAGATAAAAAGTTTGCAATGAAGATCGGCATGTGACCTCGCAAGCCGAAGCTGTGAAGGTCACGAAGAATGCCGAATCTCCATGCCGTGTCGTACGCTTTTTCGATGTCGAAGAAAACTGACACCAGGTGCTCTCGACGTAAAAAAGAATTCCTGATCGCCGATTCGAGGCGGATCAGGTGGTCTAAAGTAGACCGGTGCCTGCGAAAGCCACACTGGGTGTTGGAAAGAAGGCCGTGATGTTCCAAATACCAGGCCAGCCTGGTATTTACCATCCTTTCCAACACCTTGCAGACGCAGCTCGTCAACGCAATTGGACGATAATTCGAAGGAATCTTGGGATCTTTTCCTGGCTTAGGGAAGGCCAAGACGATGGCCTCCCGCCAGGAGTCCGGAAACTGCTCCTCGATGAAAATACGGTTGAAGAGTCGGAGCAGTCGATCCTTACTCGATGGTGAGAGATGTTGGAGCATGGCATAATGGACATTGTCTGGCCCCACAGCAGATGCACGAGAAGTGTGCAGAGCAAGGCGAAGCTCCTCCGCTGTGAATGGCCTGTTGTAAGACTCCAGGCCATTCGAATGGAAGGACAGCGGAGAGCGTTCGGCCCTGCTCTTCTGGGCCAGAAACTCGGGGGAGTAGGAGGACAGAGAAGAGATGGTGGAGAATGACTCCCCCAGTATGTCGGCAATTGCTCGAGGCGCAGCAATTGCCTGTCCATTGTGCTCCAGGATCGATAATGAGTGGGACGTGTACTTCCCACCCATCTTCCGGACCTTATCCCACACGACCTTAGAACTGGTCGTGCGGGTGATGGAAGATGTATATTTCATCCAAGATTCCTTCTGGCTCTGGCGCCGGACGAAACGGGCTGTCGCCCTGGCGCGTTTGAATGCTTCGAGGTTGGGGGACGTCGGATATCTCCGAAACACCCCCCAAGCCTTGTTCTGAGCCTTACGAGCTGCGGTGCAGTCGGGATTCCACCACGGTTTTGGGAACCGTGGAAACCGAGTCGAGGTCTGAGGAATAGTAGAGGCAGCTGCATGGACGATACAGTCCGTCAACTCCGCCACTGCGACATTGATGGGCTCCTGGCTGACAGAGTGCTCATCGAGCTCAGACAAGAGCTCGAAGCCACTCCAATCAGCCCGATCAAGCCTCCACCGGGAGACACGCGAAGGGCTGCAAGGCCCCCCCACGAGAGATGGTACACACCACGGGGAGGTGATCGCTTCCATATGGATTGTCCTCGACCTCCCATGTAAAGAGTGGAAGGATCGAGGAGGAGCAGATGGTGAGGTCAATGGCAGTGAATGTGCGGGTTGGGGTGTGAAAGTAGGTACTGACACCGGTGTTCAACAGGGAGAGCGATGGATCCAGGAGCCACTGCTCCAAGACCCGGCCCCTCCCGTTGGTGTCAGCACTGCCCCAGAGAGGACTGTGGCCGTTGAAGTCCCCCATGAGGAGGAAGGGGGACGGCAGCTGCGAGACGAGGTCATCAAGGTCATCCCGGAAAACGATGCTTCCGGGTGGGAGATAGACAGAACAGACAGTCAACGAAAATCCCACAAAGAGGCGGATGGCAACCGCCTCTAAATTTGTGGTGATGGGAATGACCTGGAATGGAGAATGGTTGCTCACGAGGATGGCAACACCCCCGTGAGCTGGACCATCTCCATCCCGGTCCCGGCGAATGAGAGAAAAGTGCCGGATAGTGGGATTGTTGGCTGTCTGCAAGAATGTCTCCTGAAGGCACACGCAAAGGGGTTGGTGTGCCCTCAGGAGGACCTTGATGTCGTCAATATTCCTCTGGAATCCACGACAGTTCCATTGAAGGAGTGTGGCCATCTCAGGTCTTGGAAGAATTGGCGGACGTCTTTCGATTTATTTTAACCGTCGCCAGCGACGGTTTAGGAAAATTAGGGCGGTCGGTGTCCATGTCCTCGGAGTCGTCCGAGCAACATGGATCCGAGACCGCCGAACGAGGAGGTAAAATCTTCTTTTTGGGCCCCGGCGGGGGCCCCTTAGGTTTTGTAGGTCTTGCTGTCTGTGGGCGGGGAGGAGGGGGCCTTCCAGAGGTGGAAGGCACAGACACAGGAATAGAAACCGGTGTCGATGTCGAGATGGACACCGACGTCGGCTTCGCCTGCGTCAAGAGGTACTTAGCAGCAGGCGAGAAAGATTCAGCTGGTGGAACGCTGATGTCGGTCTGCACCGCCACGGAAGCCATCTTAACGACGGGCTTTCCGACCACCGCACTGGCATAGGAGACCTTGCCAGGTGGGGCAGGCGGTGCAGCGAGCTTTCTCGCCTCTGGATAGCTGATGTTGTGGAGGGTCTTCAGGCGCTGTACCTCTTTCTCCTCCAGCCACTTCGGACAGTCGCGGGAGTACGCCGGATGCTCACCACGGCAGTTGACACAGCATGCCTTATCTGCTGTGCAGTCAGGTTCAAGATGATCCTGACTGCCACAACGAGCACAGGTGGGCTTGCCCCGGCATGCAGTGCGGGCATGGCCAAACCTCTGGCATTGGAAACAACGCAGAGGGTTTGGTATAAATGGCCGCACCTCGCACTTTAAGTATCCTGCCTTGATAGAAGTAGGCAGGTGTGGTGAGTTGAAAGTTAGAATGAGTACCCGGCTGGGCTCTAACTTTCCATTACGGCGTGACGAAACCCGGTGGACTGCTATCACTCCCTGGGCTGAAAGCTCCGAGAGGATTTCCTCCTCAGAAACCTTGAGGAGGCCCCACTCGGAGATCACGCCCCGGGAGGAATTGAGCGTCTTGTGTGGAGTGACTTCGACTGCCACTCCACCAATCGCTGTAACCTTTAACAGAAGCTCCGAATGTTTGGAGCATGCAGTCTCCACCTGCAAGTCACCGGATCGTAGGCGCTTGACAGATTTCGGCTCTCCCGCAAGACCTTGTAAACCCTTATTTATAAAAAAGGGGGACATGTCCCCAAGTACCTGATCACCCGTAGAGTGGATGATCAGGAACTTCGGAGACGGAGACACACACGAAGACGAAGGCAAAGACAGAGAAGTTGGGGGTTCATGGCGAGCCCTCTTTGCGGCATTGCTCGAATTTTTAGGAGTTGGAGAACTCATGGTTGTTTTTAAAAATTTCAGTGCCCGTTGTCCCCACCCACCATGGAGTCCAACAAGGGGACGCCCAGTTGGGCGCCAGGGCTGCCCGGGCACCATACCCACACAGCCAGTGAGCCAAGCCCTCACTACAAAACAAAAAGGAAAAGGAAAAGAGAAACGGTGGGAAACTCGTCGGAGTTCCCACAAAAGAAAAGAAGCAACAAAACAATAAAGTGCGAGGCAAGAGCTGGCCTCACAAAAGAAAGAAAACTACAAAATTAGTAAATGTGTGGGGAAACTCGCAAACCGTTGTCCGGACGGTGGACAAGGTTACTCACTGATCAGCATAGTTGACCCTAGCAGGACCAGCCCACCAGCCGATTGATCCTGAGGGGGCCGCCCCAGGACCTCCCGTTTACCTGAAGCAGAGGCCAAAGCAGTGTATAGCAGCGGCCCCGGAAGTCGCTGCCCAGCCCCGCGACAGACAGGCTCCCCAATGGCAAAACGGCCAAAGGGGACCCCACCAGTCATGAGCTGGGGAGAGAAGACGGGGACCCCTGAGCAACTGCCAGGATCCTCCTTTCCAGGGACACGGGTCTCCGCGCACGGCAAACACGCGGGCGAGCGTTTAGGACCCTGTGAAGGTAACCGAGCCAGCGGAACCTTCACAGGGTGGTCCCCTCACCACGGACAGGCTCTCGCATCGAGGGGCTTTAAAACCAGAAACAACAGTAAAAACGAGGAAACAGGGTAAAAATCAAAGACGTGTAAAATAACCTGTAAAACGTAAAAAGTCGAAAACAGGAGTTAAAAACGATTCATCAGATAAAAGATGGGTGAGTGTAAGAGGCTCAGCCACAAAATTGTGGAAGCTAAAATACATTTTGCGTTCAAGGTTAAAAGCGAGACAATGAAGTAAAATATGTTTAACGGTTAAAATGGTGTCACAAAACTCGCACTTAGGTACTGCGTCCGCCTTAAGTAGAAAAGAGTGAGTTAAAAACGAGTGACCTAAGCGGAGCCGAGCAAGGACAACTTCCTCCTTACGATTCCTGCGGTAACAAGACTGCCACGGTTTGACGATAGGTTTGATCTCAAAGAGCTTGTTGGTAAGCTGTTCCGACCAAGATCTCTGCCACTGTGCCCGGAGCTCGATGGTGAAACGCTGCCGGAAATCCACATATGGAACCGGCAACGGAGAGTCGGACAGGGGCGTGGCTGACCTGGCAGCAGAATCTGCCAAATCATTGCCCCTGATTCCGACATGACCGGGCACCCAACAGAAGAGAATCGTGGTGGTGGCTGCCAGACGATGGAGCTGCTGGCGGATCTTGGAGAGAACAGGGTGAGGCCGATGCCTCACAGAGATCAAAGCCTGTAGCGAGCTAAGCGAGTCGGTGTAAAGCACACACCGACGATGGTGCTTAGCTGCTATATGGTCCAAGGCAATGCTGATAGCATGCAACTCAGCAGTGAAGATGGAACACTGCTGTGGGATCTGGTCTGCAATGATTACATCACAGCAGACCATGGCTGATCCCACCGAAGTGCCGGACTTCGAGCCATCTGTGAAGACGGGCAAGAAGTCCGGGTGCTCAGCACGATGGCTGGCAAAGAGTTGCCGGTACACACAGTCAGGTGTAAAGGCCTTCCCCGTCCTGCACAGGGAAAAATCGCAGGAAGGGGAAACAGCGAGCCAAGGTGGAAGTGGCTCAGCTGTCGACTGTGCGATGCTATCGAGACTGGTGTTGATGTCTCTGAGGTAGCCTCGGACACGCAAACCGAAAGGACGAATGGCAGTCGGCCGATTCTGGTATAACATTTCCCACCTGGGACTGAAAACGCAGTCCCAAGTGGGATGGCCTGGCAGGGATCGCAATTTTGATGCATACTGCAGGGACAACTGCTGACGGCGGATAGATAAAGACGGTTCATCAGTCTCAACGTAGAGACTCTGGACCGGCGAAGTGCGGAAGGCCCCCGTGCAAACACGGAGGGCCTGATGATGGAGTAGGTCCAGCACCTTCACCACCGAATCCCGGGCGGAGTCATACACCTGGGATCCGTAGTCCAGTTTCGACCGGACAAGTGCACGGTAAAGGCGGAGCAAAGAACATCGGTCCGCCCCCCAAGAGAGGGAGGAGAGGACCTTGATGATGTTCAATGCCCGCGTGCACTTGGACCTGAGATGTCGGATATGTGATAAAAAGGTCAATTTCCGGTCGAAGATGAGACCGAGAAATTTGGTCTCCGCCACAACTGGAATGATGGTACCCCCGAGCCGCAGCTCGGGGTCCAGATGAAGATTACGCTTGCGGCAAAAGTGCACACAAGCGGTCTTCTGTGGGGAGAACCGGAACACATTGGCCGTCGCCCAAACTGAGAGATTGTTCAGGGCAGTTTGCAGTTGTCGTTCAATGACCCTCATGCTGGACGATGAGCAAAAGATGCTAAAGTCGTCAACATAGAGGGCATTGCCTACAGTCGGAGGAAGTTGCCGTGTAATGGAATTTATCTTGACAGCGAAAAGCGTAACACTCAGGACGCAGCCTTGAGGCACCCCCTGTTCTTGGGGGAAAGGCCGCGATAGAGTGTTGCCGACACGGACTCGAAAAACACGAGAAGATAAAAAGTTCGCATTGAAGATCGGCATGTGACCTCGCAAGCCGAAGCTGTGAAGGTCACGAAGAATGCCGAATCTCCATGCCGTGTCGTATGCTTTTTCGATGTCGAAGAAAACTGAC
Organism: Ryuthela nishihirai; assembly: GCA_038380435.1. NCBI lineage: Eukaryota > Metazoa > Arthropoda > Arachnida > Araneae > Heptathelidae > Ryuthela > Ryuthela nishihirai. The sequence goes on from JAWZYU010000017.1 coordinate 1,560,095, forward strand.
ACCAGGTGCTCTCGTCGTAAAAAAGAATTCCTGATCGCCGATTCGAGGCGGATCAGGTGGTCTAAAGTAGACCGGTGCCTGCGAAAGCCACACTGGGTGTTGGAAAGAAGGCCGTGATGTTCCAAATACCATGCCAGCCTGGTATTTACCATCATTTCCAACACCTTGCAGACGCAGCTCGTCAACGCAATTGGACGATAATTCGAAGGAATCTTGGGATCTTTGCCTGGCTTAGGGAAGGCCAAGACGATGGCCTCCCGCCAGGAGTCCGGAAACTGCTCCTGGATGAAAATACGGTTGAAGAGTCGGAGCAGTCGATCCTTACTCGATGGTGAGAGATGTTGGAGCATGGCATAATGGACATTGTCTGGCCCCACAGCAGATGCACGAGAAGTGTGCAGAGCACGGCGAAGCTCCTCCGCTGTGAATGGCCTGTTGTAAGACTCCAGGCCATTCGAATGGAAGGACAGTGGAGAGCGTTCGGCCCTGCTCTTCTGGGCCAGAAACTCGGGGGAGTACAAGGAAGATGAGGAGATGGAGGAGAATGACTCCCCCAGAGTGTCGGCAATTGCACGAGGATCAGCAATTGCCTGTCCATTGTGCTCCAGGATCGAAAATGAGTGGGACGTGTACTTCCCACCCATCTTCCGGACCTTATCCCACACAACCTTAGAACTGGTCGTGCGGGTGATAGAAGATGTATATTTCATCCAAGATTCCTTCTGGCTCTGGCGCCGGACGAAACGGGCTTTCGCCCTGGTGCGTTTGAATGCTTCGAGGTTGGGGGACGTCGGATATCTCCGAAACACCCCCCAAGCCTTGTTCTGAGCCTTACGAGCTGCGGTGCAGTCGGGATTCCACCACGGTTTTGGGAACCGTGGAAACCGAGTCGAGGTCTGAGGAATAGTAGAGGCAGCTGCATGGACGATACAGTCCGTCAACTCCGCCACTGCGACATTGATGGGCTCCTGGCTGACAGAGTGCTCATCGAGCTCAGACAAGAGCTCGAAGCCACTCCAATCAACCCGATCAAGCCTCCACCGGGAGACACGCGAAGGGCTGCAAGGCCCCCCACGAGAGATGGTACACACCACGGGGAGGTGATCGCTTCCATAGGGATTGTCCTCGACCTCCCATGTAAAGAGTGGAAGGATCGAGGAGGAGCAGATGGTGAGGTCAATGGCAGTGAATGTGCGGGTTGGGGTGTGAAAGTAGGTACTGACACCGGTGTTCAACAGGGAGAGCGATGGATCCAGGAGACACTGCTCCAAGACCCGGCCCCTCCCGTTGGTGTCAGCACTGCCCCAGAGCGGACTGTGGCCGTTGAAGTCCCCCATGATGAGGAAGGGGGACGGCAGCTGCGAGACGAGGTCATCAAGATCATCCCGGAAAACGATGCTTCCGGGTGGGAGATAGACAGAACAGACAGTCAACGAAAATCCCACAAAGAGGCGGATGGCAACCGCCTCTAAATTTGTGGTGATGGGAATGACCTGGAATGGAGAATGGTTGCTCACGAGGATGGCAACACCCCCGTGAGCTGGACCATCTCCATCCCGGTCCCGGCGAATGAGAGAAAAGTGCCGGATAGTGGGATTGTTGGCTGTCTGCAAGAATGTCTCCTGAAGGCACACGCAAAGGGGTTGGTGTGCCATCAGGAGGACCTTGATGTCGTCAATATTCCTCTGGAATCCACGACAGTTCCATTGAAGGAGTGTGGCCATCTCAGGTCTTAGAAGTGGCGGACGACTTGCGATTTATTTTAACCGTCGCCAGCGACGGTTTTGGAAAATTGGGGCGGTCGGTGTCCATGTCCTCGGAGTCATCCGAGCAACACGGATCAGAGACCGCCGAACGAGGAGGTAAAATTTTCTTTTTGGGCCCCGGCGGGGGCCCCTTGGGTTTCGTAGGTCTTGCTGTCTGTGGGCGGGGTGGAGGGGGCCTTCCAGAGGTGGACGTGGAAGGCACAGACACAGGAATAGAAACCGGTGTCGATGTCGAGATGGACACCGACGTCGGCTTCGCCTGCGTCAAGAGGTACTTGGCAGCAGGCGAGAAAGATTCAGCAGGTGGAACGCTGATGTCGGTCTGCACCGCCACGGAAGCCATCTTAACGATGGGCTTTCCGGCAACCGCACTGGCATAGGAGACCTTGCCAGGTGGGGGAGGCCGTGCAGCAATCTTTCTCGCCTCTGGATAGCTGATGTTATGAAGGGTCTTTAGGCGCTGTACCTCTTTCTCCTCCAGCCACTTCGGACAGTCGCGGGGAGGGCGGCCAGCAAGCCCCGCGACTGTCTAAGCCCATTATTCCAATGACTTCGGTTGCGGTGCAGACAGACATCAGTGTACCACCTACTGAGTCTTTCTCGCCAGCTGCGAAGTACCTCCTCACGCAGGCGAGACTGAGGGTGGTGTCGACTTCGACACCACCCTCAGTCTCGCCTGCGTGACAACCTGCGTGACAACCTTCGCCCAACCTTGCCAGGCGGGGCGGGCGGTGCAGCAAGCTTTCTCGCTTCAGCATATGAGATGTTGTTCATTACTTTGAGCCGTTGTACCTCCTTTTCCTCTTTCCACTTTGGACAGTCGCGGGAGTACGCCGGATGTTCACCACGGCAGTTTACACAGCATGCCTTTTCTGCCGTGCAGTCAGGTTCGAGATGATCCTGACTGCCACAACGAGCACAGGTGGGCTTGCCCCGGCATGCGGTGCGGGCATGGCCAAACCTCTGGCATTGAAAGCAACGCAGAGGGTTGGGGATAAATGGCCGCACCTCGCAGTGTAAGTATCCTGCCTTGATGGAAGTAGGCAGGCGTGGTGTGTTGAAAGTTAGGATTAGTACCCTGGTGGGCTCTAACTTTCCATTACGGCGTGACGAAACCCGGTGGACTGCGATCACCCCCTGGGCTGAAAGCTCCGAGAGGATTTCCTCCTCAGAAACCTTGAGGAGGCCCCACTCGGAGATCACGCCCCGGGAGGAATTGAGCGTTTTGTGTGGAGTGACTTCGACTGCCACTCCACCAATCGCTGTAACCTTTAATAAAAGCTCCGAGTGCTTGGAGCATGCAGTCTCCACCTGCAAGTCACCAGATCTTAGGCGCTTGACAGATTTCGGCTCCCCCGCAAGACCTTGAATACCCTTGTTGATAAAAAAAGGAGACATGTCCCCAAGAACCTGATCACCCGTAGAGTGGATGATCAGGAACTTCGGAGACGGAGACACACACGAAGACGAAGGCAAAGACAGAGAAGTTGGGGGTTCATGGCGCGCCCTCTTCGCGGCATTGTTCGAAGAATTATGAGTAGGTGTACTCATGGTTGTGTTTAAAAAATTCAGTGCCCATTGTCCCCACCCACCATGGAGTCCAACAAGGGGACGCCCAGTTGGGCGCCAGGGCTGCCCGGGCACCATACCCACACAGCCAGTGAGCCAAGCCCTCACTACAAAACAAAAAGGAAAAGTAAAAGAGAAATGGTGGGAAACTCGACGGAGTTCCCACAAAAGAAAAGAAACAACAAAGCAATAAAGTGTGAGGCAAGAGCTGGCCTCACAAAAGAAAGAAAACTACAAAACTATTAAATGTGTGGGGAAACTCGCAAACCGTTGTCCGGACGGTGGACAAGGTTACTCACTGAACAGCATAGTTGACCCTAGCAGGACCAGCCCACCAGCCGATTGATCCTGAGGGGGCCGCCCCAGGACCTCCCGTTTACCTGAAGCAGAGGCCAAAGCAGTGTATAGCAGCGGCCCCGGAAGTCGCTGCCCAGCCCCGCGACAGACAGGCTCCCCAATGGCAAAACGGCCAAAGGGGACCCCACCAGTCATGAGCTGGGGAGAGAAGACGGGGACCCCTGAGCAACTGCCAGGATCCTCTTTTCCAGGGACACGGGTCTCCGCGCACGGCAAACACGCGGGCGAGCGTTTAGGACCCTGTGAAGGTAACCGAGCCAGCGGAACCTTCACAGGGTGGTCCCCTCACCACGGACAGGCTCTCGCATCGAGGGGCGGTTCGTTGGTCTCAACATAAAGACTCTGGACCGGTGAGGTGCGGAAGGCTCCCGTGCAAACACGGAGAGCCTGGTGATGGAGGGGGTCTAGCACCTTCACCACCGAATCCCGGGCCGAGTCGTACACCTGGGATCCGTAGTCCAGTTTCGATCGGACAAGTGCACGGTACAGGCGGAGCAAAGAACATCGGTCCGCCCCCCAAGAGAGGGAGGAGAGGACCTTGACGATGTTCAATGCCCGCGTGCACTTGGACCTGAGATGACGTATGTGAGATAAAAAGGTCAATTTCCGATCGAATATGAGACCGAGAAACTTGGTCTCCGCCACAACTGGAATGATGTTACCCCCGAGCCGCAGCTCGGGATCCAGATGAAGATTACGCTTGTGGCAAAAGTGCACACAAGCGGTCTTCTGTGGGGAGAACCGAAACCCGTTTGCCGTCGCCCAAACCGATAGATTGTTCAGGGCAATTTGCAGTTGTCTTTCAATGACCCTCATGCTGGACGAAGAGCAAAAGATGCTAAAGTCATCAACATAGAGGGCATTGCCTACTGATGGAGGAAGTTGTCTAGTAATAGAATTAATCTTGACAGCGAAAAGCGTAACACTCAGAACGCAGCCTTGTGGCACCCCCTGTTCTTGGGGGTACGGCCGCGACAGAGTGTTACCGACACGGACACGAAAAGAGCGTGTCGATAAGAAGTTGGAGATGAAGATCGGCATGTGACCTCTCAAGCCGAAACTGTGGAGGTCACGAAGAATGCCGAATCTCCAAGCCGTGTCGTACGCTTTTTCGATGTCGAAGAAAATGGACACCAGGTGCTCTCTACGTAAAAAGGAATTCCTGATCGCCGATTCGAGGCGGATCAGGTGGTCAAGAGTTGACCGTTGCCTGCGAAAGCCACACTGGGTGTTGGAAAGAAGGTTGTGGTGTTCTAAATACCAGATGAGTCTGGCATTTACCATTCTTTCCAACACCTTGCACACGCAGCTCGTCAATGCGATGGGACGATAATTAGAAGGAATCTTGGGATCTTTCCCTGGCTTGGGGAAGGCCAAGACGATGGCCTCCCGCCAGGAGTCCGGAAACTGCTCCTCGAGAAAAATGCGATTGAAGAGATGGAGCAGCCGATCCTTACTCGATGGTGAAAGATGTTGGAGCATGGCATAATGGACATTGTCCGGCCCTACAGCAGAGGCACGAGAAGAGTGCAGAGCAAGGCGAAGCTCCTCCGCTGCGAATGGCCTGTTGTATGGCTCCAGGCCATTCGAGTGGAAAGACAGCGGAGAGCGCTCCGCCCTGCCCTTCTGGGCCAGAAACTCGGGGGAGTAAGAAGAAGAAGAAGAGATGGAGGAGAACGACTCCCCCAGAGTATCGGCAATTGCTTTGGGATCAGCAATTGCCTGTCCATTGTGCTCCAGGATCGATAACGAGTGGGACGTGTAGTTCCCACTCATCTTCCGGACTTTATCCCACACGACCTTAGAACTAGTCGTGCGGGTGATAGAAGATGTATACTTGATCCAAGATTCCTTCTGCCTCTGGCGTCGGACGAAACGAGCTTTTGCCCTGGCGCGTTTGAAATTTTCAAGGTTGGGGGACGTCGGATATCTCCGAAACACCCCCCAAGCCTTGTTCTGAGCCTTACGAGCTGCGGTGCATTCTGGATTCCACCACGGTTTCGGAAAGCGAGGAAACCGTGTAGAAGTTTGAGGAATCGTTGATGCAGCTGCATCTACGATACAGTCCGTTATCTCCGCTACTGCCACATTGATTGGCTCCTGGCTGACAGAGTGGTCGTCGAGCTCAGAGAGCAGCTCGAAACCACCCCAGTCAGCCCGATCGAGCCTCCACCGCGAGACGCGTGAAGGGCTGCAAGGCCCCCCACGGGAGATGGTGCACACCACGGGGAGGTGATCGCTTCCGTACGGGTTGTCCTCGACCTCCCATGTAAAGAGTGGAAGGACCGAGAAGGAGCAGATGGTGAGGTCAATGGCAGTGAAAGAGCGGGTTGGGGAATGAAAGTAAGTACTGACACCGGTGTTCAACAGGGAGAGAGAAGGATCCACGAGCCACTGCTCCAGGACCCCACCCCTCCCGTTGGTGTCAGCACTGCCCCAAAGTGGACTGTGTCCGTTGAGGTCCCCCATAATGAGGAAGGGGGACGGCAGCTGCGAGACGAGATCATCAAGGTCTTCCTGGAAGACGATGCTCCCAGGTGGAAGATATACAGAGCAGACAGTCAGTGAGAACCCCACGAAGAGACGGATGGCTACCGCCTCCAAGTTGGTGGTGAGGGGTACGACCTGGAATGGAGAATGGTTGCTCACGAGGATGGCGACACCCCCGCGGGCTGGACCATCTCCATCCCGGTCCCGGCGAACTAGTGAAAAGTGCCGGATCGTGGGATCTGTGACTGGCTGCAAGTATGTCTCCTGCAGACACACACAGATGGGCTGGTGTGCCTGAAGGAGGGCCTTGATGTCGTCAAGATTCCTCTGGAATCCACGACAATTCCATTGTAGGAGTGTGGCCATCTCAGGACTTAGAAGAGTGGGCGGACGACGTGTTCCTATTCAACTTAACCGTCGCAGAGGACGGTTTAGTGAATAGGGGGCGGTCGGTATCCATGTCCTCGGAATCGTCCGAGGGGCATGGATCGGTGACCGCCCTTTGTGGTGCTGTTATTTTCTTTTTAGGCCCCGGTGGGGGCCCCTTTGGTTTGGAAGGTCTTGCTGTCTGAGGTCGGGAAGGAGGAGGCCTTCCGGTGGAGGTGAGCTGCAGGAATGGAAACTGGGGTTGATGTCGAAGTCGACACCACCCTCAGTCTCGCCTGCGTGAGGAGGTACTTCGCAGCTGGCGAGAAAGACTCAGTAGGTGGTACACTGATGTCTGTCTGCACCGCAACCGAAGTCATTGGAATAATGGGCTTTCCAATGACTGCACTGGCATAGGAAACCTTGCCAGGCGGGGCGGGCGGTGCAGCAAGCTTTCTCGCTTCAGCATATGAGATGTTGTTCATTACTTTGAGCCGTTGTACCTCCTTTTCCTCTTTCCACTTTGGACAGTCGCGGGAGTACGCCGGATGTTCGCCACTGCAGTTCACACAGCATGCCTTTTCTGCTGTGCAGTCAGGATCGAGATGATCCTTACTGCCACAGCGAGCACAGGTGGGCTTGCCCCTGCATGCTGTGCGGGCATGACCGTATATCTGACACTGAAAACAGCGCAGAGGGTTTGGGATATACGGCCGAACCTCACAATGTAAATAACCTGCCTTGATGTAAGAAGGCAGGCGTGGCGTATTGAATGTCACAATCAACACCCGGGTGGGAGTTAATTTCCCATCACGGCGTGTCGAAACCCGGTGGACCGCTGTTACTCCTTGAGGTGTGAGCTCCGAGAGGATTTCCTCCTCAGTGACTTTGAGGAGGCCCCACTCGGTGATCACACCCCGAGAGGAATTCAAAGTTTTATGGGGAGTGACTTCGACAGCCACCCCACCAATTTCTTTGACTTTCAGGAGCAGTTCAGAATGTTGGTTGGTTGGTTGGTTGTTTGGGGTTTTCTGGCGCAATAGCAACTAAGGCTATATTGCGCCAAACAAACGATAAAAAGGGTAAAAGACATGAAAACCCACAACCAAAGTTAAAAGAGACACAAAAAACACATAACAAAAACGAGATGTAGAAAAAGAGTAAAAGAGAGCAACAAGTGTAAAATCAACAAGTATAAAATCAACAATAACAATGGGTGTATAGGACCCATGTAAAAAAACAACAGGTAAAACACAGGTAAAAACCAGTAAAAAAGAGAAAATTCATAAACGAGTAAAATAACCGGTAAAGCGTAAAAAGTCGAAAACAGTGTTAAAATAGCAATGATCCGATAAAAGATGTCCGAGTGTAAGGGGCTCGGACGTAAAATCGTGAAAGTTAAAAAACAGACGTCTTTCAAGGTTAAAACAAACACAGTCAATTAAAATATGCTTCACAGTTAAAACGGTGTCACAAAACTCGCACTTAGGTACTGCGTCTGCCTTAAGAAGAAAAGAGTGTGTTAAAAACGAGTGACCTAAGCGGAGCCGAGCAAGGACAACTTCCTCCTTACGATTCCTGCGAAAACAAGACTGCCACGGTTTGACAATGGGCTTGATCTCGAAGAGCTTGTTACCAACCTGTTCAGACCAAGATCTCTGCCACTGTGCCCGGAGCTCGATGGTGAAACGCTGCCGGAAATCCACATATGGAACCGGCAACGGAGAGTCGGACAGGGGCGTGGCTGACCTGGCAGCAGAAGAGCAGTTCAGAATGTTTCGAACAAGCGGTCTCAACCTGCAAGTCGCCAGATCTTAAGCGCTTGACGGATTTCGGCTCTCCCGCAAGACCTTTCAAACCTTTATTGACAAAAAATGGGGACATGTCCCCAAGTACCTGATCACCCGTGGAGTGGATGATCAGGAACTTTGGGAACGAAGACACAGACACAGAAGAAGACGGCAGTGATAACGTAGACGAAGAAGACGGGGGTTCATGTCGAGCCCTCTTGTTTGCAATGATCGAATTTTCCTCACTCTCTCTCATGTTTATTTTAGTGTGGTTCAGTGCCCGCTGTCCCCACCCTCCACGGAGCCCAACAAGGGGACGCCCAGTCGGGCGCCAGGGCTACGCAGGCACTATACCCACACAGACAATGAGCCAAGCCCTCACAAATAAATACAAAGAAAATAAAAAGAGAAATGTGCAGAACAAAAACGTTCTACACAAATGAAACAAAGCGTAAAATAAGAAAATCGTGAATGGCCAAACTGGCCTCACAAAGAAAAGATAACGACAAAATGAAAATAAGTTGTGAGGAAACTTGTAAACCTGTACCCGGACCGTAGGCAAGGTTACTCACTGCTCTGCACGGTTGACCCTAGCAGGACCTGCCCACTAGCCGATTGCTCCTGGGGGGGCCACCCCAGGAGCTCCCGTTTACCGGTTTGGTTGGTTGTTTTGGGTTTTATGGCGCATCGGCGACTAGGCCATAATGCGCCAAACAAAAGACAATATAAAAGATAAAAGACATGTAAACCCGCAACCACATTTAAAAGAAATTAGCAAAATTGTAAAAAGGTAAAACAACAAAGAACAAGTGTAAAAATACAACAGAAAACAATAGAATACCAGGTGTAAATGACCTGGGATACACAAACAATGTATAAGGTAGTATAATCATAGATGTAAAAAGCTGAAGAGTAAAAACTATATGCGATTAAAATATCCAGTAAATCGTAAAAATTGAAAGAGAGAGGTAAAAGTACAATGGTCGGATAAAAGATGTCCGAGTGTAAGGGGCTCGGACGTAAAATCATGAAAGTTAAAAAACATACGTCTTTCAAAGGTAAAACAACAGCAATCAATTAAAATGTGTTTAATTGTTAAAATGGTGTCACAAAACTCGCACTTGGGTTCGTCGTCCGCCCGTAAAAGAAACGAATGAGTAATAAACGAATGACCCAAGCGGAGCCGAGCAAGTACAACTTCCTCCTTGCGATTCCTGCGGTAACAAGACTGCCATGGTTTGACGATAGGTTTGATCTCAAAGAGCTTGTTTGTAAGCTGTTCTGACCAAGATCTCTGCCACTGTGCCCGGAGCTCGGTGGTAAAACGTTGCCGGAAATCCAGATAGGGAACCGGCAACGGAGAGTCGGACAGGGGCGTGGCTGACTTGGCAGCAGCATCTGCCAAGTCGTTGCCCCTAATCCCGACGTGACCGGGCACCCAACAGAAATGGATGGTGGTGGTGGCTGCCAGACGATGTAGTTGCTGGCGGATCTTAGTAAGAACAGGGTGAGGCCGATGCCTCACCGAGATCAAAGCCTGTAGCGAGCTAAGCGAGTCGGTGTAAAGCACACACCGACGATGATGCTTAGTCGCCACGTGGTCCAAGGCGAGGCTGATAGCGTGCAACTCTGCGGTGAAGATGGAACACTGCAGTGGGATCTGGTCTGCAATGATTACATCACAGCAGACCATGGCTGATCCCACCGAAGTGCCGGACTTCGAGCCATCTGTAAAGACAGGCAAGAAGTCCGGGTGCTCAGCACGATGGCTGGCAAAGAGTTGCCGGTACACACAGTCGGGTGTAAAGGCCTTCCCCGTCCTGCACAGGGAAAAATCGCAGGAAGGGGAAACAGCGAGCCAAGGTGGAAGTGGCTCAGCTGTCGACTGTGCAACGCTATCGAGACTGGTGTTGATGTCTCTGAGGTAGCCTCGGACTCGCAAACCAAAAGGACGAATGGCAGTCGGCCGATTATTGTAAAGCATTTCCCACTTCGGACTGAAAACGCAGTCCCAAGTGGGATGGCCAGGCAGGGATCGCAATTTAGAGGCATACTGTAGGGACAACTGCTGACGGCGAAGAGATAAAGAAGGTTCGTCGGTCTCAACGTAAAGACTCTGGACCGGTGAGGTGCGGAAGGCTCCCGTGCAAACACGGAGAGCCTGGTGATGGAGGGGATCCAGCACCTTCACCACCGAATCCCGGGCCGAGTCGTACACCTGGGATCCGTAGTCCAGTTTCGATCGGACAAGTGCACGGTACAGGCGGAGCAAAGAACATCGGTCCGCCCCCCAAGAGAGGGAGGAGAGGACCTTGACGATGTTCAATGCCCGCGTGCACTTGGACCTGAGATGACGTATGTGTGGTAAAAAGGTCAATTTCCGATCGAATATGAGACCGAGAAACTTGGTCTCCGCCACAACTGGAATGATGTTACCCCCGAGCCGCAGCTCGGGATCCAGATGAAGATTACGCTTGTGGCAAAAGTGCACACAAGCGGTCTTCTGTGGGGAGAACCGAAACCCGTTTGCCGTCGCCCAAACCGAAAGATTGTTCAGGGCAATTTGCAGTTGTCTTTCAATGACCCTCATGCTGGACGAAGAGCAAAAGATGCTAAAGTCATCAACATAGAGGGCATTGCCTACTGATGGAGGAAGTTGTCTAGTAATAGAATTAATCTTGACAGCGAAAAGCGTAACACTCAGAACGCAGCCTTGTGGCACCCCCTGTTCTTGGGGGTACGGCCGCGACAGAGTGTTACCGACACGGACACGAAAAGAGCGTGTCGATAAGAAGTTGGAGATGAAGATCGGCATGTGACCTCTCAAGCCGAAACTGTGGAGGTCACGAAGAATGCCGAATCTCCAAGCCGTGTCGTACGCTTTTTCGATGTCGAAGAAAATGGACACCAGGTGCTCTCTACGTAAAAAGGAATTCCTGATCGCCGATTCGAGGCGGATCAGGTGGTCTAAAGTAGACCGGTGCCTGCGAAAGCCACACTGGGTGTTGGAAAGAAGGTTGTGATGTTCTAAATACCAGATGAGTCTGGCATTTACCATTCTTTCCAACACCTTGCACACGCAGCTCGTCAATGCGATAGGACGATAATTGGAAGGAATCTTGGGATCTTTGCCTGGCTTGGGGAAGGCCAAGACGATGGCCTCCCGCCAGGAGTCCGGAAACTGCTCCTCGAGAAAAATGCGATTGAAGAGATGGAGCAGCCGATCCTTACTCGATGGTGAAAGATGTTGGAGCATGGCATAATGGACATTGTCCGGCCCTACAGCAGAGGCACGAGAAGAGTGCAGAGCAAGGCGAAGTTCCTCCGCTGTGAATGGCCTGTTGTAAGGCTCCAGGCCATTCGAGTGGAAAGACAGCGGAGAGCGCTCCGCCCTGCCCTTCTGGGCCAGAAACTCGGGGGAGTAAGAGGAAGACGAAGAGATGGAGGAGAAGGACTCCCCCAGAGTGTCGGCAATTGCTTTGGGATCAGCAATTGCCTGTCCATTGTGCTCCAGGATCGATAACGAGTGGGACGTGTAGTTCCCACTCATCTTCCGGACTTTATCCCACACGACCTTAGAACTAGTCGTGCGGGTGATGGAAGACGTATACTTCATCCAAGATTCCTTCTGGCTCTGGCGTCGGACGAAACGTGCTTTCGCCCTGGCGCGTTTGAAATTTTCAAGGTTGGGGGTAGTCGGATACCTCCGAAACACCCCCCAAGCCTTGTTCTGAGCCTTACGAGCTGCGGTGCAATCTGGATTCCACCACGGTTTCGGAAAGCGAGGAAACCGTGTAGAAGTTTGAGGAATTGTTGATGCAGCTGCATCTACGATACAGTCCGTTATCTCCGCTACTGCCACATTGATTGGCTCCTGGCTGACGGAGTGGTCGTCGAGCTCAGAGAGCAGCTCGAAACCACCCCAGTCAGCCCGATCCAGCCTCCACCGTGAGACGCGTGAAGGGCTGCAAGGCCCCCCATGGGAGATGGTGCACACCACGGGGAGGTGATCGCTCCCGTACGGGTTGTCCTCGACCTCCCATGTAAAGAGTGGAAGGATCGAGGAGGAGCAGATGGTGAGATCAATGGCAGTGAAAGTGCGGGTTGGGGAGTGAAAGTAAGTGCTGACACCGGTGTTCAACAGGGAGAGAGAAGGATCCAGGAGCCACTGCTCCAGGACCCCACCCCTCCCGTTGGTGTCAGCACTGCCCCAAAGTGGACTGTGTCCGTTGAGGTCCCCCATAATGAGGAAGGGGGACGGCAGCTGCGAGACGAGATCATCAAGGTCTTCCTGGAAGACGATGCTCCCAGGTGGAAGATATACAGAGCAGACAGTCAGTGAGAACCCCACGAAGAGACGGATGGCTACCGCCTCTAAGTTGGTGATGATGTTTACGACCTGGAATGGAGAATGGTTGCTCACGAGGATGGCGACACCCCCGCGAGCTGGACCATCTCCATCCCGGTCCCGGCGAACCAGTGAAAAGTGCCGGATCGTGGGATCTGTGACTGGCTGCAAGTATGTCTCCTGCAGGCACACACAGATGGGCTGGTGTGCCTGAAGGAGGGCCTTGATGTCGTCAAGATTCCTCTGGAATCCACGACAATTCCATTGTAGGAGTGTGGCCATCTCAGGACTTAGAAGAGTGGGCGGACGACGTGTTCCTATTCAACTTAACCGCCGCAGAGGACGGTTTAGTGAATAGGGGGCGGTCGGTATCCATGTCCTCGGAATCGTCCGAGGGGCATGGATCGGTGACCGCCCTTTGTGGCGCTGTAATTTTCTTTTTTGGCCCCGGTGGGGGCCCCTTCGGTTTTGAAGGTCTTGCTGTCTGAGGACGGGAAGGAGGAGGCCTTCCGGTGGAGGTGGAAGGCTGTGTTGCAGGAATGGAAACCGGGGTTGATGTCGAAGTCGACACCACCCTCGGTCTCGCCTGCGTGAGGAGGTACTTGGCTGCGAGCGAGAAAGACTCAGTAGGTGGTACACTGATGTCAGTCTGCACCGCCACTGAAGTCATTGGAACGATGGGCTTCCCAATGACTGCACTGGCATAGGAAACCTTGCCAGGCGGGGCGGGCGGTGCAGCAAGCTTTCTCGCCTCAGCATAAGAAATGTTGTTTACTACTTTCAAGCGTTGCACCTCCTTTTCCTCCTTCCACTTCGGACAGTCGCGGGAGTACGCCGGATGTTCGCCACTACAGTTCACACAGCATGCCTTTTCTGCTGTGCAGTCAGGATCGAGATGATCCTTACTGCCACAGCGAGCACAGGTGGGCTTGCCCCTGCATGCTGTGCGGGCATGACCGTATATCTGACACTGAAAACAGCGCAGAGGGTTTGGGATATACGGCCGAACCTCACAATGTAAATAACCTGCCTTGATGGAAGTAGGCAGGCGTGGCGTGTTGAAGGTAACAATTAACACCCGGGTGGGTGTTAATTTCCCATCACGGCGTGTCGAAACCCGGTGGACCGCTGTTACTCCTTGAGGTGCGAGCTCCGAGAGGATTTCCTCCTCAGTGACTTTGAGGAGGCCCCACTCGGTGATCACACCCCGAGAGGAATTCAAAGTTTTATGGGGAGTGACTTCGACAGCCACCCCACCAATATCTTTTACTTTCAGGAGTAGTTCTGAGTGTTTTGAACAAGCGGTCTCAACTTGTAAGTCACCAGATCGTAGGCGCTTGACGGATTTCGGTTCTCCCGCAAGACCTTTCAAACCTTTATTAACGAAAAAAGGGGACATGTCCCCAAGTACCTGATCACCCGTGGAGTGGATGATCAGGAACTTTGGGAACGAAGACACAGACACAGAAGACGACGGCAGAGATAACTTTGACAAAGAGGAAGATGGGGGCTCATGTCGAGCCCTCTTGTTGGCGACGATCGCATTATTTTCTTCACTCTCTCTCATGGTTTGTTTTGTGTGGTTCAGTGCCCGCTGTCCCCACCCTCCACGGAGCCCAACAAGGGGACGCCCAGTCGGGCGCCAGGGCTACGCAGGCACTATACCCACACAGACAGTGAGCCAAGCCCTCACAAATAAATAGAAGGAAAATAAAAAGAGAAATGTGCAGAACAAAAACGTTCTACACAAATGAAACAAAGCGCAAAAATAAGAATATTGTGACTGCCAAACTGGCAGCACAAAGAAAGGATAACGACAAAAGGAAAATAATATGTGAGGAGACTTGTAAACCTGTACCCGGACCGTGGGCAAGGTTACTCACCGCTCTGCACGGTTGACCCTAGCAGGACCTGCCCACCAGCCGATTGCTCCTGGGGGGGCCACCCCAGGAGCTCCCGTTTACCGGAAGCAGAGGCCAAAGCAGTGTATAGCAGAGGCCCCGGAATCCGCTGCCCAGCCCCGCGACGGACAGGCTCCCCAATGGCAAGACGGCCAATGGGGACCACGCCAGTCATGAGCTGAGGAGAGAAGACGGGGACCCCCGAGCAACTACCAGGATCCTCCTTTCCCGGGACACGGGTCTCCGCGCACGGCAAACACGCGGGCGAGCGTTTAGGACCCTGCGAAGGTAACCGAGCCAGCGGGAACCTTCACAGGGTGGTCCCCCTCACCACGTACAGGCGCTCACACCGAGGGGGGGAGCGGAGGAGCTACCTACCTGAGGGATTGGTGAATCGGAGCTACCTGCCTGCTAGGAAATTTGCTGTGGTCGTGCTGTTGGTGATGGACTGGGGATGGTTTGAAATTGGAGGACATTTGTTGGGGACTACTGGACCTGTGACTGGACTTGAAGATGGTTGCTGAGCTGGTACCTAGATTGGTGAGATGACTTTCACTTAATGACTTTTACAGCTGCCTTGTGATAGCTGAGGACATTTGAAGACTTTTTCACTGTCTTAGAATGGAATTATATCGGAACATGGAGGGGTCTTGGTGCCCGTTCTGTCGTGACATACAAGATTGTGCAGCTATAGATTCCTATTGTAAAATTGATGATTTAGCTGATCACATACTTTCCTGCCACACTGTATTGAGGTCCTGTCTCAAATGCAGAATCTGTAATAAAAGTTACTCATCTTTAGTAAGTACTAAGGCACATATTAGAGATTCCCACCCGTCTGATGTTAACAAGATATTAAAGGTGGATGGCCCGTTTAGTGATCATCTTTTATTGATAATATGGGGACAATTGTCTCTGCTATTCGAGGCTTTGACGCTTCGTTATGATGAGTCTGTGAATGCTGAGGAGAGGTTTCGTTCCATGTATGAGTCTGTAAGCCAGTTTGATTCGAACCCCCAGCTAATTGAGTTTGAAGTGATCCTAAACTCTGTTGCAGGTTACTTATTATTGGTGCAGGAATTAGATTTAGACAAGTTATTTGACTTAACGTGCTATGACTTAATATATACTTTAGAGGATGTCCCCTCTCTTTTGGGTGAATATTCTATAGAAAAATTGTTGGACGATTTGGATGAAGAATTGGGTTGGGTTGTTTTACCTCTGAGCGGCACTTTTTTGCACACCATGGGCTAAATGGCCAGGTCACAAGGACCCCGAAGGCTCAGAGAAGGTTGGGGGAGGGGACCCACTGGAACAGCTGTTGGGAGACAGATGGTAGCCTCCCGTCAAGGCCATCCAGCGTGTTCTTTAACGTGCACAGGGTATGGCTCTCCCGCACACGGGGCCACGGCTCAACGTCCCATCCGACGGACGGCGGCCTTTCCAAGCCCATCGGTGTCCCCTACTGACCGTGGGCAGGGCGGGGAATTTTGCGGAGATAAATCTCAACGCTGACCCAGCTGGGACTCGAACCTGGGAACTACAGATTACGAGCCTGGCGCGCTACCGACTGAGCCACCCCCGCCCCAGTGGATGAAGAATCTTCCTTTGTAATGTCTTACGATGAGTTTTATGATCTCCGCTGGGAGGGGAAGTGCCACGAGATATTAAAGAGATCTTATTACTTATACTTATCACATATACTGAAGTGGACTTTCGTGACCTGTCCCTTTTGACTTTATTAAAGGATTTTCATCTGGCTGAGACGTCATTAGATGATTGTTTCATTATTCCTGATAGGAAGTTATTTTTGGGTGATCTTTTAAATTTGGTCACTTCTGCTGAGGTGGCTCTGAATGATGATTCTACCTATAAATGCAATCGTCCTGATAGTCCTGACAGGGCGCTCTATCTTAAAGAGGCCTTAACCTGTCCCCCTGGGATTACTAATATAGATACAGGGGATTTATTATTGCAGTCTGCTTTAAAGAAGCTTGAAGCTGCTGCATATGATGACTCTATGTGGAACTCTGCTATAGATGAAATTTTAAACGATGTATCGTACTCTCCTGATAGGATTTCCTATAATAGTGGTATGGAGGTCCCTGTCATGGTGTCTCCTCGCCATGTTGGGGGCGACTCCCCTTTTATGACCTGTAGCGGATTGATACCACTTTGTGAGGATTCTATTGACTCTAACGATTCTGGTATCCTTATTGATACAGTTTTGGATACGTCCTTTGCAGATATTGATTTGGATATCTTATTTGCTCCAGCGGAAACCATGATTAATGATTTATTGCAAGATTTTAATAATTTTGATCTTGGGATTTTGGAGCCGTTCACCATTTTGGATAGTGGTATTTGTGATTCCTCTGATGGTGTCGATTCACAAATGGAGATGAGGGACGCCTCTCTCCTTGATATTCTCCCCCCCCCCCCCCCCCGATCTATTATGGGGTTGAGGGAATTGGACATTCCGAAGCCAAGTACTAGTATGGTATTTGAGGCTGATTATGCAGTTTTAAAGATTGAAGTGACGGACGTCCTTCCTTGCGCTATTTTTTCTCCCCCCCTCAGTTTGTTGGGTTGGGGAAGGATCACTCTTCACTGATCAGACCTTGTGTTGAGGAGAATGCTGATTGTACTGAGGGATGTTTTGTGAAGCCGGATAGTTTTGGCTTGGCAGTTATGAATGCAGCCAACATCGATAGTTATGGCTATCATTATTTTTTGAGGATAGTATTCTATACTAATATGAACTCCTCTAGAAAATGTAGGGTAGATATTTCAGAAATGTTTTCCTGGATCCTGGTTATTTGGATACCTTGGATATTTATTTATTGTGGGTTGTTGCAACTCTTCCCACAATGGTGGATACTTCGACATCAATGGCTCGATGCTCTGTTTTGGATGTACGAGCCATCTGGGCAGGTCTCTCTCATTGATGATTTTTATGAATTGAATGTGAGACATATTCTCTTTTAATGTGTATTTGTTTTTCCTTTGTATGACGGAGTTGAAAAATGGCTTACATAGGATTATTAATTAATATATATACTGTGTCGTGTTTTGATGCGTGCCCTTTGGGCTGAAGACATTTGTATTATCGTGTTTTACTGTGGTGCCATATTGGCTGAAGACTTGTGTACAGAAGATATTTATGGGCCTAAAGGCCACTAATATTTTTTTTCAAATTTTGATACTGTAAACATTTACTGAAAAATAAAGCTTTTCCTCTGTTCTTATCAGCTTAATTGTATTTTTTATTGACTTTTCCCCTATACAGATTTTAGACTGGTGCTGGCGTAATCGGAAGCTGAGGAATCAGATGTCCAAGGGCCGAGGAGTGATCATCGACTTTAGCCTCAGGAGGGAGCCACTTGATTACTGCTGAAGGAGTTTCTTTCTATTGCCCGGAGCTTACCTGGAGTGGTGGACTTGTATGCTGGATCGCCTACTTGGATTTGGAAGAGGAGCCACTTGCCGGTTGCTGTTCGTGCTTTGAGTGGGAGACATTGGAGCCGTCGTCTTGCCTGCCCTTGGTTCCTGGTTGGAGTGGATTTGAATTGGAGGATAGGATCTTGCGTCTACTGGCGGCTGGTGTGGAGAATTTGGAGTTGGACTGGACTGGGTGCTGACGTAACGGAGTGATTCCTCTGGTGGCTTGGATGGAATGGAATGCTGCATTGGAGGTCTGATTTGGAGTTGATTTGAGTTACGGTGGAACTTTGGTGAGATAACTTTAATTTAGAATGTTGTTCTCTGAAAACATGGAGAGTATAGTCATGCCTAGCTGCCCGATGTGTTGCAGTGACGACGAGAACCCTTGTGTGGACTCCTATCCTAAAATTATTGAGTTATTGGATCATATGCTCCTGAATCATACTATTCTTAAATTATGTTTAGAATGTAGAGTATGTAATGCGGTTTTTTCTTCAGTAAGAGATATGAAGACTCATATTTTATATTCTCACTTTTCTTTATTTAATGAGTCCTTTAGTGAGAGGGGATTTGGGTCGGATTTTCTCATCAAGACAATCTATTCTCAAATTAGTGAATGTTTGGAAGATGTCTGGACTCGTTTTGATCCCGAAGAGGATCTTGGTAGACCTTGGTGTGAATTTTATGATGAACATTACAATGACAGTTTACCTGGTGTTTTTATATGTCCTCGCCTTGAGGCAGTGATTTCGGAGATGAACTATGCTCAGGGCTTTATATTTCTGATGGGAAATCTTGACCTTGACAAATTATATGAAATTGCTAGTTATGAATTGGTAAGGTTGTTAGAGGATACGCCTGTATTGCTGGGAAATGCTTCTGTGGGGGATATTATTGAGTCATTGAATAGAGTGCAGTCTATTGTGATAATGACTTATAGTTCTTTTTGTGATACTGATAATGCGCCTTATCTATATTATAATACTCCTGGCAATTTTATTAATTCTTCTTGCTGGAAGAGTAATTGGTTCTTGACTGATACTGTTTTGAAGAGTGAGCCCTTTTTGTCTGAGGATGATAATTTTTTGAGATCTTCCTTAATGAGGTTAGAAGCGGCCGTATTTGACGATGAGAAATGGGACACAACCATGACTAATATTCTTGAGGACAAATCGTATCCCTCTGAGCTTACTTATCGTGGTAATTGTCTTGACTCCCCGGTAGTTGAGGTACCTGGCCCTGTTATGAAGAACTCCCTTGCTGGATCGCCTGTTACTATGGGTCCCCCTTGTGGTATGCCTGTAATGGTGATGAATTCTAGCGGCTTACCGACTATTGATTGTGATATCTATACTGTGTCTACTGATGTGGTGGTTACAGATGATTCTGGCTACTACAATGATATTGCTTCCGACACTTTGAATGAGAGCATTGATTTGGACAAAATTTTTGCTTCTTTGGAGTCCTTAATTTCAGAGCTGCTAAATGACTTTGATGTCCTTGACTTGGAGGTTCAGGATTTATTATTCGATGAACATTTTGATGGTCCTGTTTTTACCTGCTCTGACTGGGATGACAGTTTGGATGCTGACGTTGATTCAGTGAACGAGTTACCCCGGACTGCTACGAAATATGAGTTAGAGGCAGTTGGGATGGACGCTTCTTCATTAGATATTACACCTCCCCCCCACTTTTATTGGGGCAGAATGGATCTTTTAAGTCATTTCATATGATACACTTGGAGGTAATGACTGATTGCGACCCAATGAGGTCCGGGGAACTTCATTCCGGGAGAATGGTTTGCTGGGGCATATCTCTTTGTGAATCGGCCATAGACGACATTTATATCTTTCCTTCCACTGAGTGGACTGCATTACATATCCATAGAAAATTACATAGCTTATGTAATTTTCTATGGATATGTATGCTGAACAGTAGGGAATTTCTTTCCTGGGTAACCGATGGGTGGGCACTGATGGCATATATCCATTGGAACATTTTGGATGTGGCTCCAACATGGTGGATCTTGCGACGCCATTGGATTGTTGCCATATTTGGGCTGACTGGGCCACCATGCCAGGGTTTTTTTAATGAACTCCCTCTTGATTATAATATGGATATATACATGTAAATTATTTTTTAAGAAGATATTTTATGAGTGATTGAATTCTTTTGTGTAGTGATTTTTGGTGTGTTTTCGGAGTTGAAAATCTGTGTCTTTTTCGTGTTAATTTGTGCAGTGCCCTAAAGGGACGAAGACGTGAGTTTGAAGATGACTTGTGCCTTAGGCCTTTCGCGTTTTTTTGCAGTGCCCTATAGGGACGAAGATTGTGTATGAAGATGACTTGGGCCATAGAGTCGAATTGCATTTTAAAAAATCTTTATCTGTAAACATTTTCTGCAAATAAATGATTTTCCTCTGTTCTTATCAGCTTAATTTTTTCAGTTTTTATATTATATGCTCATGTGTTTTATCATATTACCTGGTTTTTTACCATTTTAGTGTTTTGGAGCGTTTGCGGATCGTGCTTTTTTGCAGCCTGGCTGAGAAGCGATAACTAACGACATCTGGTGACTTTCACTTCTACCTTACCTGTTGACGGAGCTGACTTTTTCCTTGGCCTTCATGTTTCGGGTTTTCTAAGCACCCCTGCTTGTTTTTGGGAGTTTGACATTTTCCGGCGATTCCTGCTTCTGGTTTTCGTTGGCCTGACGGATTTCTGACGATTTGACGACGCCTATCTGCTAGAGAGTGCTTGCCGATACCCCCTTTGGAGATGGCGAGTGAATTAGAAAACACAAGTTCACTATGGACCGGGGGGGATATCACCCCCAAGGGAGGACTGAGTAGATCCTCCTTGGAGGATCTAGAGTGGGTTCTTGACACATTGGAGTCTACTGTCCATGACGATTCAAAATGGAAGAATGCCATTGCAACTATGGTTAAGCATTTTGATAAATCTCCACATATCAGTTCAAAAGTGGGGGATGATGATGGCGGTCCCTCAAACCCACTGGACCACCCCTCATCTTCGAAGGGGTTGAATGATGACCTCACTTTTTTGGGGCTTGACCATGATCTGGAGGATATCAGTATTGAGTCACTATTCGCCGAGATGGAAAGTCATCTTGAGAGGATCTTGGAGAAGGATGATGATGTATGGAGAATTGTTGATGACACGGAAAGGGATTGCTTTGTGACGGGATTTGATTGGCCTTCTTTAGATCCTCTGAGTGAGGAAGAGCATCCAGGTGATTTTGATGATAGGGAATGTACGGGATCCTGTACTGGACCACGGGGAACGCCTTGTCATGAGTTGGATCATAGTGGGGTCCCCCCCCCCTCCCCAGAGGGGGAGATTGATAATAATGGGTGGACTGTGGATGCATTGAATGGAGTCGCTGAGAATGGGATGGTGTTGGACGAGTGGAACGGTCGCTTGATTGAGGGAGTGGACGTTGGTTGCTCTCTCCCCCCGAGGAGTGATGCTACTGTGACGGTGAGGATGGAATGTCCAGCCCCCCCTCTTAGGCCTGAGACTATTGAGATCCTGGCTCCCTTGGAACTCAATCTGAGTACGACTAATGATAACCATGAGACCTTGGAGGAGAGTTTGGTTTGGTTGTTTGGGGTTTAATGGCGCATCGGCAACAAGGCCATAATGCGCCAAACAAAGGACAATATAAAAGATAAAAAACATAGAACCACGTAACCAAAATTTAAAATACATTTTTAACATTGTACAGTGGTAAAACAACAGAAAACAAGTGTAGATGAACAGAGTAAAACAAGTGTAGAAATATTAAATAAAATAATCCCAGGTGTAAGAGACCTGGGGTAAATAATGCATATATTAAGGCAAAATCAAATTCGGTTAAAATATCCACAATATTTCAAATAGCTAAAAACTGGAGATAAAATGCAATGATCAGATAAAAGATGTCCGAGTGTAAGAGGCTCGGACATAAAATTATGAAAGCTAAAATAACATTGACGTTCGAAATTAAAACACAGACATTCGACGAAAATATGTTTAATAGTTAAAATGGTGTCACACCTTGGAGGAGATATCTGGAACTATTATGGATAGGAGAAACATCTTGCCCCCTGATTCCGAGAGGACAATGGATCCTCTAATTGAATGCGATGTGACGGAGAGCTCGCCTTGGTTGTATAGAAATATTCCCTCATGGCCAAGGATGGAGTCATCTTTCAACGGGGATGCCGCCCCCCCCTCCCCCCCATCGGGGGAGACGAGGAAACTGAGGAATGGCTAGAGATTGTTGAGGAAGAAGAGCCACCTCCTCTGATGCTTAACGACCGGCAAAGAATTTGGCTGGATCGTCTACAGCGGCCATTGAACTGGGACGATTTTGAGGCAACGGTGAACGCCCTTGTCAGATCTGTTGCTACTGAAAAGCATAGACGCCGACAGGGTCCTGGGGCCGAAGTTGTGAGCCGTCCAGGGGACAATAGATGGACCTATTCCACTGGACCACGGAGGAACGATAACCCACTGAGGAGGGGAGAGCCAGAGTATCGAGGGGGGACGCCTCTAGATTGCAGAGGGAGTATAGGACAAATGCGAAGATGGTTTGGTTTGGTTGTTTGGGGTTTTTTGGCGCAATAGCAACTATGGCTATATTGCGCCAAACAAATGATAAAAAGGGATAAAAGTCTCATAACCCACAACCAAAGTTAAAATGAACACAAACAAAACAGCACAAAACGACAAGTAAAAAGCCTAAAAAGTAACAACAAGTGTAGAAGTTAACAATAAAAATGGGTGTATAGGACCTATGGAAAACCACAAAACAAGAGTAAAAACTAGGAAACAGGGTAAAAATCAAATACGTGTAAAATAACCAGTAAAACGTAAAAAGTCGAAAACAGGAGTTAAAAACGATTCATCAGATAAAAGATGGCTGAGTGTAAGAGGCTCAGCCATAAAATTGTGGAAGGTAAAATACATTTGGCGTTCAAGATTAAAAGCAAGACAATGAATTAAAATATGTTTAACAGTTAAAATGGTGTCACAAAACTCGCACTTAGGTACTGCGTCCGCCTTAAGTAGAAAAGAGTGTGTTAAAAACGAGTGACCTAAGCGGAGCCGAGCAAGGACAACTTCCTCCTTACGATTCCTGCGAAAACAAGACTGCCACGGTTTGACAATAGGCTTGATCTCGAAGAGCTTGTTAGCAACCTGTTCAGACCAAGATCTCTGCCACTGTGCCCGGAGCTAGATGGTGAAACGCTGCCGGAAATCCACATATGGAACCGGCAACGGAGAGTCGGACAGGGGCGTGGCTGACTTGGCAGCAGCATCTGCCAAGTCGTTGCCCCTGATTCCGACATGACCGGGCACCCAACAGAAGAGAATCGTGGTGGTGGCTGCCAGACGATGGAGCTGCTGGCGGATCTTGGAGAGAACAGGGTGAGGCCGATGCCTCACTGAGATCAAAGCCTGTAGCGAGCTAAGCGAGTCGGTGTAAAGCACACACCGACGATGATGCTTAGCTGCTATATGGTCCAAGGCAATGCTGATAGCATGCAACTCAGCAGTGAAGATGGAACACTGCAGTGGGATCTGGTCTGCAATGATTACATCACAGCAGACCATGGCTGATCCCACAGAAGTGCCGGACTTCGAGCCATCTGTGAAGACAGGCAAGAAGTCCGGGTGCGCAGCACGATGGCTGGCAAAGAGTTGCCGGTACACACAGTCGGGTGTAAAGGCCTTCCCCGTCCTGCACAGGGAAAAATCGCAGGAAGGGGAAACAGCGAGCCAAGGTGGAAGTGGCTCAGCTGTCGACTGTGCGATGCTATCGAGACTGGTGTTGATGTCTCGCAGGTAACCTCGGACACGCAAACCGAAAGGACGAATGGCAGTCGGCCGATTCTGGTATAACATTTCCCACCTGGGACTGAAAACGCAGTCCCAAGTGGGATGGCCTGGCAGGGATCGCAATTTTGATGCATACTGCAGGGACAACTGCTGACGGCGAAGAGATAAAGATGGTTCATCGGTCTCAACGTAGAGACTCTGGACCGGTGAAGTGCGGAAGGCCCCCGTGCACACACGGAGGGCCTGATGATGGAGTGGGTCCAGCACCTTCACCACGGAATCCCGGGCGGAGTCATACACCTGGGATCCGTAGTCCAGTTTCGACCGGACAAGTGCACGGTAAAGGCGGAGCAAAGAACATCGGTCCGCCCCCCAAGAGAGGGAGGAGAGGACCTTGATGATGTTCAATGCCCGCGTGCACTTGGACCTGAGATGTCGAATATGAGATAAAAAGGTCAATTTCCGGTCGAAGATGAGACCGAGAAACTTGGTCTCCGCCACAACTGGAATGATGTTACCCCCGAGCCGCAGCTCGGGATCCAGATGAAGATTACGCCTGCGGCAAAAGTGCACGCAAGCGGTCTTCTGTGGGGAGAACCGGAACCCATTGGCCGTCGCCCAAACCGAGATTGTTCAGGGCAGTTTGCAGTTGTCGTTCAATGACCCTCATGCTGGACGATGAGCAAAAGATGCTAAAGTCATCAACATAAAGGGCATTGCCTACAGTCGGAGGAAGTTGCCGTGTAATGGAATTTATCTTGACAGCGAAAAGCGTAACACTCAGGACGCAGCCTTGTGGCACCCCCTGTTCTTGGGGGAAAGGCCGCGAGAGAGTGTTGCCGACACGAACTCGAAAAACACGAGAAGATAAAAAGTTTGCAATGAAGATCGGCATGTGACCTCGCAAGCCGAAGCTGTGAAGGTCACGAAGAATGCCGAATCTCCATGCTGTGTCGTACGCTTTTTCGATGTCGAAGAAAACTGACACCAGGTGCTCTGGTCGTAAAAAAGAATTCCTGATCGCCGATTCGAGGCGGATCAGGTGGTCTAAAGTAGACCGGTGCCTGCGAAAGCCACACTGGGTGTTGGAAAGAAGGCCGTGATGTTCCAAATACCAGGCCAGCCTGGTATTTACCATTCTTTCCAACACCTTGCAGACGCAGCTCGTCAATGCAATTGGACGATAATGTGAAGGAATCTTGGGATCTTTTCCTGGCTTAGGGAAGGCCAAGACGATGGCCTCCCGCCAGGAGTCCGGAAACTGCTCCTCGATGAAAATACGGTTGAAGAGTCGGAGCAGTCGATCCTTACTCGATGGTGAGAGATGTTGGAGCATGGCATAATGGACATTGTCTGGCCCCACAGCAGATGCACGAGAAGTGTGCAGAGCAAGGCGAAGCTCCTCCGCTGTGAATGGCCTGTTGTAAGACTCCAGGCCATTCGAATGGAAGGACAGCGGAGAGCGTTCAGCCCTGCTCTTCTGGGCCAGAAACTCGGGGGAGTAGGAGGACAGAGAAGAGATGGTGGAGAATGACTCCCCCAGAATGTCGGCAATCGCTCGAGGCTCAGCAATTGCCTGTCCATTGTGCTCCAGGATCGATAATGAGTGGGACGTGTATTTCACACCCATCTTCCGGACCTTATCCCACACGACCTTAGAACTGGTCGTGCGGGTGATAGAAGAAGTATATTTCATCCAAGATTCCTTCTGGCTCTGGCGCCGGACGAAACGGGCTTTCGCCCTGGCGCGTTTGAATGCTTCGAGGTTGGGGGACGTCGGATATCTCCGAAACACCCCCCAAGCCTTGTTCTGAGCCTTACGAGCTGCGGTGCAGTCGGGATTCCACCACGGTTTTGGGAACCGTGGAAACCGAGTCGAGGTCTGAGGAATAGTAGAGGCAGCTGCATGGACGATGCAGTCCGTCAACTCCGCCACTGCGACATTGATGGGCTCCTGGCTGACAGAGTGATCATCAAGCTCAGACAAGAGCTCGAAGCCACTCCAGTCAGCCCGATCAAGCCTCCACCGGGAGACACGCGAAGGGCTGCAGGGCCCCCCACGAGAGATGGTGCACACCACGGGGAGGTGATCGCTTCCATATGGATTGTCCTCGACCTCCCATGTAAAGAGTGGAAGGATCGAGGAGGAGCAGATGGTGAGGTCAATGGCAGTGAATGTGCGGGTTGGGGTGTGAAAGTAGGTACTGACACCGGTGTTCAACAGGGAGAGCGATGGATCCAGGAGACACTGCTCCAAGACCCGGCCCCTCCCGTTGGTGTCAGCACTGCCCCAGAGCGGACTGTGGCCGTTGAAGTCCCCCATGATGAGGAAGGGGGACGGCAGCTGCGAGACGAGGTCATCAAGGTCTTCCCGGAAAACGATGCTTCCGGGTGGGAGATAGACAGAACAGACAGTCAACGAAAATCCCACAAAGAGGCGGATGGCTACCGCCTCTAAGTTCGTATTAAGGGGAATGACCTGGAATGGAGAATGGTTACTCACGAGGATGGCAACACCTCCGTGAGCTGGACCATCTCCATCCCGGTCCCGGCGAACGAGAGAAAAGTGCCGGATAGTGGGATTGTTGGCTGTCTGCAAAAATGTCTCCTGAAGGCACACGCAGAGGGGTTGGTGCGCACTCAGGAGGACCTTGATGTCGTCAATATTCCTCTGGAATCCACGACAATTCCATTGAAGGAGTGTGGCCATCTCAGGTCTTGGAAGAATTGGCGGACGTCTTTCGATTTATTTTAACCGTCGCCAGCGACGGTTTAGGAAAATTAGGGCGGTCGGTGTCCATGTCCTCGGAGTCGTCCGAGCAACATGGATCTGAGACCGCCGAACGAGGAGGTAAAATTTTCTTTTTGGGCCCCGGCGGGGGCCCCTTGGGTTTCGAAGGTCTTGCTGTCTGTGGGCGGGGTGGAGGGGGCCTTCCGGAGGTGGATGTGGAAGGCACAGACACAGGAATAGAAACCGGTGTCGATGTCGAGGTTGACACCGACGTCGGCTTCGCCTGCGTCAAGAGGTACTTGGCAGCAGGCGAGAAAGATTCAGCTGGTGGAACGCTGATGTCGGTCTGCACCGCCACGGAAGCCATCTTAACGATGGGCTTTGCGGCAACCGCACCGGCATAGGAGACCTTGCCAGGTGGGGCAGGCGGTGCAGCGAGCTTTCTCGCCTCTGGATAACTGATGTTATGAAGGGTCTTGAGGCGCTGTACCTCTTTCTCCTCCAGCCACTTCGGACAGTCGCGGGAGTACGCCGGATGTTCACCATGGCAGTTTACACAGCATGCCTTTTCTGCTGTGCAGTCAGGTTCGAGATGATCCTGACTGCCACAACGAGCACAGGTGGGCTTGCCCCAGCATGCGGTGCGGGCATGACCAAACCTCTGGCATTGAAAGCAACGCAGAGGGTTGGGGATAAATGGCCGCACCTCACAGTGTAAGTAGCCTGCCTTGATGGAAGTAGGCAGGTGTGGTGTATTGAAAGTTAGAATAAGTACCCTGGTGGGCTCTAACTTTCCATTACGGCGTGAAGAAACCCGGTGGACTGCTATCACTCCCTGGGCCGAAAGCTCCGAGAGGATTTCCTCCTCAGAAACCTTGAGGAGGCCCCACTCGGAGATCACGCCCCGGGAGGAATTGAGCGTCTTGTGTGGAGTGACTTCGACTGCCACTCCACCAATCGCTGTAACCTTTAACAGAAGCTCCGAATGTTTGGAGCATGCAGTCTCCACCTGCAAGTCACCGGATCTTAGGCGCTTGACAGATTTCGGTTCTCCCGCAAGACCTTGAATACCCTTGTGTATAAAAAACGGGGACATGTCCCCAAGAACCTGATCACCCGTAGAGTGGATGATCAAGAACTTCGGAGACGGTTGGTTGGTTGTTTGGGGTTTAATGGCGCAACAGCAACTAAGGCTATATTGCGCCAAACAAACGATAAAAAGGGATAAAAGTCGCATAACCCACAACCAAAATTAAAATGAACACAAACAAAACGGCACAAAACGACAAGTAAAGAGAGTAAAAAGTAACAAGTGTAGAAGTTAACAATAAAAATGGGTGTATAGGACCTGTTTAAAACCACAAACAAGAGTAAAAACCAGGAAACAGGGTAAAAATCAAATACGTGTAAAATAACCTGTAAAACGTAAAAAGTCGAAAACAGGAGTTAAAAAGGATTCATCAGATAAAAGATGGCTGAGTGTGAGAGGCTCAGCCATAAAATCGTGGAAGGTAAAATACATTCTGCGTTCAAGATTAAAAGCGAGACAATGAATTAAAATATGTTTAACAGTTAAAATGGTGTCACAAAACTCGCACTTAGGTACTGCGTCCGCCTTAAGTAGAAAAGAGTGAGTTAAAAACGAGTGACCTAAGCGGAGCCGAGCAAGGACAACTTCCTCCTTACGATTCCTGCGATAACAAGACTGCCACGGTTTGACAATGGGCTTGATCTCGAAGAGCTTGTTAGCAACCTGTTCAGACCAAGATCTCTGCCACTGTGCGCGGAGCTCGATGGTGAAACGCTGCCGGAAATCCACATATGGAACCGGCAACGGAGAGTCGGACAGGGGCGTGGCTGACCTGGCAGCAAAATCTGCTAAATCATTGCCCCTGATTCCGACATGACCGGGCACCCAACAGAAGAGAATCGTGGTGGTGGCTGCCAGACGATGGAGCTGCTGGCGGATCTTGGAGAGAACAGGGTGAGGCCGATGCCTCACGGAGATCAAAGCCTGTAGCGAGCTAAGCGAGTCGGTGTAAAGCACACACCGACGATGATGCTTAGCTGCTATATGGTCCAAGGCAATGCTGATAGCATGCAACTCAGCAGTGAAGATGGAACACTGCAGTGGGATCTGGTCTGCAATGATTACATCACAGCAGACCATGGCCGATCCCACCGAAGTGCCGGACTTCGAGCCATCTGTGAAGACAGGCAAGAAGTCCGGGTGCGCAGCACGATGGCTGGCAAAGAGTTGCCGGTACACACAGTCGGGTGTAAAGGCCTTCCCCATCCTGCACAGGGAAAAATCACAGGAAGGGGAAACAGCGAGCCAAGGTGGAAGTGGCTCAGCTGTCGACTGTGCGATGCTATCGAGACTGGTGTTGATGTCTCGCAGGTAACCTCGGACACGCAAACCGAAAGGACGAATGGCAGTCGGCCGATTCTGGTATAACATTTCCCACCTGGGACTGAAAACGCAGTCCCAAGTGGGATGGCCTGGCAGGGATCGCAATTTTGATGCATACTGCAGGGACAACTGCTGACGGCGAATAGATAAAGATGGTTCATCGGTCTCAACGTAGAGACTCTGGACCGGCGAAGTGCGGAAGGCCCCCGTGCACACACGGAGGGCCTGATGATGGAGTGGGTCCAGCACCTTCACCACCGAATCCCGGGCAGAGTCATACACCTGGGATCCGTAGTCCAGTTTCGACCGGACAAGTGCACGGTAAAGGCGGAGCAAAGAACATCGGTCCGCCCCCCAAGAGAGGGAGGAGAGGACCTTGATGATGTTCAATGCCCGCGTGCACTTGGACCTGAGATGTCGAATATGTGGTAAAAAGGTCAATTTCCGGTCGAAGATGAGACCGAGAAACTTGGTCTCCGCCACAACTGGAATGATGTTACCCCCGAGCCGCAGCTCGGGGTCCAGATGAAGATTACGCTTGCGGCAAAAGTGCACGCAAGCGGTCTTCTGTGGGGAGAACCGGAACCCATTCGCCGTCGCCCAAACCGAGAGATTGTTCAGGGCAGTTTGCAGTTGTCGTTCGATGACCCTCATGCTGGACGATGAGCAAAAGATGCTAAAGTCATCAACATAGAGGGCATTGCCTACAGTCAGAGGAAGTTGCCGTGTAATGGAATTGATCTTGACAGCGAAAAGCGTAACACTCAGGACGCAGCCTTGAGGCACCCCCTGTTCTTGGGGGAAAGGCCGCGACAGAGTGTAGCCGACACGAACTCGAAAAATACGAGAAGATAAAAAGTTCGCAATGAAGATCGGCATGTGACCTCGCAAGCCGAAGCTGTGAAGGTCACGAAGAATGCCGAATCTCCATGCCGTGTCGTACGCTTTTTCGATGTCGAAGAAAACTGACACCAGGTGCTCTCGTCGTAAAAAAGAATTCCTGATCGCCGATTCGAGGCGGATCAGGTGGTCTAAAGTAGACCGGTGCCTGCGAAAGCCACACTGTGTGTTGGAAAGAAGGCCGTGATGTTCCAAATACCAGGCCAGCCTGGTATTTACCATCCTTTCCAACACCTTGCAGACGCAGCTCGTCAACGCAATTGGACGATAATTCGAAGGAATCTTGGGATCTTTTTCTGGCTTAGGGAAGGCCAAGACGATGGCCTCCCGCCAGGAGTCCGGAAACTGCTCCTCGATGAAAATACGGTTGAAGAGATGGAGCAGTCGATCCTTACTCGATGGTGAGAGATGTTGGAGCATGGCATAATGGACATTGTCTGGCCCCACAGCAGATGCACGAGAAGTGTGCAGAGCACGGCGAAGCTCCTCCGCTGTGAATGGCCTGTTGTAAGACTCCAGGCCATTCGAATGGAAGGACAGCGGAGAGCGTTCGGCCCTGCTCTTCTGGGCCAGAAACTCGGGGGAGTAGGAGGACAGAGAAGAGATGGTGGAGAATGACTCCCCCAGTATGTCGGCAATTGCTCGAGGCTCAGCAATTGCCTGTCCATTGTGCTCCAGGATCGATAATGAGTGGGACGTGTACTTCCCACCCATCTTCCGGACCTTATCCCACACGACCTTAGAACTGGTCGTGCGTGTGATGGAAGATGTATATTTCTTCCAAGATTCCTTCTGGCTCTGGCGCCGGACGAAACGGGCTTTCGCCCTGGCGCGTTTGAATGCTTTGAGGTTGGGGGACGTCGGATATCTCCGAAACACCCCCCAAGCCTTGTTCTGAGCCTTACGAGCTGCGGTGCAGTCGGGATTCCACCACGGTTTTGGGAACCGTGGAAACCGAGTCGAGGTCTGAGGAATAGTAGAGGCAGCTGCATGGACGATACAGTCCGTCAACTCCGCCACTGCGACATTGATGGGCTCCTGGCTGACAGAGTGCTCATCGAGCTCAGACAAGAGCTCGAAGCCACTCCAATCAGCCCGATCAAGCCTCCACCGGGAGACACGCGAAGGGCTGCAAGGCCCCCCACGAGAGATGGTACACACCACGGGGAGGTGATCGCTTCCATAGGGATTGTCCTCGACCTCCCATGTAAAGAGTGGAAGGATCGAGGAGGAGCAGATGGTGAGGTCAATGGCAGTGAATGTGCGGGTTGGGGTGTGAAAGTAGGTACTGTTGGTTGGTTGGTTGTTTGGGGTTTTTTGGCGCAATAGCAACTATGGCTATATTGCGCCAAACAAATGATAAAAAGGGATAAAAGTCTCATAACCCACAACCAAAGTTAAAATGAACACAAACAAAACGGCACAAAACACAAGTAAAAAGCCTAAAAAGTAACAACAAGTGTAGAAGTTAACAATAAAAATGGGTGTATAGGACCTATAGAAAACCACAAAACAAGAGTAAAAACTAGGAAACAGGGTAAAAATCAAATACGTGTAAAATAACCAGTAAAACGTAAAAAGTCGAAAACAGGAGTTAAAAACGATTCATCAGATAAAAGATGGCTGAGTGTAAGAGGCTCAGCCATAAAATTGTGGAAGGTAAAAAACAAACGTCGTTCAAGATTAAAAGCAAGACAATGAATTAAAATATGTTTAACAGTTAAAATGGTGTCACAAAACTCGCACTTAGGTACTGCGTCCGCCTTAAGTAAAAAAGAGTGTGTTAAAAACGAGTGACCTAAGCGGAGCCGAGCAAGGACAACTTCCTCCTTACGATTCCTGCGAAAACAAGACTGCCACGGTTTGACAATAGGCTTGATCTCGTAGAGCTTGTTAGCAACCTGTTCAGACCAAGATCTCTGCCACTGTGCCCGGAGCTCGATGGTGAAACGCTGCCGGAAATCCACATATGGAACCGGCAACGGAGAGTCGGACAGGGGCGTGGCTGACTTGGCAGCAGCATCTGCCAAGTCATTGCCCCTGATCCCGACATGACCGGGCACCCAACAGAAGAGAATCGTGGTGGTGGCTGCCAGACGATGGAGCTGCTGGCGGATCTTGGAGAGAACAGGGTGAGGCCGATGCCTCACTGAGATCAAAGCCTGTAGCGAGCTAAGCGAGTCGGTGTAAAGCACACACCGACGAAGATGCTTAGCTGCTATATGGTCCAAGGCAATGCTGATAGCATGCAACTCAGCAGTGAAGATGGAACACTGCTGTGGGATCTGGTCTGCAATGATTACATCACAGCAGACCATGGCTGATCCCACAGAAGTGCCGGACTTCGAGCCATCTGTGAAGACAGGCAAGAAGTCCGGGTGCGCAGCACGATGGCTGGCAAAGAGTTGCCGGTACACACAGTCGGGTGTAAAGGCCTTCCCCGTCCTGCACAGGGAAAAATCGCAGGAAGGGGAAACAGCGAGCCAAGGTGGAATTGGCTCAGCTGTCGACTGTGCGATGCTATCGAGACTGGTGTTGATGTCTCGCAGGTAACCTCGGACACGCAAACCGAAAGGACGAATGGCAGTCGGCCGATTCTGGTATAACATTTCCCACCTGGGACTGAAAACGCAGTCCCAAGTGGGATGGCCTGGCAGGGATCGCAATTTTGATGCATACTGCAGGGACAACTGCTGACGGCGAATAGATAAAGATGGTTCATCGGTCTCAACGTAGAGACTCTGGACCGGTGAAGTGCGGAAGGCCCCCGTGCACACACGGAGGGCCTGATGAGGGAGTGGGTCCAGCACTTTCACCACCGAATCCCGGGCGGAGTCATACACCTGGGATCCGTAGTCCAGTTTCGACCGGACAAGTGCACGGTAAAGGCGGAGCAAAGAACATCGGTCCGCCCCCCAAGAGAGGGAGGAGAGGACCTTGATGATGTTCAATGCCCGCGTGCACTTGGACCTGAGATGTCGAATATGAGATAAAAAGGTCAATTTCCGGTCGAAGATGAGACCGAGAAACTTGGTCTCCGCCACAACTGGAATGATGTTACCCCCGAGCCGCAGCTCGGGGTCCAGATGAAGATTACGCTTGCGGCAAAAGTGCACGCAAGCGGTCTTCTGTGGGGAGAACCGGAACCCATTGGCCGTCGCCCAAACCGAGAGATTGTTCAGGGCAGTTTGCAGTTGTCGTTCAATGACCCTCATGCTGGACGATGAGCAAAAGATGCTAAAGTCGTCAACATAGAGGGCATTGCCTACAGTCGGAGGAAGTTGCCGTGTAATGGAATTTATCTTGACAGCGAAAAGCGTAACACTCAGGACGCAGCCTTGAGGCACCCCCTGTTCTTGGGGGAAAGGCCGCGACAGAGTGTTGCCGACACGAACTCGAAAAACACGAGAAGATAAAAAGTTCGCGATGAAGATCGGCATGTGACCTCGCAAGCCGAAGCTGTGAAGGTCACGAAGAATGCCGAATCTCCATGCCGTGTCGTACGCTTTTTCGATGTCGAAGAAAACTGACACCAGGTGCTCTCGTCGTAAAAAGGAATTCCTGATCGCCGATTCGAGGCGGATCAGGTGGTCTAAAGTAGACCGGTGCCTGCGAAAGCCACACTGGGTGTTGGAAAGAAGGCCGTGATGTTCCAAATACCAGGCCAGCCTGGTATTTACCATCCTTTCCAACACCTTGCAGACGCAGCTCGTCAACGCAATTGGACGATAATTGGAAGGAATCTTGGGATCTTTGCCTGGCTTAGGGAAGGCCAAGACGATGGCCTCCCGCCAGGAGTCCGGAAACTGCTCCTCAATGAAAATGCGGTTGAAGAGTCGGAGCAGTCGATCCTTACTCGATGGTGAGAGATGTTGGAGCATGGCATAATGGACATGGTCTGGCCCCACAGCAGATGCACGAGAAGTGTGCAGAGCACGGCGAAGCTCCTCCGCTGTGAATGGCCTGTTGTAAGACTCCAGGCCATTCGAATGGAAGGACAGCGGAGAGCGTTCGGCCCTGCTCTTTTGGGCCAGAAACTCGGGGGAGTAGGAGGACAGAGAAGAGATGGTGCAGAATGACTCCCCCAGAATGTCGGCAATTGCTTGAGGCTCAGCAATTGCCTGTCCATTGTGCTCCAGGATCGATAATGAGTGGGACGTGTATTTCCCACCCATCTTCCGGACCTTATCCCACACGACCTTAGAACTGGTCGTGCGGGTGATAGAAGATGTATATTTCATCCAAGATTCCTTCTGGCTCTGGCGCCGGACGAAACGGGCTTTCGCCCTGGCGCGTTTGAATGCTTCGAGGTTGGGGGACGTCGGATATCTCCGAAACACCCCCCAAGCCTTGTTCTGAGCCTTACGAGCTGCGGTGCAGTCGGGATTCCACCACGGTTTTGGGAACCGTGGAAACCGAGTCGAGGTCTGAGGAATAGTAGAGGCAGCTGCATGGACGATGCAGTCCGTCAACTCCGCCACTGCGACATTGATGGGCTCCTGGCTGACAGAGTGATCATCAAGCTCAGACAAGAGCTCGAAGCCACTCCAGTCAGCCCGATCAAGCCTCCACCGGGAGACACGCGAAGGGCTGCAGGGCCCCCCACGAGAGATGGTGCACACCACGGGGAGGTGATCGCTTCCATATGGATTGTCCTCGACCTCCCATGTAAAGAGTGGAAGGATCGAGGAGGAGCAGATGGTGAGGTCAATGGCAGTGAAAGAGCGGGTTGGGGAATGAAAGTAAGTACTGACACCGGTGTTCAACAGGGAGAGAGACGGATCCAGGAGCCACTGCTCCAGGACCCGGCCCCTCCCGTTGGTGTCAGCACTGCCCCAAAGTGGACTGTGTCCGTTGAAGTCCCCCATGATGAGGAAGGGGGACGGCAGCTGCGAGACGAGGTCATCAAGGTCGTCCCGGAAAACGATGCTTCCGGGTGGGATATAGACAGAACAGACAGTCAACGAAAATCCCACAAAGAGGCGGATGGCAACCGCCTCTAAGTCGGTGGTGAGGGGAATGACTTGAAATGGAGAATGGTTGCTCACGAGGATAGCAACACCCCCGTGAGCTGGACCATCTCCATCCCGGTCCCGGCGAACGAGAGAAAAGTGCCGGATAGTGGGATTGTTGGCTGTCTGCAAGAATGTCTCCTGAAGGCACACGCAAAGGGGTTGGTGTGCCCTCAGGAGGACCTTGATGTCGTCAATATTCCTCTGGAATCCACGACAGTTCCATTGAAAGAGTGTGGCCATCTCAGGTCTTGGAAGAATTGGCGGACGTCTTACGATTTATTTTAACCGTCGCCAGCGACGGTTTAGGAAAATTAGGGCGGTCGGTGTCCATGTCCTCGGAGTCGTCCGAGCAACATGGATCCGAGACCGCCGACCGAGGAGGTAAAATTTTCTTTTTGGGCCCCGGCGGGGGCCCCTTGGGTTTCGTAGGTCTTGCTGTCTGTGGGCGGGGTGGAGGGGGCCTTCCGGAGGTGCATGTGGAAGGCACAGACACAGGAATAGAAACCGGTGTCGATGTCGAGATGGACACCGACGTCGGCTTCGCCTGCATCAAGAGGTACTTGGCAGCAGGCGAGAAAGATTCAGCAGGTGGAACGCTGATGTCTGTCTGCACCGCCACAGAAGCCATCTTAACGACGGGCTTTCCGGCAACCGCACCGGCATAGGAGACCTTGCCAGGTGGGGCAGGCGGTGCAGCGAGCTTTCTCGCCTCTGGATAGCTGATGTTATGAAGGGTCTTGAGGCGCTGTACCTCTTTCTCCTCCAGCCACTTCGGACAATCGCGGGAGTACGCCGGATGTTCACCAAGGCAGTTTACACAGCATGCCTTTTCTGCTGTGCAGTCAGGTTCGAGATGATCCTGACTGCCACAACGAGCACAGGTGGGCTTGCCCCGGCATGCGGTGCGGGCATGGCCAAACATCTGGCATTGAAAGCAACGCAGAGGGTTGGGGATAAATGGCCGCACCTCGCAGTGTAAGTATCCTGCCTTGATGGAAGTAGGCAGGCGTGGTGTGTTGAAAGTTAGGATTAGTACCCTGGTGGGCTATAACTTTCCATTACGGCGTGACGAAACCCGGTGGACTGCGATCACCCCCTGGGCAGAAAGCTCCGAGAGGATTTCCTCCTCAGAAACCTTGAGGAGGCCCCACTCGGAGATCACGCCCCGGGAGGAATTGAGCGTTTTGTGTGGAGTGACTTCAACTGCCACTCCACCAATCGCTGTAACCTTTAATAAAAGCTCCGAGTGCTTGGAGCATGCAGTCTCCACCTGCAAGTCACCAGATCTTAGGCGCTTGACAGATTTCGGCTCTCCCGCAAGACCTTGAATACCCTTGTTGATAAAAAAAGGGGACATGTCCCCAAGAACCTGATCACCCGTAGAGTGGATGATCAGGAACTTCGGAGACGGAGACACACATGAAGACGAAGGCAAAGACAGAGAAGTAGGGGGTTCATGGCGCGCCCTCTTCGCGGCATTGTTCGAAGAATTATGAGTAGGTGTACTCATGGTTGTGTTTAAAAAATTCAGTGCCCGTTGTCCCCACCCACCATGGAGTCCAACAAGGGGACGCCCAGTTGGGCGCCAAGGCTGCCCGGGCACCATACCCACACAGCCAGTGAGCCAAGCCCTCACTACAAAACAAAAAGGAAAAGTAAAAGAGAAATGGTGGGAAACTCGACGGAGTTCCCACAAAAGAAAAGAAGCAACAAAGCAATAAAGTGTGAGGCAAGAGCTGGCCTCACAAAAGAAAGAAAACTACAAAACTAGTAAATGTGTGGGGAAACTCGCAAACCGTTGTCCGGACGGTTGGTTGGTTGGTTGTTTGGGGTTTTTTGGCGCAAGAGCAACAGGGCTATATTGCGCCAAACAAAAAGATATAAAGTGATAAAAGTCATTGAACCCATAACCAAAGTTAAAAACACAGAGAAACATAACCAGAACAAGAAAGATAAGTAAAAATGGCAAAAAGTAACAACACGTGTAAAATCGACAATAAAATGGGTGTATAGGACCCAGTAAAAAACAGAAACAAGCGTAAAATCAAAGTGACAAAGTAAAATGGTTCATAAACGCATAAAATATCCAGTAAAACGTAAAAAGTCAAAAACAGGAGTTAAAAACGATTCATCGGATAAAAGATGTCCGAGTGGTTTGGTTTGGTTTGGTTGTTTGGGGTTTATTGGCGCAACAGCAACTAAGGCTATATTGCGCCAAACAAACGATAAAAAGGGATAAAAGTCTCGTAACCCACAACCAAAGTTAAAACGAACACAAACAAAACGACAAGTAAAAAGACTAAAAAGAAACAACAAGAGTAGAAGTTAACAATAAAAATGGGTGTATAGGACCGATGTAAAATTGCAAACAAGAGTAAAACTAAAAAATATAGTAAAAATCAGAGACGTGTAAAATAACCAATAAATCGTAAAAAGTCAAAAACAGGAGTTAAAAACGATTCATCAGATAAAAGATGGCCGAGTGTAAGAGGCTCAGCCATAAAATTATGGAAAGTAAAATACAATTTACGTTCGAGGTTAAAAGCAGGACATTGAATTAAAATATGTTTCACAGTTAAAATGGTGTCACAAAACTCGCACTTAGGTACTGCGTCCGCCTTAAGAAGAAAAGAGTGGGTTAAAAACGAGTGACCTAAGCGGAGCCGAGCAAGGACAACTTCCTCCTTACGATCTCTGCGGTAACAAGACTGCCACGGTTTGACGATAGGCTTGATCTCGAAGAGCTTGTTAGCAACCTGTTCAGACCAAGATCTCTGCCACTGTGCCCGGAGCTCGATGGTGAAGTTTGGTTTGGTTGTTTGGGGTTTTTTGGCGCAATAGCAACTAAGGCTATATTGCGCCAAACAAACGATTAAAAGGGTAAAAGACATGAAACCCACAACCAAATTTAAAAGAGACACAAACAACACAGCATAAAAACGAGATATAGAAAAAGAATAAAAGAAAACAACAAGTGTAAAATCAACAATAACAAGGGGTGTATAGGACCCATGTAAACAACAGGTAAAAATCCACTAAAAAAGAGAAAGTCATAAACGAGTATAATATCCAGTAAAGCGTAAAAATTCGAAAACAGTAGTTAAAAGTGAATCATCGGATAAAAGATGTCCGAGTGTAAGGGGCTCGGACGTACAATCGTGAAAGGTAAAAAACAAACGACGGTCAAGGTTAAAAGCTGGACAATAAATTAAAATATGTTTAACTGTTAAAATGGTGTCACAAAACTCGCACTTAGGTACTGCGTCCGCCTTAAGAAGAAAAGAGTGTGTTAAAAACGAGTGACCTAAGCGGAGCCGAGCAAGGACAACTTCCTCCTTACGATTCCTGCGAAAACAAGACTGCCACGGTTTGACAATGGGCTTGATCTCGAAGAGCTTGTTACCAACCTGTTCAGACCAAGATCTCTGCCACTGTGCCCGGAGCTCGATGGTGAAACGCTGCCGGAAATCCACATATGGAACCGGCAACGGAGAGTCGGACAGGGGCGTGGCTGACCTGGCAGCAGAATCTGCCAAATCATTGCCCCTGATTCCGACATGACCGGGCACCCAACAGAAGAGAATGGTGGTGGTGGCTGCCAGACGATGGAGCTGCTGGCGGATCTTGGAGAGAACAGGGTGAGGCCGATGCCTCACCGAGATCAAAGCCTGTAGCGAGCTAAGCGAGTCGGTGTAAAGCACACACCGACGATGATGCTTAGCTGCTATATGGTCCAAGGCAATGCTGATAGCATGCAACTCAGCAGTGAAGATGGAACACTGCTGTGGGATCTGGTCTGCAATGATTACATCACAGCAGACCATGGCTGATCCCACCGAAGTGCCGGACTTCGAGCCATCTGTGAAGACAGGCAAGAAGTCCGGGTGCGCAGCACGATGGCTGGCAAAGAGTTGCCGGTACACACAGTCGGGTGTAAAGGCCTTCCCCGTCCTGCACAAGGAAAAATCGCAGGAAGGGGAAACAGCTAGCCAAGGTGGAAGTGGCTCAGCTGTCGACTGTGCGATGCTATCGAGACTGGTGTTGATGTCTCGCAGGTAACCTCGGACACGCAAACCGAAAGGACGAATGGCAGTCGGCCGATTCTGGTATAACATTTCCCACCTGGGACTGAAAACGCAGTCCCAAGTGGGATGGCCTGGCAGGGATCGCAATTTTGATGCATACTGTAGGGACAACTGCTGACGGCGAATAGACAAAGATGGTTCATCGGTCTCAACGTAGAGACTCTGGACCGGTGAAGTGCGGAAGGCCCCCGTGCACACACGGAGGGCCTGATGATGGAGTGGGTCCAGCACTTTCACCACCGAATCCCGGGCGGAGTCATACACCTGGGATCCGTAGTCCAGTTTCGACCGGACAAGTGCACGGTAAAGGCGGAGCAAAGAACATCGGTCCGCCCCCCAAGAGAGGGAGGAGAGGACCTTGATGATGTTCAATGCCCGCGTGCACTTGGACCTTAGATGTCGAATATGAGATAAAAAGGTCAATTTCCGGTCGAAGATCAGACCGAGAAACTTGGTCTCTGCCACAACTGGAATGATGTTACCCCCGAGCCGCAGCTCGGGGTCCAGATGAAGATTACGCTTGCGGCAAAAGTGCACGCAAGCGGTCTTCTGTGGGGAGAACCGGAAACCATTGGCCGTCGCCCAAACCGAGAGATTGTTCAGGGCAGTTTGCAGTTGTCGTTCAATGACCCTCATGCTGGACGATGAGCAAAAGATGCTAAAGTCGTCAACATAGAGGGCATTGCCTACAGTCGGAGGAAGTTGCCGTGTAATGGAATTTATCTTGACAGCGAAAAGCGTAACACTCAGGACGCAGCCTTGTGGCACCCCCTGTTCTTGGGGGAAAGGCCGCGATAGAGTGTTGCCGACACGAACTCGAAAAATACGAGAAGATAAAAAGTTTGCAATGAAGATCGGCATGTGACCTCGCAAGCCGAAGCTGTGAAGGTCACGAAGAATGCCGAATCTCCATGCCGTGTCGTACGCTTTTTTGATGTCGAAGAAAATGGACACCAGGTGCTCTCGACGTAAAAAAGAATTCCTGATCGCCGATTCGAGGCGGATCAGGTGGTCTAAAGTAGACCGGTGCCTGCGAAAGCCACACTGGGTGTTGGAAAGAAGGCCGTGATGTTCCAAATACCAGGCCAGCCTGGTATTTACCATCCTTTCCAACACCTTGCAGACGCAGCTCGTCAACGCAATTGGACGATAATTCGAAGGAATCTTGGGATCTTTTCCTGGCTTAGGGAAGGCCAAGACGATGGCCTCCCGCCAGGAGTCCGGAAACTGCTCCTCGATGAAAATACGGTTGAAGAGGCGGAGCAGTCGATCCTTACTCGATGGTGAGAGATGTTGGAGCATGGCATAATGGACATTGTCTGGCCCCACAGCAGATGCACGAGAAGTGTGCAGAGCACGGCGAAGCTCCTCCGCTGTGAATGGCCTGTTGTAAGACTCCAGGCCATTCGAATGGAAGGACAGCGGAGAGCGTTCGGCCCTGCTCTTCTGGGCCAGAAACTCGGGGGAGTACGAGGAAGAGGAGGAGATGGAGGAGAATGACTCCCCCAGAGTGTCGGCAATTGCACGAGGATCAGCAATTGCCTGTCCATTGTGCTCCAGGATCGAAAATGAGTGGGACGTGTACTTCCCACCCATCTTCCGGACCTTATCCCACACAACCTTAGAACTGGTCGTGCGGGTGATAGAAGATGTATATTTCATCCAAGATTCCTTCTGGCTCTGGCGCCGGACGAAACGGGCTTTCGCCCTGGCGCGTTTGAATGCTTCGAGGTTGGGGGATGACGGATATCTCCGAAACACCCCCCAAGCCTTGTTCTGAGCCTTACGAGCTGCGGTGCAGTCGGGATTCCACCACGGTTTTGGGAACCGTGGAAACCGAGTCGAGGTCTGAGGAATAGTAGAGGCAGCTGCATGGACGATACAGTCCGTCAACTCCGCCACTGCGACATTGATGGGCTCCTGGCTGACAGAGTGCTCATCGAGCTCAGACAAGAGCTCGAAGCCACTCCAATCAGCCCGATCAAGCCTCCACCGGGAGACACGCGAAGGGCTGCAAGGCCCCCCACGAGAGATGGTACACACCACGGGGAGGTGATCGCTTCCATATGGATTGTCCTCGACCTCCCATGTAAAGAGTGGAAGGATCGAGGAGGAGCAGATGGTGAGGTCAATGGCAGTGAAAGAGCGGGTTGGGGAATGAAAGTAAGTACTGACACCGGTGTTCAAGAGGGTTTGTTTGTTTGTTTGTTTGTTTGTTTGGGGTTTTTTTGGCGCAAGAGCAACAGGGCTATATTGCGCCAAACAAAAGGATATAAATTGATAAAAGTCATTTGAACCCACAACCAAAGTTAAAAACACACAGAATCATAACAAGAAAGATAAGTAAAAGCACGTGTAAAATCGACAATAAAATGGGTGTATAGGACCCAGTAAAAAACAGAAACAAGCGTAAAATCAAAGTAACAAAGTAAAAAGGTTAATAAACGCATAAAATATCCAGTAAAACGTAAAAAGTCAACAATAAGAAGGGGTGTATAGGACCCATGTAAAAAAACAGGTAAAAATCCACTAAAAAGAGAAAATTCATAAACGTGTATAATATCCGGTAAAGCGTAAAAATTCGAAAACAGTAGTTAAAAGTGAATCATCGGATAAAAGATGTCCGAGTGTAAGGGGCTCGGACGTAAAATTGTGAAAGGTAAAAAACAAACGTCGTTCAAGGTTAAAAGCTGGACAAGAAATTAAAATATGTTTAACTGTTAAAATGGTGTCACAAAACTCGCACTTAGGTACTGCGTCCGCCTTAAGTAGAAAAGAGTGAGTTAAAAACGAGTGACCTAAGCGGAGCCGAGCAAGGACAACTTCCTCCTTACGATTCCTGCGAAAACAAGACTGCCACGGTTTGACAATGGGCTTGATCTCGAAGAGCTTGTTAGCAACCTGTTCAGACCAAGATCTCTGCCACTGTGCCCGGAGCTCGATGGTGAAACGCTGCCGGAAATCCACATATGGAACCGGCAACGGAGAGTCGGACAGGGGCGTGGCGGACTTGGCAGCAGCATCTGCCAAGTCATTGCCCCTGATCCCGACATGACCGGGCACCCAACAGAAGAGAATCGTGGTGGTGGCTGCCAGATGATGGAGCTGCTGGCGGATCTTGGAGAGAACAGGGTGAGGCCGATGCCTCACTGAGATCAAAGCCTGTAGCGAGCTAAGCGAGTCGGTGTAAAGCACACACCGACGATGATGCTTAGCTGCTATATGGTCCAAGGCAATGCTGATAGCATGCAACTCAGCAGTGAAGATGGAACACTGCTGTGGGATCTGGTCTGCAATGATTACATCACAGCAGACCATGGCTGATCCCACTGAAGTGCCGGACTTCGAGCCATCTGTGAAGACAGGCAAGAAGTCCGGGTGCACAGCACGATGGCTGGCAAAGAGTTGCCGGTACACACAGTCGGGTGTAAAGGCCTTCCCCGTCCTGCACAGGGAAAAATCGCAGGAAGGGGAAACAGCGAGCCAAGGTGGAAGTGGCTCAGCTGTCGACTGTGCGATGCTATCGAGACTGGTGTTGATGTCTCGCAGGTAACCTCGGACACGCAAACCGAAAGGACGAATGGCAGTCGGCCGATTCTGGTATAACATTTCCCACCTGGGACTGAAAACGCAGTCCCAAGTGGGATGGCCTGGCAGGGATCGCAATTTTGAAGCATACTGCAGGGACAACTGCTGACGGCGAATAGATAAAGATGGTTCATCGGTCTCAACGTAGAGACTCTGGACCGGTGAAGTGCGGAAGGCCCCCGTGCACACACGGAGGGCCTGATGATGGAGGGGGTCCAGCACCTTCACCACCGAATCCCGGGCGGAGTCATACACCTGGGATCCGTAGTCCAGTTTCGACCGGACAAGTGCACGGTAAAGGCGGAGCAAAGAACATCGGTCCGCCCCCCAAGAGAGGGAGGAGAGGACCTTGATGATGTTCAATGCCCGCGTGCACTTGGACCTGAGATGTCGAATATGTGGTAAAAAGGTCAATTTCCGGTCGAAGATGAGACCGAGAAACTTGGTCTCCGCCACAACTGGAATGATGTTACCCCCGAGCCGCAGCTCGGGGTCCAGATGAAGATTACGCTTGCGGCAAAAGTGCACGCAAGCGGTCTTCTGTGGGGAGAACCGGAACCCATTGGCCGTCGCCCAAACCGAGAGATTGTTCAGGGCAGTTTGCAGTTGTCGTTCAATGACCCTCATGCTGGACGATGAGCAAAAGATGCTAAAGTCATCAACATAGAGGGCATTGCCTACAGTCGGAGGAAGTTGCCGTGTAATGGAATTTATCTTGACAGCGAAAAGCGTAACACTCATGACGCAGCCTTGTGGCACCCCCTGTTCTTGGGGGAAAGGCCGCGATAGAGTGTTGCCGACACGAACTCGAAAAATACGAGAAGATAAAAAGTTTGCAATGAAGATCGGCATGTGACCTCGCAAGCCGAAGCTGTGAAGGTCACGAAGAATGCCGAATCTCCATGCCGTGTCGTACGCTTTTTCCATGTCGAAGAAAACTGACACCAGGTGCTCTCGACGTAAAAAAGAATTCCTGATCGCCGATTCGAGG
Organism: Ryuthela nishihirai; assembly: GCA_038380435.1. NCBI lineage: Eukaryota > Metazoa > Arthropoda > Arachnida > Araneae > Heptathelidae > Ryuthela > Ryuthela nishihirai. The sequence continues at coordinate 1,603,695 of JAWZYU010000017.1, forward strand.
CGGATCAGGTGGTCTAAAGTAGACCGGTGCCTGCGAAAGCCACACTGGGTGTTGGAAAGAAGGCCGTGATGTTCCAAATACCAGGCCAGCCTGGTATTTACCATCCTTTCCAACACCTTGCAGACGCAGCTCGTCAACGCAATTGGACGATAATTTGAAGGAATCTTGGGATCTTTGCCTGGCTTAGGAAAGGCCAAGACGATGGCCTCCCGCCAGGAGTCCGGAAACTGCTCCTCGATGAAAATACGGTTGAAGAGTCGGAGCAGTCGATCCTTACTCGATGGTGAGAGATGTTGGAGCATGGCATAATGGACATTGTCTGGCCCCACAGCAGATGCACGAGAAGTGTGCAGAGCACGGCGAAGCTCCTCCGCTGTGAATGGCCTGTTGTAAGACTCCAGGCCATTCGAATGGAAGGACAGCAGAGAGCGCTCGGCCCTGCTCTTCTGGGCCAGAAACTCGGGGGAGTAGGAGGAGAGAGAAGAGATGGTGGAAAATGACTCCCCCAGAACGTCGGCAATTGCTCGAGGATCAGCAATTGCCTGTCCATTGTGCTCCAGGATCGATAATGAGTGTGACGTGTACTTCCCACCCATCTTCCGGACCTTATCCCACACGACCTTAGAACTGGTCGTGCGGGTGATAGAAGATGTATATTTCATCCAAGATTCCTTCTGGCTCTGGCGCCGGACGAAACGGGCTTTCGCCCTGGCGCGTTTGAATGCTTCGAGGTTGGGGGACGTCGGATATCTCCGAAACACCCCCCAAGCCTTGTTCTGAGCCTTACGAGCTGCGGTGCAGTCGGGATTCCACCACGGTTTTGGGAACCGTGGAAACCGAGTCGACGTCTGAGGAATAGTAGAGGCAGCTGCATGGACGATGCAGTCCGTCAACTCCGCCACTGCGACATTGATGGGCTCCTGGCTGACAGAGTGCTCATCGAGCTCAGACAAGAGCTCGAAGCCACTCCAATCAGCCCGATCAAGCCTCCACCGGGAGACACGCGAAGGGCTGCAAGGCCCCCCACGAGAGATGGTACACACCACGGGGAGGTGATCGCTTCCGTAGGGATTGTCCTCGACCTCCCATGTAAAGAGTGGAAGGATCGAGGAGGAGCAGATGGTGAGGTCAATGGCAGTGAATGTGCGGGGTGGGGTGTGAAAGTAGGTACTGACACCGGTGTTCAACAGGGAGAGAGAAGGATCCCGGAGCCACTGCTCCAGGACCCGGTCCCTCCCGTTGGTGTCAGCACTGCCCCAGAGCGGACTGTGGCCGTTGAAGTCCCCCATGATGAGGAAGGGGGACGGCAGCTGCGAGACGAGGTCATCAAGGTCATCCCGGAAAATGACGCTTCCGGGCGGGAGATAGACAGAACAGACAGTCAACGAAAATCCCACAAAGAGGCGGATGGCAACCGCCTCTAAGTTCGCAGTAAGGGGAATGACCTGGAATGGGGAGTGGTTGCTCACGAGGATGGCAACACCTCCGTGAGCTGGACCATCTCCATCCCAGTCCCGGCGAACGAGAGAAAAGTGCCGGATAGTGGGATTGTTGGCTGTCTGCAAGAATGTCTCCTGAAGGCACACGCATAGGGGTTCGTGTGCCCTCAGGAGGACCTTGATGTCGTCAATATTCCTCTGGAATCCACGACAGTTCCATTGAAGGAGTGTGGCCATCTCAGGTCTTGGAAGAAGTGGCGGACGACTTACGATTTATTTCAACCGTCGCCAGCGACGGTTTTGGAAAATTAGGGCGGTCCGTGTCCATGTCTTCGGAGTCGTCCGAGCAACATGGATCAGAGACCGCCGAACGCGAAGGAGGTAAAATTTTCTTTTTGGGCCCCGGTGGGGGCCCCTTGGGTTTTGTAGGTCTTGCTGTCTGTGGGCGGGGTGGAGGGGGCCTTCCGGAGGTGGAAGTAGAAGGCACAGACACAGGAATAGAAACCGGTGTCGATGTCGAGATTGACACCGACGTCGGCTTCGCCTGCGTCAAGAAGTACCTAGCAGCAGGCGAGAAAGATTCAGCTGGTGGAACGCTGATGTCGGTCTGCACCGCCACGGAAGCCATCGGAATGACGGGCTTTCCGACGACCGCACCGGCATAGGAGACCTTGCCAGGTGGGGAAGGCGGTGCAGCGAGCTTTCTCGCCTCTGGATAGCTGATGTTGTGGAGGGTCTTCAGGCGTTGTACCTCTTTCTCCTCCAGCCACTTCGGACAGTCGCGGGAGTACGCCGGATGTTCACCACGGCAGTTGACACAGCATGCCTTTTCTGCTGTGCAGTCAGGTTCCAGATGATCCTGACTGCCACAACGAGCACAGGTGGGCTTGCCCCGGCATGCGGTGCGGGCATGGCCAAACCTCTGGCATTGAAAGCAACGCAGAGGATTGGGGATAAATGGCCGCAACTCGCAGTGTAAGTATCCTGCCTTGATGGAAGTAGGCAGGCGTGGTGTGTTGAAAGTTAGAATAAGTACCCGGCTGGGTTCTAACTTTCCATTACGGCGTGACGAAACCCGGTGGACTGCGATCACTCCTTGGGCTGAAAGCTCCGAGAGGATTTCCTCCTCAGAAACCTTGAGGAGGCCCCACTCGGAGATCACACCCCGGGAGGAATTGAGCGTCTTGTGCGGAGTGACTTCGACTGCCACTCCACCAATCGCTGTAACCTTTAACAGAAGCTCCGAATGTTTGGAGCATGCAGTCTCCACCTGCAAGTCACCGGATCTTAGGCGCTTGACAGATTTCGGCTCTCCCGCAAGACCTTGTAAACCCTTGTTGATAAAAAAGGGGGACATGTCCCCAAGTACCTGATCACCCGTAGAGTGGATGATCAGGAACTTTGGAGACGGAGACACACACGAAGACGAAGGCAAAGACAAAGAATTTGGGGGTTCATGGCGAGCCCTCTTGGCGGCATTGACCGATGAATTTTGAGTTGTGGAACTCATGTTTGTTTTAGAAAATTCAGTGCCCGTTGTCCCCACCCACCATGGAGTCCAACAAGGGGACGCCCAGTCGGGCGCCAGGGCTGCCCGGGCACCATACCCATACAGGCAGTGAGCCAAGCCCGCACAACAAAACAAAAAGAAAAGAAAAAGAGAAGTGGCGGGAAACTCGTCGGAGTTCCCACAAAAGAAAAGAAGCAACAAAGCAATAAAGTGTGAGGCAAGAGCTGGCCACACAAAAGAAAGAAAACTACAAAATTAGTAAATGTGTGTGGAAACTCGCAAACCGTTGTCCGGACAGTGGACAAGGTTACTCACCGATCTGCATAGTTGACCCTAGCAGGTTGGTTGGTTGGTTGTTTAGGGTTTAATGGCGCATTAGCAACTGAGGCTATAATGCGCCAAACGAATGTCCAAGATGTAAAAAGATAAAAGTCATGGAACCCTCAACCAATTTTTAAAAATAAACTAGAAATTTAACGAGATAAATGTAGAATAATAAAATAACAAGCAGTGAGTAACAATAAACAAATGTAGAAATATTTTGTAAAAATAAAAGTAACCAGGTGTAAACAATCAATAGAGTAAAATTATAGACGAGTAAAATAACCTGTAAATTGTAAAAGTTGAAACACAGCGTTAAAACAACAATGATCAGCTAACAAATGTCCGAGTGTAAGAGGCTCGGACGTAAAATCATGAAAATTAAAAAACAAACGCCGTTCAAAGTTAAAACATGGACACGATATTAAAATGTGTTTGATGGTTAAAATGGTGTCACAAAACTCACACTTAGGTATGTCGTCCGCCCGTAAGAGAAACGAATGTGTAATAAACGAATGACCTAAGCGGAGCCGAGCAAGTACAACTTCCTCCTTGCGATTCCTGCGGTAACAAGACTGCCATGGTTTGATGATAGGTTTGATCTCAAAGAGCTTGTTCGTAAGCTGTTCCGACCAAGATCTCTGCCACCGTGCCCGGAGCTCGATGGTAAAACGCTGCCGGAAATCCAGATATGGAACCGGCAACGGAGAGTCGGACAGGGGCGTGGCTGACTTGGCAGCAGCATCTGCCAAGTCATTGCCCCTGATCCCGACATGACCGGGCACCCAACAGAAGAGAATCGTGGTGGTGGCTGCCAGACGATGGAGCTGCTGGCGGATCTTGGAGAGAACAGGGTGAGGCCGATGCCTCACCGAGATCAAAGCCTGTAGTGAGCTAAGCGAGTCGGTGTAAAGCACACACCGACGATGATGCTTAGTCGCCACGTGGTCCAAGGCGAGGCTGATAGCGTGCAACTCTGCAGTGAAGATGGAACACTGCAGTGGGATATGGTCTGCAATGATTACATCACAGCAGACCATGGCTGATCCCACCGAAGTGCCGGACTTCGAGCCATCTGTAAAGACAGGCAAGAAGTCCGGGTGCTCAGCACGATGGCTGGCAAAGAGTTGCCGGTACACACAGTAGGGTGTAAAGGCCTTCCCCGTCCTCCACAAGGAAAAATCACAGGAAGGGGAAACAGCGAGCCATGGTGGAAGTGGCTCAGCTGTCGACTGTGCAACGCTATCGAGACTGGTGTTGATGTCTCTGAGGTAGCCTCGGACTCGCAAACCAAATGGACGAATGGCAGTCGGCCGATGAGTGTAAAGCATTTCCCACTTCGGACTGAAAACGCAGTCCCAAGTGGGATGGCCAGGCAGGGATCGCAATTTAGAAGCATATTGTAGGGACAACTGCTGACGGCGAACAGATAAAGATGGTTCGTCGGTCTCAACGTAAAGACTCTGGACCGGTGAGGTGCGGAAGGCTCCCGTGCAAACACGGAGGGCCTGATGATGGAGGGGGTCCAGCACCTTCACCACCGAATCCCGGGCCGAGTCGTACACCTGGGATCCGTAGTCCAGTTTCGATCGGACAAGTGCACGGTAGAGGCGGAGCAAAGAACATCGGTTGGTTGGTTGGTTGTTTTGGGTTTTATGGCGCATCGGCGACTAGGCCATAATGCGCCAAACAAAAGACAATATAAAAGATAAAAGACATGTAAACCCGCAACCACATTTAAAAGAAATTAGCAAAATTGTAAAAAGGTAAAACAACAAAGAACAAGTGTAAAAATACAACAGAAAACAATAGAATACCAGGTGTAAATGACCTGGGATACACAAACAATGTATAAGGTAGTATAATCATAGATGTAAAAAGCTGAAGAGTAAAAACTATATGCGATTAAAAAATCCAGTAAATCGTAAAAATTGAAAGAGAGAGGTAAAAGTACAATGGTCGGATAAAAGATGTCCGAGTGTAAGGGGCTCGGACGTAAAATCATGAAAGTTAAAAAACATACGTCTTTCAAAGGTAAAACAACAGCAATCAATTAAAATGTGTTTAATTGTTAAAATGGTGTCACAAAACTCGCACTTGGGTTCGTCGTCCGCCCGTAAAAGAAACGAATGAGTAATAAACGAATGACCCAAGCGGAGCCGAGCAAGTACAACTTCCTCCTTGCGATTCCTGCGGTAACAAGACTGCCATGGTTTGACGATAGGTTTGATCTCAAAGAGCTTGTTTGTAAGCTGTTCTGACCAAGATCTCTGCCACTGTGCCCGGAGCTCGGTGGTAAAACGTTGCCGGAAATCCAGATAGGGAACCGGCAACGGAGAGTCGGACAGGGGCGTGGCTGACTTGGCAGCAGCATCTGCCAAGTCGTTGCCCCTAATCCCGACGTGACCGGGCACCCAACAGAAATGGATGGTGGTGGTGGCTGCCAGACGATGTAGTTGCTGGCGGATCTTAGTAAGAACAGGGTGAGGCCGATGCCTCACCGAGATCAAAGCCTGTAGCGAGCTAAGCGAGTCGGTGTAAAGCACACACCGACGATGATGCTTAGTCGCCACGTGGTCCAAGGCGAGGCTGATAGCGTGCAACTCTGCGGTGAAGATGGAACACTGCAGTGGGATCTGGTCTGCAATGATTACATCACAGCAGACCATGGCTGATCCCACCGAAGTGCCGGACTTCGAGCCATCTGTAAAGACAGGCAAGAAGTCCGGGTGCTCAGCACGATGGCTGGCAAAGAGTTGCCGGTACACACAGTCGGATGTAAAGGCCTTCCCCATCCTGCACAGGGAAAAATCGCAGGAAGGGGAAACAGCGAGCCAAGGTGGAAGTGGCTCAGCTGTCGACTGTGCAACGCTATCGAGACTGGTGTTGATGTCTCTGAGGTAGCCTCGGACTCGCAAACCAAAAGGACGAATGGCAGTCGGCCGATTATTGTAAAGCATTTCCCACTTCGGACTGAAAACGCAGTCCCAAGTGGGATGGCCAGGCAGGGATCGCAATTTAGAAGCATACTGTAGGGACAACTGCTGACGGCGAAGAGATAAAGAAGGTTCGTCGGTCTCAACGTAAAGACTCTGGACCGGTGAGGTGCGGAAGGCTCCCGTGCAAACACGGAGAGCCTGGTGATGGAGGGGATCCAGCACCTTCACCACCGAATCCCGGGCCGAGTCGTACACCTGGGATCCGTAGTCCAGTTTCGATCGGACAAGTGCACGGTACAGGCGGAGCAAAGAACATCGGTCCGCCCCCCAAGAGAGGGAGGAGAGGACCTTGACGATGTTCAATGCCCGCGTGCACTTGGACCTGAGATGACGTATGTGTGGTAAAAAGGTCAATTTCCGATCGAATATGAGACCGAGAAACTTGGTCTCCGCCACAACTGGAATGATGTTACCCCCGAGCCGCAGCTCGGGATCCAGATGAAGATTACGCTTGTGGCAAAAGTGCACACAAGCGGTCTTCTGTGGGGAGAACCGAAACCCGTTTGCCGTCGCCCAAACCGAAAGATTGTTCAGGGCAATTTGCAGTTGTCTTTCAATGACCCTCATGCTGGACGAAGAGCAAAAGATGCTAAAGTCATCAACATAGAGGGCATTGCCTACTGATGGAGGAAGTTGTCTAGTAATAGAATTAATCTTGACAGCGAAAAGCGTAACACTCAGAACGCAGCCTTGTGGCACCCCCTGTTCTTGGGGGTACGGCCGCGACAGAGTGTTACCGACACGGACATGAAAAGAGCGTGTCGATAAGAAGTTGGAGATGAAGATCGGCATGTGACCTCTCAAGCCGAAACTGTGGAGGTCACGAAGAATGCCGAATCTCCAAGCCGTGTCGTACGCTTTTTCGATGTCGAAGAAAATTGACACCAGGTGCTCTCTTCTTAAAAATGAATTTCTGATAGCCGATTCAAGGCGTATCAGATGGTCAAGAGTTGACCGTTGCCTGCGAAAGCCACACTGGGTGTTGGAAAGAAGGTTGTGATGTTCTAAATACCAGATGAGTCTGGCATTTACCATTCTTTCCAACACCTTGCACACGCAGCTCGTCAATGCGATTGGACGATAATTGGAAGGAATCTTGGGATCTTTGCCTGGCTTGGGGAAGGCCAAGACGATGGCCTCCCGCCAGGAGTCCGGAAACTGCTCCTCGAGAAAAATGCGATTGAAGAGATGGAGCAGCCGATCCTTACTCGATGGTGAAAGATGTTGGAGCATGGCATAATGGACATTGTCCGGCCCTACAGCAGAGGCACGAGAAGAGTGCAGAGCAAGGCGAAGCTCCTCCGCTGTGAATGGCCTGTTGTAAGGCTCCAGGCCATTCGAGTGGAAAGACAGCGGAGAGCGTTCCGCCCTGCCCTTCTGGGCCAGAAACTCGGGGGAGTAAGAAGAAGAAGAAGAGATGGAGGAGAACGACTCCCCCAGAGTGTCGGCAATTGCTTTGGGATCAGCAATTGCCTGTCCATTGTGCTCCAGGATCGATAACGAGTGGGACGTGTAGTTCCCACTCATCTTCCGGACTTTATCCCACACGACCTTAGAACTAGTCGTGCGGGTGATAGAAGATGTATACTTGATCCAAGATTCCTTCTGGCTCTGGCGTCGGACGAAACGAGCTTTCGCCCTGGCGCGTTTGAAATGTTCGAGGTTGGGGGTTGTCAGATATCTCCGAAACACCCCACAAGCCTTGTTCTGAGCCTTACGAGCTGCGGTGCAATCTGGATTCCACCACGGTTTCGGAAAGCGGGGAAACCGTGTAGAAGTTTGAGGAATTGTTGATGCAGCTGCATCTACGATATAGTCCGTTATCTCCGCTACTGCCACATTGATTGGCTCCTGGCTGACAGAGTGGTCATCGAGCTCAGAGAGCAGGTCGAAACCACCCCAGTCAGCCCGATCGAGCCTCCACCGCGAGACGCGTGAAGGGCTGCAAGGCCCCCCACGGGAGATGGTGCACACCACGGGGAGGTGATCGCTTCCATAAGGGTTGTCCTCGACCTCCCATGTAAAGAGTGGAAGGATCGAGGAGGAGCAGATGGTGAGATCAATGGCAGTGAAAGAGCGGGTTGGGGAGTGAAAGTAAGTACTGACACCGGTGTTCAACAGGGAGAGAGAAGGATCCAGGAGCCACTGCTCCAGGACCCCGCCCCTCCCGTTGGTGTCAGCACTGCCCCATAGTGGACTGTGTCCGTTGAGGTCCCCCATAATGAGGAAGGGGGACGGCAGCTGCGAGACGAGATCATCAAGGTCTTCCTGGAAGACGATGCTCCCAGGTGGAAGATATACAGAGCAGACAGTCAGCGAGAACCCCACGAAGAGACGGATGGCTACCGCCTCTAAGTTGGTGGTGAGGGGTACGACCTGGAATGGAGAATGGTTGCTCACGAGGATGGCGACACCCCCGCGAGCTGGACCATCTCCATCGCGGTCCCGGCGAACTAGTGAAAAGTGCCGGATCGTGGGATCTGTGACTGGCTGCAAGTACGTCTCCTGCAGGCACACACAGATGGGCTGGTGCGCCTGAAGGAGGGCCTTGATGTCGTCAAGATTCCTCTGGAATCCACGACAATTCCATTGTAGGAGTGTGGCCATCTCAGGACTTAGAAGAGTGGGCGGACGACGTGTTTCTATTCAACTTAACCGCCGCGGAGGACGGTTTAGTGAATAGGGGGCGGTCGGTATCCATGTCCTCGGAATCGTCCGAGGGGCATGGATCGGTGACCGCCCTTTGCGGTGCTGTTATTTTCTTTTTTGGCCCCGGTGGGGGCCCCTTCGGTTTGGAAGGTCTTGCTGTCTGAGGACGGGAGGGAGGAGGCCTTCCGGTGGAGGTGGAAGGCTGAGCTGCAGGAATGGAAACCGGGGTTGATGTCGAAGTCGACACCACCCTCGGTCTCGCCTGCGTGAGGAGGTACTTCGCAGCTGGCGAGAAAGACTCAGTAGGTGGTACACTGATGTCAGTCTGCACCGCAACCGAAGTCATTGGAACGATGGGCTTTCCAATGACTGCACTGGCATAGGAAACCTTGCCAGGCGGGGCGGGCGGTGCAGCAAGCTTTCTCGCTTCAGCATACGAGATGTTGTTGATGACTTTGAGGCGTTGTACCTCCTTTTCCTCCTTCCACTTCGGACAGTCGCGGGAGTACGCCGGATGTTCGCCACTGCAGTTCACACAGCATGCCTTTTCTGCTGTGCAGTCAGGATCTAGATGATCCTTACTGCCACAGCGAGCACAGGTGGGCTTGCCCCTGCATGCTGTGCGGGCATGACCGTATATCTGACACTGAAAACAGCGCAGAGGGTTCGGTATATACGGCCGTACCTCACAATGTAAGTAACCTGCCTTGATGGAAGAAGGCAGGCGTGGCGTGTTGAATGTCATGATTAGCACCCGAGTGGGTGTTAATTTCCCATCACGGCGTGTTGAAACCCGGTGGACCGCTGTTACTCCTTGAGGTGTGAGCTCCGAGAGGATCTCCTCCTCAGTGACTTTGAGGAGGCCCCACTCGGTGATCACACCCCGAGAGGAATTCAAAGTTTTATGGGGAGTGACTTCGACAGCCACCCCACCAATTTCTTTGACTTTCAGGAGTAGTTCTGAGTGCTTTGAACAAGCGGTCTCTACTTGTAAGTCGCCAGATCGTAAGCGCTTTACGGATTTCTGTTCTCCCGCAAGACCTTTCAAACCTTTATTAACGAAAAAAGGGGACATGTCCCCAAGTACCTGATCACCCGTGGAGTGGATGATCAGGAACTTTGGGAACGAAGACACAGACACAGAAGACGACGGCAGAGATAACGTAGACAATGAGGAAGATGGGGGCTCACGTCGAGCCCTCTTGTTGGCGACGATCGCATTATTTTCTTCACTCTCTCTCATGATTTTTGTTGTGTGGTTCAGTGCCCGCTGTCCCCACCCTCCACGGAGCCCAACAAGGGGACGCCCAGTCGGGCGCCAGGGCTACGCAGGCACTATACCCACACAGACAGTGAGCCAAGCCCTCACAAATAAATAGAAGGAAAATAAAAAGAGAAATGTGCAGAACAAAAACGTTCTACACAAATAAAACAAAGCGTAAAATAAGAAAATTGTGAATGGCCAAACTGGCCTCACAAAGAAAAGATAACGACAAAATGAAAATAAGTTGTGAGGAAACTTGTAAACCTGTACCCGGACCGTGGGCAAGGTTACTCACCGCTCTGCACGGTTGACCCTAGCAGGACCTGCCCACCAGCCGATTGCTCCTGGGGGGGCCACCCCAGGAGCTCCCGTTTACCGGAAGCAGAGGCCAAAGCAGTGTATAGCAGAGGCCCCGGAATCCGCTGCCCAGCCCCGCGACGGACAGGCTCCCCAATGGCAAGACGGCCAATGGGTTTGGTTTGGTTTGGTTGTTTGGGGTTTATTGGCGCAACAGCAACTAAGGCTATATTGCGCCAAACAAATGATAAAAAGGGATAAAAGTCTCATAACCCACAACCAAAGTTAAAATGAACACAAACAAAACGGCACATTTGGTTGGTTGTTTAGGGTTTTATGGCGCATCAGCATCTACGGCTATAATGCGCCAAACAAAAGTCCAAAAAGTAAAAAGATAAAAATCATGAAACCCTGAACCAGTATGTTAAAAGATAAAATACAAATGTAACAAGAAAAATGTAAAACAATAAAATACCACGTTGGGAATAACAGTTAACAAATGTAGAAATATGTTATAAAAAGAGATAAAAGTAACTAAGGTAAAGCAATCTGGGATAAATATATATATAAATATAAAGAGTAAAAACTATATGCGAGTAAAATAACCAGTATGTCTTAAAAATCTAAATACAGAGGTAAAAGAACAGTTATCAGATAACAAACGTCCGAGTGTAAGGGGCTCGGACGTAAAATCATGAAAATTAAAAAACAAACGCCGTTCAAAGTTAAAACATGGACATGATATTAAAATGTGTTTGATAGTTAAAAAGGTGTCACAAAACTCACACTTAGGTTCGTCGTCCGCCCGTAAAAGAAACGAATGAGTAATAAACGAATGCCCTAAGCGGAGCCGAGCAAGTACAACTTCCTCCTTGCGATTCCTGCGGTAACAAGACTGCCATGGTTTGATGATAGGCTTGATCTCAAAGAGCTTGTTCGTAAGCTGTTCCGACCAAGATCTCTGCCACCGTGCCCGGAGCTCGATGGTAAAACGCTGCCGGAAATCCAGATATGGAACCGGCAACGGAGAGTCGGACAGGGGCGTGGCTGACTTGGCAGCAGCATCTGCCAAGTCATTGCCCCTGATACCGACGTGACCGGGCACCCAACAGAAATGGATGGTGGTGGTGGCTGCCAGACGATGTAGCTGCTGGCGGATCTTAGTAAGAACAGGGTGAGGCCGATGCCTCACCGAGATCAAAGCCTGTAGCGAGCTAAGCGAGTCGGTGTAAAGCACACACCGACGATGATGCTTAGTCGCCACGTGGTCCAAGGCGAGGCTGATAGCGTGCAACTCTGCAGTGAAGATGGAACACTGCAGTGGGATCTGGTCTGCAATGATTACATCACAGCAGACCATGGCTGATCCCACCGAAGTGCCGGACTTCGAGCCATCTGTAAAGACAGGCAAGAAGTCCGGGTGCTCAGCACGATGGCTGGCAAAGAGTTGCCGGTACACACAGTCGGGTGTAAAGGCCTTCCCCGTCCTGCACAGGGAAAAATCGCAGGTAGGGGAAACAGCGAGCCATGGTGGAAGTGGCTCAGCTGTCGACTGTGCAACGCTATCGAGACTGGTGTTGATGTCTCTGAGGTAGCCTCGGACTCGCAAACCAAAAGGACGAATGGCAGTCGGCCGATTATTGTAAAGCATTTCCCACTTCGGACTGAAAACGCAGTCCCAAGTGGGATGGCCAGGCAGGGATCGCAATTTAGAAGCATATTGTAGGGACAACTGCTGACGGCGAAGAGATAAAGAAGGTTCGTCGGTCTCAACGTAAAGACTCTGGACCGGTGAGGTGCGGAAGGCTCCCGTGCAAACACGGAGAGCCTGATGATGGAGGGGGTCCAGCACCTTCACCACCGAATCCCGGGCCGAGTCGTACACCTGGGATCCGTAGTCCAGTTTCGATCGGACAAGTGCACGGTACAGGCGGAGCAAAGAACATCGGTCCGCCCCCCAAGAAAGGGAGGAGAGGACCTTGACGATGTTCAATGCCCGCGTGCACTTGGACCTGAGATGACGTATGTGTGGTAAAAAGGTCAATTTCCGATCGAATATGAGACCGAGAAACTTGGTCTCCGCCACAACTGGAATGATGTTACCCCCGAGCCGCAGCTCGGGATCCAGGTGAAGATTACGCTTGTGGCAAAAGTGCACACAAGCGGTCTTCTGTGGGGAGAACCGAAACCCGTTTGCCGTCGCCCAAACCGAAAGATTGTTCAGGGCAATTTGCAGTTGTCTTTCAATGACCCTCATGCTGGAAGATGAGCAAAAGATGCTAAAGTCATCAACATAGAGGGCATTGCCTACGGATGGAGGAAGTTGTCTAGTTATGGAATTAATCTTGACAGCGAAAAGCGTAACACTCAGAACGCAGCCTTGTGGCACCCCCTGTTCTTGGGGGTACGGCCGCGACAGAGTGTTACCGACACGGACACGAAAAGAGCGTGTCGATAAGAAGTTGGAGATGAAGATCGGCATGTGACCTCTCAAGCCGAAGCTGTGGAGGTCACGAAGAATGCCGAATCTCCAAGCCGTGTCGTACGCTTTTTCGATGTCGAAGAAAATTGACACCAGGTGCTCTCTACGTAAAAAAGAATTCCTGATAGCCGATTCGAGGCGTATCAGGTGGTCAAGAGTTGACCGTTGCCTGCGAAAGCCACACTGGGTGTTGGAAAGAAGGTTGTGGTGTTCTAAATACCAGATGAGTCTGGCATTTACCATTCTTTCCAACACCTTGCACACGCAGCTCGTCAATGCGATGGGACGATAATTAGAAGGAATCTTGGGATCTTTCCCTGGCTTGGGGAAGGCCAAGACGATGGCCTCCCGCCAGGAGTTCGGAAACTGCTCCTCGAGAAAAATGCGATTGAAGAGATGGAGCAGCCGATCCTTACTCGATGGTGAAAGATGTTGGAGCATGGCATAATGGACATTGTCCGGCCCTACAGCAGAGGCACGAGAAGAGTGCAGAGCAAGGCGATGCTCCTCCGCTGTGAATGGCCTGTTGTAAGGCTCCAGGCCATTCGAGTGGAAAGACAGCGGAGAGCGCTCCGCCCTGCCCTTCTGGGCCAGAAACTCGGGGGAGTAAGAGGAAGACGAAGAGATGGAGGAGAACGACTCCCCCAGAGTGTCGGCAATTGCTTTGGGATCAGCAATTGCCTGTCCATTGTGCTCCAGGATCGATAACGAGTGGGACGTGTAGTTCCCACTCATCTTCCGGACTTTATCCCACACGACCTTAGAACTAGTCGTGCGGGTGATGGATGACGTATACTTGATCCAAGATTCCTTCTGGCTCTGGCGTCGGACGAAACGTGCTTTCGCCCTGGCACGTTTGAAATTTTCAAGGTTGGGGGACGTCGGATATCTCCGAAACACCCCCCAAGCCTTGTTCTGAGCCTTACGAGCTGCGGTGCATTCTGGATTCCACCACGGTTTCGGAAAGCGAGGAAACCGTGTAGAAGTTTGAGGAATCGTTGATGCAGCTGCATCTACGATACAGTCCGTTATCTCCGCTACTGCCACACTGATTGGCTCCTGGCTGACAGAGTGGTCGTCGAGCTCAGAGAGCAGCTCGAAACCACCCCAGTCAGCCCGATCGAGCCTCCACCGTGAGACGCGTGAAGGGCTGCAAGGCCCCCCACGGGAGATGGTGCACACCACGGGGAGGTGATCGCTTCCGTACGGGTTGTCCTCGACCTCCCATGTAAAGAGTGGAAGGATCGAGGAGGAGCAGATGGTGAGGTCAATGGCAGTGAAAGTGCGGGTTGGGGAGTGAAAGTAAGTGCTGACACCGGTGTTCAACAGGGAGAGAGAAGGATCCAGGAGCCACTGCTCCAGGACCCCACCCCTCCCGTTGGTGTCAGCACTGCCCCAAAGTGGACTGTGTCCGTTGAGGTCCCCCATAATGAGGAAGGGGGACGGCAGCTGCGAGACGAGATCATCAAGGTCTTCCTGGAAGACGATGCTCCCAGGTGGAAGATATACAGAGCAGACAGTCAGCAAGAACCCCACGAAGAGACGGATGGCTACCGCCTCTAAGTTGATGGTGAGTGGTACGACCTGGAATGGAGAATGGTTGCTCACGAGGATGGCGACACCCCCGCGAGCTGGACCATCTCCATCCCGGTCCCGGCGAACTAGTGAAAAGTGCCGGATCGTGGGATCTGTGACTGGCTGCAAGTATGTCTCCTGCAGACACACACAGATGGGCTGGTGTGCCTGAAGGAGGGCCTTGATGTCGTCAAGATTCCTCTGGAATCCACGACAATTCCATTGTAGGAGTGTGGCCATCTCAGGACTTAGAAGAGTGGGCGGACGACGTGTTCCTATTCAACTTAACCGTCGCAGAGGACGGTTTAGTGAATAGGGGGCGGTCGGTATCCATGTCCTCGGAATCGTCCGAGGGGCATGGATCGGTGACCGCCCTTTGTGGTGCTGTTATTTTCTTTTTAGGCCCCGGTGGGGGCCCCTTTGGTTTGGAAGGTCTTGCTGTCTGAGGTCGGGAAGGAGGAGGCCTTCCGGTGGAGGTGGAAGGCTGAGCTGCAGGAATGGAAACCGGGGTTGATGTCGAAGTCGACACCACCCTCGGTCTCGCCTGCGTGAGGAGGTACTTCGCAGCTGGCGAGAAAGACTCAGTAGGTGGTACACTGATGTCTGTCTGCACCGCAACCGAAGTCATTGGAATAATGGGCTTTCCAATGACTGCACTGGCATAGGAAACCTTGCCAGGCGGGGCGGGCGGTGCAGCAAGCTTTCTCGCTTCAGCATATGAGATGTTGTTCATTACTTTGAGGCGTTGTACCTCCTTTTCCTCCTTCCACTTCGGACAGTCGCGGGAGTACGCCGGATGTTCGCCACTACAGTTCACACAGCATGCCTTTTCTGCTGTGCAGTCAGGATCGAGATGATCCTTACTGCCACAGCGAGCACAGGTGGGCTTGCCCCTGCATGCTGTGCGCGCATGACCGTATATCTGACACTGAAAACAGCGCAGAGGGTTTGGGATATACGGCCGAACCTCACAATGTAAGTAACCTGCCTTGATGGAAGAAGGCAGGCGTGGCGTGTTAAATGTCACAATCAACACCCTGGTGGGTGTCAATTTCCCATCACGGCGTGTCGAAACCCGGTGGACCGCTGTTACTCCTTGAGATGCGAGCCCCGATAGGATTTCCTCCTCAGTGACTTTGAGGAGGCCCCACTCGGTGATCACACCCCGAGAGGAATTCAAAGTTTTATGGGGAGTGACTTCGACAGCCACCCCACCAATATCTTTTACTTTCAGGAGCAGTTCGGAGTGTTTTGAACAAGCGGTCTCAACCTGCAAGTCGCCAGATCGTAAGCGCTTGACAGATTTCGGCTCTCCCGCAAGACCTTTTAAACCTTTGTTGACGAAAAAAGGGGACATGTCCCCAAGTACCTGATCACCCGTGGAGTGGATGATCAGGAACTTTGGGAACGAAGACACAGACACAGAAGACGACGGCAGAGATAACGTAGACGAGGAAGATGGGGGCTCACGTCGAGCCCTCTTGTTGGCGGCGATCGCATTATTTTCTTCATTCTCTCGCATGTTTGTTTTTGTGTGGTTCAGTGCCCGCTGTCCCCACCCTCCACGGAGCCCAACAAGGGGACGCCCAGTCGGGCGCCAGGGCTACGCAGGCACTATACCCACACAGACAGTGAGCCAAGCCCTCACAAAGAAATATAAGGAAAATAAAAAGAGAAATGTGCAGAATAAAACATTCTACACAAATCAAACAAAGCGTAAAATAAGAAAATTGTGACTGGCCAAACTGGCCGCACAAAGAAAGGATAACTACAAAACGAAAATAATCTGTGAGGAAACTTGTAAACCTGTACCCGGACCGTGGGCAAGGTTACTCACCGCTCTGCACGGTTGACCCTAGCAGGACCTGCCCACCAGCCGATTGCTCCTGGGGGGGCCACCCCAGGAGCTCCCGTTTACCGGAAGCAGAGGCCAAAGCAGTGTATAGCAGAGGCCCCGGAATCCGCTGCCCAGCCCCGCGACAGACAGGCTCCCCAATGGCAAGACGGCCAATGGGGACCACGCCAGTCATGAGCTGAGGAGAGAAGACGGGGACCCCCGAGCAACTACCAGGATCCTCCTTTCCCGGGACACGGGTCTCCGCGCACGGCAAACACGCGGGCGAGCGTTTAGGACCCTGCGAAGGTAACCGAGCCAGCGGGAACCTTCACAGGGTGGTCCCCCTCACCACGTACAGGCGCTCACACCGAGGGGGGGCCAATGGGGACCACGCCAGTCATGAGCTGAGGAGAGAAGACGGGGACCCCCGAGCAACTACCAGGATCCTCCTTTCCCGGGACACGGGTCTCCGCGCACGGCAAACACGCGGGCGAGCGTTTAGGACCCTGCGAAGGTAACCGAGCCAGCGGGAACCTTCACAGGGTGGTCCCCCTCACCGCGTACTATAATTTTATTAATTGTAGGAATTATTTTGGTGATGTGTATAGGATTTGTAGAATTATTCAATATCACATTACAGGAAAGACGGAATAAGAAATAATGCAATAGGAAATGATGCAATGTGATGTAGATAACCTTGGTCACGCATATAAAAGAGGAATGAGATCTGCTTACACTCTTGTACAAGCTACCTTATTGTGTGTCCAGGAGATATTGCCGAGTACTGCAGAGCAACTGGATAGACTGTAGCCCTCATTTACTACAACTGGATAGCTGACTGCTTTCTTCATTTGCTTCTCTCATTCGCATCATGTTTGCAGTTAGGAAAGATGACGATGAGATTATAATTCTTTTTTATTGTCGCTTTTGTAAATCTCACGTGAAAACTAGCAATGTAAAAAATTTAGTGGACCATTTAAATCACGGTTTAAAATGGTCCACTGCCATGCAAATATTAGGTCTTTATGCTACTAAATTTGGAATTTATGAAGATTTTATCTATGTGCTTCACTATATCTATAATCATTATAATTCTAATGAAAATAGTCCCACATGTACGAGAACGTGTAAATATTTATTTAAAAAATTCTTAGAATTTCCAACAGATAAGATTTTAAAATATGAAATGTATTTTAACATAATGCATTACTTTATTTTACACAAAAAGTGTTGTAAAATATATATGGATATAGAATATGTAGAAGATGTTTCCAAAATTAATTTTATAAATTTTTTAAAAATGTATGCTGCCAGATAATGCTATAAGATTGTGCTTTCTATTGGTTAACTGCATGCAGCAAGAGTCTATTGTGCTTTCCATTGATTGTTAACCGCATGCAGCAAGAGTCTATTGTGCTTGGTTGTTTTTAACTGCATGCAGCAAGTGTCTATTGTGCTTTCCATTGGTTGTTTTTAACCGCATGCAGCAAGAGTCTATTGGTTGTGTGCTACATTGTTTTTAACTGCATCTGTGCTACAAAAGCATCTGTGCTACAAAAGCATCAGTCACGAACAATTGTAAACGTATGTGTCTGTTGCATTATGTGCAAGATAATTTGGAGAACTGGATTTTTGATAAATGAGTATGTACTTTTTGCTTTTAACTGTATGTAAGAGCATCTGTTATGTGCTACAAAAGCATCAGTCACGATTGTAGAAGAAATTCGTATGTGTCTGTTGCATTACGTGCAATTTGGAGAACTGAATTTTTGATTATGATAAATGGGTATGCACATTATGTTACAACTCCTGTTCTGTATTAGGTTGCATAATAAAAAAACTTTTTTTAAACTTTGTCTTAGTAATCCGTTATGCTAAATAAGAAATGAGTCTAGTCCCTTGTACCTCTATCATTTGCGTTTTTTTTCAAAGATGTATCTGTATTTTTAAACAGATAATATTATGGGTCTTTGTTTACATAGGTAATCTGATGGGCATCAGTTTTTCAATAACAGTTCCCTCCATCCCGCCAGTTGCTACACCTACACCAAACGATCGGGTGTAACAATTAAATATTGATGGTTCTTGTTGCATTGTAACAGGTAATCTACAGTCACCCAATTTAGGTTGGGATTAGCCAAGAGTATCACAAAATATAAAATTTCCAAGAATGTTATCTCGTAATAAGTAGGTTTGATTAGCTGATTGAAAAAATTCTTAGCCATGGACTGAATTTTAAACACGATCTCATTGTAATGAGCTGGATCGATCAACAATAAATTAGAAGTGCAGATGGATAATTTATTAATCACCTTATTATCAGCTAGATCGTATAGAACGCCGTACTTTTTCTTGTTTCGAATCAGAATGCTAATGTATTTTTGCACCAATTGTTGAATGTTATAATCGTACACTAATTGTTTAGTCAAGTAATTGGCAAATGGTATATTGGGCACTTTCTTGTCGTCTACAACAATCGAACCTCGAATTTCACTAATTAGAAGATCGGTGAGTGTGTAACTATCCAAGGTCGTAGTAATATCGAAATATTTTTTTAAGTGAAAAGTTTGATTACAACACATATTTACTTTATTAGTATTAAGATTGCAATGGAAACGAGAAATGCGATTACAAAAGTCTTTAATCCTTTTCCCAGAAAACCACTTAAAAAATGCGATCCTACATTAAATATTTCGTGTCTGATGGTGTTGGCTAAATTGCCTAAGGCTTCTCCCACGGTTGCTTTGTCGCACTCGAGGTTTTGTTTATTAGATATTCTATCGCCTAAAAATTCGCGAGTACAATTTCTACAACAGGATTCCTCCTTGGATTCGTTGTAGCCCAGACAAATGTTTTCGCCAAAATTAAACGCGCATCTATTATTTCTGGTCGTTGCTTTGTTGCAGCAACTCAGATCGGATATCTTACATTTAACATTATCGGTTATTAGGAAACAGCCAGTGTTTTTATCGAGATATTTCAAGATGTAATCTGAGAGAAAGCCCGCAACTCCACCGGCCACTAAAACTTTGGGTGCGTATTTCATTACGTTTCTCGCAATGCCTCTGAATTTGGGGCTGGTTCGAATTAAAGTATTATAATCGTTTGTATTTTTTATGGGAAAATTAAAATCGTCCATGGTTTTAACTACCTTCGAATCTAGTTTTCCAACTGCCCCTTTCAAAAAGTCCTGAGCCTTAATATTGTTAATAAATGTCTTGTCACCAATTTTTGTTACCTTAAAGACCTTTTTCGGAAAAAGTATCTTTAAATATCTCGAAAGTTGAACGTTATTTGCAATTTTTAACAAACGAGTTGGAATTTTTGTCATCTTGTTTTTTTATATATAAAATTAAGGATGTCTTCATATAATTGTATATTTCAATGCGGAAACGTTCAGTGCCCCAAAGATGGTAATTTAATATTAAATCGTATCATATGCAGGGAACATTTAGAAAACATATTTGGCTTAAACGTTAAATTACAAGTATTTAAGCCCCCCTCCGAGGATGGTGTTTGCGGTCCATACTTCATAGTGGCTCCTAACGTTCAATTTTTAATGAACACTGTAATTTTACCCACCAGAGAATTTCTGGAAGACTATTATTCGTCAAATCCTCAAAACTCAGATTACATATTGAATCCCGAGATGGACACTTATATAAAACACTTGATAAATATGCGAAGTAAAGACAATTTAACGTTTAACTATCAGTTCGAAATTTTAAGAAATTTAACGATAGCTGAAACCGAAAAGATTAATATGTATAAAAGTACAGATTCGGTTAAAGTAGCACTCAAGAGTTTGGTACAAAACAATCTCAATGAACTAAAAACATTTATCTCAAATGAACCATACCACGACTACATGACGACTAAAATGCAAATTATTACGACAGATGCGAATGAGCCAGAAATGAGAGTTGCCAAGTTATCTCCATTTGAACAGTTTTTCACGTTCACTTGTTTCCCCGATTTCAGCACAATATCGAAATTTCCAAACTCGAATCCTAAAACATTAAACTTTAACCTAATTTACGTTCCTAAAGTTGGATTCGTAACCACTCACATGCTCATAAACCCCCTGCATTTAGTCATTGCCGGAGAATACAAAATAGACAGACACTATCTTTCCTTTAAAATTTCTAAAGAACCAAAGAAGGCAACCAGCAATCAATTTACGTCAAAAGCTCTACCCGATAATTTTAGAATAACTAATCTTATCAGTGACACCAACGTTTGTTCGGACCCACGCAAGAACCCACGCAAGAAAATATATTAAAAAAGTAAAAAAAAGTAAAAAAGACGTAAACACCCTCAAGTCTTAAAGTAAAAAAGACACCCTCAAGTCTTAAAGAGTCTTAAAGTAAAAAAAGTAAAAAAGACACCCTCAAGTCTTGAAGTAAAAAAGACACCCTCAAGTCTTGAAGTAAAAAAGACACCCTCAAGTCTTAAAGTAAAAAAGACACCCTCAAGTCTTAAAGAGTCTTAAAGTAAAAAAAAAGTAAAAAAAGCAGCAGTGACTGAGGGCTTTTAAATGAGCTAAGACAAACATAAAAGACCAAGTTATATTTATTCAAATCAACAAATGCTTCTTGTCGTATTTTATCAATTGTTGCTTGGTTAGAAATTCTTTTGCCTTATTTCTATTAATTCTTACGGTCTTGTATCCTTTTTCCATTTGAACACCAAGTCTTAAATAAACGTGTTTCACTATAAAATACATTTGACAATATTTATATCCATCACTGCCGATGAATTTAACTTTCACAAGAGGAGCTCTATACATTTCACTCCAGGTGTAATTGAAATCCAGGCCCGTTTCTTCTTTAAATTCTCTGTAAGCACTGTCAAATAAAACTTTTCGATGTTGTCTCTGAAATGCGTTTCTCTCATTAATGTACCTATACTTGTTTTCGATTTGACCGTGAGGAAAATCTAAATAATCTTCAAAAATTTTACCCTTTTGATAATTACAATAGTCAATCAACTCTTTTCTGTTGGGAAAACTATATTTCTTTTCGAACTCACTTTGGTATTTCGCACGATTTTCCATATTTAAGGGGATTTTTCTTTTTATCAAATAATTTTCGTAGCAGTATGGTAACAGTCTCTTAATTAATACGATGTCGTCATTTTCATCGCTAACGATCAAACCAACAGAAAAATAAAACTTATTTATCTTTATGCCCATCATTTCAGAACAAAGAGTATCAATTTGAAACATGCTTCGTCTCTTTTCTGATAGCATTTTTATACCTTCACTAATCACAGTATGAGTCATTCATAAAAGCTTTATTTTATGTCCAATCACCACTTTCCGTTGACAGCCCAACCTCCCGTTGGGCTACCTCCCGTTGACAGCCCACTTTTCGTTGGGCTTCACTACTTTTTCGTTGACAGCCCTCTTTTCGTTGGGCTTCACTACTTTTTCGTTGACAGCCCACTTTTCGTTGGGCTTCACTACTTTTTCGTTGACAGCCCACTTCCCGTTGACAGCCTACTTTTCGTTAACAGCCCACTTCCCGTTGGGCTACTTCCCGTTGACAACAGCATGTCGTGATTAAAATAACTTGTTAGATTTTATTTCTCCAAAGAAATAAAATTTTGAGAAAGTGCTGCTTCTGATATAATCGTGTGTTTTGTAATTACAGGTATTGTATTTTTCAAAGCATTCGATGTGGGCCATTAAATGACAAGTCGCCAAAAATAGCAGATACCACATGTTTGAACTTTTAAATAGTTCAGAGGTGTCTATTTGCAAATTAGCGTTAATCTGTAAATTAACAGTTCCACGATCCATATCCGCCAGGAACGAGTTACTGTTATTTTTAAACATGGTGCAATACCTATCGAATATCTTTTTGAATAGATGAACGTTAAACACAATATGTAGAGGTACAAGTCCGTCGTTAATAGTGGTCATGTCAAAAAATGCTTGCAAGATTTCTGTACTCTTTGTATTTTCCTGGGAATAATAAAATTGAGTGTGATATCTTTTTAAGTTTAATATTCTGCCGTGAGCTCTGTCTATGGCGGGAATCCATTGTTCTAAGATGCAGTGAAATTGTTCGAGTTCCGAAACATTGAAACATTGGACAGAACGTGACAACAATACATCCAGGCATTTTTCCACGTGGCAACATCTAAAGCGCCTTTTTTTCTTCTCGTGGGAGTAGCAACCATTTTGTTTTCGTAGATATTATCAATTTCCCTTTCCATTTATTATACTAAAGGATTAATGTATGTAATCTTGTTTTTATGTTTTTTACTGGGATTATTGTTTTTGTGCTTTCCCAAAGAAGAGACGGTCTTTCATAATTATGATGTGGAAAGACAAATGAAAAAAGACTGCGCTACCGAAATGGTTCTGTGTCTAAACGATTGTAAAAAGCTGTGCACTCTCCTTCTTGTGTCGGTTCTGCTCCCACCATGCCCCTGATGTGAAGAAGATGAAAAAGCACATCCGTACCAACCATCCTGCTGTCGACATCAATGCGCCATTCCAGATGCCAACTACATCTATTAACGCTACCGATCCATCTGGAATCCTCACCACCCCACCATCTGTGCCTTTTCCCAGGCCGGAATTTCACCATCACTTCGGCGGCCTCCTTCAGCAAGAAGACCCTCTGGAGCCTCCACCCAACCCAGAACCGCAACCACTCACCTGCCTCCTTCAATCACAAGAAAATGTTCCACTAAATCAGCTGGTCGCAATTCTCCATCCTATCCCACAGTCTCTACCAGCCGTCTCCCAGTTGGGACATCTCTCCACGATGCCACCCACCTTGATGCCGACGATTTCGCTCCTTCTTCATGCTCCAGACACCCTCCCCCACCTACAGTCGTCCCTGCTGCTCCTTCAAGTCCGCTGCCACTTCACTCCTCTGAAACCGAACCTACCGCTTCTGCCAGTCCATGAAACCTCTCTTCTCCACAACAGCACTCTGCCTACAGCACTCCAGCTCACCACCTATCTGACGGATTTACATCACTCACCATCAGCCCCGGCCCGACACCACTCTCGACTACTCACGCGATGATCTCGGAATCTGTGAACGACATCGACCGACTCCTTGATGAATCTGCATCTCCCGCTCTGCAGCACGGCACCACATCACCTCCTCCACCCTTCCATGCGTCTGCTTGTGAACCTGCGACTTCACCTCCTGCTCCCTGCCAAACCCTCTTGGAGACTCCACCGCCTCTCTGCCAGCCTTCCTGCCCTAATCCACCAGCGAGTAGTCCAACAGCTGACCTGCCTCCCCTCCCTCAGGAGGACGACTCCAGCGCAAACAGCTCCTGGCTCGAGGTCATTGAGGATGACCTGTCAACTCGCCGCCTCACCCCGACCCAGCAAACCTGGCTCGAAAGGCTTAATGCTGCCATCTCTTGGCAGGACTTTGAAGACTGTGTCTGCGACTACACGACCATGATTGCAAACACTACCGGGAGAAAACATAAACATCTCCACCCACAGGTCCGCTCTTCCAACTCTGTGCGTAATAGACCTTTGCACAACAACAATGGCAATCACACCACACCTGGTCAGAATAGTGCTCGATACAGCGCAGCAGAAGCCTCTCGCCTTCAGAAGCTGTATAACACCAACAGCAAAAAAGCAGTCCGCTCCATCCTAGAGACAACCAAACCTCTCTGCTCCATTAACAACCAACTTCTTGAGGACCACTTCTCCAGTGTGTATGCACGAAAGGATGTCGACCTTTCTTCATTCATCCCCCCCACCTTTGACCTTCCTGATTCGGACATCATTTCCAATCTTTCAGCTCCCTTCACACCCTGTGAAGTGCAGGAGAGGCTTCAGAAATTTCCAAATTCTGCTCCTGGTCCAGACGGGCTCTTCTATAATGATTTAAAGCGAGTCGACCCTGGATGTGCCATTCTTTGCAGCATCTTTAACCGCTGCCTCCTCTTCCAGCGTGCTCCATCTGCCTGGAAAGAGGCAGACATTGTCCTTATCCACAAAAAAGGCAATGTATCGAGCCCTAGTAATTGGAGATCCATCGCACTCCAGTCAACTATCAGTAAGCTGTACTCGGGCCTGATCTGCAGGAGACTCGAGGCCTGGCTAAAGTCAACAAACATTCTCTCACCATGCCAGAAGGGGTTCCGTGAATTCGACGGGTGCTCGGAGCAAAACTTCACGCTCCAGCAAGTTATCAGCGATGCCCGTAGAAACAACCGCCAGGTCAGCGTGGTATGGCTTGACCTTGAGAATGCCTTTGGTGCAGTTTCTCACAACTACATCTTTGCTGTCCTCGAGGCCATGCACTTGCCTGCGCCCATCCTATCCATCGTCCGGGACCTCTACACTGGCTGCATGAATAGAATCCGGCATGAAGGCGGCTGGACGCGCCCACTACCCATGAACTCTGGGGTCAAACAGGGTTGCCCCCTCAGTCCCATGCTCTTCAATCTGGCGCTGGAACCGGTCATCAGAGCTACCGAAACATCTGAAGCCAGCTTCAAGTTGCTTGACAGCACGATGTCTCCAATCTTGCTCTTTGCGGATGACATGGTTGTTTTCAGCAGATCCGCCCCTGGACTCCAAGTGCTCATCAACAGCATCCAAGCGGCCTGCTCGGTGGCGAACCTCCGGATGAACCCATCCAAATGTGCCTCCCTCCACCTGGATTGCAGGAAGGGTCGAAAAGCCATGCCCACCACCTTCAACATCAATGGCATGCCCATTAGAGCCCTGAGGGAGGGTGAAAGTTACCAGTACCTTGGTACTCCTCTGGGTTTTGAAAATGACCAAATGCCCACCGACTGCATCTCGAGCATACAAACTGACCTGGGCAAAATCAGTACATCACTCCTTGCACCATGGCAGAAACTCCATGCGGTGAAGACCTTCCTGCTGCCCCAACTTGATTTCGTCCTGACCAATGGGCATGTACAGAAAAAAAGAGATCAGGAGCCTCAACAGGTCCATAATGACGAACATCAAGCTTTGGCTCAACCTACCGTCCAGGGCAAGCAATGAGATCGTCTTCATTCCGGCATGGAAAGGTGGTATGGGGATCCTGCAGCTGAGCGACACCATTGACATCCTGAGGGTCAGTCACGCCTTTAAGCTACTTTCATCCATTGACCCCTCTACTCGAACCCTTGCCATGGCCACTCTCACAGCAACAGTGAACGGAAGCTAGGCAGAACCCCCTCCACTGAAGATCTGGTGGGCTACCTTAATGGGAGCATCGAGAATGGCCTGTCCAGAGACGGGGGTGACATTGCCTCACTATGGTCTGCCTCCAGGGCAGCCTGCAAGCGGCTTGCCAAGAAGATCGCCATCAGCTGGTGCTTCGCTTCCACCAGAGAAGAGTTTCAGCTGCAGTTGGGTACTCCCGACCTACCCATCTTCATTACGCCTTCAGGGAAGAACACCATCACGAAGCAGATCAGGACTGCCCTTGCCCTGTATTATCTAACCCGCCTCTCCCGAAAACCTGACCAGGGCAAAACCAGCCCGTTTCTCTGCACACAATTCTTCCAATCACTTCATCAGCAGAGGAAACCACTTCAGGTTTTGTGATTGGAAGTTCATCTTCCGGGCGAGGCTGGGTTGCTTGAACCTGAATGGCACCAGAAGATTTGGGCAGAATGACAGATGCCGGAGATGCAGCTACCCTGCTGAGACTATCCCGCACATCTTGAACCACTGCACCATCCACTCGGACGCTTGGCAGAGGCGTCACAATGCCATCTTAGACCGTATTGTCAAGGCTCTCCCTCGAGATGTGCGGGAGGTCAGGGTCAACCAGAGGTTCCCTGACATCCCTCTTAACCTTCGGCCTGACTTAACCTTAGTAGACCGGCACAACAGGGTCCATATTGTCGACGTCACTGTCCCATTCGAGGATGGCCTCAATGCTCTCCACACTGCCAGAACAAGGAAGTTGGAGAAATATCAGCCCATCGTCGACCATCTCGCTGCCAAGGGGATCACTGCAGTCATCGAGACCATCATTGTGGGTTCCCTGGGATCATGGGACTGGAGCAACGAGGCCACTCTCCGAGGCTTGGGAATCTCCCCGCTGTACTCCAAGCTCATGAGGAAGCTCATTGTCTCTCAAACCATATCATAGTCAAGAGACATCTACATTGAGCACCTCACGGGACACAGGCAGTACCACTCCTGATTGAGCTCCTCGCTGTACTTGCTTCTCTCTCCTGATACTACTTGGTTCACTAACTCTTGTTTCATTCCAGATCAGCATTCCCATGAGTTTTCCTCTTTTGCACCCAGTGTCACTTTCTCAATGTCATCATCCTGCTCAGAACTTGAATGCTGGCCATTCACTTCATCAGCTCCCTGCGCTTCGCTCGTGTGTGGCTGAACATCCTCTGCTGGAAGATTGACATATTCACCTGGACTCCTTCTGATTGGTTGGTTGGTTGTTTGGGATTTTTTGGCGCAATAGCAACTAAGGCTATATTGCGCCAAACAAACGATAAAAAGGGTAAAAGACATGAAACCCACAACCAAAGTTAAAAAGAACACAAACGAAACGACACAAAATCAATAAGTAAAAAGTGTAAAAGAAACAACAAGAGTAGAAGTTAACAATAAAAATGGGTGTATAGGACCTATGTAAAATTCCAAACAAGAGTAAAACTAGAAAATATAGTAAAAATCAGAGACGTGTAAAATAACCAGTAAAACGTAAAAAGTCAAAAACAGGAGTTAAAAACGATTAATCAGATAAAAGATGGCCGAGTGTAAGAGGCTCAGCCATAAAATTGTGGAAATTAAAATACAATTTACGTTCAATGTTAAAAGCTGGACACTGAATTAAAATATGTTTCACAGTTAAAACGGTGTCACAAAACTCGCACTCAGGTACTGCGTCCGCCTTAAGTAGAAAAGAGTGAGTTAAAAACGAGTGACCTAAGCGGAGCCGAGCAAGGACAACTTCCTCCTTACGATTCCTGCGGTAACAAGACTGCCACGGTTTGACGATAGGTTTGATCTCAAAGAGCTTGTTGGTAAGCTGTTCTGACCAAGATCTCTGCCACTGTGCCCGGAGCTCGGTGGAAAAACGCTGCCGGAAATCCACATATGGAACCGGCAACGGAGAGTCGGACAGGGGCGTGGCTGACCTGGCAGCAGAATCTGCCAAATCATTGCCCCTGATTCCGACATGACCGGGCACCCAACAGAAGAGAATCGTGGTGGTGGCTGCCAGACGATGGAGTTGCTGGCGGATCTTAGAGAGAACAGGGTGAGGCCGATGCCTCACCGAGATCAAAGCCTGTAGCGAGCTAAGCGAGTCGGTGTAAAGCACACACCGACGATGATGCTTAGCTGCTATATGGTCCAAGGCAATGCTGATAGCATGCAACTCAGCAGTGAAGATGGAACACTGCAGTGGGATCTGGTCTGCAATGATTACATCACAGCAGACCATGGCTGATCCCACAGAAGTGCCGGACTTCGAGCCATCTGTGAAGACAGGCAAGAAGTCCGGGTGCGCAGCACGATGGCTGGCAAAGAGTTGCCGGTACACACAGTCGGGTGTAAAGGCCTTCCCCGTCCTGCACAGGGAAAAATCGCAGGAAGGGGAAACAGCGAGCCAAGGTGGAAGTGGCTCAGCTGTCGA
The DNA here is from genome assembly GCA_038380435.1 of Ryuthela nishihirai. NCBI lineage: Eukaryota > Metazoa > Arthropoda > Arachnida > Araneae > Heptathelidae > Ryuthela > Ryuthela nishihirai. The sequence continues at coordinate 1,631,695 of JAWZYU010000017.1, forward strand.
CTGTGCGATGCTATCGAGACTGGTGTTGATGTCTCGCAGGTAACCTCGGACACGCAAACCGAAAGGACGAATGGCAGTCGGCCGATTCTGGTATAACATTTCCCACCTGGGACTGAAAACGCAGTCCCAAGTGGGATGGCCTGGCAGGGATCGCAATTTTGATGCATACTGTAGGGACAACTGCTGACGGCGAATAGATAAAGATGGTTCATCGGTCTCAACGTAGAGACTCTGGACCGGCGAAGTGCGGAAGGCCCCCGTACACACACGGAGGGCCTGATGATGGAGTGGGTCCAGCACCTTCACCACGGAATCCCGGGCGGAGTCATACACCTGGGATCCGTAGTCCAGTTTCGACCGGACAAGTGCACGGTAAAGGCGGAGCAAAGAACATCGGTCCGCCCCCCAAGAGAGGGAGGAGAGGACCTTGATGATGTTCAATGCCCGCGTGCACTTGGACCTGAGATGTCGAATATGAGATAAAAAGGTCAATTTCCGGTCGAAGATGAGACCGAGAAACTTGGTCTCCGCCACAACTGGAATGATGTTACCCCCGAGCCGCAGCTCGGGGTCCAGATGAAGATTACGCTTGCGGCAAAAGTGCACACAAGCGGTCTTCTGTGGGGAGAACCTGAATCCATTGGCCGTCGCCCAAACTGAGAGATTGTTCAGGGCAGTTTGCAGTTGTCGTTCAATGACCCTCATGCTGGACGTTGGTTGGTTGGTTGGTTGTTTTGGGTTTTATGGCGCATGGGCAACTGGGCCATAATGCGCCAAACAAAAGACAACATAAAAGATAAAAGACGTGCAACCCGCAACCAAATTTAAAAACAAATGAGCTAATTGTAAAAAAGTAAAACAACAAAGAACAAGTGTAAAAATACAAAGTAAAACAATAGAATATCAGGTGTAAGTGACCTGGAAAATATATACAATGTATAAGGTGGTAAAATCAAAATCCAGTAAAATATCCACGTCAAAAATATAAGTTAAAGCAATCCCAGGTGTAAAAGACCTGGGCTATACAAAATATTAGGTAAAATCAAAATCTATTAAAATAACCACAATATTTTAAAAAGGAAAAAACTGAGGGTAAAAAGCTATCATCGGTTAAAAGATGTCCGAGTGTAAGAGGCTCGGACGCAAAATCATGAAAGGTAAAATACAATTTTCGTTCATTATTAAAAGCTTCGCATTCGACTAAAATATGTTTGATTGTTAAAATGGTGTCACAAAACTCGCACTTGGGTTCGTCGTCCGCCCGTAAAAGAAATGAATGTGTAATAAACGAATGACCCAAGCGGAGCCGAGCAAGTACAACTTCCTCCTTGCGATTCCTGCGGTAACAAGACTGCCATGGTTTGACGATAGGTTTGATCTCAAAGAGCTTGTTTGTAAGCTGTTCTGACCAAGATCTCTGCCACTGTGCCCGGAGCTCGGTGGTAAAACGCTGCCGGAAATCCACATATGGAACCGGCAACGGAGAGTCGGACAGGGGCGTGGCTGACCTGGCAGCAGAATCTGCCAAATCATTGCCCCTGATTCCGACATGACCGGGCACCCAACAGAAGAGAATCGTGGTGGTGGCTGCCAGATGATGGAGTTGCTGGCGGATCTTGGAGAGAACAGGGTGAGGCCGATGCCTCACCGAGATCAAAGCCTGTAGCGAGCTAAGCGAGTCGGTGTAAAGCACACACCGACGATGACGCTTAGCTGCTATATGGTCCAAGGCAATGCTGATAGCATGCAACTCAGCAGTGAAGATGGAACACTGCAGTGGGATCTGGTCTGCAATGATTACATCACAGCAGACCACGGCTGATCCCACAGAAGTGCCGGACTTCGAGCCATCTGTGAAGACAGGCAAGAAGTCCGGGTGCGCAGCACGATGGCTGGCAAAGAGTTGCCGGTACACACAGTCGGGTGTAAAGGCCTTCCCCGTCCTGCACAGGGAAAAATCGCAGGAAGGGGAAACAGCGAGCCAAGGTGGAAGTGGCTCAGCTGTCGACTGTGCGATGCTATCGAGACTGGTGTTGATGTCTCGCAGGTAACCTCGGACACGCAAACCGAAAGGACGAATGGCAGTCGGCCGATTCTGGTATAATATTTCCCACCTGGGACTGAAAACGCAGTCCCAAGTGGGATGGCCTGGCAGGGATCGCAATTTTGAAGCATACTGCAGGGACAACTGCTGACGGCGAATAGATAAAGATGGTTCATCGGTCTCAACGTAGAGACTCTGGACCGGTGAAGTGCGGAAGGCCCCCGTGCACACACGGAGGGCCTGATGATGGAGTGGGTCCAGCACTTTCACCACCGAATCCCGGGCGGAGTCATACACCTGGGATCCGTAGTCCAGTTTCGACCGGACAAGTGCACGGTAAAGGCGGAGCAAAGAACATCGGTCCGCCCCCCAAGAGAGGGAGGAGAGGACCTTGATGATGTTCAATGCCCGCGTGCACTTGGACCTGAGATGTCGAATATGTGGTAAAAAGGTCAATTTCCGGTCGAAGATGAGACCGAGAAACTTGGTCTCCGCCACAACTGGAATGATGTTACCCCCGAGCCGCAGCTCGGGGTCCAGATGAAGATTACGCTTGCGGCAAAAGTGCACACAAGCGGTCTTCTGTGGGGAGAACCGGAACCCATTCGCCGTCGCCCAAACTGAGAGATTGTTCAGGGCAGTTTGCAGTTGTCTTTCAATGACCCTCATGCTGGACGATGAGCAAAAGATGCTAAAGTCATCAACATAGAGGGCATTGCCTACAGTCGGAGGAAGTTGCCGTGTAATGGAATTGATCTTGACAGCGAAAAGCGTAACACTCAGGACGCAGCCTTGAGGCACCCCCTGTTCTTGGGGGAAAGGCCGCGACAGAGTGGTGCCGACACGGACTCGAAAAACACGAGAAGATAAAAAGTTTGCAATGAAGATCGGCATGTGACCTCGCAAGCCGAAGCTGTGAAGGTCACGAAGAATGCCGAATCTCCATGCCGTGTCGTACGCTTTTTCGATGTCGAAGAAAATGGACACCAGGTGCTCTCTACGTAAAAAGGAATTCCTGATCGCCGATTCGAGGCGGATCAGGTGGTCTAAGGTAGACCGGTGCCTGCGAAAGCCACACTGGGTGTTGGAAAGAAGGCCGTGATGCTCCAAATACCAGGCCAGCCTGGTATTTACCATCCTTTCCAACACCTTGCAGACGCAGCTCGTCAACGCAATTGGACGATAATTGGAAGGAATCTTGGGATCTTTGCCTGGCTTAGGGAAGGCCAAGACGATGGCCTCCCGCCAGGAGTCCGGAAACTGCTCCTCGATGAAAATGCGGTTGAAGATTCGGAGCAGTCGATCCTTACTCGATGGTGAGAGATGTTGGAGCATGGCATAATGGACATTGTCTGGCCCCACAGCAGATGCACGAGAAGTGTGCAGAGCACGGCGAAGCTCCTCCGCTGTGAATGGCCTGTTGTAAGACTCCAGGCCATTCGAATGGAAGGACAGCGGAGAGCGTTCGGCCCTGCTCTTCTGGGCCAGAAACTCGGGGGAGTAGGAGGACAGGGAAGAGATGGTGGAGAATGACTCCCCCAGAATGTCGGCAATTGCTCGAGGCTCAGCAATTGCCTGTCCATTGTGCTCCAGGATCGATAATGAGTGGGACGTGTATTTCCCACCCATCTTCCGGACCTTATCCCACACGACCTTAGAACTGGTCGTGCGGGTGATAGAAGAAGTATATTTCATCCAAGATTCCTTCTGGCTCTGGCGCCGGACGAAACGGGCTTTCGCCCTGGCGCGTTTGAATGCTTCGAGGTTGGGGGACGTCGGATATCTCCGAAACACCCCCCAAGCCTTGTTCTGAGCCTTACGAGCTGCGGTGCAGTCGGGATTCCACCACGGTTTTGGGAACCGTGGAAACCGAGTCGAGGTTTGAGGAATAGTAGAGGCAGCTGCATGGACGATGCAGTCCGTCAACTCCGCCACTGCGACATTGATGGGCTCCTGGCTGACAGAGTGATCATCAAGCTCAGACAAGAGCTCGAAGCCACTCCAGTCAGCCCGATCGAGCCTCCACCGGGAGACACGCGAAGGGCTGCAGGGCCCCCCACGAGAGATGATGCACACCACGGGGAGGTGATCGCTTCCATATGGATTGTCCTCGACCTCCCATGTAAAGAGTGGAAGGATCGAGGAGGAGCAGATGGTGAGGTCAATGGCAGTGAAAGAGCGGGTTGGGGAATGAAAGTAAGTACTGACACCGGTGTTCAACAGGGAGAGAGAAGGATCCAGGAGCCACTGCTCCAGGACCCGGCCCCTCCCGTTGGTGTCAGCACTGCCCCAAAGTGGACTGTGTCCGTTGAAGTCCCCCATGATGAGGAAGGGGGACGGCAGCTGCGAGACGAGGTCATCAAGGTCGTCCCGGAAAACGATGCTTCCGGGTGGGAGGTAGACAGAACAGACAGTCAACGAAAATCCCACAAAGAGGCGGATGGCTACCGCCTCTAAGTTCGTAGTAAGGGGAATGACCTGGAATGGAGAATGGTTGCTCACGAGGATGGCAACACCCCCGTGAGCTGGACCATCTCCATCCCGGTCCCGGCGAACGAGAGAAAAGTGCCGGATAGTGGGATTGTTGGCTGTCTGCAAGAATGTCTCCTGAAGGCACACGCAAAGGGGTTGGTGTTCCCTCAGGAGGACCTTGATGTCGTCAATATTCCTCTGGAATCCACGACAGTTCCAGTGAAGGAGTGTGGCCATCTCAGGTCTTGGAAGAATTGGCGGACGTCTTTCGATTTATTTTAACCGTCGCCAGCGACGGTTTAGGAAAATTTGGGCGGTCGGTGTCCATGTCCTCGGAGTCGTCCGAGCAACATGGATCAGAGACCGCCAAACGCGAAGGAGGTAAAATTTTCTTTTTGGGCCCCGGCGGGGGCCCCTTGGGTTTTGTAGGTCTTGCTGTCTGTGGGCGAGGTGGAGGGGGCCTTCCGCAGGTGGAAGTGGAAGGCACAGACACAGGAATAGAAACCGGTGTCGATGTCGAGATTGACACCGACGTCGGCTTCGCCTGCGTCAAGAGGTACTTAGCAGCAGGCGAGAAAGATTCAGCTGGTGGAACGCTGATGTCGGTCTGCACCGCCACGGAAGCCATCTTAACGACGGGCTTTCCGACCACCGCACCGGCATAGGAGACCTTGCCAGGTGGGGCAGGCGCTGCAGCGAGCTTTCTCGCCTCTGGATAGCTGATGTTGTGGAGGGTCTTCAGGCGCTGTACCTCTTTCTCCTCCAGCCACTTCGGACAGTCGCGGGAGTACGCCGGATGCTCACCACGGCAGTTGACACAGCATGCCTTATCTGCTGTGCAGTCAGGTTCAAGATGATCCTGACTGCCACAACGAGCACAGGTGGGCTTGCCCCGGCATGCGGTGCGGGCATGGCCAAACCTCTGGCATTGGAAACAACGCAGAGGGTTTGGTATAAATGGCCGCACCTCGCACTTTAAGTATCCTGCCTTGATAGAAGTAGGCAGGTGTGGTGAGTTGAAAGTTAGAATGAGTACCCGGCTGGGCTCTAACTTTCCATTACGGCGTGACGAAACCCGGTGGACTGCTATCACTCCCTGGGCTGAAAGCTCCGAGAGGATTTCCTCCTCAGAAACCTTGAGGAGGCCCCACTCGGAGATCACGCCCCGGGAGGAATTGAGCGTCTTGTGTGGAGTGACTTCGACTGCCACTCCACCAATCGCTGTAACCTTTAACAGAAGCTCCGAATGTTTGGAGCATGCAGTCTCCACCTGCAAGTCACCGGATCTTAGGCGCTTGACAGATTTCGGCTCTCCCGCAAGACCTTGTAAACCCTTGTTGATAAAAAAGGGGGACATGTCCCCAAGTACCTGATCACCCGTAGAGTGGATGATCAGGAACTTCGGAGACGGAGACACACACGAAGACGAAGGCAAAGACAGAGAATTAGGGGGTTCATGGCGAGCCCTCTTTGCGGCATTGTTCGTATTTTTATGAGTTGGAGAACTCATGGTTGTTTTTAAAAAATTCAGTGCCCGTTGTCCCCACCCACCATGGAGTCCAACAAGGGGACGCCCAGTCGGGCGCCAGGGCTGCCCGGGCACCATACCCATACAGGCAGTGAGCCAAGCCCGCACAACAAAACAAAAAGAAAAGAAAAAGAGAAGTGGCGGGAAACTCGTCGGAGTTCCCACAAAAGAAAAGAAGCAACAAAGCAATAAAGTGTGAGGCAAGAGCTGGCCACACAAAAGAAAGAAAACTACAAAATCAGTAAATGTGTGTGGAAACTCGCAAACCGTTGTCCGGACGGTGGACAAGGTTACTCACCGATCTGCATAGTTGACCCTAGCAGGACCAGCCCACCAGCCGATTGATCCTGAGGGGGCCACCCCAGGACCTCCCGTTTACCTGAAGCAGAGGCCAAAGCAGTGTATAGCAGCGGCCCCGGAAGTCGCTGCCCAGCCCCGCGACAGACAGGCTCCCCAATGGCAAAACGGCCAAAGGGGACCCCACCAGTCATGAGCTGGGGAGAGAAGACGGGGACCCCTGAGCAACTGCCAGGATCCTCCTTTCCAGGGACACGGGTCTCCGCGCACGGCAAACACGCGGGCGAGCGTTTAGGACCCTGTGAAGGTAACCGAGCCAGCGGAACCTTCACAGGGTGGTCCCCTCACCACGGACAGGCTCTCGCATCGAGGGGTCATGCTGGACGATGAGCAAAAGATGCTAAAGTCGTCAACATAGAGGGCATTGCCTACAGTCGGAGGAAGTTGCCGTGTAATGGAATTGATCTTGACAGCGAAAAGCGTAACACTCAGGACGCAGCCTTGAGGCACCCCCTGTTCTTGGGGGAAAGGCCGCGACAGAGTGTTGCCGACACGAACTCGAAAAATACGAGAAGATAAAAAGTTCGCAATGAAGATCGGCATGTGACCTCGCAAGCCGAAGCTGTGAAGGTCACGAAGAATGCCGAATCTCCATGCCGTGTCGTACGCTTTTTCGATGTCGAAGAAAACTGACACCAGGTGCTCTCGTCGTAAAAAAGAATTCCTGATCGCCGATTCGAGGCGGATCAGGTGGTCTAAGGTAGACCGGTGCCTGCGAAAGCCACACTGGGTGTTGGAAAGAAGGCCGTGATGCTCCAAATACCAGGCCAGCCTGGTATTTACCATCCTTTCCAACACCTTGCAGACGCAGCTCGTCAACGCAATTGGACGATAATTCGAAGGAATCTTGGGATCTTTTCCTGGCTTAGGGAAGGCCAAGACGATGGCCTCCCGCCAGGAGTCCGGAAACTGCTCCTCGATGAAAATACGGTTGAAGAGGCGGAGCAGTCGATCCTTACTCGATGGTGAGAGATGTTGGAGCATGGCATAATGGACATTGTCTGGCCCCACAGCAGATGCACGAGAAGTGTGCAGAGCACGGCGAAGCTCCTCCGCTGTGAATGGCCTGTTGTAAGACTCCAGGCCATTCGAATGGAAGGACAGCGGAGAGCGTTCAGCCCTGCTCTTCTGGGCCAGAAACTCGGGGGAGTACGAGGAAGATGAGGAGATGGAGGAGAATGACTCCCCCAGAGTGTCGGCAATTGCACGAGGATCAGCAATTGCCTGTCCATTGTGCTCCAGGATCGAAAATGAGTGGGACGTGTACTTCCCACCCATCTTCCGGACCTTATCCCACACGACCTTAGAACTGGTCGTGCGGGTGATAGAAGATGTATATTTCATCCAAGATTCCTTCTGGCTCTGGCGCCGGACGAAACGGGCTTTCGCCCTGGCGCGTTTGAATGCTTCGAGGTTGGGGGACGTCGGATATCTCCGAAACACCCCCCAAGCCTTGTTCTGAGCCTTACGAGCTGCGGTGCAGTCGGGATTCCACCACGGTTTTGGGAACCGTGGAAACCGAGTCGAGGTCTGAGGAATAGTAGAGGCAACTGCATGGACGATGCAGTCCGTCAACTCCGCCACTGCGACATTGATGGGCTCCTGGCTGACAGAGTGCTCATCGAGCTCAGACAAGAGTTCGAAGCCACTCCAATCAGCCCGATCAAGCCTCCACCGGGAGACACGCGAAGGGCTGCAAGGCCCCCCACGAGAGATGGTACACACCACGGGGAGGTGATCGCTTCCATAGGGATTGTCCTCGACCTCCCATGTAAAGAGTGGAAGGATCGAGGAGGAGCAGATGGTGAGGTCAATGGCAGTGAATGTGCGGGTTGGGGTGTGAAAGTAGGTACTGACACCGGTGTTCAACAGGGAGAGCGATGGATCCAGGAGACACTGCTCCAAGACCCGGCCCCTCCCGTTGGTGTCAGCACTGCCCCAGAGCGGACTGTGGCCGTTGAAGTCCCCCATGATGAGGAAGGGGGACGGCAGCTGCGAGACGAGGTCATCAAGGTCATCCCGGAAAACGATGCTTCCGGGTGGGAGATAGACAGAACAGACAGTCAACGAAAATCCCACAAAGAGGCGGATGGCAACCGCCTCTAAATTTGTCGTGATGGGAATGACCTGGAATGGAGAATGGTTGCTCACGAGGATGGCAACACCCCCGTGAGCTGCACCATCTCCATCCCGGTCCCGGCGAATGAGAGAAAAGTGCCGGATAGTGGGATTGTTGGCTGTCTGCAAGAATGTCTCCTGAAGGCACACGCAAAGGGGTTGGTGTGCCATCAGGAGGACCTTGATGTCGTCAATATTCCTCTGGAATCCACGACAGTTCCATTGAAGGAGTGTGGCCATCTCAGGTCTTAGAAGTGGCGGACGACTTACGATTTATTTTAACCGTCGCCAGCGACGGTTTTGGAAAATTGGGGCGGTCGGTGTCCATGTCCTCGGAGTCGTCCGAGCAACACGGATCAGAGACCGCCGAACGTGGAGGTAAAATTTTCTTTTTGGGCCCCGGCGGGGGCCCCTTGGGTTTCGTAGGTCTTGCTGTCTGTGGGCGGGGTGGAGGGGGCCTTCCAGAGGTGGACGTGGAAGGCACAGACACAGGAATAGAAACCGGTGTCGATGTCGAGATGGACACCGACGTCGGCTTCGCCTGCGTCAAGAGGTACTTGGCAGCAGGCGAGAAAGATTCAGCAGGTGGAACGCTGATGTCGGTCTGCACCGCCACAGAAGCCATCTTAACGATGGGCTTTCCGGCAACCGCACCGGCATAGGAGACCTTGCCAGGTGGGGCAGGCGGTGCAGCGAGCTTTCTCGCCTCTGGATAACTGATGTTATGAAGGGTCTTGAGGCGCTGTACCTCTTTCTCCTCCAGCCACTTCGGACAGTCGCGGGAGTACGCCGGATGTTCACCACGGCAGTTTACACAGCATGCCTTTTCTGCTGTGCAGTCAGGTTCGAGATGATCCTGACTGCCACAACGAGCACAGGTGGGCTTGCCCCGGCATGCGGTGCGGGCATGGCCAAACCTCTGGCATTGAAAGCAACGCAGAGGATTGGGGATAAATGGCCGCACCTCGCAGGGTAAGTATCCTGCCTTGATGGAAGTAGGCAGGCGTGGTGTGTTGAAAGTTAGAATTAGTACCCGGCTGGGTTCTAACTTTCCATTACGGCGTGACGAAACCCGGTGGACTGCGATCACTCCCTGGGCCGAAAGCTCCGAGAGGATTTCCTCCTCAGAAACCTTGAGGAGGCCCCACTCGGAGATCACGCCCCGGGAGGAATTGAGCGTCTTGTGTGGAGTGACTTCGACTGCCACTCCACCAATCGCTGTAACCTTTAATAGAAGCTCCGAATGTTTGGAGCATGCAGTCTCCACCTGCAAGTCACCGGATCTTAGGCGCTTGACAGATTTCGGTTCTCCCGCAAGACCTTGAATACCCTTGTGTATAAAAAACGGAGACATGTCCCCAAGAACCTGATCACCCGTAGAGTGGGTTGGGTTGGGTTGTTTTACCTCTGAGCGGCACTTTTTTGCACACCATGGGCTAAATGGCCAGGTCACATGGACCCCGATGGCTCAGAGAAGGTTGGGGGGAGGGGACCCACTGGAACAGCTGTTGGGAGACAGATGGTAGCCTCCCGTCAAGGCCATCCAGCGTGTTCTTTAACGTGCACAGGGTATGGCTCTCCCGCACACGGGGCCACGGCTTAACGTCCCATCCGACGGACGGCGGCCTTTACAAGCCCTTCGGTGTCCCCTACTGACCGTGGGCAGGGCGGGGAATTTTGCGGAGATAAATCTCAACGCTGACACAGCTGGGACTCGAACCTGGGAACTACAGATTACGAGCCTGGCGCGCTACCGACTGAGCCACCCCCGCCCCCCCCGTAGAGTGGATGATCAGGAACTTCGGAGACGGAGACACACACGAAGACGAAGGCAAAGACAGAGAAGTTGGGGGTTCATGGCGAGCCCTCTTGGCGGCATTGATCGGATTTATAGGAGTTGGAGAACTCATGTTTGTTTTTAAAAATTTCAGTGCCCGTTGTCCCCACCCACCATGGAGTCCAACAAGGGGACGCCCAGTTGGGCGCCAGGGCTTCCCGGGCACCATACCCACACAGCCAGTGAGCCAAGCCCTCACTACAAAACAAAAAGGAAAAGGAAAAGAGAAACGGTGGGAAACTCGTCGGAGTTCCCACAAAATAAAAGAAGCAACAAAGCAATAAAGTGTGAGGCAAGAGCTGGCCTCACAAAAGAAAGAAAACTACAAAATTAGTAAATGTGTGGGGAAACTCGCAAACCGTTGTCCGGACGGTGGACAAGGTTACTCACTGAACAGCATAGTTGACCCTAGCAGGACCAGCCCACCAGCCGATTGATCCTGAGGGGGCCGCCCCAGGACCTCCCGTTTACCTGAAGCAGAGGCCAAAGCAGTGTATAGCAGAGGCCCCGGAAGTCGCTGCCCAGCCCCGCGACAGACAGGCTCCCCAATGGCAAAACGGCCAAAGGGGACCCCACCAGTCATGAGCTGGGGAGAGAAGACGGGGACCCCTGAGCAACTGCCAGGATCCTCCTTTCCAGGGACACGGGTCTCCGCGCACGGCAAACACGCGGGCGAGCGTTTAGGACCCTGCGAAGGTAACCGAGCCAGCGGGAACCTTCACAGGGTGGTCCCCCTCACCACGTACAGGCGCTCACACCGAGGGGGCGACTCCAAAGGAGTTACAGAGATAACCCAAAGAAAACCTTTGAGGGAATAGTTGGGAACCCGGGTCCCTACTGCAATATCCCTACGGACACATTGGGAAGCTATTTCAAGAAAATTTATGAACCCACTGTACTGGCTCGCAATCCTGGAGTGCTGTCGGACTTTGACAGCCCGACCACTGATAGTAATGAGGCACTTTTGTCACCCTTCACGGGATCGGAAATTATGGAAAATCTGGCCAAAGTTTCTAACACGGCCCCCGGTAGAGATGGATTACATTACAGAGATTGGAGGTCTGTCGACCCGGGATGTCATCTGTTGGCTGCCATCTTTAACAACTGTCTGAAAGCTGGCCGAGTACCAGACGATTGGAAAAAGGCAAATATTATACTGGCCTATAAAAAAGGAGACCACATGTTGCCGGAGAACTGGAGGCCCATTGCCCTTCTTAATACAATAGCTAAGTTATATACGGGTGCCCTCAGTTCAAGGTTGGGCAAGTGGGCAAATGCCAACAGTCGACTCTCTGACTGTCAGAGAGGATTTAGAGAGACGGACGGATGTTCGGATTCCATCTTCCTGCTCCAGCAGATGATTGATGATACTAGGCGAAACAAGCGACAATGCTGTCTAGCTTGGCTAGACATTGAAAATGCCTTTGGGGCAGTAGATCACAATCATATAATGGATGTGCTTAATGCCATGGGACTACCGACCCCCTACCTTTCTGTGATTAGGGATTTATATACAAATTGCTATAACAGCATTAGATCTGCTGATGGATGGACGGAGGACTTACTAATGGCTTCGGGAGTTAAGCAGGGCTGTCCATTAAGCCCCTTACTGTTTAACTTAGCATTAGAACCTATTATAAGGAGTATCTTAAGATGCAGAAATAGAGCTTACCGATTGATGGGAAGGGACATCCCCATCTTGATTTTCGCTGACGACATGGTTCTGACGGCCAACTCACCGGCCGCGCTTCAGGCCCAATTAAATTTGCTTAGTCAGTGTTGTAGTCTAGCGGGACTTAGGTTTAATCAAAGTAAATGCAGCACTTTACACATAGACTGTCGACGGAAGATAGGTGTTGCGGAAACTACCTTTTACATCTTTAATAAACCTTGTGTAGTACTGAAGGATCACGAGTCCACCAAGTATTTGGGGTCCCGGTCCAGTTTTAGAAATGATCCGACACCCTTTGATATAATATCTAGGGCGTCTAATGACATCATGCTTATCAGCTCTGCCCCATTAACTCCTTGGCAGAGGATACACGCAGTAAAAACCTTTGTGTTAACTCGACTGGACTATCTATACATTAATTCTCCTATGTTAAAGAAACATTTTGAGAATCTTGATAAGACGCTGAGAAAACAGGCTAAAATCTGGCTCAACTTGCCACAGAGAGCCAGCCCTGAGCTGCTCTACCTTCCTACCACCATGGGAGGCCTGGGGTTTACCTCATGTGCAGACTTTATAGATATTGCCTGCGTGGCCCATGGATATAAGCTGATCAACTCAAAGGACCCGATAATTAGAATGGTGGCCAACGATTCTCTTATGAGTGCTGTAAAAAGGAAGATTGGCGATTTGCCTACATGTTCGGATCTGGTAGATTACCTTAATGGTACACAGACGGGTATCTTCTGCAGAGAGAGTGGAGATATCTCCACGGTGTGGTCAAGAGTGAGGACTGCCTCTAGAAGATTAGGGCGTCGATTGGGCATGAGATGGGCCCTCTCGCCTACAATAACGAATGGACTGGAACTGAAAATCATGGTCTCAAACGACGAAGTCTGGACGTGTGCTGACATGGGTGGTAAACTACTCATTAAACATCTTAAACTATCTAATGGCATCAGCTATCTGAAATCCCTTAGCCGGAAAAAAGATCAGGGTAAAACGGCTAACTGCTGGAATGCACATCCGGCATCCAACCATTTCATCAGCAATGGAGACCACACGAGATTCTGCGAATGGCGCTTTATTTTTAGAGCAAGGTTCGGATGTTTAAATCTAAATGGCACCCGACGGTTTGGAGGAGGAGACAGGAGATGTCGGAAGTGTGGATATGTGATCGAATCCATACCCCACGTCCTCAACCATTGTCGACCACATGCGGCGGCTGGTTGGTTGGTTGGTTGGTTGTTTGGAGTTTTATGGCGCATGAGCTACTAAGGCTATAATGCGCCAGACAAGGTAAAAATATGCTAAAAAACAAATACTCCTCAACCAAAATTAAAAAACAAATGCTCGAAAGGGTAAAAATTAAAACCAACAAGATATATATATAACAGAAATAAAAAGTGAGGTGTAAAACAACAAATATGTAGATAAATAAATACAGTACAGACAAAGGATAAAACTAGCCCAGGTGTAAATGACCTAGGCAGACGGTGAATAAATTACAAATGATTAAAATTATAATCTGGTAAAATATCCTGTAAACTGTAAAAAGGCAAAAATTGGAGATAAAATGGCACTATCAGATAAAAGATGTCCGAGTGTAAGTGGCTCGGACGTAAAATTGTGAAAATTAAAATACAAACGACGTTCTAGGTTAAAACATGGACATTCAATTAAAATATGTTTGATTGTTAAAATGGTGTCACAAAACTCGCACTTAGGCACGTCGTCCGCCCGTAAAAGAAACGAATGAGTAAGAAACGAGTGACCTAAGCGGAGCCGAGCAAGTACAACTTCCTCCTTGCGATTCCTGCGGTAACAAGACTGCCATGGTGTGATGATAGGTTTGATCTCGAAGAGCTTGTTGGTAAGCTGTTCCGACCAAGATCTCTGCCACTGTGCCCGGAGCTCGGTGGAAAAACGCTGCCGGAAATCCAGATAGGGAACCGGCAACGGAGAGTCGGACAGGGGCGTGGCTGACCTGGCAGCAGAATCTGCCAAATCATTACCCCTGATTCCGACGTGACCGGGCACCCAACAGAAGAGAATCGTGGTGGTGGCTGCCAGACGATGGAGCTGCTGGCGGATCTTGGAGAGAACAGGGTGAGGCCGATGCCTCACTGAGATCAAAGCCTGTAGCGAGCTAAGCGAGTCGGTGTAAAGCACACACCGACGATGATGCTTAGTCGCCACGTGGTCCAAGGCGAGACTGATAGCGTGCAACTCTGCAGTGAAGATGGAACACTGCAGTGGGATCTGGTCTGCAATGATTACATCACAGCAGACCATGGCTGATCCCACCGAAGTGCCGGACTTCGAGCCATCTGTAAAGACAGGCAAGAAGTCCGGGTGCTCAGCACGATGGCTGGCAAAGAGTTGCCGGTACACACAGTCGGGTGTAAAGGCCTTCCCCGTCCTGCACAGGGAAAAATCGCAGGTAGGGGAAACAGCGAGCCATGGTGGAAGTGGCTCAGCTGTCGACTGTGCAACGCTATCGAGACTGGTGTTGATGTCTCTGAGGTAGCCTCGGACTCGCAAACCAAAAGGACGAATGGCAGTCGGCCGATTATTGAAAAGCATTTCCCACTTCGGACTGAAAACGCAGTCCCAAGTGGGATGGCCAGGCAGGGATCGCAATTTAGAAGCATATTGTAGGGACAACTGCTGACGGCGAACAGATAAAGACGGTTCGTCGGTCTCAACGTAAAGACTCTGGACCGGTGAGGTGCGGAAGGCTCCCGTGCAAACACGGAGAGCCTGATGATGGAGGGGGTCCAGCACCTTCACCACCGAATCCCGGGCCGAGTCGTACACCTGGGATCCGTAGTCCAGTTTCGATCGGACAAGTGCACGGTACAGGCGGAGCAAAGAACATCGGTCCGCCCCCCAAGAAAGGGAGGAGAGGACCTTGACGATGTTCAATGCCCGCGTGCACTTGGACCTGAGATGACGTATGTGTGGTAAAAAGGTCAATTTCCGATCGAATATGAGACCGAGAAACTTGGTCTCCGCCACAACTGGAATGATGTTACCCCCGAGCCGCAGCTCGGGATCCAGATGAAGATTACGCTTGTGGCAAAAGTGCACACAAGCGGTCTTCTGTGGGGAGAACCGAAACCCGTTTGCCGTCGCCCAAACCGAAAGATTGTTCAGGGCAATTTGCAGTTGTCTTTCAATGACCCTCATGCTGGAAGATGAGCAAAAGATGCTAAAGTCATCAACATAGAGGGCATTGCCTACTGATGGAGGAAGTTGTCTAGTAATTGAATTAATCTTGACAGCGAAAAGCGTAACACTCAGAACGCAGCCTTGTGGCACCCCCTGTTCTTGGGGGTACGGCCGCGACAGAGTGTTACCGACACGGACACGAAAAGAGCGTGTCGATAAGAAGTTGGAGATGAAGATCGGCATGTGACCTCTTAAGCCGTAGCTGTGGAGGTCACGAAGAATGCCGAATCTCCAAGCCGTGTCGTACGCTTTTTCGATGTCGAAGAAAATTGACACCAGGTGCTCTCTACGTAAAAATGAGTTTCTGATAGCCGATTCGAGGCGTATCAGATGGTCAAGAGTTGACCGTTGCCTGCGAAAGCCACACTGGGTGTTGGAAAGAAGGTTGTGGTGTTCTAAATACCAGACGAGTCTGGCATTTACCATTCTTTCCAACACCTTGCACACGCAGCTCGTCAATGCGATTGGACGATAATTGGAAGGAATCTTGGGATCTTTGCCTGGCTTGGGGAAGGCCAAGACGATGGCCTCCCGCCAGGAGTCCGGAAACTGCTCCTCGAGAAAAATACGATTGAAGAGATGGAGCAGCCGATCCTTACTCGATGGTGAAAGATGTTGGAGCATGGCATAATGGACATTGTCCGGCCCGACAGCAGAGGCACGAGAAGAGTGCAGAGCAAGGCGAAGCTCCTCCGCTGTGAATGGCCTGTTGTAAGGCTCCAGGCCATTCGAGTGGAAAGACAGCGGAGAGCGTTCCGCCCTGCCCTTCTGGGCCAGAAACTCGGGGGAGTAAGAAGAAGAAGAAGAGATGGAGGAGAACGACTCCCCCAGAGTGTCGGCAATTGCTGTGGGATCAGCAATTGCCTGTCCATTGTGCTCCAGGATCGATAACGAGTGGGACGTGTAGTTCCCACTCATCTTCCGGACTTTATCCCACACGACCTTGGAACTAGTCGTGCGGGTTATGGATGATGTATACTTGATCCAAGATTCCTTCTGGCTCTGGCGTCGGACGAAACGAGCTTTCGCCCTGGCGCGTTTGAAGTTCTCGAGGTTGGGGGTTGTCGGATATCTCCGAAACACCCCCCAAGCCTTGTTCTGAGCCTTACGAGCTGCGGTGCAATCTGGATTCCACCACGGTTTCGGAAAGCGAGGAAACCGTGTAGAAGTTTGAGGAATTGTTGATGCAGCTGCATCTACGATACAGTCCGTTATCTCCGCTACTGCCACATTGATTGGCTCCTGGCTGACGGAGTGGTCGTCGAGCTCAGAGAGCAGCTCGAAACCACCCCAGTCAGCCCGATCCAGCCTCCACCGTGAGACGCGTGAAGGGCTGCAAGGCCCCCCACAGGAGATGGTGCACACCACGGGGAGGTGATCGCTTCCGTACGGGTTGTCCTCGACCTCCCATGTAAAGAGTGGAAGGATCGAGGAGGAGCAGATGGTGAGATCAATGGCAGTGAAAGTGCGGGTTGGGGAGTGAAAGTAAGTGCTGACACCGGTGTTCAACAGGGAGAGAGAAGGATCCAGGAGCCACTGCTCCAGGACCCCACCCCTCCCGTTGGTGTCAGCACTGCCCCAAAGTGGACTGTGTCCGTTGAGGTCCCCCATAATGAGGAAGGGGGACGGCAGCTGCGAGACGAGATCATCAAGGTCTTCCTGGAAGACGATGCTCCCAGGTGGAAGATATACAGAGCAGACAGTCAGCGAGAACCCCACGAAGAGACGGATGGCTACCGCCTCTAAGGTGGTAGTGAGGGGTACGACCTGGAATGGAGAATGGTTGCTCACTAGGATGGCGACACCCCCGCGAGCTGGACCATCTCCATCCCGGTCCCGGCGAAGTAGTGAAAAGTGCCGGATCGTGGGATCTGTGACTGGCTGCAAGTACGTCTCCTGCAGGCACACACAGATGGGCTGGTGTGCCTGAAGGAGGGCCTTGATGTCGTCAAGATTCCTCTGGAATCCACGACAATTCCATTGTAGGAGTGTGGCCATCTCAGGACTTAGAAGAGTGGGCGGACGACGTGTTCCTATTCAACTTAACCGCCGCAGAGGACGGTTTAGTGAATAGGGGGCGGTCGGTATCCATGTCCTCGGAATCGTCCGAGGGACATGGATCGGTGACCGCCCTTTGAGGTGCGGTTATTTTCTTCTTAGGACCCGGCGGGGGCCCCTTAGGTTTGGAAGGTCTTGCTGTCTGAGGACGGGAAGGAGGAGGCCTTCCGGTGGAGGTGGAAGACTGAACAGCAGGAATGGAAACCGGGGTTGATGTCGAAGTCGACACCACTCTCGGTCTCGCCTGCGTGAGGAGGTACTTCGCAGCTGGCGAGAAAGACTCAGTAGGTGGTACACTGATGTCAGTCTGCACCGCAACCGAAGTCATTGGAACGATGGGCTTTCCAATGACTGCACTGGCATAGGAAACCTTGCCAGGTGGGGCGGGCGGTGCAGCCAGCTTTCTCGCTTCAGCATACGAGATGTTGTTCACGACTTTGAGGCGTTGTACCTCCTTTTCCTCCTTCCACTTCGGACAGTCGCGGGAGTACGCCGGATGTTCGCCACTACAGTTCACACAGCATGCCTTTTCTGCTGTGCAGTCAGGATCGAGATGATCCTTACTGCCACAGCGAGCACAGGTGGGCTTGCCCCTGCATGCTGTGCGGGCATGACCGTATATCTGACACTGAAAACAGCGCAGAGGGTTCGGTATATACGGCCGTACCTCACAATGTAAATAACCTGCCTTGATGGAAGAAGGCAGGCGTGGCGTGTTGAATGTAACAATCAGCACCCTGGTGGGTGTCAATTTCCCATCACGGCGTGTCGAAACCCGGTGGACCGCTGTTACTCCTTGAGGTGTGAGCTCCGAGAGGATTTCCTCCTCAGTGACTTTGAGGAGGCCCCACTCGGTGATCACACCCCGAGAGGAATTCAAAGTTTTATGGGGAGTGACTTCGACAGCCACCCCACCAATTTCTTTGACTTTCAGGAGCAGTTCCGAGTGTTTGGAACAAGCGGTCTCAACCTGTAAGTCGCCAGATCGTAAGCGCTTTACGGATTTCGGTTCTCCCGCAAGACCTTTCAAACCTTTATTCACAAAAAAAGGGGACATGTCCCCAAGCACCTGATCACCCGTGGAGTGGATGATCAGGAACTTTGGGAACGAAGACACAGACAAAGAAGACGACGGCATAGATAACTTAGACAACGAGGAAGATGGGGGCTCATGTCGAGCCCTCTTGTTGGCGGCGATCGTATTAATTTCTTCACTCTCTCTCATGTTTTTTGTTGTGTGGTTCAGTGCCCGCTGTCCCCACCCTCCACGGAGCCCAACAAGGGGACGCCCAGTCGGGCGCCAGGGCTACGCAGGCACTATACCCACACAGACAGTGAGCCAAGCCCTCACAAAGAAATATAAGGAAAATAAAAAGAGAAATGTGCAGAATAAAACATTCTACACAAATCAAACAAAGCATAAAATAAGAAAATTGTGACTGGCCAAACTGGCCGCACAAAGAAAGGATAACTACAAAACGAAAATAATCTGTGAGGAAACTTGTAAACCTGTACCCGGACCGTGGGCAAGGTTACTCACCGCTCTGCACGGTTGACCCTAGCAGGACCTGCCCACCAGCCGATTGCTCCTGGGGGGGCCACCCCAGGAGCTCCCGTTTACCGGAAGCAGAGGCCAAAGCAGTGTATAGCAGAGGCCCCGGAATCCGCTGCCCAGCCCCGCGACGGGCAGGCTCCCCAATGGCAAGACGGCCAATGGGGACCACGCCAGTCATGAGCTGAGGAGAGAAGACGGGGACCTCCGAGCAACTACCAGGATCCTCCTTTCCCGGGACACGGGTCTCCGCGCACGGCAAACACGCGGGCGAGCGTTTAGGACCCTGCGAAGGTAACCGAGCCAGCGGGAACCTTCACAGGGTGGTCCCCCTCACCACGTACAGGCGCTCACACCGAGGGGGCATGCGGCGGCCTGGCAACTCCGCCATAACTCTATCTTGGAGAGGATCGCTAAGGCACTACCGAGGGGTACTACGGACATACGGAAGAATGTAAAATTTCCTAATATATCTGAGAATCTGCGCCCAGACTTGGTATTCACTGGCAGAGACGGTGTGATACACATCATAGACGTCACGGTGCCATTTGAAGATGGCACCTCCTCTTTAGAATTGGCCAGAAGAAGGAAGGAAGAAAAATATAAACCAATTGTGAATTATTATAACTCAATCGGGAAGCTGGCATTGGTGGATGCTATAGTGGTCGGATCCTTGGGTACATGGGATCGAGCAAACGACCCGGTACTAACCAGCTGTGTTATTTCCACACGTTATGCGGTACTAATGAGGAAGCTGATTATCTCGGAAACAATTAAATGGTCAAGGAACATATATATTGAACACGTCACTGGACAAAGACAATATTCTCTATAATCACCTCTTGGATAATGCGAATTGAGTATTAACACCTTGATAACCCTTTTTTTTTTTTTCCTGGGTGGGCCAGGATACGGGAGAGGGCCCTGGCTACTTTCGGTTTGACACTATTACTTGGCAATTTTGATACAACTTACCTGCCTGGTTCTATTAACGGGTATTATTATGTGACCACAGGGAGACCTTGGAAACCATTTAATTATTCCATTATATTGAGACATACTGGAGAAAGGGCTGGTAGCGGGTCTAATGCGACTTATTTTGAACTAGGGTTTGTTGCTATGAGGTAGGCCCCCAATTGACTAACTACACTGTCAGAATTTTAACTGTGGTAGGCCACCATTGTGGAATTAATTCTCAGTGATAATCATTTATTCTAAACATGTCTGTGTCACACTCTGGATTGATTTTATTTGCCGTGGTCCTGGGTTAGGCCATGATGAATGCCCCTGGCCTTTATATTTGGGGCATAGAAACTTTGGGGGGTTCTTTTTCGCTAAGTTCCCAAATTGAGAGGGATGTACCAAATTTATGCTGCTGAATTATTCCTACATGCTAGTTAATTGTCCTTGACAGATTAGCTCCGCACTTTAGATATTGCTGCCACATATTGTCCCTTAATGGTTGGGATACTTGGTATTATTGATGTTTGCACTAGTGATTCCCTCTTTTGGTGGGTTGTCTTCTTCTTTTTTTTCTTCCCCTTTTCCCCCTTTTGGTGAGGATGGAGCTTTCGGCTAATGTTCCGGTTCTGGGGAGATAGTTTGGAGACCCTACATTTATTTTTAGAGGGTGGCCGCCGTCCGTTGCGGAAATTTATTTTGCCGTGGTACTGGGTGGGCCCATGATGAGTGCCTCTGTTCTTTAAATTTGGTGAAAGGATACTTGAGGGTCACCATTTCGTTATGTTCCCCGAGGGGGTGATCCCCACCAAGGGATATAGGGGGGGGGGGTATATATTTTAAATCCTAATTTCCTAATATTGCAGGATGAAGTTGTTTTACCTTTTCCTCTGGGACCCCTTGTGGAAAATGTTCCCCCCCTTAATGGGATGTGAGGTGGGAATTTTATTTATTTTTTTTTTTTTTTTTTTTTTAATGTGTAAATTTATGACGGGAGGATTATTTCCTTTGGTTGGAGAGGAGAATTGACTCTATAATATGTATTATAGTATAAATTTATAACTTTATTATGGTTGTTACATATATTTTTCTGTTGTATTTGACGGAGTGTCCCCCCTTCTGTCGGGATTGAATGTTTTACTTTTGTGTGAGCCTTACGAGGTTGAAATTATAGCATTTTATGAATTCTATTAACCACGTGTTTATTTAGGTGTCCCTCTTCATTCTTCAGGGACTGAAGACTAGTGTTTGGTGCTTTGTGTGTCCCCTAAGGGGATGAAGACGTTTGTTTTAACGTGTTTATATGTGGTGCCATATTTGGCTGAAGAATATTGTATATTGACATTGTGAGCCGAAAGGCTGAAATTTTTATATATATTAACACACTCTGTACTGTAACATTGGAAAATAAACAAGTTTTAAATCTGTTCTTATCAGCTTAATTTTTATTGATTTTTTGCCCCTTTACAGATTTTAGACGACGTTTTTTGTTGCTGGAAGCTGATGACCAAAGGCCGGGAGGCGATCATCGACTTGGAGGGAGCTGCATACCGACCGTTGTGGAGTCTTTCTGGAGCTGCCCTGGCCATTCTTTGCTGTGAACTATTTGCCTTTTTTCTGTCTGAAGAATAGAGAAGGGAGCCACCTGCCTGCCTGCTGCTGCTGTGTGGTCCTGTGTACCGGGTTGCTTGCTGGAAGATTTGAGATGGGTGCCACTTGCTTGCCTGTTTGGATGCCTGCTGTGTGGTGACGAGGGATCCTTGCCGTAGGAAAGGGAGCGGGCTGTCGTCGGAAGTAACGGACGAGGAGTGCTGGACCTTGGGACTCTTTACTTGATGGGACGTTTTGGTGAGATTGACTGTTGGTCTGGGGATAGTGGGATTTTCTGTATTGTGGGACTGTATGAAGATTATTTGAATGTGTGTCTTTTTTTTAGGATGGAGGAGTTAACTATTGTAGTGCCCTACGAGCCTTCATGTTGCCACTTGTGTATGGAAGAGGACGGCTCTCACTCGTCGGCCTCTTTTCCCAACTATGGCCGGCTACTTGATCATTTTATTTTATTTCATCCGGTCAAGAAGTTCTGTGTTAGATGTAGATTCTGTGATGCTGAAACATTGAGCATGAAGGATATGAATATTCACAATTGTAGAATTGACCCTGATCCGATTCTCCACTCGACGACTACATGTGATCCATCTCCCTCTCTAGACTCGTTGCTGTTGAGTCTAGAGTCAATTGTAGAGGATGAAGAGAGATGGGATCTAACCATTACTATGAACTCTAATATATCTCTTGTAGAACCTGACAACTGTAAAGCGATTGAGGCTATATACAGGGATTTTATGGTTTACCCTTCTTACAAATTTGAGCCTGAGGACTATGACACTTGTGACATAGGTTCGGTCTCGCCAATATGCGATACAGCGGGTTTTTCCGATCTGGCTTGCGACTTCGGAGCACTTGATCTGGATTGTATGTTTGCCCCGTCTGTGGCCTTATTGGATGATATGCTAAACGACTTGGACATACTAGATTTTGAGAGCCCTGCTCCAGCGAGGGCTACTGATCTCCTGGATTTTGGGACCCTAGAAATGACAGTGGATCACGATTCCAATGACTGTGACTTTGCTGGTTCTAATCGTACTGTACCTGCTGATTCTTCTATTGGTGATCAATTCTTTTATTGGAAGAATCATCGACCGGTGATGGGGGCGAGGAGTTTGGTTTTACTTGATTCCTCGATCTCTAAGGGAGACTGTTCCCTTTTTATATTGGATACGAGTAAGATGGTTAATCATGCCTTTGGGGTACATTCCTCTGACACTGCTTGTGGGGTTGGGGCACCTCGTGAGCCTGGCAAGGGCACCATCACTTTTGTTACAGGGAATTTCGTTCTACATGGATTTGTGATATTATTCCCGAAGATGGTTGGTTGGTTGGTTGTTTAGGGTTTTATGGCGCATCAGCATCTACGGCTATAATGCGCCAAACAAAAGTCCAAAAAGTAAAAAGATAAAAATCATGAAACCCTGAACCAGTATGTTAAAAGATAAAATACAAATGTAACAAGAAAAATGTAAAACAATAAAATACCACGTTGGGAATAACAGTTAACAAATGTAGAAATATGTTATAAAAAGAGATAAAAGTAACTAAGGTAAAGCAATCTGGGATAAATATATATATAAATATAAAGAGTAAAAACTATATGCGAGTAAAATAACCAGTATGTCTTAAAAATCTAAATACAGAGGTAAAAGAACAGTTATCAGATAACAAACGTCCGAGTGTAAGGGGCTCGGACGTAAAATCATGAAAATTAAAAAACAAACGCCGTTCAAAGTTAAAACATGGACATGATATTAAAATGTGTTTGATAGTTAAAAAGGTGTCACAAAACTCACACTTAGGTTCGTCGTCCGCCCGTAAAAGAAACGAATGAGTAATAAACGAATGCCCTAAGCGGAGCCGAGCAAGTACAACTTCCTCCTTGCGATTCCTGCGGTAACAAGACTGCCATGGTTTGATGATGGGTTTGATCTCGAAGAGCTTGTTGGTAAGCTGTTCCGACCAAGATCTCTGCCACTGTGCCCGGAGCTCGGTGGAAAAACGCTGCCGGAAATCCAGATAGGGAACCGGCAACGGAGAGTCGGACAGGGGCGTGGCTGACTTGGCAGCAGCATCTGCCAAGTCATTGCCCCTAATCCCGACATGACCGGGCACCCAACAGAAATGGATGGTGGTTGTGGCTGCCAGACGATGTAGTTGCTGGCGGATCTTAGTAAGAACTGGGTGAGGCCGATGCCTCACCGAGATCAAAGCCTGTAGCGAGCTAAGCGAGTCGGTGTAAAGCACACACCGACGATGATGCTTAGTCGCCACGTGGTCCAAGGCGAGGCTGATAGCGTGCAACTCTGCAGTGAAGATGGAACACTGCAGTGGGATCTGGTCTGCAATGATTACATCACAGCAGACCATGGCTGATCCCACCGAAGTGCCGGACTTCGAGCCATCTGTAAAGACAGGCAAGAAGTCCGGGTGCTCAGCACGATGGCTGGCAAAGAGTTGCCGGTACACACAGTCGGGTGTAAAGGCCTTCCCCGTCCTGCACAGGGAAAAATCGCAGGTAGGGGAAACAGCGAGCCATGGTGGAAGTGGCTCAGCTGTCGACTGTGCAACGCTATCGAGACTGGTGTTGATGTCTCTGAGGTAGCCTCGGACTCGCAAACCAAAAGGACGAATGGCAGTCGGCCGATTATTGTAAAGCATTTCCCACTTCGGACTGAAAACGCAGTCCCAAGTGGGATGGCCAGGCAGGGATCGCAATTTAGAAGCATATTGTAGGGACAACTGCTGACGGCGAAGAGATAAAGAAGGTTCGTCGGTCTCAACGTAAAGACTCTGGACCGGTGAGGTGCGGAAGGCTCCCGTGCAAACACGGAGAGCCTGATGATGGAGGGGATCCAGCACCTTCACCACCGAATCCCGGGCCGAGTCGTACACCTGGGATCCGTAGTCCAGTTTCGATCGGACAAGTGCACGGTACAGGCGGAGCAAAGAACATCGGTCCGCCCCCCAAGAAAGGGAGGAGAGGACCTTGACGATGTTCAATGCCCGCGTGCACTTGGACCTGAGATGACGTATGTGAGATAAAAAGGTCAATTTCCGATCGAATATGAGACCGAGAAACTTGGTCTCCGCCACAACTGGAATGATGTTACCCCCGAGCCGCAGCTCGGGATCCAGATGAAGATTACGCTTGTGGCAAAAGTGCACACAAGCGGTCTTCTGTGGGGAGAACCGAAACCCGTTTGCCGTCGCCCAAACCGAAAGATTGTTCAGGGCAATTTGCAGTTGTCTTTCAATGACCCTCATGCTGGAAGATGAGCAAAAGATGCTAAAGTCATCAACATAGAGGGCATTGCCTACAGATGGAGGAAGTTGTCTAGTTATGGAATTAATCTTGACAGCGAAAAGCGTAACACTCAGAACGCAGCCTTGTGGCACCCCCTGTTCTTGGGGGTACGGCCGCGACAGAGTGTTACCAACACGGACACGAAAAGAGCGTGTCGATAAGAAGTTGGAGATGAAGATCGGCATGTGACCTCTCAAGCCGAAGCTGTGGAGGTCACGAAGAATGCCAAATCTCCAAGCCGTGTCGTACGCTTTTTCGATGTCGAAGAAAATTGACACCAGGTGCTCTCTACGTAAAAAAGAATTCCTGATAGCCGATTCGAGGCGTATCAGGTGGTCAAGAGTTGACCGTTGCCTGCGAAAGCCACACTGGGTGTTGGAAAGAAGGTTGTGGTGTTCTAAATACCAGATGAGTCTGGCATTTACCATTCTTTCCAACACCTTGCACACGCAGCTCGTCAATGCGATGGGACGATAATTAGAAGGAATCTTGGGATCTTTGCCTGGCTTGGGGAAGGCCAAGACGATGGCCTCCCGCCAGGAGTCCGGAAACTGCTCCTCGAGAAAAATGCGATTGAAGAGATGGAGCAGCCGATCCGTACTCGATGGTGAAAGATGTTGGAGCATGGCATAATGGACATTGTCCGGCCCTACAGCACAGGCACGAGAAGAGTGCAGAGCAAGGCGAAGCTCCTCCGCTGTGAATGGCCTGTTGTAAGGCTCCAGGCCATTCGAGTGGAAAGACAGCGGAGAGCGCTCCGCCCTGCCCTTCTGGGCCAGAAACTCGGGGGAGTAAGAGGAAGACGAAGAGATGGAGGAGAACGACTCCCCCAGAGTGTCGGCAATTGCTTTGGGATCAGCAATTGCCTGTCCATTGTGCTCCAGGATCGATAACGAGTGGGACGTGTAGTTCCCACTCATCTTCCGGACTTTATCCCACACGACCTTAGAACTAGTCGTGCGGGTGATGGATGACGTATACTTGATCCAAGATTCCTTCTGGCTCTGGCGTCGGACGAAACGTGCTTTCGCCCTGGCGCGTTTGAAATTTTCAAGGTTGGGGGACATCGGATATCTCCGAAACACCCCCCAAGCCTTGTTCTGAGCCTTACGAGCTGCGGTGCATTCTGGATTCCACCACGGTTTCGGAAAGCGAGGAAACCGTGTAGAAGTTTGAGGAATCGTTGATGCAGCTGCATCTACGATACAGTCCGTTATCTCCGCTACTGCCACATTGATTGGCTCCTGGCTGACAGAGTGGTCGTCGAGCTCAGAGAGCAGCTCGAAACCACCCCAGTCAGCCCGATCGAGCCTCCACCGCGAGACGCGTGAAGGGCTGCAAGGCCCCCCACGGGAGATGGTGCACACCACGGGGAGGTGATCGCTTCCGTACGGGTTGTCCTCGACCTCCCATGTAAAGAGTGGAAGGATCGAGGAGGAGCAGATGGTGAGGTCAATGGCAGTGAAAGTGCAGGTTGGGGAGTGAAAGTAAGTACTGACACCGGTGTTCAACAGGGAGAGAGAAGGATCCAGGAGCCACTGCTCCAGGACCCCACCCCTCCCGTTGGTGTCAGCACTACCCCATAGTGGACTGTGTCCGTTGAGGTCCCCCATAATATATTCCCGAAGAAGTTGGTTGGTTGGTTGGTTGGGGTTTAATGGCGCATTAGCAACTATGGCTATAATGCGCCAAACATATGTCCAATAGGTAAAAGGATAAAAATCACGTTACCCCTTAACCAAAGTTAAAAATAAACTACAAAGACCAACAAAAATAGAAATTGCAGTAAAAAAGAACATGCAGAGCAACAATGAACAAATGTAAAAATATGTTATACGAATAAAAAAAATAACCCAGCTGTAAGCAAACTGGGTTAAAGATGTAGAGAAATAAAAAGGGAGTAAAACTACAAGCGATTAAAATATCCAGTAAATTTTAAAAATTGAAAAACAGCGTTAAAACAACAATGATCCGATAAAAGATGTCCGAGTGTAAGGGGCTCGGACGTAAAATCGTGAAAGTTAAAAAACATACGACGTTCGATGTTAAAACAATGACATGAAATTAAAATATGTTTGATCGTTAAAAAGGTGTCACAAAACTCACACTTGGGTTCGTCGTCCGCCCGTAAGAGAAACGAATGAGTAATAAACGAATGACCCAAGCGGAGCCGAGCAAGTACAACTTCCTCCTTGCGATTCCTGCGGTAACAAGACTGCCATGGTTTGATGATAGGTTTGATCTCGAAGAGCTTGTTGGTAAGCTGTTCCGACCAAGACCTCTGCCACTGTGCCCGGAGCTCGGTGGAAAAACGCTGCCGGAAATCCAGATAGGGAACCGGCAACGGAGAGTCGGACAGGGGCGTGGCTGACCTGGCAGCAGAATCTGCCAAATCATTACCCCTGATTCCGACGTGACCGGGCACCCAACAGAAGAGAATCGTGGTGGTGGCTGCCAGACGATGGAGCTGCTGGCGGACCTTGGAGAGAACAGGGTGAGGCCGATGCCTCACTGAGATCAAAGCCTGTAGCGAGCTAAGCGAGTCGGTGTAAAGCACACACCGACGATGATGCTTAGTCGCCACGTGGTCCAAGGCGAGGCTGATAGCGTGCAACTCTGCAGTGAAGATGGAACACTGCAGTGGGATCTGGTCTGCAATGATTACATCACAGCAGACCATGGCTGATCCCACCGATGTGCCGGACTTCGAGCCATCTGTAAAGACAGGCAAGAAGTCCGGGTGCTCAGCACGATGGCTGGCAAAGAGTTGCCGGTACACACAGTCGGGTGTAAAGGCCTTCCCCGTTCTGCACAGGGAAAAATCGCAGGAAGGGGAAACAGCGAGCCATGGTGGAAGTGGCTCAGCTGTCGACTGTGCAACGCTATCGAGACTGGTGTTGATGTCTCTGAGGTAGCCTCGGACACGCAAACCAAATGGACGAATGGCAGTCGGCCGATTATTGTAAAGTATTTCCCACTTCGGACGGAAAACGCAGTTCCAAGTGGGATGGCCAGGCAGGGATCGCAATTTACATGCATATTGTAGGGACAACTGCTGACGGCGAAGAGATAAAGCAGGTTCGTAGGTCTCAACATAAAGACTCTGGACCGGTGAGGTGCGGAAGGCTCCCGTGCAAACACGGAGAGCCTGGTGATGGAGGGGGTCCACCACGTTCACCACCGAATCCCGGGCCGAGTCGTACACCTGGGATCCGTAGTCCAGTTTCGATCGGACAAGTGCACGGTACAGGCGGAGCAAAGAACATCGGTCCGCCCCCCAAGAAAGGGAGGAGAGGACCTTGACGATGTTCAATGCCCGCGTGCACTTGGACCTGAGATGACGTATGTGTGGTAAAAAGGTCAATTTCCGATCGAATATGAGACCGAGAAACTTGGTCTCCGCCACAACTGGAATGATGTTACCCCCGAGCCGCAGCTCGGGATCCAGATGAAGATTACGCTTGTGGCAAAAGTGCACACAAGCGGTCTTCTGTGGGGAGAACCGAAACCCGTTTGCCGTCGCCCAAACCGAAAGATTGTTCAGGGCAATTTGCAGTTGTCTTTCAATGACCCTCATGCTGGAAGATGAGCAAAAGATGCTAAAGTCATCAACATAGAGGGCATTGCCTACGGATGGAGGAAGTTGTCTAGTTATGGAATTAATCTTGACAGCGAAAAGCGTAACACTCAGAACGCAGCCTTGTGGCACCCCCTGTTCTTGGGGGTACGGCCGCGACAGAGTGTTACCGACACGGACACGAAAAGAGCGTGTCGATAAGAAGTTGGAGATGAAGATCGGCATGTGACCTCTCAACCCGAAGCTGTGGAGGTCACGAAGAATGCCGAATCTCCAAGCCGTGTCGTACGCTTTTTCGATGTCGAAGAAAATTGACACCAGGTGCTCTCTACGTAAAAAAGAATTCCTGATAGCCGATTCGAGGCGTATCAGGTGGTCAAGAGTTGACCGTTGCCTGCGAAAGCCACACTGGGTGTTGGAAAGAAGGTTGTGGTGTTCTAAATACCAGATGAGTCTGGCATTTACCATTCTTTCCAACACCTTGCACACGCAGCTCGTCAATGCGATGGGACGATAATTAGAAGGAATCTTGGGATCTTTCCCTGGCTTGGGGAAGGCCAAGACGATGGCCTCCCGCCAGGAGTCCGGAAACTGCTCCTCGAGAAAAATGCGATTGAAGAGATGGAGCAGCCGATCCTTACTCGATGGTGAAAGATGTTGGAGCATGGCATAATGGACATTGTCCGGCCCTACAGCAGAGGCACGAGAAGAGTGCAGAGCAAGGCGAAGCTCCTCCGCTGTGAATGGCCTGTTGTAAGGCTCCAGGCCATTCGAGTGGAAAGACAGCGGAGAGCGCTCCGCCCTGCCCTTCTGGGCCAGAAACTCGGGGGAGTAAGAGGAAGACGAAGAGATGGAAGAGAAGGACTCCCCCAGAGTGTCGGCAATTGCTTTGGGATCAGCAATTGCCTGTCCATTGTGCTCCAGGATCGATAACGAGTGGGACGTGTAGTTCCCACTCATCTTCCGGACTTTATCCCACACGACCTTAGAAGTAGTCGTGCGGGTAATAGAAGATGTATACTTGATCCAAGATTCCTTCTGGCTCTGGCGTCGGACGAAACGAGCTTTCGCCCTGGCGCGTTTGAAATTTTCGAGGTTGGGGGTTGTCGGATATCTCCGAAACACCCCCCAAGCCTTGTTCTGAGCCTTACGAGCTGCGGTGCAATCTGGATTCCACCACGGTTTCGGAAAGCGAGGAAACCGTGTAGAAGTTTGAGGAATCGTTGATGCAGCTGCATCTACGATACAGTCCGTTATCTCCGCTACTGCCACATTGATTGGCTCCTGGCTGACAGAGTGGTCATCGAGCTCAGAGAGCAGCTCGAAACCACCCCAGTCAGCCCGATCGAGCCTCCACCGCGAGATGGTGCACAACACGGGGAGGTGATCGCTTCCATAAGGGTTGTCCTCGACCTCCCATGTAAAGAGTAGAACGATCGAGGAGGAGCAGATGGTGAGATCAATGGCAGTGAAAGAGCGGGTTGGGGAGTGAAAGTAAGTGCTGACACCGGTGTTCAACAGGGAGAGAGAAGGATCCAGGAGCCACTGCTCCAGGACCCCGCCCCTCCCATTGGTGTCAGCACTGCCCCATAGTGGACTGTGTCCGTTGAGGTCCCCCATAATGAGGAAGGGGGACGGCAGCTGCGAGACGAGATCATCAAGGTCTTCCTGGAAGACGATGCTCCCAGGTGGAAGATATACAGAGCAGACAGTCAGCGAGAACCCCACGAAGAGACGGATGGCTACCGCCTCTAAGTTGGTGGTGAGGGGTACGACCTGGAATGGAGAATGGTTGCTCACGAGGATGGCGACACCCCCGCGAGCTGGACCATCTCCATCCCGGTCCCCTCGATGCGAGAGCCTGTCCGTGGTGAGGGGACCACCCTGTGAAGGTTCCGCTGGCTCGGTTACCTTCACAGGGTCCTAAACGCTCGCCCGCGTGTTTGCCGTGCGCGGAGACCCGTGTCCCTGGAAAGGAGGATCCTGGCAGTTGCTCAGGGGTCCCCGTCTTCTCTCCCCAGCTCATGACTGGTGGGGTCCCCTTTGGCCGTTTTGCCATTGGGGAGCCTGTCTGTCGCGGGGCTGGGCAGCGATTTCCGGGGCCGCTGCTATACACTGCTTTGGCCTCTGCTTCAGGTAAACGGGAGGTCCTGGGGCGGCCCCCTCAGGATCAATCGGCTGGTGGGCTGGTCCTGCTAGGGTCAACTATGCTGATCAGTGAGTAACCTTGTCCACCGTCCGGACAACGGTTTGCGAGTTTACCCACACATTTACTGATTTTGTAGTTTTCTTTCTTTTGTGAGGCCAGCTCTTGCCTCACACTTTATTGCTTTGTTGCTTCTTTTCTTTTGTGGGAACTCCGACGAGTTTCCCACCATTTCTCTTTTACTTTTCCTTTTTGTTTTGTAGTGAGGGCTTGGCTCACTGGCTGTGTGGGTATGGTGCCCGGGCAGCCCTGGCGCCCAACTGGGCGTCCCCTTGTTGGACTCCATGGTGGGTGGGGACAACGGGCACTGAATTTTTTAAAACCAAACATGAGTTCTCCAACTCATCAAAATTCGATCAATGCCGCAAAGAGGGCTCGCCATGAACCCCCAACTTCTCTGTCTTTGCCTTCGTCTTCGTGTGTGTCTCCGTCTCCGAAGTTCCTGATCATCCACTCTACGGGTGATCAGGTTCTTGGGGACATGTCCCCTTTTTTTATCAACAAGGGTATTCAAGGTCTTGCGGGAGAGCCGAAATCTGTCAAGCGCCTAAGATCTGGTGACTTGCAGGTGGAGACTGCATGCTTCAAGCACTCGGAGCTTTTATTAAAGGTTACAGCGATTGGTGGAGTGGCAGTCGAAGTCACTCCACACAAAACGCTCAATTCCTCCCGGGGCGTGATCTCCGAGTGGGGCCTCCTCAAGGTTTCTGAGGAGGAAATCCTCTCGGAGCTTTCAGCCCAGGGGGTGATCGCAGTCCACCGGGTTTCTTCACGCCGTAATGGAAAGTTAGAGCCCACCAGGGTACTAATTCTAACTTTCAACACACCACGCCTGCCTACCTCCATCAAGGCAGGCTACTTACACTGCGAGGTGCGGCCATTTATCCCCAACCCTCTGCGTTGCTTTCAATGCCAGAGGTTTGGTCATGCCCGCACCGCATGCCGGGGCAAGCCCACCTGTGCTCGTTGTGGCAGTCAGGATCATTTCGAACCTGACTGCACAGCAGAAAAGGCATGCTGTGTAAACTGCCGTGGTGAACATCCGGCGTACTCCCGCGACTGTCCGAAGTGGCTGGAGGAGAAAGAGGTACAGCGCCTCAAGACCCTTCATAACATCAGCTATCCAGAGGCGAGAAAGCTCGCTGCACCACCTGCCCCACCTGGCAAGGTCTCCTATGCCGGTGCGGTTGCCGGAAAGCCCGTCGTTAAGATGGCTTCCGTGGCGGTGCAGACCGACATCAGCGTTCCACCAGCTGAATCTTTCTCGCCTGCTGCCAAGTACCTCTTGACGCAGGCGAAGCCGACGTCGGTGTCAACCTCGACATCGACACCGGTTTCTATTCCTGTGTCTGTGCCTTCCACTTCCACCTCTGGAAGGCCCCCTCCTCCCCGCCCACAGACAGCAAGACCTACGAAACCCAAGGGGCCCCCGCCGGGGCCCAAAAAGAAAATTTTACCTCCTCGTTCGGCGGTCTCTGATCCGTGTTGCTCGGACGACTCCGAGGACATGGACACCGACCGCCCCAATTTTCCTAAACCGTCGCTGGCGACGGTGAAAATAAATCGAAAGTCGTCCGCCAATTCTTCCAAGACCTGAGATGGCCACACTCCTTCAATGGAACTGTCGTGGATTCCAGAGGAATATTGACGACATCAAGGTCCTCCTGAGGGCACACCAACCCCTTTGCGTGTGCCTTCAGGAGACATTCTTGCAGACAGCCAACAATCCCACTATCCGGCACTTTTCTCTCGTTCGCCGGGACCGGGATGGAGATGGTCCAGCTCACGGGGGTGTTGCCATCCTCGTGAGCAACCATTCTCCATTCCAGGTCATTCCCCTTACTACAAACTTAGAGGCGGTCGCCATCCGCCTCTTTGTGGGATTTTCGTTGACTGTCTGTTCTGTCTATCTCCCACCCGGAAGCATCGTTTTCCGGGATGACCTTGATGACCTCGTCTCGCAGCTGCCGTCCCCCTTCCTCATCATGGGGGACTTCAACGGCCACAGTCCGCTCTGGGGCAGTGCTGACACCAACGGGAGGGGCCGGGTCTTGGAGCAGTGTCTCCTGGATCCATCGCTCTCCCTGTTGAACACCGGTGTCAGTACCTACTTTCACACCCCAACCCGCACATTCACTGCCATTGACCTCACCATCTGCTCCTCCTCGATCCTTCCACTCTTTACATGGGAGGTCGAGGACAATCCATATGGAAGCGATCACCTCCCCGTGGTGTGCACCATCTCTCGTGGGGGGCCCTGCAGCCCTTCGCGTGTCTCCCGGTGGAGGCTTGATCGGGCTGATTGGAGTGGCTTCGAGCTCTTGTCTGAGCTCGATGAGCACTCTGTCAGCCAGGAGCCCATCAATGTCGCAGTGGCGGAGTTGACGGACTGTATCGTCCATGCAGCTGCCTCTACTATTCCTCAGACCTCGACTCGGTTTCCACGGTTCCCAAAACCGTGGTGGAATCCCGACTGCACCGCAGCTCGTAAGGCTCAGAACAAGGCTTGGGGGGTGTTTCGGAGATATCCGACGTCCCCCAACCTCGAAGCATTCAAACGCGCCAGGGCGAAAGCCCGTTTCGTCCGGCGCCAGAGCCAGAAGGAATCTTGGATGAAATATACATCTTCCATCACCCGCACGACCAGTTCTAAGGTCGTGTGGGATAAGGTCCGGAAGATGAGTGGGAAGTACACGTCCCACTCATTATCGATCCTGGAGCACAATGGACAGGCAATTGCTGCGCCTCGAGCAATTGCCGACATACTGGGGGA
The DNA here is from genome assembly GCA_038380435.1 of Ryuthela nishihirai. Lineage (NCBI taxonomy): Eukaryota > Metazoa > Arthropoda > Arachnida > Araneae > Heptathelidae > Ryuthela > Ryuthela nishihirai. Next base: position 1,664,998 of record JAWZYU010000017.1, read on the forward strand.
GTCATTCTCCACCATCTCTTCTCTATCTTCCTACTCCCCCGAGTTTCTGGCCCAGAAGAGCAGGGCCGAACGCTCTCCGCTGTCTTTCCATTCGAATGGCCTGGAGTCTTACAACAGGCCATTCACAGCGGAGGAGCTTCGCCGTGCTCTGCACACTTCTCGTGCATCTGCTGTGGGGCCAGACAATGTCCATTATGCCATGCTCCAACATCTCTCACCATCGAGTAAGGATCGACTGCTCCGCCTCTTCAACCGTATTTTCATCGAGGAGCAGTTTCCGGACTCCTGGCGGGAGGCCATCGTCTTGGCCTTCCCTAAGCCAGGAAAAGATCCCAAGATTCCTTCGAATTATCGTCCAATTGCGTTGACGAGCTGCGTCTGCAAGGTGTTGGAAAGGATGGTAAATACCAGGCTGGCCTGGTATTTGGAACATCACGGCCTTCTTTCCAACACCCAGTGTGGCTTTCGCAGGCACCGGTCTACTTTAGACCACCTGATCCGCCTCGAATCGGCGATCAGGAATTCTTTTTTACGACGAGAGCACCTGGTGTCAGTTTTCTTCGACATCGAAAAAGCGTACGACACGGCATGGAGATTCGGCATTCTTCGTGACCTTCACAGCTTCGGCTTGCGAGGTCACATGCCGATCTTCATTGCGAACTTTTTATCTTCACGTATTTTTCGAGTTCGTGTCGGCAACACTCTGTCGCAGCCTTTCCCCCAAGAACAGGGGGTGCCTCAAGGCTGCGTCCTGAGTGTTACGCTTTTCGCTGTCAAGATCAATTCCATTACACGGCAACTTCCTCCGACTGTAGGCAATGCCCTCTATGTTGATGACTTTAGCATCTTTTGCTCATCGTCCAGCATGAGGGTCATTGAACGACAACTGCAAACTGCCCTGAACAATCTCTCGGTTTGGGCGACGGCCAATGGGTTCCGGTTCTCCCCACAGAAGACCGCTTGTGTGCACTTTTGCCGCAAGCGTAATCTTCATCTGGACCCCGAGCTGCGGCTCGGGGGTAACATCATTCCAGTTGTGGCGGAGACCAAGTTTCTCGGTCTCATCTTCGACCGGAAATTGACCTTTTTACCACATATTCGACATCTCAGGTCCAAGTGCACGCGGGCATTGAACATCATCAAGGTCCTCTCCTCCCTCTCTTGGGGGGCGGACCGATGTTCTTTGCTCCGCCTTTACCGTGCACTTGTCCGGTCGAAACTGGACTACGGATCCCAGGTGTATGACTCCGCCCGGGATTCGGTGGTGAAAGTGCTGGACCCACTCCATCATCAGGCCCTCCGTGTGTGCACGGGGGCCTTCCGCACTTCACCGGTCCAGAGTCTCTACGTTGAGACCGATGAACCATCCTTATCTATTCGCCGTCAGCAGTTGTCCCTGCAGTATGCTTCAAAATTGCGATCCCTGCCAGGCCATCCCACTTGGGACTGCGTTTTCAGTCCCAGGTGGGAAATGTTATACCAGAATCGGCCGACTGCCATTCGTCCTTTCGGTTTGCGTGTCCGAGGTTACCTGCGAGACATCAACACCAGTCTCGATAGCATCGCACAGTCGACAGCTGAGCCACTTCCACCTTGGCTCGCTGTTTCCCCTTCCTGCGATTTTTCCCTGTGCAGGACGGGGAAGGCCTTTACACCCGACTGTGTGTACCGGCAACTCTTTGCCAGCCATCGTGCTGTGCACCCGGACTTCTTGCCTGTCTTCACAGATGGCTCGAAGTCCGGCACTTCAGTGGGATCAGCCATGGTCTGCTGTGATGTAATCATTGCAGACCAGATCCCACAGCAGTGTTCCATCTTCACTGCTGAGTTGCATGCTATCAGCATTGCCTTGGACCATATAGCAGCTAAGCATCATCGTCGGTGTGTGCTTTACACCGACTCGCTTAGCTCGCTACAGGCTTTGATCTCCGTGAGGCATCGGCCTCACCCTGTTCTCTCCAAGATCTGCCAGCAGCTCCATCGTCTGGCAGCCACCACCACGATTCTCTTCTGTTGGGTGCCCGGTCATGTCGGAATCAGGGGCAATGATTTTTCAGATTCTGCTGCCAGGTCAGCCACGCCCCTGTCCGACTCTCCGTTGCCGGTTCCATATGTGGATTTCCGGCAGCGTTTCACCATCGAGCTCCGGGCACATTGGCAGAGATCTTGGTCGGAACAGCTTAGCAACAAGCTCTTTGAGATCAAACCTATCGTCAAACCGTGGCAGTCTTGTTACCGCAGAGATCGTAAGGAGGAAGTTGTCCTTGCTCGGCTCCGCTTAGGTCACTCGTTTTTAACCCACTCTTTTCTTCTTAAGGCGGACGCAGTACCTAAGTGCGAGTTTTGTGACACCATTTTAACGATCAAACATATTTTAATTGAATGTCGATGTTTTAACTTTGAAAGACGAATGTTTTTTAACTCTCATGATTTTACGTCCGAGCCCCTTACACTCGGACATCTTTTATCCGATGAATCGTTTTTAACTCCTGTTTTTGACTTTTTACGTTTTACTGGATATTTTATGCGTTTATGAACCATTTTACTTTGTCATTGTGATTTTACGCTTGTTTCTGTTTTTTACTGGGTCCTATACACCCATTTTATTGTCGATTTTACAAGTGTTGTTACTTTTTGCCATTTTTACTTATCTTTCTTGTTCTGGTTATGTTTCTGTGTGTTTTTAACTTTGGTTATGGGTTCAATGACTTTTATCAATTTATATCTTTTTGTTTGGCGCAATATAGCCCTGTTGCTCTTGCGCCAAAAAACCCCAAACAACCAAACCAAACCAAACCATCCCGGTCCCGGCGAACCAGTGAAAAGTGCCGGATCGTGGGATCTGTGACTGGCTGCAAGTATGTCTCCTGCAGGCACACACAGATGGGCTGGTGTGCCTGAAGGAGGGCCTTGATGTCGTCAAGATTCCTCTGGAATCCACGACAATTCCATTGTAGGAGTGTGGCCATCTCAGGACTTAGAAGAGTGGGCGGACGACGTGTTTCTATTCAACTTAACCGCCGCGGAGGACGGTTTAGTGAATAGGGGGCGGTCGGTATCCATGTCCTCGGAATCGTCCGAGGGGCATGGATCGGTGACCGCCCTTTGCGGTGCTGTTATTTTCTTTTTTGGCCCCGGTGGGGGCCCCTTCGGTTTGGAAGGTCTTGCTGTCTGAGGACGGGAGGGAGGAGGCCTTCCGGTGGAGGTGGAAGGCTGAGCTGCAGGAATGGAAACCGGGGTTGATGTCGAAGTTGACACCACCCTCGGTCTCGCCTGCGTGAGGAGGTACTTCGCAGCTGGCGAGAAAGACTCAGTAGGTGGTACACTGATGTCAGTCTGCACCGCAACCGAAGTCATTGGAACGATGGGCTTTCCAATGACTGCACTGGCATAGGAAACCTTGCCAGGCGGGGCGGGCGGTGCAGCAAGCTTTCTCGCCTCAGCATACGAGATGTTATTCACGACTTTGAGGCGTTGTACCTCCTTTTCCTCCTTCCACTTCGGACAGTCGCGGGAGTACGCCGGATGTTCGCCACTGCAGTTCACACAGCATGCCTTTTCAGCTGTGCAGTCAGGATCTAGATGATCCTTACTGCCACAGCGAGCACAGGTGGGCTTGCCCCTGCATGCTGTGCGGGCATGACCGTATATCTGACACTGAAAACAGCGCAGAGGGTTCGGTATATACGGCCGTACCTCACAATGTAAGTAACCTGCCTTGATGGAAGAAGGCAGGCGTGGCGTGTTGAATGTCACGATTAGCACCCGAGTGGGTGTTAATTTCCCATCACGGCGTGTTGAAACCCGGTGGACCGCTGTTACTCCTTGAGGTGTGAGCTCCGAGAGGATCTCCTCCTCAGTGACTTTGAGGAGGCCCCACTCGGTGATCACACCCCGAGAGGAATTCAAAGTTTTATGGGGAGTGACTTCGACAGCCACCCCACCAATTTCTTTGACTTTCAGGAGTAGTTCTGAGTGCTTTGAACAAGCGGTCTCTACTTGTAAGTCGCCAGATCGTAAGCGCTTTACGGATTTCGGTTCTCCCGCAAGACCTTTCAAACCTTTATTAACGAAAAAAGGGGACATGTCCCCAAGTACCTGATCACCCGTGGAGTGGATGATCAGGAACTTTGGGAACGAAGACACAGACACAGAAGACGACGGCAGAGATAACGTAGACAACGAGGAAGATGGGGGCTCACGTCGAGCCCTCTTGTTGGCGGCGATCGCATTATTTTCATCACTCTCTCTCATGTTTTTTAATGTGTGGTTCAGTGCCCGCTGTCCCCACCCTCCACGGAGCCCAACAAGGGGACGCCCAGTCGGGCGCCAGGGCTACGCAGGCACTATACCCACACAGACAGTGAGCCAAGCCCTCACAAATAAATACAAAGAAAATAAAAAGAGAAATGTGCAGAACAAAAACGTTCTACACAAATGAAACAAAGCGTAAAATAAGAAAATCGTGAATGGCCAAACTGGCCTCACAAAGAAAAGATAACGACAAAATGAAAATAAGTTGTGAGGAAACTTGTAAACCTGTACCCGGACCGTGGGCAAGGTTACTCACCGCTCTGCACGGTTGACCCTAGCAGGACCTGCCCACCAGCCGATTGCTCCTGGGGGGGCCACCCCAGGAGCTCCCGTTTACCGGAAGCAGAGGCCAAAGCAGTGTATAGCAGAGGCCCCGGAATCCGCTGCCCAGCCCCGCGACAGACAGGCTCCCCAATGGCAAGACGGCCAATGGGGACCACGCCAGTCATGAGCTGAGGAGAGAAGACGGGGACCCCCGAGCAACTACCAGGATCCTCCTTTCCCGGGACACGGGTCTCCACGCACGGCAAACACGTGGGCGAGCGTTTAGGACCCTGCGAAGGTAGCCGAGCCAGCGGAACCTTCACAGGGTGGGCCCCCTCACCGCGTACAGGCGCTCACACCGAGGGGGCCCGAAGAAGTTGTTATCTTATGTGGAACTTCAGTCTTGGATCCCTAGTTGGTGTGTAGTATACCTCCTCTGGATTGTTTTAGGTATTGCACCGAAGTGGTGGATCCTAATACGCCATCAACTGAATACCCAAATGGAGTTGATGACGTTCTACGGAGAATTATTTTTTATGATTTCTCCCACTTTTGATTATGAATCTTATTTTATATATTTACATATTTTTTATATTTTTGGTGATAATGTATTAATTTATAAACGAATGATTTATTAGTGAAGTGTTTTTTTGTGGCTCACTGAGCAGAAGACTTAATGTTTACGCGTGCCCTATGGGGTCGAAGATTTGTTTGTTCTGTGTTCAAGATGACGACCTGGGCCTTAGGGCCGATCTGTATGCATTTTTACAATTCTTTCTGTAAGCATTATTGATTAATAAATCTAATCTGTTCTTATCAGCTTAATTTGACGGATGACCTCAACTGATGGACTGATGACCGGAGCCGCACCAGTGGAGCCACCCCCTTGGTAAGTATAATATTGTAAGTAAACCGAGCAAACGCTCAACTACCAAGGGGGCCTCATAAAGGCTCTGCGGTTCCCGCCCTGAGGCCGAGAAGGCGGACCGGCCCATTAGTTTAACTTTGAAGTGACCTGCATTTCTTTCGGTGGACTTTTCTTCTGGTGCGTCAGCGACTTTTCACCCTTTGTGGCAAGTTCCACCATCTATCAGCGCTCAAGACAGGTTTGAAGATTCTTGCCAAGACCGGTTTTACCGGTACACTGCTACCTCGAACTGCAATTCTGCTGCTCCCACGATCTGCACTTCCGTTTGGCCTCTGCATCCATTTAGCGGCACCATCTATCGTCCACCATGGAAGGCTCCGACAATATACTGGAATATCCCACCCTGTTCCCATCTGACTCTTACAGTTGCACGTCTTGCTCTTCCATGCCAGGCATCTGAGTGGCGCGCTTCTACAAAACGCATAGTGACCTCACCAAGCACCTCAGGCTAAAGCACCCAACCTTCAAATACTTCCTGCAATGTAAATTGTGCTCCGCTACTGCAACCAACGTGAAGGCAATTAGGAAACACTTCCGAATTGACCATCCGGATTTTGCCACTCCCCTTGTGCCATCTTCCATGCGCCGTTCACCAACGCACTCATCTGCTCCACCACCGAGACGAACCTCCTCATCCATCAATACTTCCTGCTCAACTGCCAAGACTTGCCATTCAACTCTGGATTCACCTTCGACTGCCCCTCCTGTTCTCCATCCCGACTACCCTCCCAGCGCTTCTGCTACCAGCCCTATTGCTAAATACCCGACTGCCACCGAGTCCCCTCTGAACTCGCCTCCCAACGCTGCAAACACCAGTCTACTCAGCCTTCCGGTTTGGTTTGGTTGTTTGGGGTTTATTGGCGCAACAGCAACTAAGGCTATATTGCGCCAAACAAACGATAAAAAGGGATAAAAGTCACGTAACCCACAACCAAAATTAAAATGAACACAAACAAAACGGCACAAAACGACAAGTAAAAAGACTAAAAAGTAACAAGTGTAGAAGTTAACAATAAAAATGGATGTATAGGACCTGTTTAAAACCACAAACAAGAGTAAAAACCAGGAAACAGGGTAAAAATCAAATGCGTGTAAAATAACCAGTAAAACGTAAAAAGTCGAAAACAGGAGTTAAAAACGATTCATCAGATAAAAGATGGCTGAGTGTAAGAGGCTCAGCCATAAAATTGTGGAAGCTAAAATACATTTTGCGTTCAAGGTTAAAAGCTGGACACTGAATTAAAATATGTTTAACAGTTAAAATGGTGTCACAAAACTCGCACTTATGTACTGCGTCCGCCTTAAGTAGAAAAGAGTGGGTTAAAAACGAGTGACCTAAGCGGAGCCGAGCAAGGACAACTTCCTCCTTACGATTCCTGCGGTAACAAGACTGCCACGGTTTGACGATAGGTTTGATCTCAAAGAGCTTGTTGGTAAGCTGTTCCGACCAAGATCTCTGCCACTGTGCCCGGAGCTCGATGGTGAAACGCTGCCGGAAATCCACATATGGAACCGGCAACGGAGAGTCGGACAGGGGCGTGGCTGACCTGGCAGCAGAATCTGCCAAATCATTGCCCCTGATTCCGACATGACCGGGCACCCAACAGAAGAGAATCGTGGTGGTGGCTGCCAGACGATGGAGCTGCTGGCGGATCTTGGAGAGAACAGGGTGAGGCCGATGCCTCACGGAGATCAAAGCCTGTAGCGAGCTAAGCGAGTCGGTGTAAAGCACACACCGACGATGATGCTTAGCTGCTATATGGTCCAAGGCAATGCTGATAGCATGCAACTCAGCAGTGAAGATGGAACACTGCTGTGGGATCTGGTCTGCAATGATTACATCACAGCAGACCATGGCTGATCCCACTGAAGTGCCGGACTTCGAGCCATCTGTGAAGACAGGCAAGAAGTCCGGGTGCGCAGCACGATGGCTGGCAAAGAGTTGCCGGTACACACAGTCGGGTGTAAAGGCCTTCCCCGTCCTGCACAGGGAAAAATCGCAGGAAGGGGAAACAGCGAGCCAAGGTGGAAGTGGCTCAGCTGTCGACTGTGCGATGCTATCGAGACTGGTGTCGATGTCTCGCAGGTAACCTCGGACACGCAAACCGAAAGGACGAATGGCAGTCGGCCGATTCTGGTATAACATTTCCCACCTGGGACTGAAAACGCAGTCCCAAGTGGGATGGCCTGGCAGGGATCGCAATTTTGATGCATACTGCAGGGACAACTGCTGACGGCGAATAGATAAAGATGGTTCATCAGTCTCAACGTAGAGACTCTGGACCGGTGAAGTGCGGAAGGCCCCCGTGCACACACGGAGGGCCTGATGATGGAGTGGGTCCAGCACCTTCACCACGGAATCCCGGGCGGAGTCGTACACCTGGGATCCGTAGTCCAGTTTCGACCGGACAAGTGCACGGTAAAGGCGGAGCAAAGAACATCGGTCCGCCCCCCAAGAGAGGGAGGAGAGGACCTTGATGATGTTCAATGCCCGCGTGCACTTGGACCTGAGATGTCGAATATGTGGTAAAAAGGTCAATTTCCGGTCGAAGATGAGACCGAGAAACTTGGTCTCCGCCACAACTGGAATGATGTTACCCCCGAGCCGCAGCTCGGGGTCCAGGTGAAGATTACGCTTGCGGCAAAAGTGCACACAAGCGGTCTTCTGTGGGGAGAACCGGAACCCATTCGCCGTCGCCCAAACCGAGAGATTGTTCAGGGCTGGTTGGTTGGTTGTTTTGGGTTTAATGGCGCATTAGCATCTCAGGCTATAATGCGCCAAACAAATGTCAAAAGAAATGCTAAAAATCATAAGACCCACAACCAAATTTAAAAGGTACAATACACATACACAAAAAAGGTAAAACAATAAAAGGAAACATTGGTAACAAGAAACAAATGTATAAATATGTAATAAATATAAAAAGAACCCAGGTGTAAATGACCTGGGTTAGACATTTGAATAAAACTATAGACGAGTAAAATATCCAGTATATTTTAAAAAGTCGAAAACAGTGTTAAAATAGCAATGATCTGATAAAAGATGTCCGAGTGTAAGGGGCTCGGAAGTAAAATCGTGAAAGTTAAAAAACATTCTTCTTTCAAGGTTAAAACAAACACAGTCAATTAAAATATGCTTCACAGTTAAAATGGTGTCACAAAACTCGCACTTAGGTACTGCGTCCGCCTTAAGTAGAAAAGAGTGGGTTAAAAACGAGTGACCTAAGCGGAGCCGAGCAAGGACAACTTCCTCCTTACGATTCCTGCGGTAACAAGACTGCCACGGTTTGACGATAGGTTTGATCTCAAACAGCTTGTTGGTAAGCTGTTCCGACCAAGATCTCTGCCACTGTGCCCGGAGCTCGATGGTGAAACGCTGCCGGAAATCCACATATGGAACCGGCAACGGAGAGTCGGACAGGGGCGTTGCTGACCTGGCAGCAGAATCTGCCAAATCATTGCCCCTGATTCCGACATGACCGGGCACCCAACAGAAGAGAATCGTGGTGGTGGCTGCCAGACGATGGAGCTGCTGGCGGATCTTGGAGAGAACAGGGTGAGGCCGATGCCTCACCGAGATCAAAGCCTGTAGCGAGCTAAGCGAGTCGGTGTAAAGCACACACCGACGATGATGCTTAGCTGCTATATGGTCCAAGGCAATGCTGATAGCATGCAACTCAGCAGTGAAGATGGAACACTGCTGTGGGATCTGGTCTGCAATGATTACATCACAGCAGACCATGGCTGATCCCACCGAAGTGCCGGACTTCGAGCCATCTGTGAAGACAGGCAAGAAGTCCGGGTGCTCAGCACGATGGCTGGCAAAGAGTTGCCGGTACACACAGTCAGGTGTAAAGGCCTTCCCCGTCCTGCACAGAGAAAAATCGCAGGAAGGGGAAACAGCTAGCCAAGGTGGAAGTGGCTCAGCTGTCGACTGTGCGATGCTATCGAGACTGGTGTTGATGTCTCTGAGGTAGCCTCGGACACGCAAACCGAAAGGACGAATGGCAGTCGGCCGATTCTGGTATAACATTTCCCACCTGGGACTGAAAACGCAGTCCCAAGTGGGATGGCCTGGCAGGGATCGCAATTTTGATGCATACTGTAGGGACAACTGCTGACGGCGAATAGATAATGATGGTTCATCGGTCTCAACGTAGAGACTCTGGACCGGTGAAGTGCGGAAGGCCCCCGTGCACACACGGAGGGCCTGATGATGGAGTGGGTCCAGCACTTTCACCACCGAATCCCGGGCGGAGTCATACACCTGGGATCCGTAGTCCAGTTTCGACCGGACAAGTGCACGGTAAAGGCGGAGCAAAGAACATCGGTCCGCCCCCCAAGAGAGGGAGGAGAGGACCTTGATGATGTTCAATGCCCGCGTGCACTTGGACCTGAGATGTCGAATATGAGATAAAAAGGTCAATTTCCGGTCGAAGATGAGACCGAGAAACTTGGTCTCCGCCACAACTGGAATGATGTTATCCCCGAGCCGCAGCTCGGGGTCCAGATGAAGATTACGCTTGCGGCAAAAGTGCACGCAAGCGGTCTTCTGTGGGGAGAACCGGAACCCATTGGCCGTCGCCCAAACCGAGAGATTGTTCAGGGCAGTTTGCAGTTGTCGTTCAATGACCCTCATGCTGGACGATGAGCAAAAGATGCTAAAGTCATCAACATAGAGGGCATTGCCTACAGTCGGAGGAAGTTGCCGTGTAATGGAATTGATCTTGACAGCGAAAAGCGTAACACTCAGGACGCAGCCTTGAGGCACCCCCTGTTCTTGGGGGAAAGGCCGCGACAGAGTGTTGCCGACACGAACTCGAAAAATACGAGAAGATAAAAAGTTCGCAATGAAGATCGGCATGTGACCTCGCAAGCCGAAGCTGTGAAGGTCACGAAGAATGCCGAATCTCCATGCCGTGTCGTACGCTTTTTCGATGTCGAAGAAAACTGACACCAGGTGCTCTCGTCGTAAAAAAGAATTCCTGATCGCCGATTCGAGGCGGATCAGGTGGTCTAAAGTAGACCGGTGCCTGCGAAAGCCACACTGGGTGTTGGAAAGAAGGCCGTGATGTTCCAAATACCAGGCCAGCCTGGTATTTACCATCCTTTCCAACACCTTGCAGACGCAGCTCGTCAACGCAATTGGACGATAATTCGAAGGAATCTTGGGGTCTTTTCCTGGCTTAGGGAAGGCCAAGACGATGGCCTCCCGCCAGGAGTCCGGAAACTGCTCCTCGATGAAAATACGGTTGAAGAGTCGGAGCAGTCGATCCTTACTCGATGGTGAGAGATGTTGGAGCATGGCATAATGGACATTGTCTGGCCCCACAGCAGATGCACGAGAAGTGTGCAGAGCACGGCGAAGCTCCTCCGCTGTGAATGGCCTGTTGTAAGACTCCAGGCCATTCGAATGGAAGGACAGCGGAGAGCGTTCGGCCCTGCTCTTCTGGGCCAGAAACTCGGGGGAGTAGGAGGACAGAGAAGAGATGGTGGAGAATGACTCCCCCAGAACGTCGGCAATTGCTCGAGTCTCAGCAATTGCCTGTCCATTGTGCTCCAGGATCGATAATGAGTGGGACGTGTACTTCCCACCCATCTTCCGGACCTTATCCCACACGACCTTAGAACTGGTCGTGCGTGTGATGGAAGATGTATATTTCTTCCAAGATTCCTTCTGGCTCTGGCGCCGGACGAAACGGGCTTTCGCCCTGGCGCGTTTGAATGCTTCGAGGTTGGGGGACGTCGGATATCTCCGAAACACCCCCCAAGCCTTGTTCTGAGCCTTACGAGCTGCGGTGCAGTCGGGATTCCACCACGGTTTTGGGAACCGTGGAAACCGAGACGAGGTCTGAGGAATAGTAGAGGCAGCTGCATGGACGATACAGTCTGTCAACTCCGCCACTGCGACATTGATGGGCTCCTGGCTGACAGAGTGCTCATCGAGCTCAGACAAGAGCTCGAAGCCACTCCAATCAGCCCGATCAAGCCTCCACCGGGAGACACGCGAAGGGCTACAAGGCCCCCCACGAGAGATGGTACACACCACGGGGAGGTGATCGCTTCCGTAGGGATTGTCCTCGACCTCCCATGTAAAGAGTGGAAGGATCGAGGAGGAGCAGATGGTGAGGTCAATGGCAGTGAATGTGCGAGTTGGGGTGTGAAAGTAGGTACTGACACCGGTGTTCAACAGGGAGAGCGATGGATCCAGGAGACACTGCTCCAAGACCCGGCCCCTCCCGTTGGTGTCAGCACTGCCCCAGAGCGGACTGTGGCCGTTGAAGTCCCCCATGATGAGGAAGGGGGACGGCAGCTGCGAGACGAGGTCATCAAGGTCATCCCGGAAAACGATGCTTCCAGGTGGGAGATAGACAGAACAGACAGTCAACGAAAATCCCACAAAGAGGCGGATGGCAACCGCCTCTAAATTTGTGGTGATGGGAATGACCTGGAATGGAGAATGGTTGCTCACGAGGATGGCAACACCCCCGTGAGCTGGACCATCTCCATCCCGGTCCCGGCGAATGAGAGAAAAGTGCCGGATAGTGGGATTGTTGGCTGTCTGCAAGAATGTCTCCTGAAGGCACACGCAAAGGGGTTGGTGTGCCATCAGGAGGACCTTGATGTCGTCAATATTCCTCTGGAATCCACGACAGTTCCATTGAAGGAGTGTGGCCATCTCAGGTCTTAGAAGTGGCGGACGACTTACGATTTATTTTCACCGTCGCCAGCGACGGTTTTGGAAAATTGGGGCGGTCGGTGTCCATGTCCTCGGAGTCGTCCGAGCAACACGGATCAGAGACCGCCGAACGTGGAGGTAAAATTTTCTTTTTGGGCCCCGGCGGGGGCCCCTTGGGTTTCGTAGGTCTTGCTGTCTGTGGGCGGGGTGGAGGGGGCCTTCCAGAGGTGGACGTGGAAGGCACAGACACAGGAATAGAAACCGGTGTCGATGTCGAGATGGACACCGACGTCGGCTTCGCCTGCGTCAAGAGGTACTTGGCAGCAGGCGAGAAAGATTCAGCAGGTGGAACGCTGATGTCGGTCTGCACCACCACAGAAGCCATCTTAACGATGGGCTTTCCGGCAACCGCACCGGCATAGGAGACCTTGCCAGGTGGGGCAGGCAGTGCAGCGAGCTTTCTCGCCTCTGGATAACTGATGTTATGAAGGGTCTTGAGGCGCTGTACCTCTTTCTCCTCCAGCCACTTCGGACAGTCGCGGGAGTACGCCGGATGTTCACCACGGCAGTTTACACAGCATGCCTTTTCTGCTGTGCAGTCAGGTTCGAGATGATCCTGACTGCCACAACGAGCACAGGTGGGCTTGCCCCGGCATGCGGTGCGGGCATGACCAAACCTCTGGCATTGAAAGCAACGCAGAGGGTTGGGGATAAATGGCCGCACCTCACAGTGTAAGTAGCCTGCCTTGATGGAAGTAGGCAGGTGTGGTGTATTGAGAGTTAGAATAAGTACCCTGGTGGGCTCTAACTTTCCATTACGGCGTGAAGAAACCCGGTGGACTGCTATCACTCCCTGGGCCGAAAGCTCCGAGAGGATTTCCTCCTCAGAAACTTTGAGGAGGCCTCACTCGGAGATCACGCCCCGGGAGGAATTGAGCGTCTTGTGTGGAGTGACTTCGACCGCCACTCCACCAATCGCTGTAACCTTTAACAGAAGCTCCGAATGTTTGGAGCATGCAGTCTCCACCTGCAAGTCACCGGATCTTAGGCGCTTGACAGATTTCGGTTCTCCCGCAAGACCTTGAATACCCTTGTGTATAAAAAACGGGGACATGTCCCCAAGAACCTGATCACCCGTAGAGTGGATGATCAGGAACTTCGGAGACGGAGACACACACGAAGACGAAGGCAAAGACAGAGAAGTTGGGGGTTCATGGCGCGCCCTCTTCGCGGCATTGATCGGATTTATATGAGTTGGAGAACTCATGGTTGTTTTTATAAAATTCAGTGCCCGTTGTCCCCACCCACCATGGAGTCCAACAAGGGGACGCCCAGTTGGGCGCCAGGGCTGCCCGGGCACCATACCCACACAGCCAGTGAGCCAAGCCCTCACTACAAAACAAAAAGGAAAAGTAAAAGAGAAATGGTGGGAAACTCGACGGAGTTCCCACAAAAGAAAAGAAGCAACAAAGCAATAAAGTGTGAGGCAAGAGCTGGCCTCACAAAAGAAAGAAAACTACAAAACTAGTAAATGTGTGGGGAAACTCGCAAACCGTTGTCCGGACGGTGGACAAGGTTACTCACTGAACAGCATAGTTGACCCTAGCAGGACCAGCCCACCAGCCGATTGATCCTGGGGGGGCCACCCCAGGACCTCCCGTTTACCTGAAGCAGAGGCCAAAGCAGTGTATAGCAGCGGCCCCGGAATTCGCTGCCCAGCCCCGCGACAGACAGGCTCCCCAAAGGCAAAACGGCCAAAGGGGACCCCACCAGTCATGAGCTGGGGAGAGAAGACGGGGACCCCTGAGCAACTGCCAGGATCCTCCTTTCCAGGGACACGGGTTTCCGCGCACGGCAAACGCGCGGGCGAGCGTTTAGGACCCTGTGAAGGTAACCGAGCCAGCGGAACCTTCACAGGGTGGTCCCCTCACCACGGACAGGCTCTCGCATCGAGGGGTCAGCCTTCCAGACTCGATCTCCAATTCCACAAATTCTCAGTTTGACTCCGCAAGTCACACCTGCTCTCCGGACTCCCACGATGCCTATTCGCCTGTCACCATCTCCTCAAGTGCTCCCTCAACTCCTGCAACTCAACGTCGCTCACCAGTTCGACTGGATCGACCGGTTTCTCACCCTTCGAACACCGCCGGGACCTCTCGTCCCCTTGCTGTTCTGCACTGCACCACCCCTGCCCGAAATGACCCTTCTCACCCTGCTCCTGAGGTTTCCACAGTGAACCAGTCCACGGTCCCCAATGAGGAAACTTGGCTTGAAGTTGTGGAAGACTGCGATTCATCCCGCACCACCGACTTCCAACGCTACTGGCTGGAGAGCCTCCAGACGCTCGACTGGTCATCCTTCGAGACCATCATGGACAACCTCACTGATGACATTGCTGTTAAGCTGGGTCGCCGCAAGCCATCCTCTCGGGTCCGGTCATCCCAACCTGCCCCCGCCTCTTACACCCCCCCTCCAACCCTTCTGTCTACAGTGCTGCGGAGGCCTCCAAGTTACAAAAGGCCTACCGACTCAACGGTAAGAAAACTTTAGAGAAAATCCTGCAACCACCCAATCCCTTCTGCACCATCGGCACCGACGTTCTGGAATCACACTTCGCCAAAATTTACTCCTCGAGGGCTTCCACTGATGAAGACTTCCCTAGCTGGCCCTTTGACGACCCCAGCCATGACTCTACCCAAGCCCTGCAGTCCCCGTTCTCATGTGACGAAGTCTCCACCAGGCTGGCCAAAACCACCAACACTGCCCCCGGGCCCGATGGCCTATACTACAAGGACTGGAGGAAATTCGATCCTGACTGCACCTTGCTCACTTACATCTTCAATCGATGTCTCCAGGCTGGGAGAGTCCCAGCATCTTGGAAGAAGTCCCACGTCATCCTGATCTACAAAAAAGGTGATCGCTCGGACCCCAACAACTGGAGACCTATCTCTCTTCTGAGCACAATAGGAAAGATCTACGCTGGCCTTCTTAGCTCCCGTCTTGGCACTTGGGCTGAGGCTAACCAGAAAGGCTTCAGGAAATTTGATGGCTGCTCGGAATCCACCTTCATCCTCCAGCAGATTATCGACTCCGCTAGAAGATCTGGAAAACAAGCCTGCATCGCTTGGCTGGATATTGAAAACGCCTTCGGTGCCATCTCCCACAGCTACATCTTGAATGTACTGGAGCAAATGAAAATCCCCTCTATCTTTGTCAACATCATTGGAGAACTCTACAAAGGCTGTTTCAATACCATCCGCTCTTCTGCTGGCTGGACAAGGGACCTGCTGATGTCATCTGGGGTCAGGCAGGGTTGCCCTCTGAGTCCGCTACTCTTCAACCTTGCCTTGGAGCCAATTATTAGAAGCATTGCCTCCCTGGATAATTTGGCCTTCAACCTCGGCAGCCATAAATGTTCCTTGCTGGTTTATGCTGACGATATGGTTGTCACCAGCAACAACCCTCCAAATCTGCAAGAAATGCTCAGCATAATTCATCACAAAGCCATGACCGCGAACCTGAATTTCAAGCCCTCCAAATGTGCCACCATCCACATTGACTGCAGGAAACAACGCAGAGTTTTGGGCACCGTCTTCTTCCTTGATGAATCTCCCTGCCCAGTTCTTTCAGATCATCAAACCCTCAAATACCTGGGCACACCCACAGGCTTCAGACATGATAACACCCCTCTCGAGAAAATTGCAACAATCAAGGAAGACCTAATAAAATTAAATGATTCACCCCTCGCCCCATGGCAAAAATTCCATGCCCTGAAGTCTTTCCTATTGCCACGACTGGATTTCTCCTTTCTCAACAGTTATATCCAAAAGAAGCACCTCAAAGAGCTGGACAAACTTATTAGAAAATTCTCCAAACTCTGGCTAAATCTTCCCTCCAGAGCAAGTGCCGAAATTATTTTCCTGCCAACCAGCAGAGGAGGAATGGGCATCACCATGATGGCGGACCTCATCGACATCTCCACAGTCGCCCATGGCTTTAAACTTTTGTCCTCAACTGACCCGCTGGTTAAATCCTTGGCTTCCAGCACCCTAAACATAGTAGTCAGACGAAAACTTGGTTTCAACCCCTCTGCCGACGATAAATTCAATTACCTGAATGGCCTTTCAACTGGAGCTCTACTTAGAGATGGAGGCGACATTTCATCCCTTTGGACTCAAGTTCGCTCCTGCTCGAGAAGACTGCATAAGAGAGGCATCTGCAACTGGGTTCTCTCACCTTCGAAAAATGAACTTCAGTTCCAAGTCAACATCCCGGACTCCCGCCCCATTTTCTTCACACCTGCCAGCTCCAAGTACCTAATCAGCTCTCTTAAGGCAAGCACCGCCTTCACCTATTTCCTCCGTCTCTCCTCAAAACAGGACCAGGGCAAAACAGCCCCCTGTTTTGCTGCAAGTACCTCCTCCAACCATTTCACCAGAGGTGGAGCCTACACCCGTTTCTGCGACTGGAGGTTTGTCTTTCGTGCGAGACTGGGTTGCCTCAACCTCAATGGTTGCCGCCGCTTTAACTGCACTGACCGAAGTGTCGACGTTGTGGCTTTGAGGCGGAGACAATACCTCACGTCCTCAATCATTGCAAACCGCATGCTGCAGCCTGGCAGGGGCGCCACAACGAAATTGTGGAGAGACTATGCAAGGCACTTCCCAGAGGTACCAAAGACCTCTACTGCAACAGCAGGTTCCCAAGTATTGAGGAAAACTTAAGACCCGATATCGTTTTCACGGGCCCAGATGGTGCAGTCCGCATCATTGATGTCACCGTCCCTTTTGAAAATGGTATCACCTCATTCTGGGAAGCTAGAAACCGGAAGATCGCCAAGTACCAACCCATTGTCTCCCACCTTAACTCCCAAGGCAGGGCTGCGTTCGTGGATGCAATAATCGTCGGAGGCTCTCTTGGATCCTCTCTTGGATCGTGGGACCCTGCCAACGACTCCGTCCTGTCCAAAATGGGTATCCCCCACAACTATTCCATACTAATGAAGAAACTAATGGTATCTAAAACCATCTCCTGGTCACGAGACATTTATATTGAACATGTCACAGGTACCAGACAATACAAAGATATCTAGCCTCGATCTATCTCTTGTATCTACTTCAATTGCCCTCTACTCATTTGTGGCACATCTGTTATTACTACCAACCATGTATATATAATCCTAATACTATCTTTTCATTGGTAGAGCGCTTCACCCTCGCAGCTTCCATCTCTGGCACCCACACCTGACCATCCACTGATTGATGCCACCTTATCAACCGGCGAGATGCTCTATTTTCTCAACCTCCTCGAATCAAGAACCTTCACTTTCCTCCCGTCTATTTGGACTCACCGTGATAAAGTGCCACCACCGGTGCCCACTGGATTGCCGATATCGTTGCTTTCCGCTCCTGCTGCTACCACTTTGCTTGTGCATTTGGCTGAAGATTTCAGTACCCTCTCATGTTGTGCCTACGGGCTGAAGAGATCTGTAACCTCTGTTTTACTTGTTTGACCTCCGGGCTGAAGATAGCTGTATTTAATTTTCTGTTGTGCCCACGGGCTGAAGACTCCTGTATGATATTCACCAATTCTTAAATCACTCATATCTCTTAATTATTTGCTCAATAAAGAATTTTTAAATCTGTTCTTATCAGCTTAATCTGTTTTTATTATCTTTTTCCCCTATACAGTTTTAGAAGTGACTTTACGATTGGAAGCTGATGACCAGAGGCCGGGAGGCGATCATCGACCTGGAGGGAGCTGCTTGACGACTTCTGGAGCTGCCCTGGCCATTCTCTGCTGCCGACTCCTTGGTTTTTTTCCATGCCTGGAGGATTGCGAAGGGGGCCTTCTATTTGCCTGTTTGCTGCCTGCTGTGGGGTCCTGCCTGCCGTCGTTTACCTGCCGAGAGGATTGTGATGGGAGCCACTTGCCTGCCTGTTGCGTGCTTTGGGAACTTGAGTTTGCCGGATCCTGGAATCGGATACTTGCCTGGATGGACGTGTTGTGTGGATTGGTGAAATCGGATTTTCTTCTATCCTGCCTTGAGGGACCCGTCTTGACTGACCTGCCTGGACTATTGTGGTGAGGGTGAGATAACTTGTTGGTTTGGTGGTATTTTGGGGGATCTTCTGCGTTTTGATAGTGTGGAGACACTCACTGAAAGATGGAGGAACTGATAATTCTTGTACCGTATGAGCCTTCTTGCTGTCATTTGTGTGTGGGGGAGGACGGTTCCCACTCGTCTGCTCTGTTTAACAATTATGGTCTACTGCTTGACCATTTCATCTTATTTCACTCGGTAGGGAAATTTTGTTTTCGTTGTCGAGTCTGCTGTGTGGAGACTTTGAGTCTTATGAATATGAGAAAGCACAGCTGTATAATTGACTCGGACCCTACCCCTCATTCAAAGACTAAGTGATCCCTCCCCCTCTTTAGACTCATTGCTTTTGAGTCTGGAGTCGGTATTGGATGATGAAGGGGGTTGGGATCTGCTTATTTCTGAAGCCTCCAAAATTCCTTATGTAGAGCCGGACACTGATAGAGTGATTGAGGCCATTTATGAAGACTTTCAGGTTCATTCCTCTCTTATGTTTGAGAATTCTGATAGTCATGACATTGAGCCTGTCTTGCCAACAGGTGATATGATTGAGAATTTTGGATTTGCCTGTGATTTGGAAATACTAAATTTAGACAGATTGTTTGCCCCAACTGAGATTATGCTGGAGGACATGTTGGAGGACTTGGTCTTTCTTGAGCTGAAGAATCCTGCTCCTGTGATGGCTACACTGACGGATTTTGGAATGATGAAGTCTGATGGGTCTGTCCCTGATTCTTTCCCCCCCCCCCTCATTTTCGGGTGGGCTGGGTGATTTAAACTTGTCTGTGACTATGATTGATACTGCGATGCTGCCGGGGGTTGAGGATTTATTGCGGGATGGGACGGACGTCCTTCCTAATGACATCTTCCCCCCCCTATTCCCGGATGGGGTGGGGTGCTCTGATATTTCTATGATTGTCAACCTTGACAACATGATAATCAATAACATGGAGTTCTTTATGAGGAAGAGGAAGATTACTGATTCCCATGTCTGTGTCTCCTTGATTTGTTTTTTTTGGAGTTTTTTTCAGCGGCCTCCACATTGGTGGAGCCGATTACGACAGAGGCTGGATGCTTTGTTTTGGCAGCATGTGATGTGCCTTCTCCTAAGGAAATTCTTACATCTATTCCCCTATTGGTGGATACTTAAGCGGCAAGGGCTGGACGCCCTCTTCTGGATATATTGCTCCAATGAAGTTCCATCTTGCTCCAGGGTTTTACCGACGGATCTGTTATAGGAATTTTATTTTTGTATTGTAATGTTTTAGTATATGGACAAGATTGAAATTTTGTTTATTTATGACACTGTGATTATTGTGGTGATAGTGCTGTGAAGTGTGCCCCCTGGGGGCTATGATCGTTTACTGTTCGCGTTCGCGTTTTTATGTGGTGCCCCTAGGGGACGAAGATTATGTGTTTTTATTGAAGAAGACTTGGGCTGCAAACCCTTTTATAATAATCCTTACAAATTCTATATTGTAAACATTTTCTGAATAAACAATTTTAATCTGTTCTTATCAGCTTAATGACGCTGGACCTTTAGACGGATGACTGGAGCCGCATCAGTGGAGCCACCCCCTTGGTGAGTAAGTACTATCCGTAAACCGAGCTACGCTCAACCACCAGGGAGGCCTCTTAAAGGCTCTTGCGGTTCCCACTTTGAGGCCGAGAAGGCGGAACGGTCTTTTGCTTCAGCTGCCGTTCTTGACTTATTGAAGTCAACTCCACTGCTACCATCTCGAGGCCTGTGAAGGCGAAACTACCCATCTAAATGAACTGTAGAGAGGACCTAGCTATTCTCTTCCCGTTTAGGACTCTCAGATGTTGCCTTTGCTGGGGCGTCCAAGGCCTCCGCACATCGGGAAATTTCATCAATTATGGCTCACTTACGAAGCATTTCAAGCAGAAACATAGCGACTGCAAATTCTTCTTCATGTGTCGGTTCTGCTCTGAACATTTATCTGATGTCAAAAAGGCCAAGAAACATGTCAAAACTGTGCATCCCAAAATCGATGCGAATGCTCCATTCAAAACTCCCTCTACATCTGAGAAAGACCAACGCCTCACCATCGATAAAATCCTAACCACTCCACCTTCTAGAGCTTTTTGCCTCTCTGCCAGCTCTCCAAAGGATTTCCTTACAACCTCATCTCTCCAGGTGACTCAACCCGAGAACACTGATGTGCAAGATCTTCCAGCTTCTATTCTTCCGCTAAATCTTGAGTCTGTCTGCGTCAAACCTTTCTCTCCTCACCCCATCTCTGGCTCAGGGACTCTCGTCAATGCGGGCTCCTTGGATCTTGCCGATCATCCTTCTTCTGTTTGGACGCTGTCTTCCCCAGCTGTCACGGATTTCCGAAACATTCCCTTAACTCTCCAAATTGACTCTACCTGCAAGAGTGTGATTCCGTCTAACTTCCCGGCCTATGACTTAGATTCAAGCCTTCATTCTTATCTGGATCGAGGACAGCCTGACCCGGAGTCTTGCTACCACTCACAACCTATCAACTCAACTCACGCTGATACCTCATCTGGCTCACATCCCAGTGAGGTCCATGACTCTGATTCAGCATCAAATTCCTTCCCCTCAACTTTTATCCTTCAAAAGCCCCTTCCATGTGTGCCATCATCCACTGCTCTTCAACTCCCTTCTATCCTCATGAATAATTTGTCTTCCCCTCAATTTGCTGGCGAAGGAAACGATGGCCCTTGGATTGAGATTGTTGAGGATTTGGATCCAACCTCGCCTTCCATCAGGGATTCCACTTCTCAGCCTATTTCATCCCCTTCCAACGATCTCAACTTTTCAAATTTTGGAACTTCTCCTCAGCATCATGCCACCTCTCCTGCAGCGAGTTTCAATTCAAGATCCCGAGTTCCTAGGGAAATCCCTTCTCCTCCTGTTTCTCCTACTGAAGAGGGATCCCCTTGGCTACAAGTCATTGATGAGAGTGACTCCCAGTCTCCTAAACTTAACAACATTCAAGAAATCTGGATCAATAGATTTTCTTCCCCCTCTGACTGGCCTGACTTTGAAAGTTCGTTGAGCGCATTCTCACAAGCTGTAGCATTCGAACTTCACAGATCAAGATCAACTAGAACTATTGACAACAACCATAACAGAGGAAGTCACTCGGGAGTCTCTCGTCCCAGAACTCCGAATAACCCAATCAAGTCTTCTGGGCCTTCCTTTGGGGCTGCTGAGGCCTCAAAACTTCAAAAAGAATACCACCGTAACCAAAAGAAAACCTTCCATAAAATTGTTGATGACCCAAACCCATTCTGCAACATCCCTCTTCAAAAACTCGAAGAGTACTTTGCCTCAGTCTACAAGTGCCCAACAGTGAGATCTAAAAATTACTCCTTAGATCCCTTTGAAGATCCAACCCTCGAAAGTAACGAGACACTCTCTGCACCGATCTCTAAGGAGGAAATAATTGAACGGCTTGCAAATTGCAAAAACACAGCTCCAGGAAATGATGGATTATATTACACTGACTGGAAAAGAATTGACCCGGGCTGTGTAATTCTCTCGGCCATTTACAACTATTGCCTCAAAATGAAGAGAATACCCAAAGAATGGAAAAACGCCAACATTATTCTAGCATACAAGAAGGGAGATATTTCACAGCCGGCAAATTGGCGACCAATACCTGCTCAATACCATTTCAAAAATATACACTGGTATATTGAGTTCACGTCTAAACAAGTGGGCAAATTCCAATCAAAGAATCTCAGAATGCCAAAGAGGATTCCGGGAATACGACGGTTGCGCCAATTCAATCTTCCTTCTACAGCAAAGTATTGACGAAGCTAGACGGAATAAAATGCAATCATGCCTAGCTTGGCTTGACATAGAGAATGCTTTTGGTGCCTTGGATCACGGATATTTATTCAAAGTGCTCCAAGCAATGAAACTCCCGCAACCCTTCATATCCATTATAAAAGATCTATATAAAGGATGCTTCAACAAAATTAGATCGAACACTGGTTGGTCTAAGAATTTACTCATGTCAAAAGGAGTTAAGCAGGGTTGCCCCCTGAGCCCCCTGCTCTTCAATCTGGCTCTGGAACCGATTATCCGTAACATCTCCAAACATCAAGAAAGAGCCCTCTCCTTATTTGGCAAAAAGATACCTATCTTAATCTTCGCCGACGACATGGTTGTATTATCTAACTCACCATCTGATCTGCAAGCTCAACTAGACCTTCTCAATTTGTGTTGTAAACCAGCTGGACTCAAATTTAACCATCATAAGTGCGCCACACTCCACACTGATTGTAGAAAAGGTATCGGCACCTCTAACTCGGTTTTCTTCATAAATTCACAGCCATGTTCAGTCATCAAGGACAAACATTCAACCAAGTATCCCACACCATTTGATAAAATCTCTACCATCAAGAACAATATCTTGAAAATCAGCTCAGCGCCTCTAACACCCTGGCAAAAACTTCATGCTCTTAAGACATTCCTGCTCCCCAAGCTGAACTATCTTTTTGTCAACTCGCCTCTTGAGAAAAAACACTTCTACGACCTGGACAGAACAATCAAAAAGCAAATCAAGCTATGGATAAATCTTCCACAGCGAGCCAGTCCTGAAATTATTTTTTTCCCAACTTCACAAGGTGGACTTGGAATCACTCGCTGTGTCGACATGATCGACCTAACATATGTTGCCCAGGGCTTTAAATTACTGTCCTCGTTGGACCATTCTGTGAATGCAATTGCATTTGACTCCTTAACCAGTGTTGTAAAGAGGAAAATTGGTGGCCCTCCCACCAAAGAAAACATCGTTGAATACCTTAACGGAGCCTGATGGTATTTTCTTTAGAGAGAGCGGTGATATCTCCACCTTCTGGTCAACAGTAAGATCTGCGACGAGACGACTGAATAAAAGATTCCATCTGATTTGGGCCATCACATCAACATCCGGCTCCTTCGAACTAAAATTTTGTCCAAAAGAAGGTGAGATAAACACTTGCCTTGCTTCTGGAAATAAGCACATTTTTAAACATCTTCGCTTAGCCATTTCTAACATCTACTTTTCAAAGCTTCACAAAAAGAAGGACCAAGGAAAAACAACTGATTGCTTCGCAGCACACCCGGCCTCCAATCACTTTATCACAAATGGAGACTATACAAGGTTCTGTGATTGGAGGTTCATCTTTCAAGCCCGTCTGGGTGTATTGAATCTCAATGGTACAAAAAGATTTGGTGGAGGTGACCGTCGCTGTAGAAAATGCGGCTATACCATCGAAAGCATCCCACATGTCTTGAACCATTGTCAACACCATTCTGCCACTTGGCAGAATGGTTTGGTTGTTTGGGGTTTAATGGCGCATCGGCAACAAGCCATAATGCGCCAAACAAAAGACAATATAAAAGATAAAAAACATAGAACCCCATAACCAAAAGTTAAAATACATTGGCAACATTGTTAAGTGGTAAAATAACAAAAAACAAGTGTATATGAACAGAGTTGGTTGGTTGGTTGTTTGGAGTTTTATGGCGCATGAGCTACTGAGGCTATAATGCGCCAAACAAGGTAAAAATATGCTAAAAAACAAATACTCCTCAACCAAAATTAAAACACAAATGCTGGAAAAGGTAAAAAATAAAACCAACAAGATATATATATAACAGAAATAAAAAGTAAAGTGTAAAACAACAAATGTGTAGATAAATAAATACAGTAGAGACAAAGGATAAAACTAGCCCAGGTGTAAATGACCTAGGCAGAAGGTGAAAAAATTACAAATGATTAAAATTATAATCTGGTAAAATATCCTGTATACTGTAAAAAGGCAAAAATTGGAGATAAAATGGTATTATCAGATAAAAGATGTCCGAGTGTAAGTGGCTCGGACGTAAAATTGTGAAAATTAAAATACAAACGACGTTCTAGGTTAAAACAGGGACATTCAATTAAAATACGTTTGATTGTTAAAATGGTGTCACAAAACTCACACTTAGGTACGTCGTCCGCCCGTAAGAGAAACGAATGTGTAATAAACGAATGACCTAAGCGGAGCCGAGCAAGTACAACTTCCTCCTTGCGATTCCTGCGGTAACAAGACTGCCATGGTTTGATGAGAGGTTTGATCTCAAAGAGCTTGTTCGTAAGCTGTTCCGACCAAGATCTCTGCCACCGTGCCCGGAGCTCGATGGTAAAACGCTGCCGGAAATCCAGATATGGAACCGGCAACGGAGAGTCGGACAGGGGCGTGGCTGACTTGGCAGCAGCATCTGCCAAGTCATTGCCCCTGATTCCGACGTGACCGGGCACCCAACAGAAATGGATGGTGGTGGTGGCTGCCAGACGACGTAGCTGCTGGCGGATCTTAGTAAGAACAGGGTGAGGCCGATGCCTCACCGAGATCAAAGCCTGTAGCGAGCTAAGCGAGTCGGTGTAAAGCACACACCGACGATGATGCTTAGTCGCCACGTGGTCCAAGGCGAGGCTGATAGCGTGCAACTCTGCAGTGAAGATGGAACACTGCAGTGGGATCTGGTCTGCAATGATTACATCACAGCAGACCATGGCCGATCCCACCGAAGTGCCGGACTTCGAGCCATCTGTAAAGACAGGCAAGAAGTCCGGGTGCTCAGCACGATGGCTGGCAAAGAGTTGCCGGTACACACAGTCGGGTGTAAAGGCCTTCCCCGTCCTGCACAGGGAAAAATCGCAGGTAGGGGAAACAGCGAGCCATGGTGGAAGTGGCTCAGCTGTCGACTGTGCAACGCTATCGAGACTGGTGTTGATGTCTCTGAGGTAGCCTCGGACTCGCAAACCAAAAGGACGAATGGCAGTCGGCCGATTATTGTAAAGCATGTCCCACTTCGGACTGAAAACGCAGTCCCAAGTGGGATGGCCAGGCAGGGATCGCAAATTAGAAGCATATTGTAGGGACAACTGCTGACGGCGAAGAGATAAAGAAGGTTCGTCGGTCTCAACGTAAAGACTCTGGACCGGTGAGGTGCGGAAAGCTCCCGTGCAAACACGGAGAGCCTGATGATGGAGGGGGTCCAGCACCTTCACCACCGAATCCCGGGCCGAGTCGTACACCTGGGATCCGTAGTCCAGTTTCGATCGGACAAGTGCACGGTACAGGCGGAGCAAAGAACATCGGTCCGCCCCCAAGAAAGGGAGGAGAGGACCTTGACGATGTTCAATGCCCGCGTGCACTTGGACCTGAGATGACGTATGTGTGGTAAAAAGGTCAATTTCCGATCGAATATGAGACCGAGAAACTTGGTCTCCGCCACAACTGGAATGATGTTACCCCCGAGCCGCAGCTCGGGATCCAGATGAAGATTACGCTTGTGGCAAAAGTGCACACAAGCGGTCTTCTGTGGGGAGAACCGAAACCCGTTTGCCGTCGCCCAAACCGAAAGATTGTTCAGGGCAATTTGCAGTTGTCTTTCAATGACCCTCATGCTGGAAGATGAGCAAAAGATGCTAAAGTCATCAACATAGAGGGCATTGCCTACGGATGGAGGAAGTTGTCTAGTTATGGAATTAATCTTGACAGCGAAAAGCGTAACACTCAGAACGCAGCCTTGTGGCACCCCCTGTTCTTGGGGGTACGGCCGCGACAGAGTGTTACCGACACGGACACGAAAAGAGCGTGTCGATAAGAAGTTGGAGATGAAGATCGGCATGTGACCTCTCAAGCCGAAGCTGTGGAGGTCACGAAGAATGCCGAATCTCCAAGCCGTGTCGTACGCTTTTTCGATGTCGAAGAAAATTGACACCAGGTGCTCTCTACGTAAAAAAGAATTCCTGATAGCCGATTCGAGGCGTATCAGGTGGTCAAGAGTTGACCGTTGCCTGCGAAAGCCACACTGGGTGTTGGAAAGAAGGTTGTGGTGTTCTAAATACCAGATGAGTCTGGCATTTACCATTCTTTCCAACACCTTGCACACGCAGCTCGTCAATGCGATGGGACGATAATTAGAAGGAATCTTGGGATCTTTCCCTGGCTTGGGGAAGGCCAAGACGATGGCCTCCCGCCAGGAGTCCGGAAACTGCTCCTCGAGAAAAATGCGATTGAAGAGATGGAGCAGCCGATCCTTACTCGATGGTGAAAGATGTTGGAGCATGGCATAATGGACATTGTCCGGCCCTACAGCAGAGGCACGAGAAGAGTGCAGAGCAAGGCGAAGCTCCTCCGCTGTGAATGGCCTGTTGTAAGGCTCCAGGCCATTCGAGTGGAAAGACAGCGGAGAGCGTTCCGCCCTGCCCTTCTGGGCCAGAAACTCGGGGGTTGGTTGGTTGGTTGGTTGGTTGGGGTTTAATGGCGCATTAGCAACTACGGCTATAATGCGCCAAACATATGTCCAATAGGTAAAAGGATAAAAATCACGTTACCCCTTAACCAAAGTTAAAAGTAAACTACAAAGACCAACAAAAATAGAAATTGCAGTAAAAAAGAACATGCAGAGCAACAATGAACAAAAGTAAAAATATGTTATACGAATAAAAAAAAAAATAACCCAGCTGTAAGCAAACTGGGTTAAAGATGTAGAGAAATAAAAAGGGAGTAAAACTACAAGCGATTAAAATATCCAGTAAATTTTAAAAATTGAAAAACAGCGTTAAAACAACAATGATCCGATAAAAGATGTCCGAGTGTAAGGGGCTCGGACGTAAAATCGTGAAAGTTAAAAAACATACGACGTTCGATGTTAAAACAATGACATGAAATTAAAATATGTTTGATCGTTAAAAAGGTGTCACAAAACTCACACTTGGGTTCGTCGTCCGCCCGTAAGAGAAACGAATGAGTAATAAACGAATGACCCAAGCGGAGCCGAGCAAGTACAACTTCCTCCTTGCGATTCCTGCGGTAACAAGACTGCCATGGTTTGATGATAGGTTTGATCTCGAAGAGCTTGTTGGTAAGCTGTTCCGACCAAGATCTCTGCCACTGTGCCCGGAGCTCGGTGGTAAAACGCTGCCGGAAATCCAGATATGGAACCGGCAACGGAGAGTCGGACAGGGGCGTGGCTGACTTGGCAGCAGCATCTGCCAAGTCATTGCCCCTGATACCGACGTGACCGGGCACCCAACAGAAATGGATGGTGGTGGTGGCTGCCAGACGATGTAGCTGCTGGCGGATCTTAGTAAGAACAGGGTGAGGTCGATGCCTCACCGAGATCAAAGCCTGTAGCGAGCTAAGCGAGTCGGTGTAAAGCACACACCGACGATGATGCTTAGTCGCCACGTGGTCCAAGGCGAGGCTGATAGCGTGCAACTCTGCGGTGAAGATGGAACACTGCAGTGGGATCTGGTCTGCAATGATTACATCACAGCAGACCATGGCTGATCCCACCGAAGTGCCGGACTTCGAGCCATCTGTAAAGACAGGCAAGAAGTCCGGGTGCTCAGCACGATGGCTGGCAAAGAGTTGCCGGTACACACAGTCGGGTGTAAAGGCCTTCCCCGTCCTGCACAGGGAAAAATCGCAGGAAGGGGAAACAGCGAGCCAAGGTGGAAGTGGCTCAGCTGTCGACTGTGCTACGCTATCGAGACTGGTGTTGATGTCTCTGAGGTAGCCTCGGACACGCAAACCAAAAGGACGAATGGCAGTCGGCCGATTAGTGTAAAGCATTTCCCACTTCGGACTGAAAACGCAGTCCCAAGTGGGATGGCCAGGCAGGGATCGCAATTTAGACGCATATTGTAGGGACAACTGCTGACGGCGAAGAGATAAAGAAGGTTCGTCGGTCTCAACGTAAAGACTCTGGACCGGTGAGGTGCGGAAGGCTCCCGTGCAAACACGGAGAGCCTGATGATGGAGGGGGTCCAGCACCTTCACCACCGAATCCCGGGCCGAGTCGTACACCTGGGATCCGTAGTCCAGTTTCGATCGGACAAGTGCACGGTACAGGCGGAGCAAAGAACATCGGTCCGCCCCCCAAGAAAGGGAGGAGAGGACCTTGACGATGTTCAATGCCCGCGTGCACTTGGACCTGAGATGACGTATGTGTGGTAAAAAGGTCAATTTCCGATCGAATATGAGACCGAGAAACTTGGTCTCCGCCACAACTGGAATGATGTTACCCCCGAGCCGCAGCTCGGGATCCAGATGAAGATTACGCTTGTGGCAAAAGTGCACACAAGCGGTCTTCTGTGGGGAGAACCGAAACCCGTTTGCCGTCGCCCAAACCGAAAGATTGTTCAGGGCAATTTGCAGTTGTCTTTCAATGACCCTCATGCTGGAAGATGAGCAAAAGATGCTAAAGTCATCAACATAGAGGGCATTGCCTACGGATGGAGGAAGTGGTCTAGTTATGGAATTAATCTTGACAGCGAAAAGCGTAACACTCAGAACGCAGCCTTGTGGCACCCCCTGTTCTTGGGGGTACGGCCGCGACAGAGTGTTACCGACACGGACACGAAAAGAGCGTGTCGATAAGAAGTTGGAGATGAAGATCGGCATGTGACCTCTCAAGCCGAAGCTGTGGAGGTCACGAAGAATGCCGAATCTCCAAGCCGTGTCGTACGCTTTTTCGATGTCGAAGAAAATTGACACCAGGTGCTCTCTACGTAAAAAAGAATTCCTGATAGCCGATTCGAGGCGTATCAGGTGGTCAAGAGTTGACCGTTGCCTGCGAAAGCCACACTGGGTGTTGGAAAGAAGGTTGTGGTGTTCTAAATACCAGACGAGTCTGGCATTTACCATTCTTTCCAACACCTTGCACACGCAGCTCATCAATACGATTGGACGATAATTGGAAGGAATCTTGGGATCTTTGCCTGGCTTGGGGAAGGCCAAGACGATGGCCTCCCGCCAGGAGTCCGGAAACTGCTCCTCGAGAAAAATGCGATTGAAGAGATGGAGCAGCCGATCCTTACTCGATGGTGAAAGATGTTGGAGCATGGCATAATGGACATTGTCCGGCCCTACAGCAGAGGCACGAGAAGAGTGCAGAGCAAGGCGAAGCTCCTCCGCTGTGAATGGCCTGTTGTAGGGCTCCAGGCCATTCGAGTGGAAAGACAGCGGAGAGCGCTCCGCCCTGCCCTTCTGGGCCAGAAACTCGGGGGAGTAAGAGGAAGACGAAGAGATGGAAGAGAAGGACTCCCCCAGAGTGTCGGCAATTGCTTTGGGATCAGCAATTGCCTGTCCATTGTGCTCCAGGATCGATAACGAGTGGGACGTGTAGTTCCCACTCATCTTCCGGACTTTATCCCACACGACCTTAGAAGTAGTCGTGCAGGTGATAGAAGATGTATACTTGATCCAAGATTCCTTCTGGCTCTGGCGTCGGACGAAACGAGCTTTCGCCCTGGCGCGTTTGAAATTTTCGAGGTTGGGGGTTGTCGGATATCTCCGAAACACCCCCCAAGCCTTGTTCTGAGCCTTACGAGCTGCGGTGCAATCTGGATTCCACCACGGTTTCGGAAAGCGAGGAAACCGTGTAGAAGTTTGAGGAATTGTTGATGCAGCTGCATCTACGATACAGTCCGTTATCTCCGCTACTGCCACATTGATTGGCTCCTGGCTGACGGAGTGGTCGTCGAGCTCAGAGAGCAGCTCAAAACCACCCCAGTCAGCCCGATCCAGCCTCCACCGTGAGACGCGTGAAGGGCTGCAAGGCCCCCCACGGGAGATGGTGCACACCACGGGGAGGTGATCGCTTCCGTACGGGTTGTCCTCGACCTCCCATGTAAAGAGTGGAAGGATCGAGGAGGAGCAGATGGTGAGATCAATGGCAGTGAAAGAGCGGGTTGGGGAGTGAAAGTAAGTGCTGACACCGGTGTTCAACAGGGAGAGAGAAGGATCCAGGAGCCACTGCTCCAGGACCCCGCCCCTCCCGTTGGTGTCAGCACTGCCCCATAGTGGACTGTGTCCGTTGAGGTCCCCCATAATGAGGAAGGGGGACGGCAGCTGCGAGACGAGATCATCAAGGTCTTCCTGGAAGACGATGCTCCCAGGTGGAAGATATACAGAGCAGACAGTCAGCGAGAACCCCACGAAGAGACGGATGGCTACCGCCTCTAAGTTGGTGGTGAGGGGTACGACCTGGAATGGAGAATGGTTGCTCACGAGGATGGAGACACCCCCGCGAGCTGGACCATCTCCATCCCGGTCCCGGCGAACTAGTGAAAAGTGCCGGATCGTGGGATCTGTGACTGGCTGCAAGTACGTCTCCTGCAGGCACACACAGATGGGCTGGTGCGCCTGAAGGAGGGCCTTGATGTCGTCAAGATTCCTCTGGAATCCACGACAATTCCATTGTAGGAGTGTGGCCATCTCAGGACTTAGAAGAGTGGGCGGACGACGTGTTTCTATTCAACTTAACCGCTGCGGAGGACGGTTTAGTGAATAGGGGGCGGTCGGTATCCATGTCCTCGGAATCGTCCGAGGGGCATGGATCGGTGACCGCCCTTTGAGGAGGAGTGATGATTTTCTTTTTAGGCCCCGGTGGGGGCCCCTTCGGTTTTGAAGGTCTTGCTGTCTGAGGACGGGAAGGAGGAGGCCTTCCGGTGGAGGTGGAAGGCTGACCTGCAGGAATGGAAACCGGGGTTGATGTCGAAGTCGACACCACCCTCGGTCTCGCCTGCGTAAGGAGGTATTTCGCAGCTGGCGAGAAAGACTCAGTAGGTGGTACACTGATGTCTGTCTGCACCGCAACCGAAGTCATTGGAACGATGGACTTTCCAATGACTGCACTGGCATAGGAAACCTTGCCAGGTGGGGCTGGCGGTGCAGCAAGCTTTCTCGACTCAGCATACGAGATGTTATTCACGACTTTGAGGCGTTGTACCTCCTTTTCCTCTTTCCACTTCGGACAGTCGCGGGAGTACGCCGGATGTTCGCCACTGCAGTTCACACAGCATGCCTTTTCAGCTGTGCAGTCAGGATCGAGATGATCCTTACTGCCACAGCGAGCACAGGTGGGCTTGCCCCTGCATGCTGTGCGGGCATGACCGTATATCTGACACTGAAAACAGCGCAGAGGGTTCGGTATATACGGCCGTACCTCACAATGTAAATAACCTGCCTTGATGGAAGAAGGCAGGCGTGGCGTGTTGAATGTAACAATCAGCACCCTGGTGGGTGTCAATTTCCCATCACGGCGTGTCGAAACCCGGTGGACCGCTGTTACTCCTTGAGGTGTGCGCTCTGAGAGGATTTCCTCCTCAGTGACTTTGAGGAGGCCCCACTCGGTGATCACACCCCGAGAGGAATTCAAAGTTTTATGGGGAGTGACTTCGACAGCCACCCCACCAATTTCTTTGACTTTCAGGAGCAGTTCCGAGTGTTTGGAACAAGCGGTCTCAACTTGTAAGTCGCCAGATCGTAAGCGCTTTACGGATTTCGGTTCTCCCGCAAGACCTTTCAAACCTTTATTCACAAAAAAAGGGGACATGTCCCCAAGCACCTGATCACCCGTGGAGTGGATGATCAGGAACTTTGGGAACGAAGACACAGACAAAGAAGACGACGGCAGAGATAACTTAGACAACGAGGAAGATGGGGGCTCATGTCGAGCCCTCTTGTTGGCGGCGATCGTATTAATTTCTTCACTCTCTCTCATGATTTTTGTTGTGTGGTTCAGTGCCCGCTGTCCCCACCCTCCACGGAGCCCAACGAGGGGACGCCCAGTCGGGCGCCAGGGCTACGCAGGCACTATACCCACACAGACAGTGAGCCAAGCCCTCACAAATAAATATAAGGAAAATAAAAAGAGAAATGTGCAGAACAAAAACGTTCTACACAAAAGAAACAAAGCTTAAAATAACAAAATTGTGAATGGCCAACCTGGCCTCACAAAGAAAAGATAACGACAAAAGGAAAATAAGTTGTGAGGAAACTTGTAAACCTGTACCCGGACCGTGGGCAAGGTTACTCACCGCTCTGCACGGTTGACCCTAGCAGGACCTGCCCACCAGCCGATTGCTCCTGGGGGGGCCACCCCAGGAGCTCCCGTTTACCGGAAGCAGAGGCCAAAGCAGTGTATAGCAGAGGCCCCGGAATCCGCTGCCCAGCCCCGCGACAGACAGGCTCCCCAATGGCAAGACGGCCAATGGGGACCACGCCAGTCATGAGCTGAGGAGAGAAGACGGGGACCCCTGAGCAACTACCAGGATCCTCCTTTCCCGGGACACGGGTCTCCACGCACGGCAAACACGTGGGCGAGCGTTTAGGACCCTGCGAAGGTAGCCGAGCCAGCGGAACCTTCACAGGGTGGTCCCCCTCACCGCGTACAGGCGCTCACACCGAGGGGGCATGAACAGAGTAAAACAACTGTAGAAATATGAAATAAAATAAACCCAGGTGTAAGAGACCTGGGGTAAATAATGCATAAACTTAAGGTAAAATCAAATTCGGTTAAAATATCCACAATATTTCAAAAAGGTAAACACTGAAGATAAAATGCAATGATCAGATAAAAGATGTCCGAGTGTAAGAGGCTCGGACATAAAATTATGGAAATTAAAAATCAGACGTCGTTCAAAGTTAAAAGCGGAGCACGAGATTAAAATATGTTTGATGGTTAAAATGGTGTCACAAAACTCGCACTTAGGCACGTCGTCCGCCCGTAAAAGAAACGAATGAGTAAGAAACGAGTGACCTAAGCGGAGCCGAGCAAGTACAACTTCCTCCTTGCGATACCTGCGGTAACAAGACTGCCATGGTTTGATGATAGGTTTGATCTCGAAGAGCTTGTTGGTAAGCTGTTCCGACCAAGATCTCTGCCACTGTGCCCGGAGCTCGGTGGAAAAACGCTGCCGGAAATCCAGATAGGGAACCGGCAACGGAGAGTCGGACAGGGGCGTGGCTGACCTGGCAGCAGAATCTGCCAAATCATTACCCCTGATTCCGACGTGACCGGGCACCCAACAGAAGAGAATCGTGGTGGTGGCTGCCAGACGATGGAGCTGCTGGCGGATCTTGGAGAGAACAGGGTGAGGCCGATGCCTCACTGAGATCAAAGCCTGTAGCGAGCTAAGCGAGTCGGTGTAAAGCACACACCGACGATGATGCTTAGTCGCCACGTGGTCCAAGGCGAGACTGATAGCGTGCAACTCTGCAGTGAAGATGGAACACTGCAGTGGGATCTGGTCTGCAATGATTACATCACAGCAGACCATGGCTGATCCCACCGAAGTGCCGGACTTCGAGCCATCTGTAAAGACAGGCAAGAAGTCCGGGTGCTCAGCACGATGGCTGGCAAAGAGTTGCCGGTACACACAGTCGGGTGTAAAGGCCTTCCCCGTCCTGCACAGGGAAAAATCGCAGGTAGGGGAAACAGCGAGCCATGGTGGAAGTGGCTCAGCTGTCGACTGTGCAACGCTATCGAGACTGGTGTTGATGTCTCTGAGGTAGCCTCGGACTCGCAAACCAAAAGGACGAATGGCAGTCGGCCGATTATTGTAAAGCATTTCCCACTTCGGACTGAAAACGCAGTCCCAAGTGGGATGGCCAGGC
This sequence comes from Ryuthela nishihirai, assembly GCA_038380435.1. NCBI lineage: Eukaryota > Metazoa > Arthropoda > Arachnida > Araneae > Heptathelidae > Ryuthela > Ryuthela nishihirai. The sequence continues at coordinate 1,698,727 of JAWZYU010000017.1, forward strand.
AGGGATCGCAATTTAGAAGCATATTGTAGGGACAACTGCTGACGGCGAAGAGATAAAGACGGTTCGTCGGTCTCAACGTAAAGACTCTGGACCGGTGAGGTGCGGAAGGCTCCCGTGCAAACACGGAGAGCCTGATGATGGAGGGGGTCCAGCACCTTCACCACCGAATCCCGGGCCGAGTCGTACACCTGGGATCCGTAGTCCAGTTTCGATCGGACAAGTGCACGGTACAGGCGGAGCAAAGAACATCGGTCTGCACCCCAAGAAAGGGAGGAGAGGACCTTGACGATGTTCAATGCCCGCGTGCACTTGGACCTGAGATGACGTATGTGTGGTAAAAAGGTCAATTTCCGATCGAATATGAGACCGAGAAACTTGGTCTCCGCCACAACTGGAATGATGTTACCCCCGAGCCGCAGCTCGGGATCCAGATGAAGATTACGCTTGTGGCAAAAGTGCACACAAGCGGTCTTCTGTGGGGAGAACCGAAACCCGTTTGCCGTCGCCCAAACCGAAAGATTGTTCAGGGCAATTTGCAGTTGTCTTTCAATGACCCTCATGCTGGAAGATGAGCAAAAGATGCTAAAGTCATCAACATAGAGGGCATTGCCTACTGATGGAGGAAGTTGTCTAGTTATAGAATTAATCTTGACAGCGAAAAGCGTAACACTCAGAACGCAGCCTTGTGGCACCCCCTGTTCTTGGGGGTACGGCTGCGACAGAGTGTTACCGACACGGACACGAAAAGAGCGTGTCGATAAGAAGTTGGAGATGAAGATCGGCATGTGACCTCTTAAGCCGAAACTGTGGAGGTCACGAAGAATGCCGAATCTCCAAGCCGTGTCGTACGCTTTTTCGATGTCGAAGAAAATGGACACCAGGTGCTCTCTACGTAAAAAGGAATTCCTGATCGCCGATTCGAGGCGGATCAGGTGGTCTAAAGTAGACCGGTGCCTGCGAAAGCCACACTGGGTGTTGGAAAGATGGCCGTGATGTTCTAAATACCAGATGAGTCTGGCATTTACCATTCTTTCCAACACCTTGCACACGCAGCTCGTCAATGCGATTGGACGATAATTGGAAGGAATCTTGGGATCTTTGCCTGGCTTGGGGAAGGCCAAGACGATGGCCTCCCGCCAGGAGTCCGGAAACTGCTCCTCGAGAAAAATGCGATTGAAGAGATGGAGCAGCCGATCCTTACTCGATGGTGAAAGATGTTGGAGCATGGCATAATGGACATTGTCCGGCCCTACAGCAGAGGCACGAGAAGAGTGCAGAGCAAAGCGAAGCTCCTCCGCTGTGAATGGAACATAAAGGGCATTGTATACAGTTGGAGGAAGTTGCCGTGTAATGGAATTTATCTTGACAGCGAAAAGCGTAACACTCAGGACGCAGCCTTGTGGCACCCCCTGTTCTTGGGGGAAAGGCCGCGACAGAGTGTTCCCGACACGAACTCGAAAAAGACGAGAAGATAAAAAGTTTGCAATGAAGATCGGCATGTGACCTCGCAAGCCGAAGCTGTGAAGGTCACGAAGAATGCCGAATCTCCATGCCGTGTCGTACGCTTTTTCGATGTCGAAGAAAATGGACACCAGGTGCTCTCTACATAAAAAGGAATTCCTGATCGCCGATTCGAGGCGGATCAGGTGGTGTAAGGTAGACCGGTGCCTGCGAAAGCCACACTGGGTGTTGGAAAGAAGGCCGTGATGTTCCAAATACCAGGCCAGCCTGGTATTTACCATCCTTTCCAACACCTTGCAGACGCAGCTCGTCAACGCAATTGGACGATAATTCGAAGGAATCTTGGGATCTTTCCCTGGCTTAGGGAAGGCCAAGACGATGGCCTCCCGCCAGGAGTCCGGAAACTGCTCCTCGATATAAAGACGGTTGAAGAGTCGGAGCAGTCGATCCTTACTCGATGGTGAGAGATGTTGGAGCATGGCATAATGGACATTGTCTGGCCCAACAGCAGATGCACGAGAAGTGTGCAGAGCATGGCGAAGCTCCTCCGCTGTGAATGGCCTGTTGTAAGACTCCAGGCCATTCGAATGGAAGGACAGCGGAGAGCGTTCGGCCCTGCTCTTCTGGGCCAGAAACTCGGGGGAGTACGAGGAAGAGGAGGAGATGGAGGAGAATGACTCCCCCAGAGTGTCGGCAATTGCACGAGGATCAGCAATTGCCTGTCCATTGTGCTCCAGGATCGATAATGAGTGGGACGTGTACTTCCCACCCATCTTCCGGACCTTATCCCACACGACCTTAGAACTGGTCGTGCGGGTGATAGAAGAAGTATAGTTCATCCAAGATTCCTTCCGGCTCTGGCGCCGGACGAAACGGGCTTTCGCCCTGGCGCGTTTGAAAGCTTCGAGGTTGGGGGACGTTGGATATCTCCGAAACACCCCCCAAGCCTTGTTCTGAGCCTTACGAGCTGCGGTGCAGTCGGGATTCCACCACGGTTTTGGGAACCGTGGAAACCGAGTCGAGGTCTGAGGAATAGTAGAGGCAGCTGCATGGACGATGCAGTCCGTCAACTCCGCCACTGCGACATTGATGGGCTCCTGGCTGACAGAGTGATCATCAAGCTCAGACAAGAGCTCGAAGCCACTCCAGTCAGCCCGATCAAGCCTCCACCGGGAGACACGCGAAGGGCTGCAGGGCCCCCCACGAGAGATGGTGCACACCACGGGGAGGTGATCGCTTCCATATGGATTGTCCTCGACCTCCCATGTAAAGAGTGGAAGGATCGAGGAGGAGCAGATGGTGAGGTCAATGGCAGTGAATGTGCGGGTTGGGGTGTGAAAGTAGGTACTGACACCGGTGTTCAACAGGGAGAGCGATGGATCCAGGAGCCACTGCTCCAAGACCCGGCCCCTCCCGTTGGTGTCAGCACTGCCCCAGAGCGGACTGTGGCCGTTGAAGTCCCCCATGATGAGGAAGGGGGACGGCAGCTGCGAGACGAGGTCATCAAGGTCATCCCGGAAAATGACGCTTCCGGGCGGGAGATAGACAGAACAGACAGTCAACGAAAATCCCACAAAGAGGCGGATGGCGACCGCCTCTAAGTCGGTGGTGAGGGGAATGACCTGAAATGGAGAATGGTTGCTCACGAGGATGGCAACACCCCCGTGAGCTGGACCATCTCCATCCCGGTCCCGGCGAACCAGAGAAAAGTGCCGGATAGTGGGATTGTTGGCTGTCTGCAAGAATGTCTCCTGAAGGCACACGCAAAGGGGTTGGTGTGCCCTCAGGAGGACCTTGATGTCGTCAATATTCCTCTGGAATCCACGACAGTTCCATTGAAGGAGTGTGGCCATCTCAGGTCTTGGAAGAATTGGCGGACGTCTTTCGATTTATTTTAACCGTCGCCAGCGACGGTTTAGGAAAATTAGGGCGGTCGGTGTCCATGTCCTCGGAGTCGTCCGAGCAACATGGATCCGAGGCCGCCGAACGAGGAGGTAAAATTTTCTTTTTGGGCCCCGGCGGGGGCCCCTTGAGTTTCGTAGGTCTTGCTGTCTGTGGGCGGGGTGGAGGGGGCCTTCCGGAGGTGGATGTGGAAGGCACAGACACAGGAATAGAAACCGGTGTCGATGTCGAGGTTGACACCAACGTCGGCTTCGCCTGCGTCAAGAGGTACTTAGCAGCAGGCGAGAAAGATTCAGCTGGTGGAACGCTGATGTCGGTCTGCACCGCCACGGAAGCCATCTTAACGATGGGCTTTCCGGCAACCGCACCGGCATAGGAGACCTTGCCAGGTGGGGCAGGCGGTGCAGCGAGCTTTCTCGCCTCTGGATAGCTGATGTTATGTAGGGTCTTGAGGCGCTGTACCTCTTTCTCCTCCAGCCACTTCGGATAGTCGCGGGAGTACGCCGGATGTTCACCACGGCAGTTTACACAGCATGCCTTATCTGCTGTGCAGTCAGGTTCGAGATGATCCTGACTGCCACAACGAGCACAGGTGGGCTTGCCCCGGCATGCGGTGCGGGCATGGCCAAACCTCTGGCATTGAAAGCAACGCAGAGGATTGGGGATAAATGGCCGCACCTCGCAGTGTAAGTATCCTGCCTTGATGGAAGTAGGCAGGCGTGGTGTGTTGAAAGTTAGAATTAGTACCCGGCTGGGTTCTAACTTTCCATTACGGCGTGACGAAACCCGGTGGACTGCGATCACTCCCTGGGCCGAAAGCTCCGAGAGGATTTCCTCCTCAGAAACCTTGAGGAGGCCCCACTCGGAGATCACGCCCCGGGAGGAATTGAGCGTCTTGTGTGGAGTGACTTCGACTGCCACTCCACCAATCGCTGTAACCTTTAATAGAAGCTCCGAATGTTTGGAGCATGCAGTCTCCACCTGCAAGTCACCGGATCTTAGGCGCTTGACAGATTTCGGTTCTCCCGCAAGACCTTGAATACCCTTGTGTATAAAAAACGGAGACATGTCCCCAAGAACCTGATCACCCGTAGAGTGGATGATCAGGAACTTCGGAGACGGAGACACACACGAAGACGAAGGCAAAGACAAAGAAGTTGGGGGTTCATGGCGAGCCCTCCTGGCGGCATTGACCGATGAATTTTGAGTTGTGGAACTCATGTTTGTTTTAGAAAATTCAGTGCCCGTTGTCCCCACCCACCATGGAGTCCAACAAGGGGACGCCCAGTCGGGCGCCAGGGCACCATACCCATACAGGCAGTGAGCCAAGCCCGCACAACAAAACAAAAAGAAAAGAAAAAGAGAAGTGGCGGGAAACTCGTCGGAGTTCCCACAAAATAAAAGAAGCAATAAAGTGTGAGGCAAGAGCTGGCCACACAAAAGAAAGAAAACTACAAAATTAGTAAATGTGTGTGGAAACTCGCAAACCGTTGTCCGGACGGTGGACAAGGTTACTCACCGATCTGCATAGTTGACCCTAGCAGGACCAGCCCACCAGCCGATTGATCCTGAGGGGGCCACCCCAGGACCTCCCGTTTACCTGAAGCAGAGGCCAAAGCAGTGTATAGCAGCGGCCCCGGAAGGCGCTGCCCAGCCCCGCGACAGACAGGCTCCCCGATGGCAATACGGCCAAAGGGGACCCCACCAGTCATGAGCTGGGGAGAGAAGACGGGGACCCCTGAGCAACTGCCAGGATCCTCCTTTCCAGGGACACGGGTCTCCGCGCACGGCAAACACGCGGGCGAGCGTTTAGGACCCTGTGAAGGTAACCGAGCCAGCGGAACCTTCACAGGGTGGTCCCCTCACCACGGACAGGCTCTCGCATCGAGGGGTGAAGCACCCAGATTTCAACTATTTCCTGAAGTGTCGGATGTGCTCCTTCACTGTGAAGAACAGGAAGTCGATTAACAAGCACTTAAGAACGGCACACCCGGATATCACATGCTCATCCTTGGCCACGCCTTCACAGCCTCTCACCGCTGCTCCCAATCGCCCTCCCACGTCTTCATCCGTCTCATTCGCCGCTGATCCCAGGTCCTCTGGCACCACTCTCACCCATGAACCTCCCATGGCCATCTCTCCGACTGCTTCCACGGCCCACTCTCCAGTCGCACCTCAGCAGCCGTTCACCTCATCTGTTCTTCTGGATGGCAGCCGCTCTCCTCTCGTCACTCCTGCTACAGCATACTCCACCCCTCCACCTGTCTGCCGGCAGCCATCACCCATCCTCGCCAGCACTCCCGCGCACGCTGCACCTATCACTCCACCGGTCTCCACCAACGTCTCCACCCCGAGTTCCCTCCTCCAAAGTCAACTGAGGAGCCTGGAAGTCGCTGCCTTCAACGACGAGCTATGGAATGCAACCATGGCCTCTGTCTTGGTCCAAAGCACTAGTCTTGCTCTCGAGCGAACACGCACTGCTGCTGAATCCCCCATTAACGTCGGGTTGGTGACTACACCTGCTGCCTACGTAGCCCCGTTATTGGACGTATCGGCCACCATTTCTCAACCTGCCTGCCCCACTGCACTGACCAACTCTGTGGGGAACATCTTGGCAGAGGATGTGCCTCTCTCACCACATGCTGCCTCCGGCGACAATGAATGGGTCGAAATACTCGAGGATGTTCTGACTGGTCGTCATCCCAGCCAAACTCAACAGACCTGGCTTGAGCGACTTGACGCCACCTCCACCTGGCACGACTTCGAGGTTGCAGTAAATGACTTTACTGCCATGGTCGCTGGCAGTTTGGGCCGAAGGCATAAGCACCTGCTACGTCGATCGCCTCAACCAACACATAGAGAGCCCAGTAATGTGAATCTTCACCACCCGGCCACAACCGCGGAACACACCACCGCCAATTATAACGCAAAAGAGGCGTCACGTATACAGAAGCTTTATTACACCAATGCCAAGAAGGCCGTCCGATCCATCATTGAAAGCAGCAACCCCATGTGTGACATCGAATGTAATATCCTCGAGGAACACTTCACCGACGTCTACAAATCCAAGGAGGTGGACCTCTCGATGCTCCCACCACTCCCTGTTGACCTGCCTCCACCTGATGTCACCACCCAGTTGACTTCCCCATTTACACCGCGCGAAGTCCTGGAGCGCCTCTGCCACTTCCCCAACTCTGCACCCGGCCCCGATGGCCTCTTCTACAATGACCTGAAGAAGATGGACCCAAGCTGCTTGGTCCTTTGCAACATCTTTAACCGCTGCTTCGCCTTTCAACGCATTCCATCCTCCTGGAAAGAAGCGGATGTCATCCTACTCCATAAGAAAGGCAGTGTTGCAATCCCCAGCAACTGGAGACCCATAGCCTTGCAGTCCACAGTCAGCAAGCTCTACTCAGGCCTTGTCTGCACAAGATTGGACTCGTGGGCCAAATCCTGCAATATCCTCTCGCCGTGCCAGAAGGGCTTCCGGGAATTCGATGGATGTGCTGAACAAAATTTTACCCTTCAGCAAATCATCAGTGATGCCCGCCGAAATAACCGTGAAGTCTGTGTGGCCTGGCTGGATTTGGAGAACGCCTTTGGGGCCATATCCCATGAATACATCCTTGCAGTCCTTCAGAATCTACACCTGCCATTACCCCTGCTCAACATCATACAAGATCTCTACTCCGGATGTGTCAACAGAGTTCGCCATGCAGGTGGATGGACCCGACCGCTACCTATGAACTCCGGAGTCAAGCAGGGATGCCCGCTTAGCCCCCTGCTCTTTAACTTAGCCATAGAACCGATCATCCATGCGGCCTGCGCAACACAAGCCAGCTACTCCATCCTACAGTCTACACTTCCTCCCATCCTGTTATTTGCTGACGACATGGTCGTCATCAGCAAATCCCCCGCTGGCCTACAAGATCTGATTACATCTATCCAGCTGGCCTGCTCCACTGCCAATCTGCGGCTCAACCCCTCGAAATGTGCCACACTCCACCTCGACTGTCGGAAGGTTCGAAGGGCCAAGACCACAACCTTCCGCATCAATGACACTCCCATCAAGTCACTGAAGGAGGGCGAGAGCTATACCTACCTGGGAACGCCACTGGGCTTTAAATGCGACCAGACGCCTGCGGAACACATCGCCAGTACACTAACTGACTTGGGGAAAATTAGTACGTCACTCCTTGCCCCATGGCAGAAAATTCACGCAACCAAGACCTTTCTTCTGCCACGCCTCGAGTTCTTCTTGACAAATAGCTTCGTCCAAAAGAAGCACTTACGATCCCTCGACAAAGCTATCAAAAAGAACCTGAAGATATGGCTCAATCTGCCATCGCGGGCCAGTAATGAGATTATCTACATCCCAACTTGGAAGGGTGGTGCTGGCATCCTCCAACTCTGCGACATGGTCGATATACTGAGGATCAGCCATGCTTTCAAGCTACTGTCCTCCAATGACCCCGCGACCAGCGCCTTGGCCCTGTCCTCCCTCTCTGCTGCAGTCAAGAGGAAACTCGGCAGAGCCCCCACCACTGACGACATCCTTGGCTACCTCAACGGGAGCTCTGAGAGTGGTCTTTCAAGGGATGGCGGCGACATCGCTTCTGTGTGGTCCGCCTCTAGAGCAGCCTGTAAGAGAATGGCCAAGAAAATCAACATCAGCTGGACATATGCTTCTGCCAGAGAGGAGATTCAACTTAGGCTTGGGAACGCCGACTTTCCCATCTACATCACACCGGCTGGGAGACACACTGCCACCAAGCAACTAAAAACCTCCCTCGCCCTCCACTACCTCTCATGCCTGGGCAGAAAGCCCGACCAGGGCAAAACAAGTCCATGCTTCTCGGCCCACAACTCTTCAAACCACTTTATCCCCAAAGGCAGTCATTTCCGGTTCTGTGACTGGAGATTCATCTTCAGGGCCAGGCTTGGCTGCCTCCAACTCAACGGAGCAAGACGGTTCGGCCAAGGTGACCGTAGATGTAGGAAGTGTGGATACCCTTTGGAGTCTGTTCCCCATGTCCTTAATCACTGCACTCCCCACTCAGACGCCTGGCAACGGCGGCACAATGACATACTGAGCTGCATTGTTAAGGCCCTTCCCCGCGACTCACGTGATGTGCGGGTGAATCAGAGGTTTCCAGATATCCCTCAGAATCTGAGGCCAGACTTGACACTAATGGATCGGAATAACAGGATACACATTGTGGATGTCACCGTTCCATTCGAAGACGGTCTGAACTCCTTTCGACTGGCCAAGCAACGCAAGGTGGAAAAATACCAACCCATTGTTGACCACCTGGCGGACAAAGGGATCAACGCAACCGTGGAAACCATCATTGTTGGTTCCCTTGGCTCTTGGGATAGGAATAACGAAACAACAATCAGAAGCCTGGGCATCTCCACACAATATGCCAAACTGATGAGGAAACTGATAGTTTCGCAAACCATCTCCTGGTCACGGAACATATATGTGGAGCATATCACCGGCCGCAGGCAGTACCAGGTCTGATGAAACCCTGGCCCCCGCTGCCTTCCCCTCCCTTCTGTGTCGATTTAACCGTTGGCTACCACCTACACCATCTCCACCCACCTTCTTCTTTGGGCTTCATGCCCGCTTCCTTATGTTGGATGCTAACCGCTGTTCTGTATTCCAGACTAGTAGCTGTTCCAACCCTGATACTACCTGTAGCAGTCTCCGAGTGCCTTGGACCTATCTAGGCCTACCTGTTCATCACTTGCCATCCGGCGCTGACGACCCTCCGGCGTGGTTCTTGATGCCTGCATTGTCGATCGGAATCTCTCCTGCCTGCACGCATCCTGCGGATGAGGAATCGCCACCTGCCCTCTGTGAGCCTTGGGCCCATCTAGGCCCACTTGTTCATCACTTGCCGCACTTGATGACTCTCCGGCCAACCGTGGTCCTTGATGCCTGCGTTGTCGATCAGAATCTCTCCTGGCTGCACGCATCCTGCGGTAGAGGAAACGCCACCTGCCCTCTACGAGCCACCTATTCCTCACCTGCCGTCTCACTGATGACTCTCCGGCCAACTGTGGTCCTTGATGCCTGCGTTGTCGACCGGAATCTCTCCTGGCTGCACGCATCCTACGGGAGAGGAATCCCCACCTGCCCTCTGGAGCTTTCCCCTGGTCTGACATCCGGATGCTCAACCCCCTCTGGGACGACCTGGCTCTCCTGATCCAAGGCTCGGCTGCTTCTCAGTTAAACGTCAACTATCAACTGTCAACTGTCTACGATATATCTTAGTATGGGCCACACTCCCATCGCCATCATATTTGTTAGATAGGCTGAAGACAATTGTTTTAGAAGAGTATTGTAGTGCCTATCACGCTAAATTCTGTATTTTGCTGCTTTTGTACAGTGGGCTGAAGATCTCTGTCTATAGAAGAATTATGCTGTGCCCTCTATATTGCTTTTATGCTACTATCTTCACGATCCATCATTCCAAAAATTATCATTGTATAACTGTTACCAAGGACTAATAAAGAATTTTTAACTCTGTTCTTATCAGCTTAATTTTTATTGATTTTTTACCCCTTTACAGTTTTTAGGAGTTGACTTGTTGCTGGAAGCTGATGACCATGGGCCGGGAGGCGATCACAGACTTGGAGGGAGCTGCCTGCTGACTGTCGAGGAGTCTCTGGAGTTGCCCTGGACCATTCTCTGCGATTGACTGCCTGTCAGCCGTTTGCCTGCCTGTTGGAAGGATTGGAGTGAGGAGCTTCTCGGCCTTTTGGCTAAGATCAAAGTGTAGTAGGATTCAAGGATCACATGTTCACTTTTTTTCCAGATTTCTCCTGTGCCATCCTTTGTTATGCAGGCTGAAGACGCTTGTATATGAAGATCATTGCTGTGCCTGCACCTTCTATGCTATGTAAAAAACCATTATATTCTGAAATATTAGCTTAATAAAGAATTTTATATCTGTTCTTATCAGCTTAATTTTTAGTACTTTTTTCTCCCTTACAGTTATAGCTGATTTACCTGAAGCTGGTTAGACTTATGATTGCCTTAGGCCGAGGGGCGATCACATACTTTTGACGATGGAGGGAGCTACTTGCTGACTGCTGGAGGGTCTTGGAGTCGCCTGGAGCACCTTTGGTATGATCTACTTGCCTGCATTTCTGCCTTGAGGAGTTTGGAACGGAGCTATCTGCCTACCTTCTGTCTGCAGTTCTGGACGTTGGATTGCTGCCAGTCGTTGCTGTGAGAATTGCCTGCCTGCCTTGTGAGATGTTGAGGGAGCCACAGATCTGCCCTGCTGCTTGACTTTATGATGGGTTTTTGGCTAAGATCAAAGTGTAGTAGGATTTTACATAGAATCAATTCCACACGTCCTCAATCATTGTAAGTCTCACTCAGCTACTTGGCAAAAACGCCATGATGAAGTTCTCGATCGTCTGATCAAAGCATTGCCAAGAGAGGCCACTGAAATCTCGAGAAACAAGCGCTTCAATGGAATTGAAGAGAATTTACGTCCAGATCTGATGTTCAAAATGCCAAATGGCGCAACGTTTATTATTGATGTGTCAATTCCATTTGAGAACAGTACTGCCGCCTTTGAGACCACAAGACGAATGAAAATTGACAAGTACCAACCAATTGCTAACTTTCTACGTTCCAATGGCGCCACTGTCTATACAGACGCTTTCCTCATCGGAGCCCTGGGCTCATGGGACCTAAACAATGACCCCTTACTTAACAAAATCGGAGTCTCTACAAAATATTCGAACATGATGAGAAAGATATTATGCTCTAAAACAATCTCATGGTCTCGCAACATCTATGTTGAGCATGTTACCAACCAGAGGCAATATTAAACCTCTATTAGAGTTTTACTGTTGCAAGATCAACCTCTGTATATTATCCTGTATTTGAACTCTATCTGTGCTTTCTACCCCATAGAAGTGCGCGTCTCTTACTTGGTAACAGCTTCATCTCTGATGACAGGACTCCCAATAGATGACCCTCTGCTACCTGGAAGTGATTTCACTGCATATCTCCACAGTTCATCTCTACCTTTTGAAGATTATTGAAGATCCCTGCAATGCCTTTGGAAGATTATTGAAGATCCCATCAATGCCTTTTGAAGACTTTTGTTGACTCCTCCATGCGCTTCATGATAATTGTTGCTGTTCATGAGGCTGAAGATCATGTTTTAGAAGATTTTTGTTGTGCCTCATTCCACATCCGACCGTATTGTAAGCCATCTTATCTAAAACCCTTAAATTGGTTTTACAATCTGTAAAGCAGACTGAAGATGAATGTTTTCAGAAGACTTATGTTGTGTCTGCTCGGACATATTAATTGTTAGAACCTGTATTGTGAACATGCTGAATAAAGCATTTTATATCTGTTCTTATCAGCTTAATCTGATTTTTTTTATGGAATGAAGAAGATGATCCTGGCACCGAAGCGATCCCCTCTGGTAAGCATGTCTTTAATCATATCTTTTTAGGAGCTCTGAACCTAATTCAGAGTTCGGCTTACCGGGGGGAAGCGTCATTTTTCCGGCGGACGAGGCGTGCTTGTCACCGACGCTCCGGACAGCGCTGGGCTAGCCGCCCGCGACCTGCACTTCCGGTCCGACGCTCGCCTCTTCACCGACCAACGCTCGCCTGCTCTAGCGGCCGTATTGTGGCGCCATCTGTCGCCGCTGTTCCCAACCCTCCTCATGTTCCCCACGTGTTTCGCACATTTCTTTGTCTACTTTGCCGCCGCATCTGCTAACTTCAGCCTGCCTGATTTCTTCTGAATCTATGTAATTCTGATTCTAAGTGACCGATATCTTCTGATATCTCCTGATTATACGACCTGATATCTTCTGATCCTATGTGATCTGATTCTATGTGATTCTGATTATATGTGACCCGTATTTCTCGGAGTTTTGCCGCCACCGACGCTCCCTGACAGCGCTGGGCTTGCCGCCCGCGACCGTATTTCGTCAAGTCCTTTGTCTACTTTGCCGCCGCGCCTGCTAACTTCGGCCTGCCCGATCACTGGCGCCATCTGTCCGCGGCCACGACAAGCAACCGTCGACGACGATCTCTGATTACCCTGAGCCTGCCGACGCATTGCACACGTGACCTGCACTTCCGGTCCGACTTTCGCCTGCTTTACCGCCCGTATCGTGGCGCCATCTGCTGTCGCTCCTCGACAACTTGACAGGATGAGCAGAAACGACGATTTGGCCATTCTTTTCCCATTTCGCACCCTCAGATGCCACTTATGCTGGGGCGCCCATGGCCTACGAACATCTGGCACCTTCCAGAACTATGGCGACCTCACCAAGCATTTCAAGAAGAAACATCAGGGCCTGAATTTCTCCTTCCTGTGTCGTTTCTGCTCCCTCCACGCCCCCGATGTCAAGAAGATGAAGAAGCACGTCCGTGCCAACCACCCCGCTGTCGACTTCAACGCCCCCTTCCTGCAACACCATCTAACGACAATCACCCTTCAGAGATCCTCACCACCCCGCCGTCTGGAGCCTTCTCCCAACCCAGGAGTTCACCTTTAAACCCTGTCTCACCCACATGCCCTGCCAACTCCTGTCAGCCTCCCGATGCTCGATCTTCTTCGCCATCTGCACCTCCTATCTCCACCCCTGGCATCACCTCGACCCCGTCACCCACTGCTCATCACCTGTCCCGTGGCTGCACTGCTCCTGAGATACCTGTGATACCATGCGCCTCACCTGCCAACCTCACTTCCTCACCGATTGAGTCGCTGTGTGCCGCCTCTGCTCCAACCACGACTGATGGTCACCCTGCTCACACCATCCTCACCACATGGACTTCCACCAGGCCTCACTCCATCGATCCTACCCCTGACTCGCCGCCCATCTACTGGTCACCTGCCCTGGCTCCCTCCACTACGCCAGCTGCTGATGTTGAGATTACACCTGCCGCCTTGGGCGCTGATGCGGACTCTGCAATATTAGCGGACTTCACCTCACCTACAATTCTAAGCCACTCCAGACCACCCTCTATTAGATGTTCAAGTCCTGACTGCAACCTCCCTCCGGCCCTCTTATCTGCCACTGTACAATTGGTGGACGAATTCAATGACCTCGACCTCTCGCCATTCAAGGAGGATGAATGGCTCGAGATCATCGATGACGATGACATCGACTCTTGGTATGCGCTCGATGTTTGGCCCCTACCTCACCGTGTTGCCGAGATTGAATCCTGGTACCCTCGCAGCGCCAATGATGACGACCGCTGGATTGAGGTGATTGATGCTCCACACGACTCCCATCTTCAATCCTCTACCAACCACCATGATGGACTGGACCCTCCTGATGCATCTGGTCACCCATCAATGTTGACCCGATCCAATGAACCCATCACCCCTCTGCCTTCACAAATATCATCCATGATTCGTACTGAGCCTCTCAACGAAACGAGAACTGATTCAATCGATCCCCCCAACAGGCATGCTCCAAACATTTTCCAAATTTCATGGCTCGACCGCATCTCCTGCGCCAGTGGCTGGGATGCCTTTGAATCTGCCATCACCGACTTTACTGCGACCATTGCAACGAAATTTAAAAGGAAAAACTACACCTCCACCAATAGCTCCACCAACCCGCCAAGAAACACCTCCAGACGCAACCCACCTAGAAACCCATCCAATCGCAACCCTGCTAACTATATGAGGGGCCCTACCCACGCCTACAATGCTAGTGAAGCATCTGAGATACAGAAGCTCTATAACATCAATAAAAAGAAGGCAATAAACAAAATTCTGATGCCGGAAAGCGAGTTCTGCAACCTGGACGCCACGACAATTGAAAACTACTTCACCATGCTCTATTCCTCCCAACAACCTCCTGCTCACGCTCCTCCATCCCAACCTACCCTCGATTTCCCGCCTGCCTCACCGGAATCCTTGACCAACCTCCTACTACCCTTCACTCCTCGTGAAGTCTCTTCGAGCGACTGGCCAAGGCATCAAACACATCCCCCGGCCCTGATGGCATATACTACCACGACCTAAAAAATGGCGACCCTGGCTGCGTAATCCTAACCCAAATCTACAACCACTGCCTCTCGGAGAGCCGCATCCCATCTGCATGGAAGAAGGGGAAAGTCATCCTAATCCATAAGAAGGGCGCAAAGGACAACTTGGATAACTGGAGGCCAATAGTATTATTGAACACCATCTCCAAAATCTATGCAAGTCTGATCAGCAACAGACTGGCCAATTGGGCAAGACATAATAACAGACTCTCGTCTACCCAGAAAGGCTTCATGGAGTTCGAGGGCTGCAGCGATCACAACTTCATCATTGACCAGGCCATCACATTAACCCGTCGGAACAAGAAGCAGCTGTGTATTGGTTGGCTTGATCTAGCCAATGCATTTGGATCCCTAAGCCACGCATACATGATCTCCACTCTGAATGCCATGGGACTCCCGACGTCGCTCCTTAACACCATCACCGACATCTACAGTGGCTGCTCCAATGTCATTCGACACGCCGGCGGCTGGTCAAACCCCATCTTGATGAATCGTGGCGTCAAGCAAGGCTGCCCTCTGAGTGCCATCTTATTTAACCTTGCCATCGAACCCTTTCTCATCTCGCTGGAACGTTATGCTACTGCCCCCTTCGACGTCTACGGAAAGAATACCTCCGTCCTCGCCTATGCTGATGACATCGCCCTGCTCTCATCCACACCCAAGGACTTGCAATCCCAGTTCGACCTACTACACAACCTCCTCCCCTCTGCTGGTCTCTCCTTGAATGTTCACAAATGTGCGACCCTGCACATGGACAACAGAAGAAACCGACGTGTCCGGCCGACGACGTTCAAATTTGGCGATGCTTCCTGCCCCACGCTGACGGACACCGACTCTGTGAAATACCTCGGTATCCCTATTGGAGCCCGAATGGAGCAGACACCATTCAAATTAATTGAGACCATCGAAAATGACTTCCTTAAAATTAGCTCCTCCCCTCTATGCCCCTGGCAGAAAATCGATGCCACCAAAATTTTCCTGCTATCCAAGCTTGACTACATCTTCCTTAACTCGTTCTGCCAAAAACGCCACTTTCGAAAACTTGACCTCCTCATCAAAAAGCACCTTAAACTATGGTTGAACCTCCCCAACAGAGCGAGTAATGAGATCCTGTACATGGACCCTTCGATTGGAGGCATTGGCATTCCTCCACTTGCTGATGCCCTGGACCTCTTCCAAATCTCTCATGGCTTCCGCCTTCTCAGTTCCACCGACCCCCACATCAGATCTGCAGCTCTATCTGCTCTGAAAGCCACTGTGAGGAGGAAGATTGCACATTCCCCCAGCTCCAATGAACTTGTTGAGTACCTCAATGGCTCCACTGAGGGTATCTTTGCACGAGATGGAGGCGACGTCACCTCCCTTTGGTCGAAGATTCGAGCGGCCTCCAGGCGACTCCATGCAAAAGGCATCTTCAACTGGTCCTTCTCCGATCTATCAAACGAACTGTTAATCACTATCTCCACGAACGAGGACACTGAACTGCATCTCCCATTCTCTGCTAAGAAAACACTACTGAAAAACCTCAAGATCTCTCTGTCACGATACTACCTAAACTCCCTCATTAAAAAGAAGGACCAGGGGAAAACGGCCAGATGCTTTTCACTTCACGAAGCGTCCAGCCACTTCATCAGAACTGGAACCTACAGTCGCTTCTGTGATTGGCGCTTCATCTTCCATGCGCGTCTGGGCTGCCTCAACCTAAACGGGACGAGACGTTTTGGCACCAATGACAAGAGATGTCGACGATGTGGATTTTACATTGAGTCCATACCGCATGTTCTTTGCCATTGCAAATCACACTCTGCCACATGGCAGAAGCGCCACAATGAGGTACTGGACCGGCTTGTGAAAGCATTGCCAAGGGAGGCGACCAATATTTCTAAAAACCAACGCTTCTCTGGTATCGATGCTAACTTGCGACCGGATCTTGTCTTCTCCATCCCAAATGGCCCCACCTTTGTGATAGACGTCTCCATCCCCTTTGATGACAGCGTTGATGCCTTCGCTAATGCCAGACGTGGGAAGATTGAAAAATATCAACCCATCACTGACCATCTTCGTGCTTCTGGAGCCACCGTCGTAACTGATGCTTTCCTTGTTGGAGCCCTCGGTGCATGGGACCCGAATAACGATGCCTTGCTTCATAAAATTGGCGTCCCACGCAAATACTCCAACATCATGAGAAAAATCCTATGCTCCAAAACCATCTCATGGTCACGTGACATCTACGTGGAGCATGTCACCAACCGACGTCAATACTAATCCCCTTTCACCTCATCCCATGCTCAACCCATCCTCCGTATTCATCATACTTATCTGCTATTTATTTTTGTTCCCCCATAAGTAGATCTCTCCCATTTTACTTGATTTGGAGCTCCCTTTGTGTTCGTAACGCACTGCCTGACATCCTGCCGTTCCTGTAACCCTTGGGCGTTCGCCAGAACCTGACTTTTATATGACCTCTTCTGCCATGAGGACTTACATTTTGGATTTTTCCGCCCTGAAGACTTGTACTCAGGACCCCTCTGCTGATCTTCAAACATGGATGACTTATTCATATGACGCCTCGATTTGTTCTTCATACTGATCTCCTCTGCTCCACCGAATTGTCAATCAGGCTGAAGACTTATGTTTCGAAGATTTCTGTTGTGCCTGATCACTTTAATTACTGTCGTAATCTTCACATGTTGCTACCCCCTCTTACTTTAAAACCCTAATGGGATAGCATACATCTGTACAGTAGGCTGAAGATTCTTGTTCTGGAAGATTTATGTTGTGCCTATTCTGCCATTCCATTTATGTAACTCACTATGAACATACCTTGAAATAAAGGCTTTTGAAATCTAGGAGTTCATTAAGGGATCGGTGCGCATGTCCTACCCTTTTTGAGAGTTGGTACTTCGCTAATTCTAGTTTGCATTTTTCGTTTAACGGGCGACGCTCGCATCAAGGTGCTCGATCGCTGGTTGGACGGATTTTGCGTTGCCTGCTTCCGGCGGTGTGCCAGTGCTTGAGACTGCACTTTGCTTCACTTCCGGTTGCTTGTTTCTGCGTGCCGATAACAGGTATTTATTTGTAGTAGTTTCTAATATTTTTGTGTTTTTGTGTTTGTTCTCTTTGCAGAATGACGGGCGTTCTGAGGCGCCATCTGTCGGTGGCGCTAACGATTAACGATGACAGAGCGACAGAAGGGGAAGTCATCAGCGAATTGGAGAAGGAATTCGGAGAGAACTGTGGAAACTGTCTCTCCAGTTTTGGACCTGGCCGTTTCATCGTGACTGTGCGTAGTAAGGAGATCCACCAGAAGCTGATGGGACAAGGTTTCTCCTACAAAGGGAAGAGGGTCGGCACGAAGGCCCTTGACTCCAAGGAGAAGATCCTAGTGGTGAAGAATGTTCCATACGAAATGGACAATACCGTGGTAAGTAGTTGTCTTTCTAGGTATGGCAAGATAGTACGTATTGTGCGTGAGTGCTACACTGCTTCCCGTTGGGAGAATGGGAACCGGTGCGTTACGATGGAAATGAGCCAGCCTGTGCCAAATTTTATTCAGGCAGGCTCTTTCCGCTTAATGGTAAACTACTCCGGGATGGCCAGAGCTTGCCGCCGGTGTGGTTCTACCGAGCACCTGGTGGCTGAATGCACTCAGGCCGTGTGTGGGAATTGCCATTTGAAAGGCCACACCGCCGGGAAGTGCACTTCACCGTGCGGCATCTGCGGAGAGGAACATCTCCAGACAGCTTGCCCGAAGCGCTCCTACGCCAACGCTGCTGGTGGAAAGGAGTCGTCGACGGAGGTTACGAAGACGTCAGAGGAGTCACAGAAGTCGGCAACGGATGCTGTTGAAGAACCGGCCAAGGAGGCGCCGCTGGAGAAGGCCGAGGAGGCTGCGAAGGATGCTCCCGCCAAGCCAGAGATATCGTCTGGCAGCGGCGAGTGGACCGCCGTAGCCCCCAAGGCGAAGAAGGGTAAGAAGGGAGGCAAGAAAGCTGCTTCCACTGCCTCGAGGAAGAGCGCAGCTGCAACCGAGTCAGCTGCGTCCACACCTCAGGAAGATGGGACAGTGGACGAACCCACCTCCTCCACCGCTTCTGGGCCCTCCTCTCAGGCGGCTGCCCCCTGCGGCGAGTCGTCTGTCGGGTCTGACCCGGGGTCGGATGAGGGTCTTCTTATCCCCAGTTTAGAGAGTGGCGATGAGATGGAGCCACGGATGGATGACGACACTCAGAAACGTCGGAGGCCAGTGACGAAGAGGAAGAGGTCATGGAGACCCAGGCCCCACACATTCCACGTGGGGTATCACAGGTGGCGTCCCTGTTCGTCAGACGACAACGCGACGACGCCAGCCCTTCCTCCAGTAAGGGCAGTAGGAGTCGAAGTAGGAAGAAGCAGAAGAAGGGTAAGTAAACAGTTAGTCGTTCTTTTGGTGGTTTTCTCTTCATCGTCGCTTTCCGAGGTTCTTTCCTCCGTTCTCTTTTTTTTCTCTTTGCTTGGGTCGACAATGGCACTTTGCAAGTTAGTCCTCGCGACTCTGAATGTTCAGGGATTCCTCCTTTCAGAGAAGCAGGGCATTGTTTTTTCTTTGATGCGTCACTTCCAGATCGATGTTCTTTTCCTTCAGGAAACCCACTTTTCGCAGTTGAGTGAAATCAAACGGCTGGAGAGACTGTTTGGTTGTCGCTCCTGCTGGAGCTTCAGGACGCACCGTGCCCGGGGTGTGGGTGTGATTTTTAGTTCCAGTTTTCAGGGTTCTGTCATATGCAGTCGTAGAGACCAGGATGGCAGAATCATTTCTGTTGACGTCTTTCTCCACGGCCATCCACTGCGTTTCGTGAATGTATATGCCCCTAATGGCACACACGATCGCACTTCTTTTTTCAGGTCGCTCGATGAGTTCCTTTTTTCCAGTTCTGATACTTTCCTTGGGGGAGACATGAATTGCATCATGGATCCCAGTATTGACAAGACGGGTGGTCTGTCCTCCAACGGCACTTATGGCTTAGAGCTCCTACAGGTCCCTCCATCCGACTGATGCTTGCGTCACTTGGTCCGGAAGGGGAGTGTCCTGTAGGCTAGACCAGATGTACGTCCCACGAGGTCTGGCCCCCCATGTTGTCAATAGTGACGCATATCTAGTGGGCTCCACTTTTGTTCACGTCAGTGACCACAAGCTGGTGCTCACAACCTTACGGGATTTTATTCGCTCGCCTAGAGGTCCAGGTTTATGGAAGCTTAACACCTCCCTCCTGGAGGATGAGGAAATTTCTAGGAATTTCCTCGAGCTTCTCACCTCCGCCACCCAGAGTCCATCTCACGATGCTGAGTGGTGGGAGGAGTGCAAAGTGCTTTTCCAGCAGTTCTTCCAGCAGTGGGGGAAGAAGCGGGCCAGGTCCCAACTTCATCCGTTGGGTTCGGTTGTTCTACACTGAGGATTGCAGTTCCGTTCTAATCAACGGGTTTCTCTCCAAAGAGGTCAAGGTGGCCCAGGGGGTCCGGCAGGGATGTCCCCTGTCGCCCCTCTTGTTTGTTCTTGTCATTGAGTGCCTCGGCCAGAAGATCCGGAGCAACAAACGCATCAGGGGCATCACTGTCCCTGGCAATTCCTCCGTGGATCTGAAGTGCATGATGTATGCCGATGATGTCACACTTCTCCTAGCCGACCAACACTCCCTCACCTGGGCCTTGAGGGAAGTCGGTAGTTATTGCAGGACCACCGGCGCCCTGCTTAACCAGGAGAAGACCGTCGCCTCGTGGCTTGGGCGGAGTAGGGGCTGCCCCGAAACTCCCCACGACCTGCGATGGACATGTGACCCGGTAAAGGTTCTCGGCGTTTACTTTGGTCGTAGTCTGTGGATGAACTGGAGGACTAGCACTCTGAAAGTTCAGGCCATAGCTTCCACGTGGGCCGGGCGCGACCTGTCTTACCGAGCTCGCGCCCACGTCGTCCGACAGGTCCTCGTGCCATGCCTCACGTATGCTGCACAAGTTCTGCCAGTCCCGCGGCATGTGGTCCGTCAGTGGACCAGGCTGCTGTTCACCTTCTTTTGGGGAGGTGGACAGGAGTTGGTGAAGAGAGAAGGAGTGACCCAGGCCATCGACTCGGGTGGATGGGGAATTCCGGACCTCCAACACCACTTTGCCGCGGCTGCAATCTCTTCCGTCGTCAGGATTTTGGATTCCGGCACTTCCATGTCCAATTTTATGTTATACTGGTTAGGGCTTTCTCTCAGGTTCCTGTCGCCGGATCTTGTATTCAATGGCCCCAGGTCTGAGAAACCCACCCGTTTTTATAGTGACGTTCTTCGGAACGTAGAGTGCATTAATCATAATGTTATTGACTTTGATTTATTCCAGAGTACCACAAGGAGCCTGTATCATGGCCTCTTGCCCCCCTTTGAGCCTCGCGTTCAGAGGAGGCAACCGCAGTTGGATTGGAGCGAGGCCTGGCGTAACGTGACCGATCCCATCTGATACAGAGCCGGCAGGACTTCAATTGGCGAGTCGCCAACGAGGTCCTCCCTGTCAGGGACCGCCTATATCACTACGGTCACATACGAAACGACAGGTGCCCTCACTGCGGGGAGGTGGAGACCGTAACCCATGCGATGTACAGCTGCTTCCTTGCTGCGGCCATGTGGCGACACGTCGGCGATGTCTTCGGCATCGCGACACCGGGAGTAACCACGGCGCTCTACTCGACACCCATGCCGGTCCGAGTGGCTGCCTGGAATCAGTTCCTGGTGTCCAGCGAGGTCCGCTACCACCTTTGGAAGACGAGGAACAAGGCCTTGTTCCAGAAGACGAAGACGGGCCTTTTGGATGTCAAGGCCTGCGTATCCGGTAGTGTTCGTAACTTTCTGAGGGGCAAACACTTCCGAAGAGGTAAGACGGAGTTCACCAAACTGTGGTGTCGGCCTCCGTTTCTTTGCTATTTTCTCGGCGATGGCCTTCTTTTTAAAGTTTAACTTTCTTCTCTCTCTTGTTGTTGTGTTTCGTTTTCCTTTCCTTGAAGTGTTTTTGTATGTATTAATGTTGTGTTTCCTTTCAGGAGTAAGCAGCGGTGTCCGTGGCGCGGTGGATTGCGTAACGGGCATCGCTGCGACCGAGAAGCCTGTCGAACTTGTCGTAGCTATACCCCTGTTCATGGCTTCCTGGTCAGAGAGTAAACTTTTTGTTTCGGTGTAGTGCTGTGAGTGACTTCTATAGTTTCTTCCAGTACCGGTAACAAAAAAACATCTGTTCTTATCAGCTTAATGATTTTAGTGTTTTTTCCCCTGTACAGATTTTAGAAGAAGTTTTGCTGTTGGAAGCTGATGACCAAGGGCCGGGAGGCGATCACCTGGACGGAGCCACTACCTGCACCTGTACGAATGACGGCTTTTCGGGTTTTACGACTACCTTTGCTGGAGCCCTGATGAGCTGCCTATGTTCCGGTTGACTCTGCTTCTGGTTTTGGATTGCTAAAGGATCTTCTACTGCCGGAATCGGGTTTTCCTTCTACCCGCCTTGGACTGCTGATTGGATCGGGTTTTCCCTGTACCCTGCCTCTACGAAGAATGGAGCCTCTGGACTTGTGCCTGCTGATGTTGGAGCCCTCTTCTACTTAGTTGCTCGGTGTTGACTGTGGAGGACCTCGTTTGCTGGAACGTTGGAACTGGAGAACTGCCTTTCTTGTTGGGGTTGCTGCTGTGGACTGAGGGTTATTCTACTAAAGGAGTTCTGAGGACATTTAGTGACGGAAGTTGGGACTGTGACATTAAAGCTGCCGGTGGAGTGGACACTGCTTATTGGTTGGTAACTGAGTAACTGTGTGAGATTTTGTGGTTTTCTGCATTTGTTGGCATAATGACTGTTATTCGGGAAAAGGAGCGGTCTTGTTGGCCCTTCTGTTGTAATGAGGCGGAAATTACTAACTGTGACTCCTACGAAAAAATAACTAAATTAGTTGAACATTTTATTTCTAGGCATACATTATTGAGCTCATGTCTAAAATGCGTCGTTTGTAATGAAGAATTCCTCTCTTTAAGAGAGGTAAAGGCTCATGTTTTAGATGCCCACCTTTCAAGGGTTGAAGAGGTAATCTTTCTTCCTTGTGTAGATGAAAGAATTATTGATACCTTGTTTGCTAATATTCACGATTTAGTCATTCCTTATATCGTGGCTATGAGGTGGCCCAGAGGGGTTATTCCGCCTAAGGTTAGGGATATTATTTTTATGGAGGTGAGCCCTTGTTTAAAGGAAATGGAGTCTTTTTTGAGCTCCGATATAGGATATCTATTAACAATGAGCAAGTTTGATCTTGACAAATTGTATGAGTTGATTCGATATGAAGTATTGAGAATTCTTGAAAGTCTCCCTCATATCAGAGGCAATTATACTCTTAACATGCTTCTTCAGGACTTGAGTACTAGAGGTCCGATGACTGTGATGTCATATAACGAATATTTTGATGACTATAGTTTTGACTCGTATTATAGGGATGTCTCTGAGGAAGATCCTTATTACTTTTCCTTCTTATTATCTTGGAGGGACCGTCTTGTGTCTGAGTTGATGGCGGGCAATGATTTAGTTTACCCTGAAGAGAGCTATAGTATGTCTGAGGAGATTAATAGTCCTCATAGTGCTATTACTCCTGACGATTCCTATTTAGAATCTGCGTTGAGGAAACTGGAAGAGGTTGCCTTTGATGACTGTAATTGGAATAAGACTATCGATGATGTGCTGAAGAACAGTCCTCTCCCTTCTTCTGATGATTCTTCTGATAGTGACTGTCTTATGGAATCTTTCACGATGCTTTCCGGGGATACTGCGGGTGAGAGCTCTCCCGTGGTTGCTTTGGGCAGTGATTCTTTTGGCGGATGTTCGCCGACTACGAGGAAGGGCAATGATTCAGTTTTCCCTGAGGATAACCACCGTAGGTTTGTGGAGGTTAATTGTCCTCATAGTGTTATTACTTCTGAGGATTCTTATTTAGAATCTGTGTTGAGGAAACTGGAAGAGGTTGCCTTGGATGACCATAATTGGAATACGGTTATTGATGATGTGTTGAAGAATGGTCCTCTTTCTTCTTCAGATGACTTTTCTGACGGTGACTGTCTGATGGAATCTTCCACAATGTTTTCCGGGGATGCTGTGGGGGAGGATTCTCCCATAGCTGCTTCTGGGATTGATTCTTCTGGTGGATGGTTGGTTGGTTGGTTGTTTTGGGTTTAATGGCGCATTAGCAACTCAGGCTATAATGCGCCAAACTAATGTCTAAATAAAAGCTAAAAGTCATCACACCCACAACCAAAGTTAAAAATGTACTACATGTATATAGAAAAAACAATGTAAAACAATAAAAGGAAACATAGTTAACAAGAAACAAAGGTATAAATGTATAATAAATATAAAAAGCACCCAGGTGTAAGCGACCTGGGTTATACATTCGAATAAAACTATAGACGAGTAAAATATCCAGTATATTTTAAAAATTGGAAAACAGCATTAAAACAACAATGGTCGGATAAAAGATGTCCGAGTGTAAGGGGCTCGGACGTAAAATCGTGAAAGGTAAAATAGAGTCGACGTTCAAAGTTAAAAGCAGGACAGGAAAGTAAAATATGTTTGATCGTTAAAACGGTGTCACAAAACTCGCACTTAGGTACTGCGTCCGCCTTAAGGAGAAAAGAGTGGGTTAAAAACGAGTGACCTAAGCGGAGCCGAGCAAGGACAACTTCCTCCTTACGATTCCTGCGAAAACAAGACTGCCACGGTTTGACAATGGGCTTGATCTTGAAGAGATTGTTAGCAACCTGTTCAGACCAAGATCTCTGCCACTGTGCCCGGAGCTCGATGGTGAAACGCTGCCGGAAATCCACATATGGAACCGGCAACGGAGAGTCGGACAGGGGCGTGGCTGATCTGGCAGCAGAATCTGCCAAATCATTGCCCCTGATTCCGACATGACCGGGCACCCAACAGAAGAGTTGTTGGGTTGTTTTACCTCTGAGCGGCACTTTTTTGCACACAATGGGCTAAATGGCCAGGTCACATGGACCCCGAAGGCTCAGAGAAGGTTGGGGGAGGGGACCCACTGGAACAGCTGTTGGGAGACAGATGGTAGCCTCCCGTCAAGGCCATCCAGCGTGTTCTTTAACGTGCACAGGGTATGGCTCTCCCGCACACGGGGCCACGGCTTAACGTCCCATCCGACGGACGGCGGCCTTTCCAAGCCCATCGGTGTCCCCTACTGACCGTGGGCAGGGCGGGGAATTTTGCGGAGAATAAATCTCAACGCTGACCCAGCTGGGACTCGAACCTGGGAACTACAGATTACGAGCCTGGCACGCTACCGACTGAGCCACCCCCGCCCCACCCAACAGAAGAGAATCGTGGTGGTGGCTACCAGACGATGGAGCTGCTGGCGGATCTTGGAGAGAACAGGGTGAGGCCGAAGCCTCACTGAGATCAAAGCCTGTAGCGAGCTAAGCGAGTCGGTGTAAAGCACACACCGACGATGATGCTTAGCTGCTATATGGTCCAAGGCAATACTGATAGCATGCAACTCAGCAGTGAAGATGGAACACTGCCGTGGGATCTGGTCTGCAATGATTACATCACAGCAGACCATGGCTGATCCCACCGATGTGCCGGACTTCGAGCCATCTGTAAAGACAGGCAAGAGTCCGGGTGCACAGCACGAAGGCTGGCAAAGAGTTGCCGGTACACACAGTCGGTTGTAAAGGCCTTCCCCGTCCTGCACAGGGAAAAATCGCAGGAAGGGGAAACAGCGAGCCAAGGTGGAAGTGGCTCAGCTGTCGACTGTGCGATGCTATCGAGACTGGTATTGATGTCTCGCAGGTAACCTCGGACACGCAAACCGAAAGGACGAATGGCAGTCGGCCGATTCTGGTATAACATTTCCCACCTGGGACTGAAAACGCAGTCCCAAGTGGGATGGCCTGGCAGGGATCGCAATTTTGATGCATACTGTAGGGACAACTGCTGACGGCGAATAGATAAAGATGGTTCATCGGTCTCAACGTAGAGACTCTGGACCGGCGAAGGGCGGAAGGCCCCCGTGCACACACGGAGGGCCTGATGATGGAGTGGGTCCAGCACCTTCACCACCGAATCCCGGGCGGAGTCATACACCTGGGATCCGTAGTCCAGTTTCGACCAGACAAGTGCACGGTAAAGGCGGAGCAAAGAACATCGGTCCGCCCCCCAAGATAGGGAGGAGAGGACCTTGATGATGTTCAATGCCCGCGTGCACTTGGACCTGAGATGTCGAATATGTGATAAAAAGGTCAATTTCCGGTCGAAGATGAGACCGAGAAACTTGGTCTCCGCCACAACTGGAATGATGGTACCCCTGAGCCGCAGCTCGGGGTCCAGATGAAGATTACGCTTTCGGCAAAAGTGCACACAAGCGGTCTTCTGTGGGGAGAACCGGAACCCATTGGCCGTCGCCCAAACCGAGAGATTGTTCAGGGCAGTTTGCAGTTGTCGTTCAATGACCCTCATGCTGGACGATGAGCAAAAGATGCTAAAGTCATCAACATAGAGGGCATTGCCTACAGTCGGAGGAAGTTGCCGTGTAATGGAATTGATCTTGACAGCGAAAAGCGTAACACTCAGGACGCAGCCTTGAGGCACCCCCTGTTCTTGGGGGAAAGGCCGCGACAGAGTGTTGCCGACACGAACTCGAAAAATACGAGAAGATAAAAAGTTCGCAATGAAGATCGGCATGTGACCTCGCAAGCCGAAGCTGTGAAGGTCACGAAGAATGCCGAATCTCCATGCCGTGTCGTACGCTTTTTCGATGTCGAAGAAAACTGACACCAGGTGCTCTCGTCGTAAAAAAGAATTCCTGATCGCCGATTCGAGGCGGATCAGGTGGTCTAAAGTAGACCGGTGCCTGCGAAAGCCACACTGGGTGTTGGAAAGAAGGCCGTGATGTTCCAAATACCAGGCCAGCCTGGTATTTACCATCCTTTCCAACACCTTGCAGACGCAGCTCGTCAACGCAATTGGACGATAATTCGAAGGAATCTTGGGATCTTTTCCTGGCTTAGGGAAGGCCAAGACGATGGCCTCCCACCATGAGTCCGGAAACTGCTCCTCGATGAAAATACGGTTGAAGAGTCGGAGCAGTCGATCCTTACTCGTTGGTGAGAGATATTGGAGCATGGCATAATGGACATTGTCTGGCCCCACAGCAGATGCACGAGAAGTGTGCAGAGCACGGCGAAGCTCCTCCGCTGTGAATGGCCTGTTGTAAGACTCCAGGCCATTCGAATGGAAGGACAGCGGAGAGCGTTCGGCCCTGCTCTTCTGGGCCAGAAACTCGGGGGAGTAGGAGGACAGAGAAGAGATGGTGGAGAATGACTCCCCCAGTATGTCGGCAATTGCTCGAGGATCAGCAATTGCCTGTCCATTGTGCTCCAGGATCGATAATGAGTGGGACGTGTATTTCCCACCCATCTTCCGCACCTTATCCCACACGACCTTAGAACTGGTCGTGCGGGTGATAGAAGATGTATATTTCATCCAAGATTCCTTCTGGCTCTGGCGTCGGACGAAACGGGCTTTCGCCCTGGCGCGTTTGAATGCTTCGAGTTTGGGGGATGTCGGATATCTCCGAAACACCCCCCAAGCCTTGTTCTGAGCCTTACGAGCTGCAGTGCAGTCGGGATTCCACCACGGTTTTGGGAACCGTGGAAACCGAGTCGAGGTCTGAGGAATAGTAGAGGCAGCTGCATGGACGATGCAGTCCGTCAACTCCGCCACTGCAACATTGATGGGCTCCTGGCTGACAGAGAGTGCTCATCGAGCTCAGACAAGAGCTCGAAGCCACTCCAATCAGCCCGATCAAGCCTCCACCGGGAGACACGCGAAGGGCTGCAAGACCCCCACGAGAGATGGTACACACCACGGGGAGGTGATCGCTTCCGCAGGGATTGTCCTCGACCTCCCATGTAAAGAGTGGAAGGATCGAGGAGGAGCAGATGGTGAGGTCAATGGCAGTGAAAGTGCGGGTTGGGGAGTGAAAGTAAGTACTGACACCGGTGTTCAACAGGGAGAGCGATGGATCCAGGAGACACTGCTCCAAGACCCGGCCCCTCCCGTTGGTGTCAGCACTGCCCCAGAGCGGACTGTGGCCGTTGAAGTCCCCCATGATGAGGAAGGGGGACGGCAGCTGCGAGACGAGGTCATCAAGGTCATCCCGGAAAACGATGCTTCCGGGTGGGATATAGACAGAACAGACAGTCAACGAAAATCCCACAAAGAGGCGGATGGCAACCGCCTCTAAATTTGTGGTGAGGGGAATGACCTGGAATGGAGAATGGTTGCTCACGAGGATGGCAACACCCCCGTGAGCTGGACCATCTCCATCCCGGTCCCGGCGAACGAGAGAAAAGTGCCGGATTGTGGGATTGTTGGCTGTCTGTAAGAATGTCTCCTGAAGGCACACGCAGAGGGGTTCGTGTGCCCTCAGGAGGACCTTGATGTCGTCAATATTCCTCTGGAATCCATGACAGTTCCATTGAAGGAGTGTGGCCATCTCAGGTCTTTGAAGAATTGGCGGACGACTTTCGATTTATTTTAACCGTCGCCAGCGATGGTTTTGGAAAAATGGGGCGGTCGGTGTCCATGTCCTCGGAGTCGTCCGAGCAACATGGATCAGAGACCGCAGAACGAGGAGGTAAAATTTTCTTTTTGGGCCCCAGCGGGGGCCCCTTGGGTTTCGTAGGTCTTGCTGTCTGTGGGCGGGGTGGAGGGGGCCTTCCAGAGGTGGAAGTGGAAGGCACAGACACAGGAATAGAAACCGGTGTCGATGTCGAGATGGACACCGACGTCGGCTTCGCCTGCGTCAAGAGGTACTTGGCAGCAGGCGAGAAAGATTCAGCTGGTGGAACGCTGATGTCGGTCTGCACCGCCACGGAAGTTATCTTAACGATGGGCTTTCCGGCAACCGCACCGGCATAGGAGACCTTGCCAGGTGGGGCAGGCGGTGCAGCGAGCTTTCTCGCATCTGGATAGCTGATGTTATGAAGGGTCTTGAGGCACTGTACCTCTTTCTTCTCCAACCACTTCGGACAGTCGCGGGAATACGCCGGATGTTCACCACGGCAGTTTACACAGCATGCCTTTTCTGCCGTGCAGTCAGGTTCGAGATGATCCTGACTGCCACAACGAGCACAGGTGGGCTTGCCCCGGCATGCGGTGCAGGCATGACCAAACCTCTGGCATTGAAAGCAACGCAGAGGGTTGGGGATAAATGGCCCCACCTCGCAGTGTAAGTATCCTGTCTTGATGGAAGTAGGCAGGTGTGGTGTGTTGAAAGTTAGAATAAGTACCCTGGTGGGCTCTAACTTTCCATTACGGCGTGAAGAAACCCGGTGGACTGCTATCACTCCCTGGGCCGAAAGCTCCGAGAGGATTTCCTCCTCAGAAACCTTGAGGAGGCCCCACTCGGAGATCACGCCCCGGGAGGAATTGAGCATCTTGTGTGGAATGACTTCGACTGCCACTCCACCAATCGCTGTAACCTTTAATAGAAGCTCCGAATGCTTGGAGCATGCAGTCTCCACCTGCAAGTCACTGGATCTTAGGCGCTTGACAGATTTCGGTTCTCCCGCAAGACCTTGAATACCCTTGTGTATAAAAAAGGGGGACATGTCCCCAAGAACCTGATCACCCGTAGAGTGGATGATCAGGAACTTCGGAGACGGAGACACACACGAAGACGAAGGCAAAGACAGAGAAGTTGGGGGTTCATGGCGAGCCGTCTTGGCGGCATTGATCGAATTTTTACGAGTTGGAGAACTCATGTTTGGTTTTAAAAAATTCAGTGCCCGTTGTCCCCACCCACCCTGGAGTCCAACAAGGGGACGCCAGGGCTGCCCGGGCACCATACCCACACAGCCAGTGAGCCAAGCCCTCACTACAAAACAAAAAGAAAAGAAAAAGAGAAGTGGCGGGAAACTCGTCGGAGTTCCCACAAAAGAAAAGAAGCAACAAAGCAATAAAGTGTGAGGCAAGAGCTGGCCTCACAAAAGAAAGAAAACTACAAAATTAGTAAATGTGTGGGGAAACTCGCAAACCGTT
Organism: Ryuthela nishihirai; assembly: GCA_038380435.1. NCBI lineage: Eukaryota > Metazoa > Arthropoda > Arachnida > Araneae > Heptathelidae > Ryuthela > Ryuthela nishihirai. The sequence goes on from JAWZYU010000017.1 coordinate 1,728,244, forward strand.
GTCCGGACGGTGGACAAGGTTACTCACTGAACAGCATAGTTGACCCTAGCAGGACCAGCCCACCAGCCGATTGATCCTGAGGGGGCCGCCCCAGGACCTCCCGTTTACCTGAAGCAGAGGCCAAAGCAGTGTATAGCAGCGGCCGCGGAAGTCGCTGCCCAGCCCCGCGACAGACAGGCTCCCCAATGGCAAAACGGCCAAAGGGGACTCCACCAGTCATGAGCTGGGGAGAGAAGACGGGGACCCCTGAGCAACTGCCAGGATCCTCCTTTCCAGGGACACGGGTCTCCGCGCACGGCAAACACGCGGGCGAGCATTTAGGACCCTGTGAAGGTAACCGAGCCAACGGAACCTTCACAGGGTGGTCCCCTCACCACGGACAGGCTCTCACATCGAGGGGTTTCTTATTCTGACTTTTTATCAACTTATGTAGTGCCTAACTCAGGCTGAAGACATATGTATTTATGAATATAGTGCCTCACCAGGCTGAAGACATTTGTAAACTTGGATATATTATTATTTAAAAATTCTACTATGTGCACATTGATTGAATAAAGTTTTTCAAATCTGTTCTTATCAGCTTAATAATATGTTTTAATATACATGCTCTTGATTTTAGTATTATACTTGGTTTTTTCACCATTTTAGTTTTTTGGAGTTTTTGCTGATCGTGTTTTTGGAGCCTGGCCGAGAAGCGGTTACCTGTGCTGTTGGAGATCAATCGCCTTTACCTTCCATCTTGCTGGAGCCTATAGGATTTCTGCCTTCGTTTTCTGGAAGTTCGGGTTTTCCGACAACCCGCTTGCTGTGACGTCGGCCTTCTCGTTGGTTCTTCCTGCTTCGCGCTTGATACTCTTGCTATTTTCCGGATTTTCCTGCCTCAGGTTTTTGGACTACCCGGCGTTGCTACGTGCTGTAGGATCTCGGGTTTTCCTTCATCCCGCCTAACGTGCGTGTCACCTTCCCGGTACAACTGTACTGGTGGGACACGTCATGTTCCTGCTGTTTCTGGTGCTCTCCCTGTGCACCTAGGATTGTGAGCGACTTTATAATTTCTCAGTTGCTATTCCTCGTACCTTGTTGAGGCTTAGCTTAGCTTACTTTTTTGGAGTTGTATGATAGGCTTTTGCCTACATTGTTTTTTCCTGTTCTTTGATTGACTTAGAAGACTTCTTTTCCATTTGGCATGTTAAAGTGCGTCAAGTATACATGGACGGTTCAGGAGGCTTGTGTATGCTAAGTGTACACGATTATACTGAGAATTACCCGAGAATGAGGACTATTTTAATTGCAAACATAGGGAGTTTATAAGTGATCCACTGGGAAAATGAAGGGGGTTATAATTAACTACCCTTCGGGGAAGTTAATGTGTGATATTTGTTTGAGAGCGCCTTTTAGGGTTATGGTATAAGATTACATTAGCAACTACGTGAAAATGGAAGAACACTTTACACGTAAACACAAAGAGTTTAAGGTAATCTACTCTTGTAGATTTTGCAATATTACGGGAGCACCTATGTCAATTTAAGATCCCATGTTGAAATATGCCATCCAGAACATAACTGTAATGCCCCTTTGACGGATGGGGCGAGCTTTATGGAGAATTCTGTTTTCATGGAGCGAAACTTTGATGAGTCTCTACTGGTGGGGTCTCCTATTAAGGGGATACGGAAGGGAGCGACAAGGAAAAAACGGGGACGACCTAAGGGTAGGAAGGCTACTCCCTTTGATGATGGACATCCTTCGTTGGAAACTGACGCTGGTTCGGCTGAGGGGCCGACCGGAGGGCACTCCAGGGTACTGAGAGCGACCACTGTTAGAACAAGAGGTCTCTATTTACTGTGGGAGCGGTGACTGGGCCTGATGAGGCTGGGGGGGGGGGAAATCTATCTTTCGACTCTTCGACTAACGAGTCTGTGTTGGAGGATAGTGAAGATGAATGGCGAGTGGAACATAGTGACATCCCTGCTTCTGATTCAGAGGATGAAGCGACCTCGAAGGATCCTACTCCGACTGTTGTGAAGTCCGCTTGTAATCTTGGATCTTTAAACCTCACTAACAATAGTGAGGCTACGGCTGGAACCAATGTGGGCAATACTAGGATGTCCGTGATGGACCTTGGGTCCCCCCCCCCACACACACACACCTGAGCCTCTGAATCAAAGAGACTGCTCATCCCTTTTCCATTTGGCGCTGAAGTAAAATGCGACCTGTGTTTTGGCGTGGCCAGGATTAGAAGAGGGGGTGTATACAAAAACTACGGTGACCTGGTCAAACACATCAAGAAGATCCACACAGATTATAAATGGTATATACAATGCAGTTACTGTAAGACTCATCTTGAAGAGGATGAGAGGCGCATGAAGACTCATATTCGTAATCTGCATTATTTTGAATCTGAGAATGGAACTCCTAGATCAATTGATCACTCGGGTAAACCTCGGACGAAGGCTAGGCCGAATTCGACTGTGCCCCCCCCCCCCTGGATCGGGGCTTATCCCCCAACCTTCTACAAGCTTCGATCTCCCATCGGGTGTTGCTGCGAGCTCTGGGACCAAAGGAGAGGAGAATCCGAACCCTGCATCTACACCTACTAATCTTAGGTGTATGAATTCATCTACTATGACTGATGGGAAGATTCTACCGACAAACATTGGTTGGTATGATGCTGTTAGCGACAGTGACGAAGCACTAACAACGATCGAAGATCTATTTGGTAGTGGGGATTTGTCAATTGCTACCCCCCTCACTCCGAGTTTGGATGCTTTCGAGGGGATAACCACCATAACGGATACTTCCCCCCCATTAGGGGAAATTTACGAAGATCTTCAAGGGAGGACCTAACGAGAGCTCTGCAATTCCTAGAGGCTAAAGCGTTGAGTAATGAGGAGTGGGATGAGGGTATATCCACGGTGGTCACTCATTTCGACGAATCACGACTTATACGTGCTCCGAGTTTGGGAGGGAGAGCTGATGCCCCCCATTGGTTACAACAGACACCTGTGAATTCGGAGATGACCTGCCTGGAAACGACCATTACTGATACTGAACTGGTCAATATTAGTTCCGATTCCAACTGGTCAGTAGTGGAAAGTGATATTGAGAAGATCATGAGGGATTTCTCTGCTAAGTGGATCACGCTTGACGAGTGGGAGGAGACAATGCTGGATGAGGATGTTGGGATAGTGCCCCCCCCCCTCAGAGAACGATGACCCCTTGACCAGTCCTGCGAACCTGATGGAGGAAGTATCTGGCTCTTCCATTCCTGGAGTGGGAATGACCTCTGCCAATGGCCTGGTTAGTGTGGCCGATCCTGTAGAAATGGGGGGGGGGGGTTGCTTACCTTTGGACCCCATGAGCGACGAGGAACATTCCTACGACTTTAGTGATCACAGTAGGAGTATTGTGTATACTAATCCTCGGGAGCAGAGTATTTTGGAACCGGAACCCCTGAGGGTCCCCCCCCCCTTCCCCTTCTCCTTCCTATTCTGTGGATGTTGCTACGGATATTGCTAACGATTATGCTGCGGATGAATGGTTGGAAGTAATTGAGGATGGCATGGATAGTGTGGAGGGAACAGTCCCCCCGAAGTTAACGGAAAAACAATCGTCATGGATTGACAGATTGCAACATCCCTGTGATTGGACGGACTTTGAGACCTCTGTGAATGCTTATGTCCGTTCGGTGGCTACAGAGAAATATCGTAGGCGACAGGGACCCGGTGTCCTATCTACGGTAGGGACGTCCCAATATCAGAGGACCGACTCCTTATCTGAGACCAGAAACGGGCCCGATGAGGGCGAGTAACCCCCTCAGGGTGGGGGAGCCCTACTATCAGGGCAAGGAAGCGTCTCTGTTACAGAGAGATTATAAAACAAACGCGAAGAAAACGTTCGAGCGGATTACTGAAAATCCTAAACCATTCTGCAGTATCCCTCGTAACACCTTGGAGAATTACTTCACTAAAATTTATCGGTCGTCTAATACACCATTTGACAAAAGTTTACTTTCTAACTTCGACCCTCCTTCTGTTGAAAGTACTGATCTCCTTAAGAACCCCATTACTGGTAAGGGGATAATGGACAAACTACCGAAAATATCTAACACAGCTCCGGGTAGAGATGGGGTCCTCTACAAGGACTGGAGGACGAGCGACCCCGGATGCCACACGTTGGCCGTAATCTTCAACCACTGTTTAAAGGCAGGTCGAGTTCCAGAAGAGTGGAAAAAGGCAAACGTGATACTCGCCTACAAAAAGGGGAATGACATGCTTCCAGAGAACTGGAGACCCATTGCGCTCCTAAACTCGATTTCAAAGTTGTATACTGGGGTAATAAGTGCTAGAATGGGAAAATGGGCCGCCAGTAACAACCATCTCTCTGACTGTCAACGTGGTTTCAGAGAAACTGAAGGTTGCTCTGATTCCATTTTTTTTGCTGCAGCAGATGGTGGACGATACCAGAAGGAATAAAAGACAAAACTGTATGGCGTGGCTAGACATCGAAAATGCATTCGGTACGTTGAACCACTCCTACATCCTGAATGTACTGGAAGCGATGGGACTACCTGGGGCATACATCAGGGTAGTGGAGGACCTCTACAAGAACTGTTACAACAGTATAAGATCAAATGAGGGTTGGACCCGGGATCTGTTAATGGCGTCGGGGGTCAAGCAAGGATGTCCACTGAGCCCTTTACTATTCAATCTGGCACTAGAGCCTATTCTCAGAAGTTTAAGTAGCTCCAAGGACAGGGCTTACCGTCTAATGGGACGGGAGATCCCAGTACTTGTATTCGCCGATGATATGGTGATAACGGCCTGCTCACCGACAGCTCTTCAGGCCCAGCTAAATTTATTGAGCAAGTGTTGCAACCCGACTGGGTTGAAGTTCAACCAAAGCAAATGCACCACCTTACACCTGGATTGCAGGAAAACGATCAGTGTACAGAGTACGATGTTCTATATTAATAGTAAACCCTGCAATACCCTCAAAGATCATGATTCGGTGAAATACTTAGGAGCCAGAACAGGGTTCAGGAATGAACCGACCCCACTGGAGCGAATCTCGAAAATCAAGAACGACTTACTGTTGATCGGTGCCGCTCCTTTGACCCCCTGGCAAAAAATCCATGCCGTTAAAACTTTTCTAATGCCAAGACTCGACTACCTGTTTCTTAATTCCCCAGTGATGAAAAAACACTTTGTGGATTTGGATAGAGCAATTAAACGACAGGCAAAGAGCTAGTTGAATTTGCCGCAACGTGCCAGTACGGAGATTTTATACATTGCTCCTGCAAAAGGGGGTTTGGGCCTCACCCCTTGTAGGGACATGATAGACATAGCCTGTGTGGCCCATGGCTTTAAATTGTTAAACTCCAGGGACCCAGTTGTCAAGAGAATAGCAAAAGATTCGCTGCTGAGCACCATCAGAAGGAAAATTAGTGATTTCCCCGAGGTCCAGGATTGGACGGATTACCTGAATGGGGTTTCGTCCGGAAAGTTCCGTCGGGAGAGCAGCGACATATCAACTGTCTGGTCGCGAGTCAGAGCGGCCTCAAGAAGACTGAGTAGTAGACTGGGGATGTGTTGGGCCACCACACAGAGTTCAGGAGAACTAGAAATTCAAATAAAGGGTGATCGAGATGAGATCTGGACCTGCTTGTCCACTTGTGGGAAACAACTGATTAGACAACTGAAGTCGTCTAATGCTTTCAATTATCTGACCATACTGGGAAAAAAGAAAGATCAAGGGAAGACGTCCTGCTGTTTTGCTGCGCACCAGGCCTCCAACCATTTTGTTTGCACTGGGAACTTTACACGCTTTTGTGATTGGCGGTTCATATTTAGAGCTAGGCTTGGTTGCCTTAATTTGAACGGCACTAAAAGATTCGGTGGAGGGGACAGAAGATGTAGAAAATGCGGATACGCATTCGAAACAATTCCCCACGTATTAAATCACTGCACCTCCCATGCAGCAGCCTGGCAGCGACGGCATAACGGAATTGTGGATAGACTAGTGAAAGCGCTTCCAAGGGGATCCAAGGACATCCGCTGTAATACCAAGTTCCCAAATATAAGTGAGAACCTCAGACCTGATTTGATATTTACGGGTCGAGACGGCGTAGTTCACATTATTGATGTGACAGTACCATTTGATGACGGTACTGCGGCCTTCGAACTGGCAAGGAAACGGAAGGTGGAGAAATACAGGCCAATTGTGGATCACTATAGGGCCAACGGGAAAACAGCCTTTGTGGACGCCTTGATTGTAGGCTCACTTGGCTCATGGGACACCAACAATGAGAATGTACTTGTGAGCTGTGGAATCTCTTCGAACTATGCAAAGTTAATGTGAAAACTGATGGTGTCCGATACCATAAGGTGGTCAAGAGACATCTATGTAGAACACGTCACAGGCCAGAGGCAATATCATGACTAAGAGCTGGATACCGACGGATATAGTTCTGGCTTCTGATTAATGCGCTGGATGGGATGGGACTTGGAACGAAGACATTATATTATGGATATTATATATTGACTCAAAGTGGGTCTGGATCCCCCCCCCCTTTTTGGGGGACGGTGATTATAATGATGATTGTATGCTCTGGTGACTTACTCTACTGAGAGAGGGAGCTGTACAACCAGTGATGGATACTATCCTCTCCCCTCCCTAACATTTGACCAAAGTCATTACTATAATTATACCTACAGTTCATGTCAGTTCCGTATTTTAGGTAGTACTGAGTCATATTGTTCCGTATTGGTCGAGAGATTCGGAAATTTTGAGGATCACATTAATGGTTTGTTCCTATTTTGGGTTGTCTTTTTTTTCTTCCCCTTTTTCCCCCCTATACGAGGACGATCCCTCTGGTAATGTACTGGTTGCGGGAATGTAGTTTGAAGATCCCAACCTTTACAATGAGAGTGTGACCGCCGTCCGTCGGGGATATTATTTTTGCCGTGGTCCTGGGTGGGCCCTTGATTATAGCACCGGTCCATTAAAATTGGTGAAAGGATACTGGAGGAGTAATGGTACGTCTACGTTATGATCCCCGAGTGGTTGGTCCCCGCCACGGGGGGGGGGGGGGGTGTTGAACCAGATTGTGGTTCAACCCCAATCTGAAATTCCAAATATTGGAAAACCGGACGATGTCCGTGTCACATTTTCCTCTGGGGTCCCCTCCTTAATGAACTTACTCTAATGAGAAAGAGAGCTGTATAACCAGTGATGGATACCATCCTCCCCCCTCCCTAACATTTGACGAAAGTCATTAATATAATTATAACTACAGTTTGAAATAGTTGGGACCTTTAGATCCGATAGAGGGAGCCAGTCAACACTGGGGTTGAGGTGAGGCCTTCAGCATTTTAATCTCCCCTCCTTCCCCTTTTGGGTCAGGGGGGAAAGGTATGTAAGTGACTCAATGCCGGAATTGGGACTGTATTACTCCACTTTGGGGTCTGACGATAAAATAGTTATTTGTTTACTCTTCACAACTGTCACAATATAACTGGTTGTGAGCGGAATTACATATATATGGCTTAACTGTGGTTGTTAACTTATGCTAAGATCAAAGTGTAGTATTAATGAGTTTTCTTAAATTAATATAAGATGAAGAGCCAGAACCAGGAGCGATCCCCTCGGGTAAGCATGTCTTAATTATTCTTTGTGAGCTTTAAGCGTAACTTAAAGTTCGGCTTACCGGAGGAAGTGTGCTTGTCCTGCCTCCGCTTTGAAAGGGCAAGTGTATCTTTTTAACGGTATGTAGTGCGTCAGCTAGTTCGGACGTCGTCGTGGGCAGTTCGGGCGCCGTGGCCAGTAGCGCCATCTATCCGCGGCCAGGACAAGCGAAGCAACGAAGTTCCCGGACAGCGCTGGGTTTGCCGACGCATTGCTCGCGCGACCTGCACTTCCGGTCTGACGCTCGCCTGCTTCACCGCCCGTATAGTGGCGCCATCTGTCAACGCTCACTGAAAACTTGTATTAATACTCTCCTAGCGAGCCAACATGAAGAACTATCCCATCCTTTTCCCCTTCGACTCTTTCAAGTGCACATCTTGCTCATCCAAGCCTGGAATACGAGTCGCCGGCTCCTACAAGACCTACAGTGACCTGGCTAAGCATCTCAAGTTGAAGCACCCGGATTTCAACTATTTCCTGAAGTGTCGGATGTGCTCCTTCACTGTAAATAACAGGAAGTCCATCAACAAGCACTTAAGAATCGCACACCCGGATATTACGTGCTCTTCCTTAGCCACGCCTTCACAGCCTCCCACCGCTGCTCCCAATCGCCCTTCTACATCTTCCTCTGTCTCATTCGCCACTGATCCCAGGTCTTCTGGCACTACTCTCACCCAGGAACCTGCCAAGGCTATCTCTCCGTCTGCTTCCGTTGCCCATCCTCCAGTCGCACCTCAACAGCCTCTCACCTCACCTGTTCTCCTGGACGGCGGCCGCTCTCCTCTCGTCACTCCTGCTACAACATTCTCCACCACTCCACCCGTCTGCCGACAGCCATCACCCATCCTCGCCAGCACTCCTGCGCATGCTGCACCTCTCAATCCGACGGTCTCCACCAATGTCTCCGCCCCGAGATCCCTTCTCCAAAGTCAATTGAGGAGCCTGGAAGTCTCCGCTTTCAACGACGAGCTTTGGAATGCAACCATGGCCTCTGTCTTGGACCAAAGCACTAGCATTGCTCTCGAACGAACCCACACTGCTGCTGAATCCCCCACTAACATCGGGGTGATGACTACACCTCATGCCCACACAGCCCCCTTCTTGGACGTCTCGGCCACCAATCCTCAACCTGCCTGCCCCACTGCTCTGACCAACTCAGTGGGGAACATCTTAGCAGAGGATGTGCCTCTCCCACCACATGATGCCTCCGGCAACACTGAATGGGTCGAAATACTCGATGACGTTTCTGCTGGTCGTCATCCCAGCCAAACTCAACAGACTTGGCTTGAGCGACTTGATGCCACCTCCACCTGGCAAGACTTCGAGGTTGCGGTAAATGACTTTACTGCTATGGTCGCTGTCAGTTTGGGCCGAAGGCATAAGCACCTGCTACGCCGATAGTCTCAACCAACACCTAGAGAGCCAAGTAATGTGAACCTGCACCGCCCGGACACAAATTCGGAACACACCACCACCAATTATAACGCAAAAGAGGCGTCACGTGTACACAAGCTCTATTACACCAACGCCAAGAAGGCCATCCGATCCATCATTGAAAGCAGCAACCCCATGTGTGACATCGACTGTCAGATCCTCGAGGAACAATTCACCGGCATCTACAAATCCATGGAGGTGGACCTTTCGATGCTCCCAGCACTCCCTGTTGACCTGCCCTCACCTGATGTCACCACCCAGTTGACTTCCCCATTCACACCGCATGAAGTCCTGGAGCGCCTCTGCCACTTTCCCAACTCTGCCCCCGGCCCCGATGACCTTTTCTACAATGATCTAAAGAAGATGGACCCAGGCTGCTTGGTTCTTTGCAACATCTTTAACCGCAGCTTCACCTTTCAGCGCGTTCTGTCCTCCTGGAAAGAAGCGGATGTCATCTTACTCCATAAGAAAGGTAGTGTTGCAATCCCCAGCAACTGGAGGCCCATAGCCTTGCAATCTACAGTCAGCAAGCTCTACTCAGGCCTTGTCTGCACAAGATTGGACTCGTGGGCCAAATCCTGCAATATCCTGTCGCCGTGCCAGAAGGGCTTCCGGGAATTCGACGGATGTGCTGAGCAAAATTTTACCCTTCAGCAAATCATTAGTGATGCCCGCCGTAATAACCGTGAAGTCTGTGTGGCCTGGCTGGATTTGGAGAACGCCTTTGGGGCCATATCCCATGAATACATCCTTGCAGTCCTTCAGAATCTACACCTGCCACCACCCCTGCTTAACATCATAAAAGATCTCTACTCCGGATGTGTTAACAGAGTTCGCCATGTGGGTGGATGAACCCGTCCGCTACCTATGAACTCCGGAGTTAAGCAGGGATGCCCACTCAGCCCACTACTCTTTAACTTAGCCATAGACCCAATCATCCGTGCGGCCTGCGCAACACAAGCCAGCTACCACATCCTACAGTTTGCACTCTCTCCTGTCTTGTTATTTGCCGATGACATGGTCGTCATCAGCAAATCCCCCACTGGCCTGCAAGATCTGATTACATCTATCCAGCTGGCATGCTCCACAGCCAACCTGCGGCTCAACCCCTCGAAATGTGCCACACTCCACCTCGACTGTCGGAAGGGTCGAAGGGCCAAAGCTACAACCTTCCGCATCAATGACACTCCCATCAAGTCGCTGAAGGAGGGAGATAGCTATACCTACCTGGGAATGCCACTGGGCTTCAAGTGCGACCAGACGCCCATGGAACGCATCGCCAGTGCACTGAGCGACTTGGGGAAAATTAGTACATCCCTCCTTGCTCCATGGCAGAAAACACGCAACTAAGACCCTTCTGCTGCCACGCCTCGAGTTCTTCTTGACAAATAGCCTCGTCCAAAAGAAGCACTTACGATCCCTCGACAAAGCTGTCAAGAACCTCAAGATATGGCTCAATCTGCCATCGCGGTCGAGCAATGAGATAATCTACATCCCAACCTGGAAGGGTGGTGCTGGCATCCTCCAACTATGCGACATGGTCGATGTTCTGAGGATCAGCCATGCTTTCAAGCTACTGTCCTCCAATGACCCCGCAACTGGCACCCTGGCCATGTCCACTCTCTCTGCTGCGGTCAAGAGGAAACTCGGCAGACCCCCCACCACCGATGACATCCTTGGATACCTCAACGGGAGCTCTGAGAGTGGTCTTTCAAGGGATGGCAGCGACATCGCTTCTGTGTGGTCCGCCTCTAGAGCAGCCTGTAAGAGATTGGCCAAGAAAATCGACATCAGCTGGACATATGCTTCGGCCAGAGAGGAGATTCAGCTTAGGCTTGGTAACGCCGACTCTCCTATTTACATCACACCGGCTGGGAGACACACTGCCACCAAGCAACTAAAAACCTCCCTCGCCCTTCATTACCTCTCCTGCCTTGGCAGAAAGCCTGACCAGGGCAAAACAAGTCCATGCTTCTCGGCCCACAACTGCTCGAACCATTTTATCCCCAAAGGCAGCCACTTCCGGTTCTGCGACTGGAGATTCATCTTCAGGGCCAGGCTTGGCTGCCTACAACTTAACGGAGCAAGACGATTCGGCCAGGGTGACCGTAGATGTAGGAGGTGTGGATACCCTCTGGAGTCTGTTCCTCATGTCCTTAACCACTGTGCTCCCCACTCGGATGCCTGGCAACGGAGACACAATGACATACTGAGTCGCATTGTCAAGGCCCTTCCCCGCGACTCACGTGATGTGAGGGTGAACCAGAGGTTTCCAGATATCCCTCAGAATCTGAGGCCAGACTTGACACTAATGGATCGGAACAATAGGATACACATAGTGGAAGTCACCGTTCCATTCGAAGACGGTCTGAACGCCTTCCGACTGGCCAAGCAACACAAGGTGGAAAAGTACCAGCCCATTGTTGACCACCTTGCAGACAAAGGGATCAACGCAATCGTGGAGACCATCATTGTTGGTTCCCTTGGCTCCTGGGATAGGAATAAGGAGACGACAATCAGAAGCCTGGGCATCTCCACACAATATGCCAAACTGATGAGGAAACTGATACTTTCCCAAACCATCTCCTGGTCACGGAACATCTATGTGGAACATATCACCGGCCACAGGCAGTACCAGGTCTGACAAACCCCTGGCTCCCGCTGCCTTCCCCTTCCTTATTGCTTTGATTCAACCGTTGGCTACCACCTACACCATCTTCTTCTTTGTGCTTCTTCTAAGTGCTTCTTCTTTGTGCTTCATGCCCGCTTCTTTATGTTGGATGCTAACTGCTGTTCTGTATTCCAGATTAGTAGCTGTTCCAACCTTGATATTACCTGTAGCAGTCTCCGAGTGCCTGGGGACTTTCTCGGCCCGCCTGTTCATCGCTTGCCATCCTGCGCTGATGACTCTCCGGCAAGCCGTGGTCCTTGATGCCTGCATTGTCGACCGGAATCTCTCCTGGCTGCACGCATCCTGCAGATAAGGAATCGCCACCTGCCCTCTGCGAGCTCTCCCCTGGTCTGACATCCCGATGCTCAACCCCTTCTGAGACGACCCGGCTTTCCTGATCCATGGCACGGCTGCTTCTCAATTAAACGTCAACTGTCAACTGTCTACTGTATACATATAGTATGGGCCACACCCCCATCAACGACATATTTGTTAGATAGGCTGAAGACATTTGTTTTAGAAGACTATTGTAGTGCCTATCACTCTAACTTTCGTATTCTGTTGATTATGTAAAGTGGGCTGAAGATTTTTGTATATAGAAGAATTATGTTGTGCCCTCTACCATGCTATTATGCTATCATCTTCACGATTCATCATTCCAAAAACTATCATTGTATAACTGTTAACATGGACTAATAAAGAATTTTGAACTCTGTTCTTATCAGCTTAATGATTTTAGTATTTTATCCCCTTTACAGTTTTAGAAGTGACTCTGCGATTGGAAGCTGATGACCAGAGGCCTGGAGGCCTACCTCCCCTGATTATATTATGGAGGAAGTTGAGAACTCGGACATGAGGGGACACCTGGAGCCTCCGGCGAATCGAACTGTGATGACTGCCAAAAATTCGGCCGTCTTAAGGAGTGATGTGACTAATTCCCCCTTATGTGAGGGGAGACCCGGGGCCTCGGCTTTCTCGGGGGTGGGGAATAATATCCCCTCCCCTATCTCAGGTAACTTAAGTAATTCCTCGGTCGAGGACCTTGAATTTGCACTTGGAATCCTGGAAAAGGCGGAACACAAGGGCGACTCTTGGAGTTCGGCTATGGACTTTGTCATGAAACATCTTGATGTGCCTCGACTGTCGAACTGTCGGCGCCCTGATGCGAGAGGTTCGACTCTGGAGTACAGTGAGGGGTTATATGGTGACTCCTTGGACGTCCCGTCCCTCCTACTGCTGATGCGGCAGGTCCGGAGTTGAGTCAGGTGACCGAGAACAGTGACTCCCTTTGGGTTGGTTTAGATAAGGATTTTGAGGACATTTTGAACTATTTTTCCGCTAACTGGATCACGTTAGATGAATGGAATGAGTCCGCGATTGAGGGGGTGAGAGTGGATTGTCCCCCCCCCCCTTGGAGGCTGGAGATACTGAATTATCCTTGGTGACTTGCTCGGTTCCCTCTCTGATGATGCCTGCGGAGTCTTCCACCGTTAGATTTGGAATTAAGCATGATTGACGATAACTCGGTGACCCGGTGGAGCGAGTTGGACTCATTTGAAACTGACGATTGCTTACTGCCGTCTGCTTTGGAGGGAGTGACTACCCCTCCTCCCATTGACTGCGAAATATGGAGTGTGCCGGTCCCGAACAATGATGTCCTTCTAGCGCCGGGGGTTGAGTCACCCATAATGAATGATGCCCCCCCCCCCCCTGGTACTGTCTGAGGACTCGGATACATGGATGGAAATTATCGAAGATGAGGATACGCCCTCTGTTTTGTATAATGATCGCCAGAGAATATGGCTTGAGCGATTACATCGGCTAATGGACTGGAATGATTTTGAGTCTGTGGTCTGTGCTCTTGTACGATCCGTTGCCACAGAAAAACATAGAGGTAGACTGGGACCCGGATCTGAGGTGGTGAATCGTAAGGGTAACTATCGGAGGTCTTTCACCACGGAACCACGGAGAAATAACAATTTATTGAGGATGGGGGAACCTGAATACAGAGGGGCGGAAGCCTCTAGAGTGCAAAAAGAATACCGAACGAATGCGAAAAAGACTTTCGAACGGATAGTGGGTAATCCGAACCCCCACTGTAATATCTCTTCCAAGATTCTTGAGAATCACTTTAGGGAAGTTTACAGAGCCTCTCCTACAGTGATCGACGACGATCTGCTTACTGACTTTGATCACCCCACCGCGGAGAGTATTAATTTACTATTGGCCCCCTTTACGGGTGCGGAAATTGCTGAAAAACTGGCAAAAGTTACAAACACGTCACCGGGACGTGACGGTTTATATTATCGCGACTGGAAATCTGTGGGCCCTGGATTTAACCTGTTGGCTGCTATCTTCAACCACTGTATGCGAATGGGTCGAGTCCCGGAGGATTGGAAGAGGACAAATGTTGTGCTGGCGTATAAAAAGGGCGACAGAGCACATCCTGGTAACTGGAGGCCCATTGCTCTTCTAAATACAATCTCCAAATTATACACTGGGATACTCAGTGCGAGAATTGGAAAATGGGCAAATACCAACAACCGGCTCTCTGAATGCCAGAGAGGATTTCGGGAAACTGAGGGCTGCTCTGACTATCTTTTTTCTCTAATAAATGATAGACGATGCCCGGAGAAATAAGAGACAAAATTGTATCGCTTGGCTCGACATAGAGAATGCCTTTGGGGCGGTGAATCATATGTATATTTTTAAGGTATTGAGATCAATGGGGCTGCCAACTCCATACCTTATGGCCATCGAGAACCTCTATACTGATTGTTTTAACAGCATTCGTACTTCTGAGGGTTGGTCTCGTGAATTACTGATGGCAACAGGGGTGAAACAGGGTTGTCCTTTAAGTCCCCTGTTATTCAATCTGGCCTTAGAGCCCATTATCAGACGTATAATGAGAAGTAAGGAATCAGCCTATCGTCTACTGGGACAGGATATCCCAATACTGATCTTTGCTGATGATATGGTGATTACGGCCAATTCACCTGCTGCCCTACAGGCCCAGTTAAATCTCCTGAGCCAATGCTGTCGTCCGGCGGGATTGAAGTTCAACCATAATAAATGCACTACCCTGCACCTCGACTGTAGGAAAAGGATAGGTGCTCGGAAAACGCTGTTTTATATTTTTGGAAAACCTTGTAGTGTTTTAGACGATCATGAGTCTACTAAATATCTGGGTACCCTTGCTGGTTTTAGGAATGAACCGGCCCCTCTCGACAAAATCTCTAGAGCCTTGAATGATATATTGCTGATAAGTTCAGCTCCACTGTCTCCCTGGCAGAAGGTTCATGCAGTGAAAACGTTTATTCTGACCAGATTAGATTACTCTTGCCTGAACTCTCCTATCATGAAAAAACACCTAGAGAAGACTGACATGACCTTAAGGAAGCAAGCAAAAATCTGGCTGAACCTGCCACAGAGCGTGAGCACGGAACTATTGTATATGCCTTCGGAGATGGGGGAGTTGGGTCTCACCCCTTGTAAAGACTTTATTGACATTGCATGTGTGGCGCATGGATTTAAGCTCATAAATTCAAGAGACCCGCTAGTAAAACGAGTAGCCAACGATTCACTCATAAGTACTGTGAAGAGGAAAATAGGAGATTTCCCCGAGGTCCCAATGGATTATCAACTGGCAACTTTTTGCGTGAGAGTGGGGATATCTCGTCGACTTGGTCGAGAGTGAGATCTGCCGCGAGGAGACTCGGGAAAAGATTGAGGATGGGATGGGTCCCCTCGCAATCTGAAAATGTAATTGAACTATCGATTAGTGCCAAAAATGGTGAAATATGGACTTGCTCGGTAACTGGGGGGAAGCATCTAATTAAACACCTTAGATTATCTAATGCCCTAAGTTACCTTGACTCGCTGAGTAAGAAAAAAGATCAAGGCAAAACTTCTGCTTGCTTTTCGGAACATCCGGCGTCGAATCACTTTGTCTAGTTTGGCGATTATACAAGATTCTGTGATTGGCGTTTCATCTTTAGGGCCAGATTAGGATGTTTAAATCTGAATGGCTGGAAGCGGTTTGGTGGAGGCGACAAACGCTGCAGGAGATGTGGGTACGGGTTAGAGTCAATACCTCACGTTCTCAATCACTGCCGCCCACACGCTGCAGCCTGGCAGCTCCGGCACAATGCGATCCTTGAACGTATTAAGAACGCCTTGCCACAGGGAATGAAGGATATAAGATGCAATAAAAAGTACCCGAATATCCAGGAGAACCTGCGTCCGGACCTTGTGTTCACAGGCAGGGAAGGAGTCGTTCATATCATCGATGTCACAGTACCATTTGAAGACGGCATCTCCTCCTTGGAATCGGCGAGAAAGAGAAAGGAAGAATATATTCCCATTGTGAATCATCTAAACTCTATCGGGCTACTGAAGGAAATATTTCAAGACAACAATGAGTGGAGAAGTTATGATACGTAAATATTTTTTTTACTCATTGGAGGAGTTGGTTGTGGGATCATTGGAGGATATTGGGGTTTTATTGGATTGATTCTTCAATGAATATATAACTTTTAAATTTCTATCATTGTTTTGGATGGTAGTATTCCTATATGGATGGTAGTATTTGAATATTGAATAGGACGGAATTAGAATTACATAATGGCCACGGTATTCCACTCTACTGATAACGATAAATTTTGCACTGATTTTTTGTGACTTGAACGTGAGGAGACTGCCGTCCGGCAATGGGAGCATTTTGCCTTGCTTCTGGGTCGGATTAAGGGCTACCTATCAGAATTACATAATGGCCACTTCATTATACTTTAGCGACAATATGATTCTCCATAATTTATGGTGATGGGTACGTGGGGTGGATGCCATACGGCAAGGAGAGCATTTTGCCTTGCTTGGGGTCGGTCTTCAGGCTTCTTATGGAAATTACATAATGGTCTTATTACTCCACTTAGTGTTATTGGTATTATACACTGATTCTTGGGATTAGAATGAGGGGTGGCTACCGTCTGGCAAAAAGAGCATTCTGCCTTGCTTCTGGGTCGGTCTTTGGGCTTCCTATGGAAATTGCACATAGGCCCATATTTTCTCTCTATAGTGATAACGGTATTCACATTGACCTCTGGTGGCTTCTACGAAGGGAGGTTGCCGTTCGGCATGGAGTGCTTTTTTGCCCTGCCTCTGGGTTAGACTTTAGGCTTCCTATTGAATTTGTATTACGGCCTTACTATTCCTTTCTTGTGACTTTGGTATTTTGTACTAGTTCTTGAGTCTCGAACGTCGGGAGGCTGCCGTCCGGCAAGGAGAGCATTTTGCCGTGCCTCAGGGTCGGTCTTCGGGCTTCCTATGGAAATTACATAATGGCCTTATTACTCCACTTAGTGTTATCGGTATTATACACTGATTCTTGGGATTAGTACGAGGGGAGGTTACCGTCGGGCAAGGAGTGTATTTTGCCTTGCTTCTGGGTAGGTCTTTGGGCTTCCTATGGAAATTGCACATAGGCCATATTATCTCTCTATTGGGATAACGATATTGCACATGGACTTCTGGTGGCTTCAACGAAGGAAGGTTGCCGTTCGGCATGGAGTGCTTTTTTGCCCTGCCTCTGGGTTAGACTTTAGGCTTCCTATTGAATTTGTATAATGGCCTTACTATTCCATTCTTGTGACTTTTGGTATTATTTATCGGTTCTTGAGTCTTGAACGTAGGGAGGCTGCCGTCCAGCAAGGAGAGCATTTTGCCTTGCTTCCGGGTCAGAATTAGGGCTACCTACTAGAATGGTATTGAGGCCACATCATTTCACTATAATGATAGTGATTCACAGCATTGACTTTTTGCGATTCGAGCGGGGGAGGCTGTCGTCCGACAATGAGAGCTTTTTGCCTTGCTTCTGGGTTGGACAATGGGAAACACACTAGAGTGGTACAGTTGCCACATTATTCCACTATGGGTTATTAATATTCTACATTGATCTCCTGCGATCTGAACGAAGGGTGGCTGCCGTCCGGTTGGTTGGTTGGTTGTTTGGGTTTTAATGGCGCATTTGCAACTAAGGCTATAATGCGCCATACGAATGTCCAGAAGAAAAAAGATAAAAGTCGTGTAAAATTAACCGAATTTTAAAAGAAACCACAAACATATACTAAGAATGTAAAGCAATAAAAAGAAACATAATTGATAACAAGAAAAAAATGTATAAATAAGTTATAAATATAAAAGTAACCCAGGTGTAAGCAACCTGGGTTAAATGTTGGAATAAACATTATATTCGAGTAAAATATCCTGTAAAAAGTAAAAATTCAAATACAGCGTTAAAACAACAATGATCAGATAACAAATGTCTGAGTGTAAGGGGCTCGGACGTAAAATCATGAAAATTAAAAAACAAACGCCGTTCAAAGTTAAAACATGGACACGATATTAAAATGTGTTTGATGGTTAAAATGGTGTCACAAAACTCACACTTAGGTACGTTGTCCGCCCGTAAGAGAAACGAATGAGTAATAAACGAATGACCTAAGCGGAGCTGAGCAAGTACAACTTCCTCCTTGCGATTCCTGCGGTAACAAGACTGCCATGGTTTGATGATAGGTTTGATCTCAAAGAGCTTGTTCGTAAGCTGTTCCGACCAAGATCTCTGCCACCGTGCCCGGAGCTCGATGGTAAAACGCTGCCGGAAATCCAGATATGGAACGGGCAACGGAGAGTCGGACAGGGGCGTGGCTGACCTGGCAGCAGAATCTGCCAGATCATTACCCCTGATTCCGACGTGACCGGGCACCCAACAGAAATGGATGGTGGTGGTGGCTGCCAGACGATGTAGCTGCTGGCGGATCTTAGTAAGAACAGGGTGAGGCCGATGCTTCACCGAGATCAAAGCCTGTAGCGCGCTAAGCGAGTCAGTGTAAAGCACACACCGACGATGATGCATAGTCGCCACGTGGTCCAAGGCGAGGCTGATAGCGTGCAACTCTGCAGTGGGATCTGGTCTGCAATGATTACATCACAGCAGACCATGGCCGATCCCACCAAAGTGCCGGACTTCGAGCCATCTGTAAAGACAGGCAAGAAGTCCGGGTGCTCAGCACAATGGCTGGCAAAGAGTTGCTGGTACACACAGTCGGGTGTAAAGGCCTGCCCCGTCCTGCACAGGGAAAAATCGCAGGGAGGGGAAACAGCGAGCCATGGTGGAAGTGGCTCAACTGTCAACTGTGCAACGCTATCGAGACTGGTGTTGATGTCTCTGAGGAAGCCTCGGACACGCAAACCAAAAAAGGACGAATGGCAGTCGGCCGATTTGTGTAAAGCATTTCCCACTTCGGACTGAAAACGCAGTCCCAAGTGGGATGGCCAGGCAGGGATCGCAATTTAGAAGCATATTGTAGGGACAACTGCTGACGGCGAACAGATAAAGATGGTTCGTCGGTCTCAACATAAAGACTATGGACCAGTGAGGTGCGGAAGGCTCCCGTGCAAACTCGGAGGGCCTGATGATGGAGGGGGTCCAGCACCTTCACCACCGAATCCCGGGCGGAGTCATACACCTGGGATCCGTAGTCCGGTTTCGACCGGACAAGTGCACGGTACCCCACGTGCACTTGGACCCGAGATGTCGAATGTGAGGTAAAAAGGTCAATTTCCGGTCGAAGATGAGACCGAGAAACTTGGTCTCTGCCACAACTGGAATGATGTTACCCCCGAGCTGCGGCTCGGGGTCCAGATGAAGATTACGCTTGCGGGAAAAGTGCACGCAATACGCACGGGAAAAGTGCACGCAAGAACCGGAACCCATTGGCCGTGGGCAAGGTTACTCACCGCTCTGCATGGTTGACCCTAGCAGGACCTGCCCACCAGCCGATTGCTCCTGGGGGGGGCCACCCCAGGAGCTCCCGTTTACCGGAAGCAGAGGCCAAAGCAGTGTATAGCAGAGGCCCCGGAATCCGCTGCCCAGCCCCACGACGGACAGGCTCCCCAATGGCAAAACTGCCAAAGGGGACCCCACCCGTCATGAGCTGAGGACGGAAGTCGGAGACCCCCGAGCAACTACCAGGATCCTCCTTTCCCGGGACACGGGTCTCCGTGCACGGCAAACACATGGGCGAGTGTTTAGGACCCTGCAAAAGTAACCGAGCCAGCGGAACCTTCACAGGGTGGTCCCCCTCACCGCATAGAGGCACTCAGACCGAGGGGGTATATACGGGGTCAAGTCAGCCCAAGGCCATTCCACTGCTAACTTCTCTACCGAGTTGTCAACGCCGATAACTGCTATCCATCCCGAGATGTCTACTGAGCAAGTCTCCAATGTTCCTGCTGGATCATCAACAGCTAACAGGTAAATAAAAGTTTATTTAATGCTATGTTGTCCTTACGACACACAATCATTTACTGAGGTACATAGAATGTTATATTTGTTTCTATCCAGTAAAAGTCATTTTACTCATTTTATTCTACTTATAAATTAGTTAAATATTTAATTAAATCTTTTGCTCAGGTTAGCAAACTGTTAAATTGTTTCTCAAACTTTAGTTAAATATTTAATTAGACCTTTTGCTCAGGTTAGCAAACTGTTAAATTGTTTCTCAAACTTTAGTTAAATATTTAATCAGATCTTTTGCTCAGGTTAGCAAACTGTGAAATTGTTTCTCAAACTTTAGTTAAATATTTAATTAGACCTTTTGCTCAGTTAGCAAACTGTTAAATTGTTTCTCAAACTTTAGTTAAATATTTAATTAGATCTTTTGCTCGGGGTAAGAAACTGATCAACATAGAGTTTTATTCTAAAACTTAATTTTCAAACTTTATTAACTTAGATATTTTGATCACACTAGTAAATGTACTGCATATTCTGAGACCGTATTATCTACCTAGGAACACCACGGACATGGAGCATTTTGAAAAACTCCTAAAGGCCGTGAAGACCCTCGATGATGTCTCCAAAAGAAGCCTGCCCATGGAGGATCAGCAACCTGTAAAACGTCCTTGTCGTCAGTTGGAGGCTGGACAAGAATTGAGGACCCTTAAACTTTCGCTGTCCTACAGGCGTAGGCAGCCGACGCAGCAAAAACAGTAGCGGAGATGGGACCTCCCACCGTCGTCCGGCTGACGCGCTCCCTTCAACGGCAACTAGGTAAATGAAATTTTATTTAACGCTGTCCTTAAGAAACTCAGCTATTTATTAACGTACATCGAGTTTTCTAACCTGTAAAGTCATTTTATTGTAAATCTTAATTTTCAAACTTTAGTTACTTAGATTTTTTGCTCACGCTAGTAAATGTACTGCGTGCTGTCTTTTATCACAACATAACTGTTTCAATATAGAGTTTTATATTTGTTTCTAACCTGTAAAGTCATTTTCAAACTTTAATTACTTAGATTTTTTGCTCACGCTAGTAAATGTACTGCATGCTGTCTTTTATTACAACTGTTAAATTTTTTTCTCAAACTTTAGTTAAATATTTAATTAGACCTTTTGCTGAAGCTAGCAAGCTGTGAGGCATGCTGTCTTTTATCACAACATAACTGCTCAATATAGTTTTATATTTGTTTCTATCTAGTAAAGTCTAAATGATAATTTTCAAACTTTACTTACTTAGATATTTTGATCATGCTAGTAAATGTACTGCATATTGTCTTTTCTGTTCTAAGATGAAACACATGTAAATGTTCTGCATATTCTGAAACTGAATTATCTTTCTAGACCCTCCAATGCTCCGGACCGTGCGGGCCCCCGCAGCTGATGCCGTCTCAACCGATGACGCGTGTTTTGAAACGTTGGACGCCGCCGTCAAGACTCCGACACCTATCGCCGCCCCCCTCAACGAGGTAGCCGGTGATGACGTCATCTCTACACTGTTCAACGGTAAGGGTTCCGCAACTGCAGTCAGGTAAATGAAATTTCATTTGATGTCGAGCGGGTCTTAAACGGCTCAATCATTTACTAAAGCATATATAGTTTTATAACCTGTAAAGGCATTTTACCTTCTTTATTCTACTTATAAATTAGTTAAATATTTAATTAGACCTTTTGCTCAAGCTAGCAATGGTTAAATTCTTCCACAATCGAGTGTTTACTCTCGTGGAACATTTTTTCGCAGACTTGTACTATAGGCGAAATTATACTAGCAATGTGTGATGTCTTTTATTACAACGGTTAAATTTTTCCACATTCGAGTGTTCACTCTCGTGGAACATTTTTTCTCAGACTTGTACTGCAGGCAAAATTATAATGATGAAATATAATATTAAAATTTCCATATATGTGGTATGAATAAATATATGATTTTTATTGGTCAAACTATGTATAAAGAAGAATATTAGAAAAATGTAATACTTTAAAATTGTGTGTCATGGAAAATGTAATACTTTAAAATTGTGTATCTGGGGAAAATGTGATACTTTAAAAAATGTAATACTTTAAAAGTGTGTATCTGAGCAATACAGCATTATAACTTCAGTTCTAATATAAAAAACATGTAAAGTACTGCATATTCTGAGAATAAATTTCGCCCTAATTCGGCGAAATGCCCTGACGGGTGAGAGATTCATGACGGCATTAGACAGAGTAGTGCAGTCAAATGAATCTCTCGGTCCTGGGAGCGAATTTGACTTCGTCTGTGCAGACTTGGACAGGGTCGGCAGCGGCGGTATCGGGTGACGTGCAGGGCCGGAGAAACGAAGCATCATTGACGTACAGTCTTTCGCCAGCAGGAAGGGTAGTGTCCGAAGCATCATTATTCATGACAACATCTGTCTTGCAAGGGCTCTCGTCGTCGCACGAGAGCTCCGTTTGAAAAATAAAGGGCTGGCTAATCGTTATGTGGAGATCGCTGATTACCGTCGACCACTCCAGACGACGGAGGCCCTTAAGCTTCACCTGGACGCCGGGGTCCCTGTTACCCCCTGCGGACTCCCGGAAGTCCAGCTTTTCCAAACGCACATGGTGCAATACCGAATTATTATATATTCTGCTGACGACGCCTTCCTCCCCATCTTCATTGGTCCCGAAGGAGGGGAAAACATCTATTTATTGTTTAGTGCTGGGCATTACGATGTAATTACCAAGCCATCGAGGTTTTTTGGGGCTAAGCAATTCTGCCCGAAATGCTTAAAGGGATCTAATCACGGGCATGTTTGCAGGGGGACCTGCAGCAGATGTCTGTCAACCGATGTGGTTCATGCAAGGGAGTTGTTGCTTTGCACAGTGTGTTGCGTGTATTTGCGCGGGGCTGAATGCTTTCAGGCGCACCTGCTGAAGGCGTGTCAGACGCAACATCGCTGCGTTAAATGCTTCAACATGTACGATCCCCTGAAAAAACACGTTTGTAAGGTTGACTCTTTAAAATTCGTCGAGCCCTGCAAAATTGACCCTGTCGGTCAGACTTACCTCTACTTTGATGTAGAGACTGTGCAGTGTGCCGACGAATTGCTGAAACCGATACTGTGTGAGTAGTGACAACCTACAACGAGCGCACGGAAGTAGCTCCACGGTCCACAGCACACGGTGGCGTGGGTCGCCTAGTGTGAATAAATTATCTCCACTGCACAGGGTGGCGTCGGTAGTGACGTCATCGTTGGGGGCTTAATTTTTGGCTTCCCACGCTGGTGTCTGGGGAGGGTTTAATTTTTGGTTTCCCATGTTGGGGAGGGGTCCAACCGGAAATGTCGACCCCACACGTGTGTGCTGTTGGCTACCCTAGCAGTTGTACGGGATGAATTAATTTTCTACCGGAAGTGTTGGAGAGGTCTTTGACCCCCCTTAGGTGCACTTATTTTTAACGGGCGTGTCGGAATAGGACTGCCACCCGTATGCTTTTCCTGGCGTCAGGATGTCCGTGGGATTCTGATTTTTTCTTGTAATGACACCCCATGCGTATTAGCACGCACCACGCAGACGGGATGTTAAAAAAAGAACGCCACGGGAGGTCACGTGATCGTGGGAAACCCATTTCCAGATTCTTGCTGAAAATGTCCGTTGGCGGAACCGCAGGTAGAAACAAGGCGGGAACGAAATTTTAAAAAAATGAATGTCATTGGTGGGAGTACCCGCGCATGCGCATTGTAGGACTTTATAATCTCCCGCACAGTCCGGGAAGCGTCATTCCGTCATGGAGCTGTCATGCGGCGAGAAACTTGCGGCATTAAGTCGGATTCAGGGAGAGCTCGAGGATATCCTTCGTCGTATCGAGTTGGAATCAACTATGCGGACCTCGAGCCCGACCCTTGGACAGCCGAGAGATGCCTCCGGCCGGCCGAGCACCTCCAGCCAGCCATGGACCGACAACCAGCTGAGAGGTAACTCCGGCCAGTCAAGTGCCACCGGACAGCCACGGCCCTCCGACCTACCAAGCACCTCCGCCCAGCCCCGTACCTGGTGCCTCAGCCTAAAGAGGCGTCGCCAGATGTGTGGAGAAGGCCCCGACGCCAAGCAGCAGAGGTCCGCGGGAGCCAGCGTCCCCACCGCTGCAGCATCTTCTGCGCCTGCGCCCGACATCGCGCAGGCAAGTGTGGTTCCCGGCTACGTAGTGACACGCTCCAGCAGCTTCAGGTCCGCCAAATACAAAGCTATATTCACGTCCCACACGGTCCAAATGACCAACTTCGACCGTGTGGGCCCTCTTGAATTTATGGACGCCCTTCTGACTGTGCATCAAAACATTTTTGAGGAACTGCTGCCAGAAGAGCAGTACACTCACGTGCGGGTCTGCGTGCTCTCCAAGTGCCTCCGGAACCCCATCAACCTGCCGTTGACCACACGTAACGAGGTCACGGCAGGAAAATTCATCGACAGCATCGATAGGGTGCTAAATTCCAATGAAGCGGTGGGCACTGACGAAGACTTATTCTTCGACTTTGCCACCGCCGATTTGGAACGTTCCGGAGGCACACGTGACAACCACGGTCCACACCGACGCCCACGCCGCAGACCCCTGGCGGACCTGGCTGCGTTTAACAGCAAAGGGAGCGTGATCACCATCGACGATAACCTGTGCCTCGCCCGGAGCCTCGTCGTCAGTAGGGCCCTGTGTATGAAGAAGAAAGGTGTGATGACACAGGGCGCCTACAAGTACATCTGTGACCGTCGGCATCCGCGTCAACGTGACGAGGCACAGGTTCTTCATCGTGAGGCCGGGGTCCCAGAGGGCAAGTGCGGGTTGCCCCATATCCAGCAATTTCAACTGTACCTGTCCCCCGAATACCGAATCATCGTGTTCGGGGCACAGGATGATTTCCAAGTCATCTTCGCCGGGAAGCAGGAGGCACCTAACACCATCTACCTCCTGCACAACGATGGGCACTTCTCCATCGTCACCAGACCTGCCTGCGGGATACTTCCGGACAAAGGAATTCTGCGTACCGTGCCTGAAGCCTGTGTTTAACAAGCCCCACATCTGTAAAGTGTCTGTCGTTCGTGCCTGACGGCCGACTGTGGGAAAAGGGGGGTTTCTATTTATTGTGACCTCTGTTGTAACTACTTCAGAGGTCAACAGTGCCTGACCACACATTTTTTAAATGGCACCTGTGCAAAACGTCACTGGTGCCTCGACTGTGGGGAGACCTACGATACCTCCACCGATCCTATCCATCAGTGTCACCTATGAAGAAGGTGACGGTGTATGGAAATATGAAGAGTTCCCCCATACCGACGACTTCATGGACTGGTTGCTGACTGTCGTCAACGGTAAGCCTAAATTTAAAGATATCACTTTGCTCGCACATAACGGTAGAGGATTCGATTTTATTCCGATTCTAAATTACCTCTATCGTAAGTGCCTGAGGCCGGAATTGATTTTTAACGGCAACAAAAATTCTTCTTCTTAATTTATCCGGCCTCAAAATCAAGCTTATCGATTCTCTTTCTTTCATTCAGGCTCCTCTTCGCTCTTTCCCTAAAACTTTCGGCATCACTGAAGTTAAAAAAGGTTTCTTCCCACACGCTTTTTGCACACGGCAAAACTTTAATTATTCAGGTCCCATCCCCGAAGTCCATTATTTTGAACCACAGTACATGACCCCAAGAGAAGCTTCAGCGTTCCACGAGTGGTACGGAACAGTGCAGGGAATCACTGGGATTTCAAATCTGAAATGATTGCGTACTGTAAATCTGACGTGCACACTTTAATGCGAGGTTGTGAGAGCTTCCGAACGGAATTTTTAGGGATGACTGGGGTAGACCCTTTTTCTAAAATCACTCTCTCTTCGGCTTGTCTACAGGTGTACAGAGAGAAATTCATGCCCGGAGTGATTGGCGTTTACCCCTCCAGTGGTTATTCCTCGGGCGACCGTCAGAGTAGGAAAGGCCTTGCCTGGTTAGCCTACATAGAAGAGACCGAGAATCTCACCCTGCAGACAGCGCGTTCTGCAGAGGATGAAGCCAAAGTTTGTCCTTATTTTTTGGACGATCTGTGTAGGGAGGCCAAGCAGGCTCTGGATTTTGCGGGATGTTATTTTCACTCCTGTCCCGAATTCCCGGCATTACTCACCCTCTCACAGGACAGCCCATGGTTCTAAATTATTTAAGAACCCTGGATAGAGAGCGGTGCATTCGCCAACTTTTACCTGATTACAGGTACAGAGTGTGCTGGGAGCACGATTTAGACCGGCTACTCAAGACAGATCCCACCGCTGCGCGCATTTATCAGCAGACAGAAGAGCTAAGGAGAATTAGCGGGCGCTCCTTCCTCTACAGTGGGAGAACGGAGACATTCTCCTTGTTTTGCAACACGAAGTTCGAAAATTGTGACGTGAAGTATTTCGACGTGAACTCCCTTTACCCCGCAATCTGCAAGATGGGAGTCTTCCCTGTCAAACACCCCAGGAGGATCACCGAAAATTTTGATTACACCCCTGACGCATATTTCGGCATCATCCACTGCACGGTGCTTCCTCCTACCGACCTTTATATCCCCGTACTCCCCTACTGTTGCCGCAACAAACTGTCGTTCCCTCTGTGCAGCACTTGTGCAGAATTAGCTCGGCCCTCCTTCCCTCAGATTACAAGTCTCAGAATAATTCCACAGAAAAGGATGACACAAGTCTCAATTGTAAAAATCAACTCTCAAAGTTGTATTCTTATTAATTAAAACCCTTTCTATTAAAAGTTACCTCTATTAAAAATCTTTTGCTATTCATTTTGCCAGAACTGCTAAACGATTCCCTTTTATTAAAACTCCTTCGGTATTTATTTTTTCCAACCCCGTTAATCGATCCCCTAGTAATTAAACACTCATCAAAATTCCCTCACCTTTATTAAAAATCACTCCAAAGTCGGAATAAAACGTTGTAAATCAGTTTACTCTAGATGCGTTTAATCGGAAAAAAAAATCATTCCATTGCTAACGTGATTCGATACCTCCACGTTAATTTCGGGAAAAAGCCTCATCGGATCCAGGGAAATTGTACGATACGTGTTGACATCCTTCAGATCGCTTATCAGCGGGTAGCAACAGCACTTTCGCCACATCACACGATATGGTGCAATCCTTTATCAGCTGGAAGGTCAAATGTCCAGCGCTTCACTGTGTCTGCATCTAGAATCCACATTGCGCAACGGTCAAAGTCGACTGGGTATATAAACATCAGCCTGTTGCGTTTGTTACACAGTGGTCTTCACCTGTCAGTGCTCTACCAGTTTGCTACCTGTCAGCCCTGCTCGCTCTCCGATCCTTCTCTACACGCCAGTCCTGCTTGCTCGCCGATCCTTCTCTACCTGAGATGTCCACTATGAGAGAATTTTCCCGTGCTGGATCCTCAACTGATACCAGGTAAATGTAATTTTATTTAATGTTGTCCTTAAGACGCTCAACTGAATCACTTACTAACGTACAATATAGATTTTTATATTTGTTTCTACCCTGTAAAGTCATTTTGGTACTTCAATTTTAGCGAGGCCCCGGAAAAGTTGTCTAACTTAATCGATAGATGGCGACACTTGCACCAGCTAATTTGGTGATTAATTAGCGTCTTTGATTTCGGTTAAACTGATAGCGGCCTTGGCGGGAAAAGGGAATTGGCGCTCTGTTCGTTGTTAAACATTTAATATGCTTACTATTTTCAATCTGCCATCGACGGAGAAAGATGCTATAGCTTTTTTCCAAGAGAAATGCATTTTGCCCGCTGAAAGGATTTGTGAAAATGGCCATAGTATGCAACTTTATGTTGGAAAACATACCATCTGGAGATGCAAATATCAGGGGTTGCAAAAAGAAGAAAGGTCTTCGTTTGGAGAATTGGTTTAGTGGATCAAGAATATCCTTTCTCACGGCATTGCGGTTCATGTACTGTTGGAGCGAGGAACTCACTTCAATCCGATGGTGCAACAAACAATTAAACATGGGACAAACTGCAGTCATCGACTGGAATAATTACATGAGGGAAGTCTGCTCCGAATTCATGATAAGACATTCAGCCAATAAAATAGGAGGACCTGATAAAAATCGTCGAGATTGATGAATCCCTCTTCGTAAAGCGGAAGAATAATGCAGGGAGAGTACTGCCGCAAGTGGATTTTAGTCGTGACATTTGTCGCGACGACAACGAGTGTTTCTTGGTTCAAGTAGAAAACAGAACTGCGAGAACCCTCATGGAGAACATCCAAGAGCACGTTAGTGAGGGATCGGTGATCTACACGGACTGCTGGAATGGTTATAAAACAAAAGAACTGGAGGAAGCTAGTTTCCGTCACTTTACGGTGAACCATAAGTACAACTTTGTGGATTGTACGACTGGCACTCATACCCAGAAAATAGAACGCTTATGGGGATCAGCAAAATGGCGAAACAAAAAGCACAGGGGTACGGCTCGCCATCACTTGGAGTCTTACCTAGCAGAATTCATGTTCAGGCATCACGTCGGCCGTGATAATGTGTTTGACGCATTATTAGCAGCAATTGTGAACTGTGGCGACCAAATCAGTCGTCCGAATTATAAAAAAAGCACCAAAAAATTTTAAGCCAAGTGAGAACAAATCAGTAAAGACTGCCATGTTAAACCTATGAGAAGTCTTTACTGATTCCTTCTCACTTTGCCTAACAATTTTGGGGCTTTTTATATAATTAGGACTAGTTTCTCATATATTTTTGATTTCTTTAAAAAGCAAATGTAAAGTCAAGTTTCAAAATCTGAAATTCATGCAAGTATCGCCATCTATCGATTAAGTTAGACAACTTTTCCGGGGTCTCGCTAAAATTGAAGTACCGTCATTTTATTCTAAATGATAATTTTCAAACTTTAGTTAAATATTAGTTTTTTTGATCAAGCTAGTCAAGTGTGCTTTTATTACAACTGTTCAGTTCAATATAGATTTTTATATTTGTTTCTAACTAGTAAAGTCATTTTATTCTAAATGATAATTTTCAAACTTTAGTTAAATATTAGAATTTTTGATCAAGTTAGTATACTGTAGCATGCTGTCTTTTATTACAACATAACTGTTCTAAGGTAAAAAACATGTAAAGTACTGCATATTCTGAGTCTAAATTATCTATCCAGGTCTGATGCTGGTCCTTCCACTGATGCCGACTGCTTTGAAGAGCTACTCGTGTCGGTGCGCACTCTAGAGGCGGCAGCCAAAAGACTTCCCACACCTGAGCTTCCTACATCGTCAAAACGTATTTGCCTACTCCAACAGGGAGGCAGGGAATTTCGTCAAAGGACATCGAAACTTTCCCTCAAGAAGTGTCGTCAGTCCGTCGCAGTGGGGATGGGAACTCCCTACATCCCCGTCGTACCCTCAATTGCAACCAGGTAAATGAAATTTTATTGAATGGTGTGAGTTGTCCTTAAGACGCTCAACTGAACTACTTACTAACACACAGTTCAATATAGAGTTTTATATTTGTTTCTACCCTGTAAAGTCATTTTATTCTAAACGATAATTTTCAAACTTTAGTTACCTATTAGATTTTTTGATCAAGCTAGCTAGTGTGAAGTAAATGTAATTTTATTTAATGTTGAGTTGTCCTTAAGACGCTCAACTGAACTACTTACTAAAGCACAGTTCAATATAGTCATTTAGTCATTATTCTAAGTCATTTATTCTAAATGATAATTTTCAAACTTTAGTTAAATATTAGATTTTTGATCAAGTTAGCAAACTGAAGCATATTGCTTTTTCATTTTCTGTTCTAAGATAAAAAACATGTAAATGTACTGCATATTCTGAGAATAAATTATCTCTCTAGGTCTGCATTCTCCAACGTTCCTGTCAGTGGATTCTCCAACGTTCCTGTCAGTGCAACCACCTCTGACGTCAGCTCTACAGAGTCTCCCCCACTACACTGTGTCGCACACTCGGTGGTACAACTCAGCAAAATTCAAGACAGAATTCGTCTCCACGAGTGTGCGACTTGGAGGAATGGAGAATGTGGAACCTTATAATTTCCTCCCGGTCCTACACGACCTGCATGAGAAAATGCTAGCTGATGTCATCCCCACAGGGGAGTATAGCCACGTGCGGCTATGTTTAAGCTCCCGGGATTTGAAAAACCCCGTCAACTTGGCTCAACTTGGCTCTAATTCGGCATAATGCCCTGACGGGGGAGAGATTCATGGCTGCACTAGACAATGTAGTGCAGTCGAATGAGTCTCTCGGTCCCGGGAGCAAACTGGAGTTTGACTTCACTTGTGCCAACCTGGACCGGGTCAGTAGCGGTGGCGATGGAAGGCGCACAGGTTCCGAGACTCGTCGCGTCGCTGACGTCGGTTGGTTGGTTGGTTGGTTGTTTGGAGTTTTATGGCGCATGAGCTACTAGGGCTATAATGCGCCAAACAAGGTAAAAATATGCTAAAAGACAAATACTCCTCAACCAAACTTAAAAAACAAATGCTGGAAAAGGTAAAAAATAAAACCAACAAGATATATATATATAAGAGAAATAAAAAGTAAAGTGTAAAACAACAAATGTGTAGATAAATAAATACAGTACCGACAAAGGATAAAACTGGCCCAGGTGTAAATGACCTAGGTCAGATGGTGAATAAATTACAAATGAATAAAATCATAATCTGGTAAAATATCCGGTATACTGTAAAAAGGCAAAAATTGGAGATAAAATGCTACTATCGGATAAAAGATGTCCGAGTGTAAGTGGCTCGGACGTAAAATTGTGAAAATTAAAATACAAATGACGTTCCAGGTTAAAACAGGGACATTGAATTAAAATATGTTTAATTGTTAAAATGGTGTCACAAAACTCGCACTTAGGTACGTCGTCCGCCCGTAGAAGAAACGAATGAGTAACATACGAGTGACCTAAGCGGAGCCGAGCAAGTACAACTTCCTCCTTGCGATTCCTGCGGTAACAAGACTGCCATGGTTTGATGATAGGTTTGATCTCAAAGAGCTTGTTCGTAAGCTGTTCCGACCAAGATCGCTGCCACTGTGCCCGGAGCTCGGTGGTAAAACGTTGCCGGAAATCCATATAGGGAACCGGCTGACGTCGGGTCATTCGTTATCAAGAAGGGGAGTGTCTTGAGAATAATAAATAATGACAGCCTCTGTCTAGCAAGAGCTCTCGTCATCGCACGAGAGCTCTGCTTAAAAAATAAAGGGTTGCCTAATACCTATACACGGATCAGTGATTACAGGCTACAGCTT
The DNA here is from genome assembly GCA_038380435.1 of Ryuthela nishihirai. Classification (NCBI taxonomy): domain Eukaryota; kingdom Metazoa; phylum Arthropoda; class Arachnida; order Araneae; family Heptathelidae; genus Ryuthela; species Ryuthela nishihirai. Next base: position 1,759,605 of record JAWZYU010000017.1, read on the forward strand.
CAACAGACGGAAGCTCAACTTCACTTGGATGCGGGTATTCCTGAGGGTCCACGTGGACTCACAGAAGTCCGTCTCTTCCAAGCGCACCGGACACAGTTCAGGATTGTAGTGTATTCTGCTGACGCCTTTCTCCCCATCTTCATTGGTCCCGAAGGCGGAGACAATCTTTATTTGCTGTTTAGTGCGAGGCATTACGTGATTAATAAACCATTATGGTTTTTTCGGGGCTAGGCATTTCTGCCATAAGTGTTTAAGGGGTTGTAACAGCGGGCACGTTTGCAAGGGAACCTGCAACAGGTGCCTGTCAACCGATGTGGTTCACGCTTTGCACAGTGTGTTGCGTGTATTTGCGCGTGGCTGAATGCTTTCAGGCGCACCTGCTGAAGGCATGTCAGACGCAACATCGCTGCGTTAAGTGCATCAACATGTACGATCCCCTGAAAAAGCACGTTTGCAAGGTTGACACCTTAAAATTCGTCCTGCAAAATTGCCCTGCAAAATTGACCCTGTCGGTCAGACTTACCTCTACTTTGACGTAGAGACTGTGCAGTGTGCCGACGGGTTGCTGAAATCGATACTATGTGTGGTCACATACCAAGTGGACGACGAGTGGGTTTACGCCTCATTCCCGGAAACGGACGCCTTTATGGACTGGCTTCTAACCGAAGAACGTCCCGAATTCAACGATTCAAGGATGCCACAGTCCTCGCACATAATCTGAAAGGCTTTGACGGCATGTTCATCATTAGTTACCTGTACAGAAAATTTTTAAAACCGGATCTCGTTTTCGATGGATCCAAGATTTTAGGTATCTTTTTACCTGGCCTTAAAATAAGGTTTATCGACATGTTGTCCTTTATTCAGGCTCCTCTTCGATCATTCACGAAGACCTTCAACTTGGAGACGGTGAAAGGCTTTTTCCCCTTTAAATTCGTGAAGGAGGAAAATCTACAATATACAGGACCCATCCCTGGACGGCTTTTTTTCCAGCCGGAAGACATGGAGCCTGAAATTCTGTCAGCATTCAACGAGTGGTATGCTGCAGCAAGCCTGGAACCCTGGGATTTTCAACAACAGCTTCTGTATTATTGCAACACAGATACAGAGCTGTTGCGGCGAGGCGACCCAAGCTTTCCGTGAGGAATTTTTAAATCTCACAGGCGTAGACCCATTTGCACGCGACCTGACTATTGCTGGCGCTTGTCTCCGTATTTTCCTGGGAAGTTTCTGCAAAAGAATACCCTCGGTGTGTGTCCCCGCCCAAGGGTATTCAGCAAGTAATGACCGGCAGTCCTTGAAAGCTCTCGCATTGTTAGAGTATGAGGTTTCCAAGGACAATATTGAAATTCAAACTGCGCGATCACCCGGAGGTGAGTATAAGATAGGGCAGTACAAACTGGATGGCGTGTGCCACAGTACCCGTTGTTATTACGAATTTTTAGGGTGTTACTATCATCACTGCTTGAAATGTTTCAACCCTGAAAAAATAGATTAGCGCACGAGAAAGCCATTTGGTCTGCTAAACACCCGGACCATGGATCGTCTTGAGACCTTGAAAGTGCTGATGAACGGGTACACATGCAAAATTATGTGGGAACACGAATTCGACGAGTTGATGCGCAAAAATCAGTCCGTCGCATCAATTTATAAATCCGTTGAGCCTATCAGGCACATAGGGGCCCGTGACTACCTCTACAGAGGGCGCGTGGTGTTTTACATCTTTGCATCGGCGGACCTAGGATGTAGCCTTAACTACGTTGATTACAACAGCCTGTACCCTTATGTTTGCAAGGCTCCATTCGGTAAAGGTCACCCGGTTCGGATCAACTCCGATTTCTACACGGACCTCGACCACTATTTTGGCATTGCACAGGCCACACTGTTAGCCCCCGACGATTTGTTCATCCCTGTACTGCCCTACAGGTGTAATGGGAAGCTGCTTTTCCCCCTTTGTAGGATCTGTGCGGATGGTCAGCTGGCACTCCCTTATCGGCACACCGTGAAACAGCGCGCATTGACAGGATCTTGGCCAACGTTCGAAATTTACGCTGCGATGCGTGCTGGATACAAACTTCAATTCCACGACGTGTGGCACTTTAACACCATTCTGCAATACGATCCCGCAACCAAAAAGGGAGGTGTCTATGCGGGGTACATAGATACTTTTCTGGGGCTGAAGCAGCGCTACTCCGGGTTCCCCCCTGACGTGCAGACCGAGGAGCAAAAGGAAGCCTTCTGTGAGGCCTTCTTCCAGGCAGAGGGGGTTCGGATCCTCCCCTCGGAAGTTGAAAAAAACAACTTTAAGCGTACACTTTCCAAGGTCTCGCTGAATTCGTCATGGGGGAAGCATGCACAGAACACGAGTCGAACCCAGACGACCATTGTGAGTTGTCCTGTCAAGTACACGGAGCTCTTGACGGACGCATCGCTAGTCATCACTGACGTCGCCGTTATCAGTGATCAGGCCGTGCTTGTCACACACAAGCCGGCGGAGTCTGCCACTCCAGCGAACACCCGTGGAAGCCTGATTCTCGCCGCAATGGTCAATGTCCTTAATGGATCTTAATCATTATTTCAGTGTCCTTAATGGACCTTTTTTTTAAATTATTTCAGTATCCTTAATGGATCTTAAATATTTCAATGTTCCTACTTTAATTATTTCAGTGTCCTTAGGGGACTTCAATTATTATTTCAGTGTCCTTAGCGGACTTTAATTCATCACTCGTAATGCCCTCGCACTCGGCGGCGTCAGCAGTTTTTGAAACTTGTATTACTGTACAGCATTGGATATGTCATGTGAATTGTTTTACTGTCCAGCATTGGATATGTCATGTGAAATGTTTTACTGTCCAGCATTGGGTATGTCATGTGAATTATTGTCTGTGAAACCTACAGTGGATCTGTCATGTGACCAGTTGGAAATGGTTACTCTACAGAACCAGATCCAGAGTTTACTCGATAAGCAGCGGGAGGGATACCGGGTTAGGTCACGCGCCTCCCGCCTAGATGCAGAGGAGAAATTCTCTTGCCACTTCAAGCGAGAGACTCACCCCATCACATGTGATGATCAAAGTCGAGTACACAAGATATGTCAAACAGTGGGAGGGTATATACAAGGGAACGGTCAAAGAGTTGATATCCTTCCCGGTGTTGTGTCTCTCGAGCTGTCATAGTTTCGAAGTCTCTGGCAGAATGTCGAGAACTCGTCAATCGTTTTATGTGACTGCACGATGCATATTGGCGTCTGTAGGCTTTCCTTCATATCAGAAGGATATAACCTTCGAGGAATGCTTGCAGACATTAATGAATGTTATAACCGACAAAATCCTGCATATGCTGAGTATGATGCAAGGTGAGGCGGTCATAGAAACGTACGACATTGCTCATGAGTTTCTATGCCGTGTGTGTTTTGCGGAAGTAGAAGCGTTAAACCACGTCAAAAGGATCCCATGCCGCCGACTTTTACCAGGATTTGTTTGCTGAAGGCATAGTTGATAGCAGCGAATGGGACTCTTTCTTTGAGTTGTTGCCTCAACTCCAGCCCAAGGTGAGCGCAACTTTGGAGCAGCCTGTGAATTTACAGGAGTGCACCAAAGCTCTCTCACAACTCTGCAATGGTAAAAGTCCTGGTAGCGATGGACTACCAGTTGAGTTTTACCGTGTTTTGGCGGACCCTGGGCCCTCTCCTTGTTGATGTTTACCAGCGTTGTTTTGATTACGGTTTGCTGTCCACTTCCCAGCGTGGGGGGCAGGTCGTAACCCTTCTTTGCAAGGATGATGCAAAGCGAGATGACCTCTCCTATTGGAGACCCATCACCCTTCTCAATGTCGATTACACAAAGTTTTCAATGTCGATTACACAAAGTTTTCAATGTCGATTACACAAAGTTTCTTTCAATGTTGATTACCAAAGTTTTTTGTAACCGACTGGGTCGTGTACTCTCCAAGCTCAGGTGGCCCAGGGTGTCCGGCAGGGATGTCCTCTGTCGCCCCTCGTTTGTTGTCATCGAGTGTCCAGAAGATCTGGAGCAACAGCCGCATCAGGGGCATCACTGTCCCTGGCAATACTTCCGTGGATGTGAAGTGTGTGATGTATGCCGATGATGTCACACTTCTCCTAGCCGACCAATACTCCCTCACCTGGGGCTTGAGGGAAGTCGGTAGTTATTGTACGGCCACCGGTGCCCTGCTTAACCAGGAAACGTAAGTGGACCAGTTGGTGAAGAGGGACGGAGTGACCCAGGCCATCAACTCAGGTGGATGGGATATTCCGGACCTTCAACACCACTTTGCCGCGGCGATCTCTTCCGTCGTCAGGATTTTAAATTCTGGCACTTCCATGTCCAACTTCATGTTTTACTGGTTGTCTTTCTCTCAGGTTCCTGTCGCCGGATCTTGTACCCACCCGCTTTTTTAGTGACGTTCTCAGGAACATAAGAGTGCATTTCCCATAAGGTTGATGATTTTGATTTGCTTCAGAGCACCACCAGAAGCCTGTACCGCAGCCTCTTGCCCACCTTTGACCTTCGCGTTCAGAGGAGGCAACCGCAGTTAGATTGGAGCGAGGCCTGGAGTAACGTGACCGATCGCCATCTGATGCAGAGCCGGCAGGACCTAAATTGGCGAATAGCCCATGAGGTCACATCCGGAACGACAGGTGCCCCCACTGCAGAGGGGTAGACATAGTGACCCACGCCATGAACAGCTGTCTCCTCGCTGAGGCTATGTGGCGACAGGCCGGCGACGTCTTCAGCATCACGCCACCAGGAGTGGCTTGAGGCCATCTAACCCATTCTTGGGAGGTGTTACTGATTAATTCTAATATATGAGCTCCGAGTTTTCCTAGGTATTGGAAACGATATTTCCAATGGGTCAAGAGCTGGATACTGATGGACTAACGACGGATATCTGGAGGGAATTATGGACACGGAGGTTCTAGATCACACTAGGTGGTGATGAGACAAACTAGATCTCCAACAGGTAGGTGCTCATAATGTGTCCAAAGGCTACACCCAACCCTTGGGGTGTGAGGGAATGACCCTAGGTACGGGGGTCATCTCCCTACTTATTGGTTTGTATATAGGCTAAGATAGGATTATATCTGATATCACTATAAAGACCTAAGTTACATATATATTTATTATGACAATGTCTCTTATCTCCATTGCCTCTTATGGTTCCAGACACATAATAACCACCCCCTTAAAACACCAGGTCTGGAGTAAACCAACAAGCGCAACATACGTCCCGCCTAGGCCGGACCTAGCCTCTATGGCAGAAACTGACTTGGACGTTGATATCTTCCTTTAATCGTGGCCGAAGCAGGGTTTCATCAGTGTTGGATGCGCAATATAAGTGGTATAACGGATATCTGGAGGGAATTATGGACACGGAGGTTCTAGATCACACTAGGTGGTGATGAGACAAACTAGATCTCCAACAGGTAGGTGCTCATAATGTGTCCAAAGGCTACACCCAACCCTTGGGGTGTGAGGGAATGACCCTAGGTACGGGGGTCATCTCCCTACTTATTGGTTTGTATATAGGCTAAGATAGGATTATATCTGATATCACTATAAAGACCTAAGTTACATATATATTTATTATGACAATGTCTCTTATCTCCATTGCCTCTTATGGTTCCAGACACATAATAACCACCCCCTTAAAACACCAGGTCTGGAGTAAACCAACAAGCGCAACATACGTCCCGCCTAGGCCGGACCTAGCCTCTATGGCAGAAACTGACTTGGACGTTGATATCTTCCTTTAATCGTGGCCGAAGCAGGGTTTCATCAGTGTTGGATGCGCAATATAAGTGGTATAACCCTGGGTCGAACCCTCTATATGGGGTAGTAGGCTTAGCCTCTCACACTGAGCCCACTCTCTTTTCCCTTGCTAGGCTGTCATGAATGGTGCCAAAAAGAGGCATTGGTTTCATTTGTATCCATAGCACCTCGCCTTGTTTATTTATGACGTATCCCTTTCTGCAATTCCAGATTGGCAGAAGATAGCAAGTGAGAAATTTCTGTCTGCAGTTGAAGACTTCTGCATCGTAACCTCCACTTCCGGTGAGTATTCTTCGATTGGCTGACTGGTGAAAGCAGTATCGGCATATCTTGTAAGTCCCGTAAACGCCCACTGTCGGCAGCTTCCGACATTTTGAAGTGTCCGGCTCATTGGTGATAGCCTTCGGGCATACCTTGTAAGTCCTGAAAACACCACCTGTCGGCAACATCCGACTTTTTGAAGTGTCCGGCTTTATGGTGATAGCCTTCAGGAGTTATTCAACCATGTAAACACCCACTGTCGATGATCACCGACAGTATGACGACTGCTGGACCCAATCCGTCCGTCCAGGGGGAGGAGTTGAGCAGCTTCGATGACGATGTTAGGCGATGACGATGTTAGGCGTGGCACTGATTGTGTTCCTGCAGTGTTCAGAGCCTGCAGTGTACAGCAAGTCACACTCCTTGTGATTCCTTTCACACTGGCTGAGTGCGATCTGTGTGGTTTTTCCGCAACAGGATACCAGGAATTCGCAGACCATCAGCGAAATGTCCATGGTAGAACATTGACACTCATGTGCGCTAAGTGCGCACGAACACATGAAAATTTCCGTGGTATGACTATACACCACGGAAAGTGTCAGAGGCCGAAACGTACTGCACCAGCTGGGGCATTTAAATGTTTTGAATGTCCTAGCTCATTTAGCAGTAAATCGGGTCTCAGCCAACATGCAAGACATCGCCATCTTGCAAAGCACATGGCACAAAGGTTAGAACGCATCCCTGTCATCCCCTGCGAATCGAAACAGAGGGACTCCAGCTAGAGTGTGGTCGCTAGAGGAACTAGCTAGACTACGACTACTGGACACCGAGCTGCCCGATTCCAGTCACCTAAATGTTGACATCGCCGAACGAATGCCTTCGAAGACACCTAGGCAAATTCGTAGAAAGCGATCTGAGCTCAAAAGAGCTTCCTTCAGAACCATGGCAAGCTGCCTGTTCTCCGAGGAGGACTCGGTTGAAGCTCGCAGCTCTGCCTGGCGCACCTGCCATCGTAGCTGGGATAGATTCCCGGGTAACGATGTGTTCCTCATACCGCAAACTGTCGAGCCCACGGCGAAGTCCTGGCCTCACAGGCAGAAACTGGAAGAGGAGACTGAGGAGCTTATCACAGCATTACTGCGGAAGCAACGTTGTTCGGACCACCTGTTCTAGGTAGGCATGACAACCGTCCCAAGTCAATGCCTCGCCATGATGGTCCACGTGACACCAAGCCTAAACAGAGGTGGGGTGAGAGTAGGAACTCCAAATGCTCAAGCTTCGCCAGGGCACAAAGCTTGTTTCAGAAAAACCAGAAACGCTTTGTGAAAAATGTCCTGGACGACACCGGTGAAGGCTCCAATGATAGTGCAATGAGTCTTGCACTACAGGAACAGTATATAAAGGAACAGTTCAGCACACCCAACATGACATGTGGGCAGCTGGAACAGAAACCTATTACTACCTCCATTGACGCTGACTCAACACCCGTAGCGTCACTCATGGAGCCTATCACTGAGGCCGAGATTTGGAAAGCCACCGTTAACATGGACTCAAACTCTGCGCCTGGCCCCGATGGGTTAAGGCCTTCCTTTGTTAAAAGAGAATTTCCCAAAGGTCTTGGGAATACTCTGGCTCGGATGTTCACACCTTGGCTGACGCTGCAAATGATCCCGAGACAGATGAAACAGCATCGGACAGTCCTGATACCAAAGGCCGGATCTGATCTTTCCCTGGCACGCAACTGGTGCCCCATTACCATCGGGAATATCGTGGGATCTTCTCACGCCTCCTCGCAAAGAGACTCCAAAGTACCCTGGATCTCCATCCTTCCCAAAGGGGCTTCACACTGGTGTCAGACTGCTTTGAGAGCATCTTCATTCTGTCCGAGGCCCTCAATAGAGTTTATAGAGGACGCGGGACTAACAGTTGTTTTTCTAGACCTAGCAAAGGCATTTGACAGTGGACATATACACATCCTGCGATCTTTGGAGAGGTTGAACATTGGCAGAGGTTTCATAGACCTCGTGGCAAATATGTACGACGGCTGTACCACCTCAGTGAGTCGTGCGGACAAACGTCGCGACCTGTGCGAATCTGTAAGGGTGTGAAACAAGGAGATCCTCTTTCGCCCCTTCTGTTCAATGCAACCATTAACCCACTGATATGCCAGCTTGAAGGAATGGGCGAGGGCGTGTTGATCCAGAACGAGAGGGTCACTGTCCTTGCCTACGCGGATTACCTTACGATCATCAGTGCTACGCACGAAGGGATGCAGAGGCTCATTGATGTGGTCGAAGACTACTCTACCACATTCGGCCTGAATCTCAATGTCAGCAAATGCACCTCTTTCTTTCTGACGCAACACCGAAAGCGTCTTCTGGTGAACGGTTGCAGACATTGAGTGGTCAGTGGACAGGAAATCCCTCTTGTCCAGTGCGACGACACTGCCAAGTACCTGGGCGTATACAGACCCAGGAAGGGGAATAACGAATCGACCTATCGTCTCGCTCCTACAGGCGTGGATTGAGCGCATCACCAAGGCTCCCCTCAAGAATGACCAGAGAGTCATGCTGGTCAATAGGTATGTCATTCCCAGAATGCTGTACCCGCTACTGTACGGCAGAGGTATGCGAAGTTCTTCCTTGAACGTCTTGATCGGCTCCTCAGAAATGACATCCGTAGTTGGTGCCATCTCCCGCCCACTACTGCAAGCAGATTCCTATACACGGAACCCAAGGACGGCGGATTAGGGATACTCCGATTAACAAAGGTTGTCCCGGCAATGAAAGTTAGTCGGAGTCTCCGGCTACTACAGACCTCATGCCCTGTAGTCAAACTAATTGCTGAAGGCAAAGATCTCTTTAATGATGTCTCAGACATCGCCAGGAGTGCCGAGTTGCCTCTGCCAAACCCTCTTGCCCCACTCCCCTATAAACCTAGGTGGAGGACTGATGAACGTCAGAATTGGGGCAATACGATCTGTCAGGGTATTGGGTCTGAGGACTTTAAGAACTCGCCGATCGCTAACAGCTGGATTCGGCGCTCGCCTGTGTTCGAGCTGGCGATTGGGTAACTGGTCTCAAGTTACGCACTAACACCTTCCCAACTCGGGAAGCCTTGTCTAGAGGGAGGCAAGGGATGGAGAGGAAGTGTCGGAAATGCACTGCCACTACCGAGACTTGGCCCATATCAGCAGACAGATCGTAGCTGGGACAGATTCCCGGGTAACGATGTGTTCCTCATACCGCAAACTGTCGAGCCCACGGCGAAGGTCGAAAACTGTCGAGCCCACGGCGAAGGCCGCAAACTGTCGAGCCCCTTCAAGACTGGAGCCTTGAAGGGGGCAAGGATCCGACGCCAAAATCGGGTCTGTAAACTCCTCTTGGCGAGGGCCAGGTCAGTAGGATCAGGTCAGTAGGATGGAGGGTGTTAACAGAACCCACTCTTGACTGTGGTGTCTCTGGCAGGTTGAGACCTGATTTGGTATTCTACAATAACTCTAAAGCCGTGATAGTCGATGTTACTGTCCGCTTCGAGATGAGCAACTCCTCTCTTGAAGACGCTTACTGAGAGAAAGTTACCATATACACACCCGCCATTCCTGCCGTGAGAACACTTCTCAACGTTGAACAGGTCATTGTCCACGGTTTCCCGGTTGGCGCTCGAGGGGGTTGGCTGAAACTAAACTCTAAGACTCTTAGAGATTTGAACATCAGGAGTAAGCCATTCGAAGCATTAATCGCACGGCGTACGATGCTATACACCGTGGACCTCCTCAGAATGCACAACAGGGAATCCTCTCACCCTACCTGAACGAACCTGGCACGATTGATGCCGACGGGACTCAACAGATAAGAGTGGGGGACCTCCTACCCCACTCCGCTGTCTGGGACATTCAGTCCATGTGTTGGCGGTAATTGGTTGCCCAAACCAACACCCACTGCCGAGCCTTACACTCTGGAAGTGGTCGCTGGTGGTGGACGTGGACCGGAGGGGACATCATTGATCCATAATGATTATATCTGAAAAAGCTGAGACCCGGGACATGACTGTCCCGGGCAGCGATGATTCCGAGCGTCGCTTAATTAGAATGCGCATGGTTATCTCTTGCCCACGGGGAGGCAGTATATCCCCGGAAGAACATTGCATGGCCCGCTGCCACGGGTGACGATGTATGATATAGTAGCTGCCCGGAACCAGTTCCTGTTGGTGTCCAGCGAAGTCAAGTATCAACTGTGGAAGACAAGGAACAAGGCCCTGTTCCAGAAGAGAAAGACGGGGCGAAGTATGTGAAGGCCCGCGTTTCCGGTAGTGTTCATAACTTTCTTAGGTCGAACACTTCCGAAGAGGTAAGATGGAGTTCACCAAGCATTGGTGTAGGCCTCCGTTTCTTTGCTTTTTTTCTTGGCGATGGGCTACACTTTAAAGTTTGACTTTTCTTTTGGTCAGGAAAGTTTCTGGTGTGGTAGATTGCATAGCAGGCATCACTGCGACCAAGAGGCCTATGGAACTTGTGGTAGCTAAACCCCTGTTCAAGGCTTCCTGGTCAAAGAGTCAACTTTTTGTTTCAGTGTAGTGCTGTGAGTGACTTCTATAGTTTCTTCCAGTACCGGTAACAAAAAACATCTTTTCCTTGGAGTCCGTTGGAGGATCCGTGTGCTTGACCTGCCTCCGTCGAGAGTTTGAAACTGTGCTTATTTGTTTTTTACCGTTCAACAGCTGATACTTGCATGACCTGCAGTCGTCGCTAGTTGGACCGGTATTGCGCCACTTCTGGCTGCCGAGTTGGACCAGGAGCCGACTCAGAGGTATTTATTGTGGTAGTTTTTGTACTTTGCTTTCCTTTTCACAAGATGACGGGCGTATTGCGGCGCCATCTATTGGTGTCGTTACTAGTTAGCGACGAAAGGGCTGAAGGAGTAGAAGTTATTGCAGCTTTAGAGAAGGACTTTGGATAGAAATGCGGCAACTGCCTCACAAGCTTCGGAGCTGGTTGCTTCATCGTGACCTTTCACGGCATGGAGGTCTATGAGAAGCTGCTATCCAGTGGATTCAACTTCAAGGGGAAGAATGTCGCCATGAAGGCCTTGGATTCTAGGGAGAAACGTCTGCTAGTGAAGAACATCCCCTTCGAGATGGACGTTGGTTGGTTGGTTGGTTGGGGTTTTTTGGCGCAATAGCAACTAAGGCTATATTGCGCCAAACAAACGATAAAAAGGGTAAAAGGCATGAAACCCACAACCAAATTTAAAAGAGACACAAATAACACATAATAAAAACAAGATGTAGAAAAAGAGTAAAAGAGAGCAACAAGTGTAAAATCAACAAGAATAAAATCAACAATAACAATGGGTGTATAGGACCCATGTAAAAAACAACAGGTAAAACACAGGTAAAAAACCAGTAAAAAAGAGAAAATTCATAAACGAGTAAAATAACCGGTAAAGCGTAAAAAGTCGAAAACAGTGTTAAAATAGCAATGATCTGATAAAAGATGTCCGAGTGTAAGGGGCTCGGACGTAAAATCGTGAAAGTTAAAAAACAGACGCCTGTCAAGGTTAAAACAATCACAGTCAATTAAAATATGCTTTACAGTTAAAACGGTGTCACAAAACTCGCACTTAGGTACTGCGTCCGACTTAAGAAGAATTTATAAGAAGAACTTGTAATTTTATTGACATTTATAAGCAAAGCTTCTAATTTCAACAGCAATATAAGAAATTGTAAATTCGGCAGCATTTCTAAGAAGCGGTTGCAATTTTTGTGGTATTCCCAAGAGCCGACAATTTCAAAACATTCTTAATAAGAGCCTATAATTCACCCCGAGCCGCAGCTCGGGGTCCAGATGAAGATTACACTTGCGGCAAAAGTGCACACAAGCGGTCTTCTGTGGGGAGAACCGGAACCCATTGGCCGTCGCCCAAACCGAGAGATTGTTCAGGGCAGTTTGCAGTTGTCGTTCAATGACCCTCATGCTGGACGATGAGCAAAAGATGCTGAAGTCATCAGCATAGAGGGCATTGCCTACAGTCGGAGGAAGTTGCCGTGTAATGGAATTGATCTTGACAGCGAAAAGCGTAACACTCAGGACGCAGCCTTGAGGCACCCCCTGTTCTTGGGGGAAAGGCCGCGATAGAGTGTTGCCGACACGGACTCGAAAAACACGAGAAGATAAAAAGTTCGCGATGAAGATCGGCATGTGACCTCGCAAGCCGAAGCTGTGAAGGTCACGAAGAATGCCGAATCTCCATGCCGTGTCGTATGCTTTTTCGATGTCGAAGAAAACTGACACCAGGTGCTCTCGTCGTAAAAAAGAATTCCTGATCGCCGATTCGAGGCGGATCAGGTGGTCTAAAGTAGACCGATGCCTGCGAAAGCCACACTGGGTGTTGGAAAGAAGGCCGTGATGTTCCAAATACCAGGCCAGCCTGGTATTTACCATCCTTTCCAACACCTTGCAGACGCAGCTCGTCAACGCAATTGGACGATAATTGGAAGGAATCTTGGGATCTTTGCCTGGCTTAGGGAAGGCCAAGACGATGGCCTCCCACCAGGAGTCCGGAAACTGCTCCTCGATGAAAATACGGTTGAAGAGTCGGAGCAGTCGATCCTTACTCGATGGTGAGAGATGTTGGAGCATGGCATAATGGACATTGTCTGGCCCCACAGCAGATGCACGAGAAGTGTGCAGAGCACGGCGAAGCTCCTCCGCTGTGAATGGCCTGTTGTAAGACTTCAGGCCATTCGAATGGAAGGACAGCGGAGAGCGTTCGGCCCTGCTCTTCTGGGCCAGAAACTCGGGGGAGTAGGAGGACAGAGAAGAGATGGTGGAGAATGACTCCCCCAGAATGTCGGCAATTGCTCGAGGCTCAGCAATTGCCTGTCCATTGTGCTCCAGGATCGATAATGAGTGGGACGTGTATTTCCCACCCATCTTCCGGACCTTATCCCACACAACCTTAGAACTGGTCGTGCGGGTGATAGAAGAAGTATATTTCATCCAAGATTCCTTCTGGCTCTGGCGCCGGACGAAACGGGCTTTCGCCCTGGCGCGTTTGAATGCTTCGAGGTTGGGGGACGTCGGATATCTCCGAAACACCCCCCAAGCCTTGTTCTGAGCCTTACGAGCTGCGGTGCAGTCGGGATTCCACCACGGTTTTGGGAACCGTGGAAACCGAGTCGAGGTCTGAGGAATAGTAGAGGCAGCTGCATGGACGATGCAGTCCGTCAACTCCGCCACTGCAACATTGATGGGCTCCTGGCTGACAAGAGTGCTCATCGAGCTCAGACAAGAGCTCGAAGCCACTCCAATCAGCCCGATCAAGCCTCCACCGGAAGACACGCGAAGGGCTGCAAGGCCCCCCACGAGGAGGTGATCGCTTCCGTAGGGATTGTCCTCGACCTCCCATGTAAAGAGTGGAAGGATCGAGGAGGAGCAGATGGTGAGGTCAATGGCAGTGAATGTGCGGGTTGGGGTGTGAAAGTAGGTACTGACACCGGTGTTCAACAGGGAGAGCGATGGATCCAGGAGACACTGCTCCAAGACCCGGCCCCTCCCGTTGGTGTCAGCACTGCCCCAGAGCAGACTGTGGCCGTTGAAGTCCCCCATGATGAGGAAGGGGGACGGCAGCTGCGAGACGAGGTCATCAAGGTCGTCCCGGAAAACGATGCTTCCGGGAGGGAGATAGACAGAACAGACAGTCAACGAAAATCCCACAAAGAGGCGGATGGCAACCGCCTCTAAGTCGGTGGTGAGGGGAATGACCTGGAATGGGGAGTGGTTGCTCACGAGGATGGCAACACCTTCGTGAGCTGGACCATCTCCATCCCGGTCCCGGCGAACGAGGGAAAAGTGCCGGATAGTGGGATTGTTGGCTGTCTGCAAAAATGTCTCCTGCAGGCACACGCAGAGGGGTTCGTGTGCCCTCAGAAGGACCTTGATGTCGTCAATATTCCTCTGGAATCCGCGACAATTCCATTGAAGGAGTGTGGCCATCTCAGGTCTTGGAAGAATTGGCGGACGTCTTTCGATTTATTTTAACCGTCGCCAGTGACGGTTTAGGAAAATTAGGGCGGTCGGTGTCCATGTCCTCAGAGTCGTCCGAGCAACATGGATCAGAGACCGCCGAACGAGGAGGTAAAATTGCTGTCTGTGGGCGGGGTGGAGGGGGCCTTCCGGAGGTGGATGTGGATGTGGAAGGCACAGGAATAGAAACCGGTGTCGATGTTGACACCAACGTCGGCTTCGCCTGCATCAAGAGGTACTTGGCAGCAGGCGAGAAAGATTCAGCTGGTGGAACGCTGATGTCGGTCTGCACCGCCACGGAAGCCATCTTCACGATGGGCTTTCTGGCAACCGCACCGGCATAGACCTTGCCAGGTGGGGCAGGCGGTGCAGCAAGCTTTCTCGCCTCTGGATAGCTGATGTTATGAAGGGTCTTGAGGCGCTGTACCTCTTTCTCCTCCAGCCACTTCGGACAGTCGCGGGAGTACGCCGGATGTTCACCACGGCAGTTTACACAGCATGCCTTTTCTGCTGTGCAGTCAGGTTCGAGACGATCCTGACTGCCACAACGAGCACAGGTGGGCTTGCCCCAGCATGCGGTGCGGGCATGGCCAAACCTCTGGCATTGAAAGCAACGCAGAGGATTGGGGATAAATGGCCGCACCTCGCAGTGTAAGTATCCTGCCTTGATGGAAGTAGGCAGGCGTGGTGTGTTGAAAGTTAGAATAAGTACCCGGCTGGGTTCTAACTTTCCATACGGCATGACGAAACCCGGTGGACTGCGATCACTCCCTGGGCCGAAGGCTCCGAGAGGATTTCCTCCTCAGAAACCTTGAGAAGGCCCCACTCGGAAATCACACCCCGGGAGGAATTGAGCGTCTTGTGCGGAGCGACTTTGACAGCCACTCCACCAATCGCTGTAACCTTTAATAGAAGCTCCGAATGCTTGGAGCATGCAGTCTCCACCTGCAAGTCACCAGATCTTAGGCGCTTGACAGATTTCGGCTCTCCCGCATGACCTAGAATACACTTATTTATAAAAAAAAGGGGACATGTCTCCAAGAACCTGATCACCTGTAGAGTGGATAATCAGGAACTTCGGAGACGGAAACACACACGAAGACGAAGGCAAAGACAGGGAAGTTGGGGGTTCATGGCGAGCCCTCTTGGCGGCATTGATCGAATTTTTATGAGTTGGAGAACTCATGTTTGTTTTTAAAAATTTCAGCGCCCGTTGTCCCCACCCACCATGGAGTCCAACAAGGGGACGCCCAGTTGGGCGCCAGGGCTGCCCGGGCACCATACCCACACAGCCAGTGAGCCAAGCCCTCACTACAAAACAAAAAGGAAAAGGAAAAGAGAAATAGTGGGAAACTCGTCGGAGTTCCCACAAAAGAAAAGAAGCAACAAAGCAATAAAATGTGAGGCAAGAGCTGGCCTCACAAAAGAAAGAAAACTACAAAATTAGTAAATGTGTGGGGAAACTCTCAAACCGTTGTCCGGACGGTGGACAAGGTTACTCACTGATCAGCATAGTTGACCCTAGCAGGACCAGCCCACCAGCCGATTGATCCTGAGGGGGCCGCCCCAGGACCTCCCGTTTACCTGAAGCAGAGGCCAAAGCAGTGTATAGCAGTGGCCCCGGAAGTCGCTGCCCAGCCCCGTGACAGACAGGCTCCCCAATGGCAAAACGGCCAAATAGGACCCCACCAGTCATGAGCTGGGTAGAGAAGACGGGGACCCCTGAGCAACTGCCAGGATCCTCCTTTCCAGGGACACTGGTCTCCGCGCACGGCAAACACGCCGGCGAGCGTTTAGGACCCTGTGAAGGTAACCGAGCCAGCGGAACCTTCACAGGGTGGTCCCCTCACCACGGACAGGCTCTCGCATCGAGGGGTTCGAGATGGACAACTCCGTTGTCAGTTCCTGCCTTTCCCGTTATGGAAAAGTGGTGAGTATCGAGCGGGAGCTCTATCTTTTCTCCGACCGGTGGGAGACCGGAAACCTATGTGTCAGGATGGAAATAAGGCAGCCTGTCCCTAATTTTATTCAGGCTGGCAACTTCCGCCTGATGGTCAACTACTCAGGGATGGCTAGAGCTTGCCGCAGATATGTGGTTCGACCGAACATCTGGTAGCTGAGTGCACGCAGGTTGTGTGTGGCAATTGCAAGTCCAAAGGCCACAGCACCGGCAAGTGCTCGTCACCGTGCAGCATCTGTGGGGACCAACATCTCCGTTCTGCATGCCTATCTGCTCCTATGCCAATGCTGCTGGTGCGGAGACAACCACTGAGGCTGCTGAGACAACAACGAAGGAGCCCCAGAAGTCAACGAAGGAAGCAGATGGAGAGTCGGCCAACGAGGCGCCGGTGGAAAAGGCCAAGGAGGCTGCAGAGGATGCTCCCGCCAAGCCAGAGCTGTCATCTGGCAATGGTGGAGAGACCGCCATGGCTCCCAAGGCGAAGAAAGGTAAGAAGGGGGGAAGAAGATAGCTTCCACTGCCTCAAAGAAGAGCGTAACTGTCACTGATTCAGCTGCCTCTACCCTTCAGGAAGTTGGGACTACCGACGAACCCACCTCCTCCATCGTTTCCGAACCCACTCTCAGGTGACTGCCCCTTATGGCGAGTCATCTGTTGGGTCGGGCCTGGAGTCGCATGGGGGCCTTTTTGCCCATTGCCAGGAGCATTGACGACAGGGAGTTGAGGATCGATGAGGACACCTACTCGATGGGCGTCCCCATTTCGGAATGGTTGAAATCCAGCGAGGAAGCGGAAGCCATGGAGACGCAGACTCCACACGTCCCACGCAGAATGTCCGAGGCGGCGTCCCTCTTCATCAGAAGACCACGAGACGATGCCAGCCCTGCATCCATCAAGGCCAGTAAGAGTCGGAAGAAACAGAAGTAGGGTAAGTAGATCTTGAGTCTTCCTTTTTGGTGGTTTTCTCTCCGTCGTCGCTTTCCAAGGTTTTTCCCTACGTTCTCCTTTTCCCTTTGTTTGGGTCGACAATGGTGCTTTCCAAGTTGGTCCTCGCAACTCTGAATGTTCAGGGATTCCTCCTTTCAGAGAAGCAGGGCATTATCTTCTCTTTGATGCGTCACTTCCAGATTGATGTTCTTTTCCTTCAGGACACCCACTTCGTTCCTGTTGGAGCTTTAGGATGCACCGTGCCCAGGGCATGGGAGTGATTTTCAGTTCCAACTTTCAGGGTTCTATCACAAGCAGTCAAAGACCAAGATGGCAATCATTTCTGTTGATATTTCTCTCCACAGACATCCACTACGCTTCGTGAATGTATACGCCCTTAACGGCACACATGATCACAAGTATTTTTTCAAGTCGCTCGAACACTCCCTCACCTGGGCCTTGAGGGAAGTCGGAAGTTACTGCAGGGCCACTGGCGCTCTGCTAAACCAGGAGAAAACAATCGCCTCGTGGCTTGGGCGGAGTAGGGGCCGCCTCGAAACCCCACACGACCTGCGATGGACGTGACCGGGTAAAGGTTCTCGGTGTTTACTTTGGTCGTAGTCTGTGGATGAACTGGAAGGCTAGCACCCTGAAAGTTGTCCATAGCTTCCATATGGGCCAGGTGCGACCTGTCATAACGAGCCCTCAACCTCGTCGCCAGACAGGTCCTCACGCCATGCCTCACGTATGCTGCACAAGTTCTGCCATTCCCGCGGCACGTGGTCTGTAAGTGGACCAGACTCCTGTTCACCTTCTTTTGAGGACGTTTGGTTGGTTGGTTGGTTGATTGGGGTTTATTGGCGCATTAGCAAACTAAGGCTATAATGCGCCAAACTAATGTCCAAAAGGAAGAGATAAAAGTAATGTTTAACCCTCAATAAAGTTTAAAAATAAACCAAAAAGTCAACAAGAACAATGTAAAACAATAAAAAAAAATTTTAAGAACAAGAACAAATGTATAAATAAGTTCAATATAAAAATAACCCAGGTGTAAGCGACCTGGGTTATATACACAACGCTTAATGGTGTAAAATCAAAGTCTAGTAAAATAACCAGTGTAATGTAAAAATTTAAAGACAGAGTTAAAACAACAATCATCAGATAACAAGTGTCCGAGTGTAAGGGGCTCGGACATAAAATTATGAAAGTTAAAAAACATATGTCTTTCAAAGGTAAAAGCCGGACATTCAATTAAAATATGCTTCACAGTTAAAATGGTGTCACAAAACTCGCACTTAGGTACGTCGTCCGCCGGAAGAAGAAACGAATGAGTAATAAATGAATGACCTAAGCGGAGCCGAGCAAGTACAACTTCCTCCTTGCGATTCCTGCGGTAACAAGACTGCCATGGTTTGATGATAGGCTTGATTTCAAAAAGCTTGTTGGTAAGCTGTTCTGACCAAGATCTCTGCCACTGTGCCCGGAGCTCGGAGGTAAAACGCTGCCTGAAATCCAGATATGGAACCGGCAATGGAGAGTCGGACAGGGGCGTGGCTGACTTGGCAGCAGCATCTGCCAAGTCATTGCCCCTAATCCCGACGTGACCGGGCACCCAACAGAAATGGATGGTGGTGGTGGTGGTGGTGGTGGTTGCCAGACGATGTAGCTGCTGGCGGATCTTAGTAAGAACTGGGTGAGGCCGATGCCTCACCGAGATCAAAGCCTGTAGCGAGCTAAGCGAGTGGGTGTAAAGCACACACCGACGATGATGCTTAGTCGCCACGTGGTCCAAGGCGAGGCTGATAGAGTGCAACTCTGCAGTGAAGATGGAACACTGCAGTGGGATCTGGTCTGCAATGATTACATCACAGCAGACCACGGCTGATCCCACTAAGTGCCGGACTTTGAGCCATCTGTAAAGACAGGCAAGAAGTCCGGGTGCTCAGCACGATGGCTGACAAAGAGTTGCCGGTACACACAGTCAGGGGTAAAGGCCTTCCCCGTCCTGCACAGGGAAAAACCGCAGGAAGGGGAAACAGCGAGCCACGGTGGAAGTGGCTCAGCTGTCGACTTTGCAGCGCTATCGAGACTGGTGTTGATGTCTCTGAGGTAGCCTCGGACACGCAAACCAAAAGGACGAATGGCAGTCGGCCGATTTGTGTAAAGCATTTCCCACTTCGGACTGAAAACGCAGTCCCAAGTGGGATGGCCAGGCAGGGATCGCAATTTAGAAGCATATTGTAGGAACAACTGCTGACGGCGAAGAGATAAAGATGGTTCGTCGGTCTCAACGTAAAGATTCTGGACCGGTGAAGTGCGGAAGGCTCCCGTGCAAACACCGAGCCTTTCTGAGGAGGTAAACAGGAGTTAGTGAAGAGGGATGGAGTGACCCAGGCCATCAGCTCAGGTGGATGGGATATTCCGGACCTTCAACACCACTTTGCCGCGGCAGTGATCTCTTCCGTCGTCAGGATTTTGAATTCCGGTACTTCCATGTCCAACTTCATGTTATACTAGTTGTCTTTCTCTCAGTTGTCTCTCTGTTGCCAGATCTTGTACCCACCCGTTTTTTAGTGACGTTCTCAGGAACATAGTGTATTTCCCATAATGTTGATGATTTTGATTTGTTTCAGACCACCACCAGAAACCTGTACCGCAGCCTCTTGCCCCTTTGAGCCTCGCGTTCAGAGGAGGCAACCGCAGTTGGTGGGCAACGGGTAGGAAAGGGATGTTTGTTGGTGACAAAGCCCACCCCTCCTAAACAAAGACATACCTTACTGGTCTTTTCAAAGGACAAAGAAAAGACAGCAACAGAAGTTAGGGATAGTGTCGTGCCCACAGCGAATTCCTCCTGTGGACACGACTTTGGAAGCCGGAAGGTTCCAGAATGACAGCCGTCATGTTCAAATTCGGCGGAGCGAACTGCAGCAGAGGTCAGGATGACCCCCTGCCCCCCTCCTTGCCGCGGTGAGCACGTACGGCGCTCACGCCTTGACCCACACCAAGTCCCCTTTCATTTTCGAAAGCCCGACCAATGAGGTGGGAACACATCTCGCTGGTGTCAACGATTGGTGGCAAGGTCTAAAACAAAGAGGAGACTTTTCCTTGCTGCAGACGACGACTGTTCTTTCTGCTTCTGCTCCACGTCAGCGAGATGGGCGGACGTGCCTTGTGAGTGCTCTGCAAAGTCCAAAACCTTCAGACAAAGAGAGACGCTGACGGCGGGACTTCGACTCCAACAAAGAACCAGGTAGGGAAATTATTTTCAACATCATGGGCTCTCATCCACTTAAGCAGTGTCCAGCCTCCGTCGCAGCACTCCCATAGTGAACTGCTCATTTTTATCGCTTTTAACCGAGTTTTGGCCAAAAAGACTCTTTGAACTTTCTCGGCCCAAACGAACTTTTGCGTCCGTTTCGGTCGAAGGGACCAAGAGACTTGCACAGCAAGTGTCTAGTAAGAACTTTCCCGTATGAGGGATATTATCGGCCTCTGTAATTATCATGACTGTATGATTTTATGCTTAGTTAAGGGATCGTGAAAATAAAATATTTGTAACCCCTATGTGTTGTTAAGTTACATACCAGCACGGCGGGAAGACTTCTGGCAACATGCATTGGCCGCCTAACGAACCCACTTTGGTTAAATGAGCAAAGGAAGGAAAAACCTGGTTTTGACAGGATAGATAAAAATAAAATACACAACGCAACCATCCACGTATTTTGGGGAATTGAATTATATGCTGATTTTCTCCCCTAGTTTTAGCCACCCCATCTCCCAGAGCTGGTGGGGTGCACAACAGTAGTCTAAAAAAGAACATAAACCCCACCGAGTTGAATCTCGGAGTGATAACAGTCAAACCCATGAGGAAAAATGGAGTCATTATTAAATATGGCACGAGATGACGTGGATGGTCTCAAAAAGGACGTGGACAGCCATGAAGCACTCAAGTACAAGAGGCCAAGTATAAAACTCAATATACGGAGTAGACAAGGTCTGCCAGGAGGAACTAAAGAAGGTAATCCGTACCCAGAACGCTCTTTCAGAAAAACATGAGGATCTAATCCTGCTGTTCTCTCAGAAGGTAAGCAATGACAACTGTCCATTGGATTCTGGAGGCCACCAGTGCCTTCCATAGAAAACTCTTAGACGTAGGTAAGTTGAATGTGAGCTGGTCACGTGCCAGGTTAACGAGTACATAAGGGTGCCCTGCTGTTACAAATGCTATGCCTTCGGGCATATGCAGAAAGAATGCACCATGAAGACGCAATGGTGCTCTCAATGTGCGGGCAAGAACTCATTCAGGGAGTGTAAAAAGCCCAAACCGAAGTGTATCATTTGCAAGAATGCAAACAAGAAACATGGCACCAAGTATGATCTGGGCCATAACACGATGGACAGCAATTGTCCATCGTAGACAGCTGTTGAGTAAGCGTACCAACTATAACAGTAGGAGTCCTGGTGGTAGCGGGGCTAGTCTGAAATTTCTTCAAATATATTTAAACGGGGCATGGGCCGCAATGGCCCTACTCATAGAGATATCATAGGAGATAAAAGAGGAAGGAGTCAATGTTACTCTAGTGCAAGAACCCTACTGTACAGATAACATCATCAGGGGGCTACCTCTGACCAGCAGTCTATTTTGCATCAAGGAAGCCAAGCCTAAAGCTGGTATTGATATTTCGAATCCCGAAGTGAATGCCATCCTGGCATATCACTCCACCACAGTGGTGGTAGTGGAGATTGGCTATGGGAGTCTAAATTTACACACCACCGAGTCGGAATATCGAGAACTCGCTGACTGAGCTGCAAAACGTCCTAGCTCAGGTCAAATACAAGAACTTAGTGGTGGGAGGTGACTTTAATGCAAAGCACCCCCTGTGGGGTTTGAACAGACAAGATGTCAGAGGTGATATGACCCTGGATTTTATCAATTCTGCTGATTTGGTATTATTAAATGATTTAGATACTCCAGCTACTTTTCATGGCCCCAGAGGCCAGACCTGGATTGACTTGACATGGCTATGACTCCAATGATTCCGCTGATCCAGGATTGACGCGTTAGCGACTAGGTCACTAACAGCGACCCAGTTATCTAATGTTCCTTGTGGGTAGCACACCTCCCCCACATTACACCAAAAGTTTTGCAATAGGCAAAACCCCTGACTGGTGCAAACTCGTGCATTGTGTTGCACCGGGTCTGGCTAAGATCAGCCAGCGTGTCTCCAGTATTGGTGATTGTCACTCTCTGAATAACACCATCAGAGATTTAACCGAGTGCATAAGCTCTGGTTGAGAGAAAACCTTCGGTTAAAGGAAAACTCCCAAAAGGCAGAAAGTGTTACCTTGGTGGATATCAGAGCTCAGTATCAAAAGAAAGCAGGCCCGAGCTCTAAGAAAAAGGTATCAAAGGTGCCACAATAGGAAAAGAAGTTCCAGAGAGGAGATTTATAGGAAGGAGCAGGCAGAGTATAAGTCGCCATCCGCCAAGCTCAGTTAGCCTCTTGGCAGAAATTTTGTAGTGAAGTTACTGCACAGAACCCGTTTACTCTGCAGTACAAGGATATAAAACCCCTGGATATTCAGTATGTTCGCAAAGATGGGTCCAAGACCACTTCTTTTGACGAAACTATCCAGGTACTACTAGAGGGAGGTCTCCAGGCTTATGCAGACAACATGTTGCTTGTCATTTCGGTCTCCTCCACAGCGAGACTGGAGACTGCCGGCAATGCAGCACTAACGGTGCTCGAAGGATGGAGTCAACACTACAAGCTTGGGTTTAGCTGTGCGAAGACTACATCAATGACCGTGGCAAAAGAGGGTGTCCTCAACTAGAGGTACCCAATCTTTAAACTGAATGGCAATAATATCAACCACATGAAGACTATTTAAATATTTGGGGATCATTCTGGAAGTTATATGCAAGCTAGGGTGAATGGCTCACATTTCGTGGGGACTTTGAGAAGTCCTCAAAGAAATTTATTTAAGGGGAACGGATAGGATCCTAACCTATGGAGCGAGCACCTAGTGGCACTCGACAGACCACTCCATCATGTGTATAAAGCTGCTCGCAGCCCAATGACCAGCTGTACTGCGAATCACCAGGGCTTATAGGACCACATCTACGGATGCTCCCCTGGTGATAGCAGGTATCTCTGTATTTAACCGTTGGCAAAGAAGCGACCATATTCAGAGTCCTGCAGGCTAGGAAAAAGACAACATTCCTCGGAGTCCAGTATGATCCTGAGGCTCAGACCGCTAGGTGGGATATCACCCAACCAGAAGACTGCGTGTGTCATGGTCTATGGATTTACCATTAGGTCAAGGAAGGGAAATCTAAACAGATCTTCAAGAGCAAGGATGGTGTGGGCCTAGCCTTCTAAAAATACCCTGAAGTCTATCTTAAGTCAAAGAATTATGGACGATTGGCAGAGGCTCTGGGATACGACCGAGAATGGTCTTCAAACGAAGACATTCTTGCAAAGGGTCGGTCTATACTTAATGTCCTCAGACCACTACCTAACACAGGACTGACGGGACATGGGAGCTTCCCAGCATATCTGGAACGTTTTAAGATCACTGCCCACAGTAACTGCAGCTGTGGGGCTCCAGATGCAGACATCGGGCACTACATCCTCCGGTGCCTGATCACAGAAAGGTTCGCTAGCGAACTCAGAAGCGATCAGTGAGGTAGCAGGCGGGGGCAGTCACGGTGTCCATCAGGGGTTCCCGAGTCAGGGTGCACCTGAGGGATATGGGCTGGCCTGAGGACATGGACCTACCTGAGGGACATGGACACTCACTTCTTTGAGACTGGAGCTGCTTTCACTCTTATTTTCCTTCTCCTAGCCAGGCTGTGCTCCGCACCCCCTTTAACGTCACCATACTCCAATTCCCTACTGGTCTCCTCTGAGACAAACCTTTATCTTCTACTTCCAGAATTTTCATGCCACTTGTGTAGTGTCGGAAGACAGAATACGAGTTACCCCAATTATGGAGAGCATATCTCTGGGGTGTGCACAACATAACCTTGCAATTGAATAGTGTCAATTAGAATGAGTAATACTATAATCAATATAATTAAAACCAATCAGAACCAAATCGAAAAAACTGGAGGCGTATAGTCCCATTGCATGAAAGCCCCTTCGATAGCCATAAACCATACTGTAGCAAAAAAGGCCCTACCAAACTCATATAAAAGAACATGAAAGGGATATAAGTTTACAAAAGCAAAGTACTTCACTGGCAAGAGTAGTCACTAATACAGGAATGACTCCACAATTTGTGCCCATCTGACCAAGTTTCAATTGGATCTTGTGAAACTGGTGATAATATACCAAAAGAGAGAAGCATGCTGCAACGAAGAAATTTACCATCCACCCTACCCATGAAAACTGCTCCTTGATCAGCACAGTGCTGCCAAAACATCCACAAAACCACAATGGCATCATCTGCTGCAAACCATACAGCACAGCTGCAGAACAATGATAGATGGATATAATCTCCAAAGTAGAATCTTTTCCACAACTCTAACGAACACTTTACAAGTCGAAACATATTAAGTAACAGTGGTCAAAATATTGTGATCCGTGTAATGGGAAAGGATTTACTTTGAAGTGACTAACATCTCAACCATCCTATATTCACTGATAATGATTAACTTTTTTAATTCGGCTGTGTTAAATATCTTATGGTAGCATAACTATCTTCTAAATATTACCATATTATTTTTAAATGTGTACATATCTATTAACATTTTAAATTCAAACACATATTAAATAACTTTTTAAGCTGAAGTATGTATAACAATATTCTATATATCACCACACTATTCTTATAGTATAAAATGCAGTTTTGTAACATATTTCATTTCTCAATTAAACTTTAGACATATAAACCAGTATATAAAACTGAGAATTATTTAATAACATTAGTATATTGTTTAACCTTTCAGATATAAGTACATACCTTTCTTAATACAGCTTATTACATAAATATATTCTAAAATTTTACATATTATGACAAAAATGCAGATTTGAAATGCACTATTTTCTCTTCAACCAATCTTTATTCTTGTTATACAGTATTATAATATGAACAACCTTTTTTCAACAGTTAATGAAACAAGATTAGTGTATTTCAAATGTGAATACATATGCTTTCAAATCACCAATTCATTACTTACAATTTGTTATAAATACTGCTATTTTTATATGACCTAATACAGATTCAAAACATAAAGTCACTCACACTAAAGCATTATTAATGAAATAATCAATCAATAGTAAATACAGAGATTACCTATTGACACAGAATTCAAAAAATACTTTTCAGGAAACTATGTTTTGAAGATGACTGGGACTCGAATCAACATCTCCAAGTTACATGTCAGGTGTTCTAACCACTGAACTATCACTAGCTCCATCCACTAATTGTGACTTTCAAATCTTCCTTTTTACTTTAAACTTTCTAATATTGCTTAACATAGATGCAAATAAAGAAGTCACTCCAGCTAAAGCATTATTAATGAAATAATTAATCAATGTGAGACAATATTACAATACTAGAGCCTGAATTTTTCTTTTGTGATTATTTAAAAAGATTTGCACACAATTATTACCATCTTTAATACAAACACATTCTTGTTCAGTAGAACAACACATCCTCTATTTCATTGTAACTAAGGTAAAAATAAATGATGAAATTTAGTTCATATCTGAGCAGTGATGGAAGCTTCGAGAGAATTAAAATTACAGAGGATGATGCATTCAGTGCATTGAAAGATCTCCAATGAACATAAGGTGTGAAAAATATCAATTATCAACTTTAACCCTTTCATGACTAAGGGAAACATTTTTCCCATTTTAAAATTGGTGATTGTCGTATTTAATTATAACCTTATCTGCATTTTTTATACAGAATGTCAAAATAGAACGTATGCCGAAGGCAATTACATAAACGGGAACGTTTAGAAAACAAAAACAGAACTGTCAGGACGCATAATATATGTACTATGTGCAATGTCCATCTTTGCCTCACTACCAAAAGAAATTGCTTCGCAGAATATCATAATTAGCACATCATTTTGTATAGTAATTTTATTTCATAATATTGTATAGTAATTTTATTTCATAATTTTGTATTAATTTAGTTAATATTTTGTTATAATAAACCAAAAAATAAAAGACATTGCATAATAAGCCTAACTATAATTTGTGTTACCTTTATAATCCATTGGGAAAAATATTTCCCATAAAATTCCAAAAAAACTACACGTTATGTATTTTTCTTATGATTTTTATTTATTTTACGTCTAAACAAACTACAATAAACAGTTATATACTAATATTTACTCTTAGAAAACTTATGGTCCTGAAAGGGTTAATATACTACAAAAATAGCACACATTCTTGCAGTTTTTAAATACAAAAATATATTCTTTGTTCAGAACCAGCTGTTAACATTCAAACACTGAACAGTTTTATTACACAAAAATTTCTACCACCACCAGATAGACTGGTGCTTAAAAGTTAAGCAACGAAAACACAAATTACAAATAAGTCCTTCATTGGATTTCAATGAAATTTACAAGTGAAATAAATGATCATATATTCCACTAATACGTGAAAAACAAATGAATTCCCATAAATATTCAGTGAGATATTCAAATTAGAAATTGCCTCAAAATAGCATGTAAACGTTCAATGATAATACCTTTAATACGATGTGTTCACCTCAGACAATGAAACAGTTTGTACAATGACTCATCATGCTGCAAATCAGGGTGTCAATGAATGTTTAATGAAGTAATTGCCATTCATGCATGAATGCAGATCAGAGCTCCAGGGAAGTTGATTGCGACTGCCAATGCATCATCCTAGTGCATCCCAAAAATGTTCTATTGGATTTAGGTCAGGTGATTGAGAAAGTCAGTACATGCAGCTTATAGTTTTCCTCTCAAGGTACTGATCCACAAAAAGAGCTCTTAAGGATGAAAATTATCATCCATTAACGAGATTGTGTTCCTTTGACAGATGTCAGGGGACACACAACTGGTCATCTTGCATAAAGATGACATACATGAAGCCTTCTGGACAGTTTGTTAGAATACAGCCCATCCCATGGATGCAGCAAGGTCAAAAGAGAGCTGGCTTGGATCTAATGGAATTAGGATCCATTGCTGCAAGAAATGGACAAACACAAGACGTCAAGGACCTCACTGCAATACCTTATAGCACAACACCAGATCCCAAACTCGCTTTCCTGATTGTAAATGGGATACCTGTTTCCATCCTATCTCCAAACCAATAATCAGGAATCAGTTTTCAGACTAAATTGGGATTCACTGGTGAACAAAACATTGCTCCATTTCAAATGGTATGTTGTTGAACGAATTCAATCAGATTCTGCATGGCAATTCAATCGAGTTGTGTGTTCCTTTGACATCCATCAAAGGGACACACACAACCTGATTGGCAAGGTACTTGACATTCTGACTTGATTTAACAATAATAAACTGGTCATTCTTGCATAAAGATCTTGCATTTAGGAGCAGGAACAGGAGTCCCTAGTTAATGTGGCCCTCGGACATTCAGGAACAGGTCTTCCAGCAATGGTTTGGCTTGTTTGTAATAGATTCCAAAGGCAGCTTACAATGCTTCAATTCACATTTAGCCATCTGGCTACCTCAAACTGGCATTTTCCAGCCTCAAGCTTCCCACCACCTCATTTCTTCACTCAAAAGATTTATTTCAGTCATTACCTAATAGTTGGCTACCTTGGATGTCATATGTCAAGACTTAACATGAATTGATTAGCACATAGAAATGAGGTGTTTGTTATACTGAACTGCTTCACATGCACGACTGCTTTTAATGCAAATTTGGTGTGCAGATTTCAACTCAGCATCGTTTTTACACATTACGTGTCAATTATTGTGCAAAATATGCTGATCTTTGCATTTGTTGCTCAACGTTTGAGCACTGGTGTATTTAATACAGTTCTGATACATGCCAGTTTCTTTCTATCATCTATCTATATCATACAATATTCCACTAACATGATTAGTGTAAGATCTTTCATTAAAAAGACTGGTATATATTGATATATTAATCCATTAAAAGCCATTGTCCTTTTTTGGGGGACTGAACTCAAAATGACAATTTCAAAAAAAAAAAAATTTTAAATATTTTTTACACAAATGCTTTATCTCCCTTCTGCAAATAGCATGTGTTAAAATTACATTCTGTTGACATTTGTGTCTGGTATATATATGACATTGAAGTAGTGATATTTTCAAATTTTAACATCATACTACTTTACAGTGCTCAGTTACTATCTGCAGTGGAGAGTAGCTGTCACAGAATAATGCTCATTAGAAATGTTTACTTCTGTGAATGCATAATTGAACACTTATACCACAAAATGTATTATACATTATGAAACGTCCCATTTTTGAAACACTGGCAATTTGTATGAAAATACTTTATTATTCCTATTCAATTTTATTTTCACTCATAACAGAAATATTTTACTTCATGTGTTAGCAATTTAGCTCTATAACTTTCACATTTAAAACAAATTCATCTTAAAGGTTTTCTAAATGATAAAAAGGTCCCCCCCCCCCACCAATAAAACAATTTCACCCCATAGATATGACATCTCACCATTCTGCCACACTGGATGAAGATACAAAATTTCTTACAGAGATTAGTAATGATGAAAATACAAATGGAGATGGTTATCATCCCTACAAGACCAGGTAAATTGACTGACGAGGTAAACTCAATGAAGATGAACTCTTAGAATACAGTAGACTTCAAGATGTATCAGACGAACTAGTTGTCTTCAAAGCAACAATAAAGTGATGATTGTCTTGTCCCAAATGAAGTGTTCACCAAGTTAAAAAAAATAAATAAATACCCCCTCAAGCAGCTGCTTGCTACAGAGGTCTGACACGAGCCTGTCAGTTTATATGCCATAGTAGAAGGTCTGAGAGGCTGGCAGGATCTCAGCAGAAAAACGACACAAACAGCCATGCCTTATCCGGGGCTCGAACCCAGGTCCCTTAGATCAGTAGCCAAGCGCGCTAACCACTCGGCCACGGGACGGTATTCCTACGGTCGCACGAGGCGACTTCGTCAGAACATCACACCGCCCGAAGGCGGCTTGGCACGTAGCAACGTTACAGCTGTCAAATGTGCTTTCTCAAGATATCTATGACAAACTAGATGCATTGCACAGTACACGTATGGTAGATATTTGATTTACTCAGCTTTATAATTACACAAAGCATAACATGAGTTATGCAAAAAAATAAAATCGTAATTTTACATTTGACAAGAATGAATTTAAATAATTTTGGGAACACTTTGGTTGAATGGTTATCATAAATTTCCTCGGAATATGTATCGGGAACGGTTGCCGGATGCAGGAGCAGCTTTTATGTACAAGACTATGTCCAGATAAAAATTCAAAGAAATCAAAGGCTTTCTTCATTTCAATGACAATGCCTCATTTGACAAAATATATAAACTGAGACCTTTAGATCATTTGAAATATAATTTTCTATTTTGGTATTTTTGACTCTCGCCTCTTAATTGATGAAATAAGGTTTATGGAATGCATTCTGCTAAAATTTACATGAGGTAAGTTAATCAAATTTGGCTACCACACAAGTTTTATGTTACTACCACCAGGTTTTGGTGTCTGAGGTTCGAATGGCTATTTATATAATTTTTCACCTTAACTAGGTAAAAATCATGAGGGTAATGAATACCTATTAGTAATAAAACCAGGAAACACAAAGCCAGCGAGGTAATTCATGAGAACCACACAAATATCCTGCAAAGTTATGGTGAAAACTACCTACAGGACTTTATAACTAGATTTGATATTCAATGAAATTCTGCTTTCAAAATGGCATGATAGCACTGCTGTGTCACTTGCAACCACAAAGGAAGGAATTAAAAAGCATCCTAAGCTCATAAACGTGATGCATCAGCACTTGCTCAGCATCCATTTTGGTACACCCAAATCATCTCATTATTTCTCCAAGTTCAAATTTAGTCTTGTTTTATTACAAAATGCTTGTGGTGTTTGGATGCACTCAACAGACCTTCTAAAGGTCTGTTGAGTGCATCCAACTATCTTCACCAGTAAGTTTTATAAATATACTGAAGTAGTGTACATACATTTTTGTTGGAATAAAGTTTCGGATTTGCTCAGACATTTTCATATCATGATGGGTGCAAATTAAACAATACCAAATACATAAATAAAAAATGCACAATTTTATTATACAGCAAACAAGATTTCAGTCACTTGAAGTTCAAAATACATTCACATCTTTAAATTCACGTATGCATTTTACATTCCCTCTTGAAAATCATCGAATTCATTTGATTCGAGCTGTTGTTCATAATTATTTACAGATAAGGTTCACTTACTGGGCTAAAAGCATTATAGGTTGGGTTGTTTTACCTCTGAGTGGCACTTTTTTTTACACATAATGGGCTAAATGGCCAGGTCACAAAAACCCCAAAGGTTCAGAGAAGGTTATAAATAAAATAAATATATATAAATACCCCCTCAAGCAGCTGCTTGCCACAGAGGTCTGATAGGAGCCTGTCAGTTTATATGCCATAGTAGGAGATCTGAGAGGATGGCAGGACCTCAGCAGAAAAACGACACACACATCCATGCCTAAGTCTGGGGCTCGAACCCAGGTCCCTTAAATCAGTAGCCAAGTGTGCTAACCACTCGGCCACGGGGATACACTAGAACAGCTGATGGGAGACAGATGGTAATTCCAATCAAGGCCATTCAGCGTGTTCTTTAATGTGCACAGGTATAGCTCTCCCACACATAGAACCATGTTTAACATCCATCCAACAGCTACCTTTCCAAGCCCATTGGTGTCCCCTACTGACCATAGACAAGTCAAACTCACTAAAGCAAATCTATACAAAAATGATTTTGTTCAAAGGTCACTAAATAACAGGAAATAAAATTCCAAATTGCTAACTGGAAAATCACTTGTTCAATTCAAAATTCTAAAAAAATGCAACTTTTTCCAGAGGAAAAAAATCATATCTTAAGGTATTTCTCCCTCTTAACTGATTATCAACAGAGTAAGATTTTAAATCAGTTTTTCTTTTTGGAGTTCTTTTTTTTTGAGATTTTGAATGTTTTTCTTTTTTGTTCATGGATCAGACAGAAAGGGACCAATTTTTCTTACATCTTTTGAGAACATTAAATAATCATTAGACAAAGAGATTAAGTTAGACTAAAGAGCAAAAAAATTTTTTCTATTACTCATGACTGCATGCTACGTTGGAGAAAAAATTCTCTACATATACCTTTTTCAGTGAATGTAAAATATAAATCATTGTAGTATAATATAAACAAACTAAAATATTTGCACTGCTACAAAAGCACCAAACAAATATGAAAGTTTTGTTTTAAATTCATATTTCTTGCAAGAAGAATAGTTCTGAATATTTTGCTGTTGGAAGTAAAATATATTAGGAGGATAAATGCTTTATCACTTTTAAATTGAAAACAGTTCAGCAGTATATGATTCATACAATTGTCTTGAAATAAACCATTTTAGAGGGGGGGATAAATATAATGTTGCATAATTTTGTAATTTTATATGCATAATTAGTTTTTGGGCTCTATAACATGTGAAAAAGTTATTAAGTTTAAGTGAAAAATATGCTTTTAAACCCTGTAAGAAGGGTTGGGTTGTTTTACCTCTGAGCGGCACTTTTTTGCACACCAAGGGCTAAATGGCCAGGTCACATGGACCCCGAAGGCTCAGAGAAGGTTGGGGGAGGGGACCCACTGGAACAGCTGTTGGGAGACAGATGGTAGCCTCCCGTCAAGGCCATCCAGCGTGTTCTTTAACGTGCACAGGGTATGGCTCTCCCGCACACGGGGCCACGGCTTAACGTCCCATCCGACGGACGGCGGCCTTTCCAAGCCCATCGGTGTCCCCTACTGACCGTGGGCAGGGCGGGGAATTTTGCGGAAATAAATCTCAACGCTGACCCAGCTGGGACTCGAACCTGGGAACTACAGATTACGAGCCTGGCGCGCTACCGACTGAGCCACCACCGCCCCTGTAAGAAGGGAGTTGTGAAAATATTTGTCAGTGAACATACACAAAAAAGCT
This sequence comes from Ryuthela nishihirai, assembly GCA_038380435.1. NCBI lineage: Eukaryota > Metazoa > Arthropoda > Arachnida > Araneae > Heptathelidae > Ryuthela > Ryuthela nishihirai. The sequence continues at coordinate 1,791,746 of JAWZYU010000017.1, forward strand.
CAAAAAGGGAGTGTAACCTTAAAAAGTTTCAAAACTAATGCCTGTATAGTACTAAAATAACAGAAATGTTCCAAAAGCTGATGTGAATGAAGAACTTAAAAGCATATTTTTGTAGCATTTAGAAGTCTTATTTGTTTAAAATTGTCAACTGGTATGACAATTTTTCTATGAAAATAGCACCTCCACAGTCACTTTCAAGTGATGGCTCATCAAATCTTTGGCTGAAGCTTAAAAATAGGCACACATGGAATGGTGCCATGAAATACTTCAACAATGGCAACTCTCATCGGGTTTCAAACATTATTACAGGAGATCTACCAATCTGACCTGGAAACAAAGCTTGTCTTAGATTTGGGTCTTCCCAAACAACAAGTCACCTGTCAAGGTGAAGACCAAGAAGCATTGGAAAGAAAATGGTTGCAACATTCTTCAGAACCAGTGGGCATGTGAAAGGTTTTCAGGAAAAATCAATGTACAGTGACTGTAAAGTGGTGCACTACCGTTTGCCTTCCGAAAGTGCTCAAAAACGTCAAAAAGGTGGCGAAGAACTAGCTTGAGGCATACTCCATCAAGACAATGCATCAGCCCATACCACCAATCTGACCATAACCTCTGGAGGGCACACAGGTCAATATGCTTACCCATCCAGCCTACAGTCCAGACCTAGCACCATGTAACTTCTTTCTCTATGGCAAAGGATTAACTTAGTGGACACCAATTTTCTAGCACAGATACAACTGTTTGAGCATATGAGGAACAGCTGAAAACAGTGCCAGAAACTGAGTGGCATCAGTGCTTCCAGAGGATCGCACATTGCATAATGTCAGGGGAAGTATTTTGAAAAAATGCAAATGGCTGGAATAATTACAATTAACTTTTGAGCTGTGTCCCAACTTTTCTAGTGACCCTCGCAGTTATATTGTTCCACAATATCAGTTATCCAATCTTAATTATTTAACAAAATTCACATACATTAACATTTCAATCCAAGTATATATCTTGCTCAGTTCTACATCTCATTACAATGATTTTAATTACACCATTCTGTTCTTTCATTTAGTAAAATGCAGTTTTGAAACATGCTATTTTTCATTAAATCAGCATTACAGTAATACAGCAGGTTTTTTTGCAATTTGCACACATTCATTTATATTTTAAATTTCAATTTTTTTATTTAAAAAAATTTTCTAAACATTACACAAATACAACATAAATATAACAAATAACATCATACTATTCTTAAAGTACATAGTAGAGCCAAATTTATTTCCCTTATCTGAACACAAAATAATACATATATTGATTGGAAATTAACTATATCACATTCAGTAACAAAGAAAAACTAATCACATAACAATGTTCTATATATTACCATACTTTTCTGAAGAAAATAAAACAGTTTTGAAATATACTTTCTCTTCGTGGCATCCATCCACTTTACATGTTAATCCATTTTTTATAAATTATTTTTGATTTAACAACACTGACCAACATACCAACACACTATTCTAATAGTACAGAATGTAAGTTTCTGAATGTCATTTCTTGACTGACATTTAGCCATGGCACACAATTTTACAGCAATGCAATATAAATTTTGTCTTCAGAACTATTCAGTAAGTTAGTAGTTATTACCACTCCAAGTCCTGACGAATTGACTGAGAAGGAAGATATCAATGAAGATTATTTACAGGTACTGTAAATAATATCATATTACTGTAAAATAATATCATATTACTCTTAGGAACAGAATGCTGATTTGAAATATATCTTCTGTTGAACTAGCATTTATCTTTGTTATGCAGTATTAGTCTGTACATTTTCTTCAACATTTATGAAACAAATTTGGTGCATATTAACATTTTAAATGTGAATACATGTCATTTGAATTTACCCATTTATATTTAACATTTGTTATAAATGTAATTGCTATTTTTACATTACATAATGTAGCTTTCAAACACAATAACACAATAAATTTACACAATATTACAATAAAGCCTGATTTTCTTTAAATTGTTTAACAAGATTTGTGCATATTTATTACCATCTTAAATACAAGCATATATCTTATTCAGTAAAACTACTACTACATAACAATGCATGATATAACAAATACAATGCAAATATAACAAATTACACCATAAAAATGTAAAATATAACAAATATAATAATAACAAATAGCATTATACTATTCTTAAAGTGCATAGTAGAGTCAAATTTATTTCCCTTATCTGAACACAGATTAATACATATATTGATTGGAAATAACTATCCACATCAGATATTTGTTTTGTCGATATAAACTTGTCAGTGAATTATTTGTAGCATAAATATGACATTTGGTCTACTCAGAGTCAACAATGTAACTTGAATCTAATAAAATTTAGTTAGTAATTTTATTCATTATTAATATAAGGAAAACTTGATGTTCAATAAATGAGAGAGCAATTTTTCAATTTCAGATTTGAACCCTGTTCTCTTGTTTAACTCGCATCTATCCACATTATACAATATTAAAATAATGCAATCTTATTTTTTTTTCAATTTCACAAGCTTGCAATAAATTTAAACATATACTGTATTCTTCAGTTCAAAAATTTATAACCATGTTCTACATTCTACTACTCTTAGGATGCACAATGCATACTTTGAAACATTTCTCATCATTTGACATGTTACACATTAACCTTTTCTGAATTTTGTTTGAATTATTATTGGTCTTATATTATTTTTTAACATTTAAATACAAGCATACATTTTGTTCCACTTATTACACATTGAAGCTTTAAATAGTGCATTATTTTCACTACTGAAAATGTAGTTTTGAAACTTGATGTTCTTAATGCCTTTTTGGTATAAAACATAAGCCAGGAGTAGGAAAATCTTACCAGCCATCAGAGTTTATCGTAGAGGAAATTTTTTTCCTATATTTGTGTGCATTAAAAAGCATTCAATGAAATAAATGATATTTCACCTTAAAAGCTGGTGTTCTTTCCTCTGGAAATAATTTCCATTCACTCATCTACAACAGCTGCATTTCCTTAGCCCTGGCATAACCTATATCATAAAACAAGCCCTGATCTAAAAAAAAAAGGGGGGGGGAGGGGAGCAAAGGCTGGATTTCCATTGACATAAAATGTTTTACCCTACATTTTAGAGGTCTTCAAAACATTTATTGAAAAATGCATCAAATATACACAAGTTTAATAATTTTTTGCCTCCACTGCTTTTTACTAGCCTTCTAAAAAGGAGGAAGAGGAGTTACCACTGTGACACTCTCTCACTAATAATTATTTAAAAACACTTTTGGTGAACCAATCTTAATTTTAAAATCATCCAGGAAAAACCAATGCTTTTTTAAAATTACATGGAGTTTGATGAAACACAATATAATGTAATATATAAACAATTATATTGAAAAACAGTTTGACAAAGATTTGAATAGCTAAGACAAATACACACATTTTAGCTCATTATATAAAAGATAACACCAACTCAACAGGAATAAATTTCATAAAATGTTTGGTTAGTGGGTGATGGGAGACAAACTGATGTTTTGCAGGACACTCCCACTATTACAGGATATTTGTCTGAAACACAGTTGCTATTTTAAAAATTTTGTTCTATTACCCAGCAACAACTGAAGCAGTCTATATTGTTACTATTACAATTGCATGCATTGTGAGAAACCTGACATTTTTAAGAGTTAAATGTCTAAAGCAAACCTCAAATGAACATAAGAATTTCTCCTATTTATTCTGTTTGGTATTGCATGTGAACTCTTTTTATTTTAAGCTCTGCATCCACAAATTTAAAATTTTATATCTTATTGCAATATATAAACATATTGCATCTAATTGTTAATTTTTATATATGCAGTTCCTATTAAAGATTGCAAAAAAAAATACTTTTTTGTAAAAGTAATGGCCATGTTTCTCAGCCGTTTTTCACAATAATAATTTGCTTCCACCAGTGGTTCTTCCACATTCTAGTTCAGACTATTTTTTTCTGAATATCCTTACATTCATGTTAATAAACAAGCATGAGATTTTCATTAAAAAAAAAATCAGGGTCACAAATTTCAATAAACATTAGATTACAAAAGATTGACTGAAACGAACTAAGCTAATAAACTGAATTTCTACAAATGTAGATATTCCTACAGTAAAACTTGTACATATACAAGCCACTTAACCTTAGAGGTACAACTGACAGTTATTAACAAGGAAAATCACAGACTAGATGAACCAATCTTAAAATACATGTTGCAACACACTTTCAACAAAATATTTTTCAGTTTACATTTGTGATAATTATCCATTTATATTATGTATGAGATTCATTTATTGCATGTTAGCTATGGCAGTAGTAGTCTCTAGTCAATACTTCAGGATTACTGTTCTAAACTCAGTATTATTAGAATGTTCAGTTTTGATTCATGTTACATACTCTTTATTTCTGCTTAACTAGCACTATATTGGCCGTGCAGTGTTACTGCAATTGGTTTGTGACAATACAGCTATTGGGGTCTGAGTGAAATCCTGGTTTCTCAGTCAGTTGTTGATCATAACCAGCAGAGAAGTTGTAGTTTTGCATATCTAAGTACTAATATGAAGAGTAGCAAATTGTTTCAACTTATTCCTGTTCTTAAATTTTGGCAGTCTTGTTTTTGAAGGAATTGCAAGGATGGTTTCTTGACTGGTTCAGCACACATCCCAGTTTTACACATATCATCCAGTTATGCTAGCAGTCTTCTAAGCATCAATTCTGAGACCTATACCACTCATAGGTTTCGACTCCTAAACAGGACAACCTGCAAAGCCAAAGAAATATAACTTTAGTGAAAGTTATAAACTGCGAGTAAAAAAAATTCATAACTAAAAATTTTACTTTACATTAAACATTAGGCAAGTGTCAAAAAATCTGAAAACCCACTTCCTGGATTTGAATTTGAACTTTTCAGAAAACAAAACTTTTTAAAATTTAAAAGAAAACCAACTCCATAAATATGCTCTGAAAGCAAAAAATAAAGTAAAACATAATGCTAATGATGAAATCAATTAATCAAAGGCAGATAGGGTACCAGCAATTTTAAATGGTTAAAATAAAACTATTTTAGCATTGTATCCTCCTTTGAAATTAGATATTACATTACTGGCAACGTGTATTATTATTTTACTTACTTTTTTTGGGCATTTTGCATTTCAGTCAGAAATTATACAAATCACACTTCCACTAAAAATTCCTTTTTTCCTGCTACTGAGAAGGAATTATATATAAGAATGCTTGTGGTATGATGGAATGTTTTTATTTCACATATGGCCCATTTTTTAGAAAGTGTCAAAGAAAAATATTTTGTGGCTTAACACTCCTTATGTTATAAAGGTTACATGGTGATATTATCCTCCAATGAGGGGCTCCTTTCATTTGATGTGTAACTCATTAGAATTAGTTCCAATAGTTTCTTCATATTGTTGGGATATTGAAATGGGGAAATATTCTGGTACCCTGCAGGGTCATTGCATGTCAAATGAACTAAAAAAAAGTGACAAGAGTTTTTCAATTTTTTTTTTTACTTAGCTGTCCCGTAGCCGAGTGGTTAGCACACTTAGCTACTGATCTAAGGGACCTGGGTTCGAGCCCCTGGTAAGGCATGGATGTGTGTGTCATTTTTCTGCTGAGGTCCTGCCAGCCTCTCAGACCTACTCTGGCATATAAACTGACAGGCTCCTGTCAGACCTCTGTGGCAAGCAGCTGCTTGAGGTTTTTTTTTTTTTTTATTATTTATGGTAGATGAGAACATCAAACTTGGTATCCTAGTGCAATTTTAGATTGTGAATTCAATAAAATGCTCGTTATCAATAATATTTTTAAAATAGTTTGAAATTTTAAATTTTGAAAGAAACAGAATGGGTTTATATTGAGCTACAGGAAAAGCCATTACTATTTGAAAAAATGAGTTGAAAAAAATTGGTTGTCCTGACTGGGATTCGAGCCTAGGTCTCCCAGAAGTATGCCGGGCATTTTAACCGCTGGACCAATGAGGAGCTGACCAACTCTCCAATTAAGTGACATATAGGCCTTCTTGCTTTGATTCACATGTGGCACCATCTATTATCAGGAGTTGGGCATTCAAGCCGCCACATATTTGATGGTAGTAATATTTATCACTCACAGCATTATATAAACTATTCAGTAAAAATTATCACAGGAAAAGTCCTGTAGACAAGGAACACTTGAAAAAAATGAAGGTCAGGTCAACAACTTTTTTTTCAACTCATTTTTTCACGTGTTTCTTGTCTACAGGACATTTCCTGTGATAATTTATTACCATTATTATTATTAGTTTATGCTCAATATTTTAATGAAAAATTTAATGTTTTCATTAAAAACGAAATTGCCTTGGTTTCATTAATGTGCATGGGTTGGATTGTTTTACCTCTGAGTGGCCTTTTTTGCACACAATGGGCTAAATGGCCAGGTCACAAGAACCCCAAAGGCTCAGAGGTTTTGGGAAGAAACCCACTAGACAGCTGTTGAGAGACAAGATGGTAGCTCCCGTCAAGGCTATCCAGCGTCTTCTTTAATGTGCAGTATGGCTATCCCACACATAGAACCATGGTTTAACATCCCATCTGACAGATGTACTTTCTGTCAGATGGGATACCATGGTTCTGTGGTTTTCGAATGGACTTTTCTAGTGTTTAACTTTTTGCATACATATTTTGAATGGTTGCCACCTAGTTTTTTCTAAATTTTTTTTTTTTATCCCCTACTGGCCATAGGCAGACTGTGGAGTTTTGTGGAGTAATGTGCATGGGTGAACAGGGTCATGCGAACTTAACTAAGGTCATCCCTGGCTGATACTACTAGTTCGTGAGAAAAAAATTACTTTGAAGCAAGAGGGCGTGCTAAGACATTCTTTCCTGCCAACAGGCAGTACAGCATTTCAAAATGCCAACCTCAAACACTCAGTGATGGTGAACATTTCTAGTATAATGTAATAAACTTCAATTTCTTTTCAAATTTCCAGATTATATTTTTACAACATGTAACGTAAACTAGATAAATAACATTCATCTATTAAACTTTTTCCTAAATCATGGGCTAATGCATAAAAAAACTCATATAGGCAGCTACCATCGTGCTGCCTATATGATCAATATATGAATCAATCATAGATGTTATCATTACTTTGTAGAAGACACCCCACCCCGTCTTTCTTCTTTATTTTCGAATGGACTTTTCTTGTGTTTAACTTTTTGCATACATATTTTGAATGGTTGCCACCTAGTTTTTTCTAAAATTTCTTAAGTGTTCACAAAATAAAATTAATTACATATTTTTAGGTGGAAATTTGAGCACTCCACAAGCACAAGTCAATTACTGCATGTTAGCTGATGAACTATTCTGGTAAGAAATCTTTATCCACATGTCAGAAAGGTCTTTCATCACTTGGCATATAGTCTGCTCTACCAGCTAATTTGACAAAAAAAAGGGGCATTAGCCAAGTCACTTTGTATAATGCTGGCCATGTTTTAAAATATACTCTAAAAAGAATCATTAAAAGAATAAAACCTTCAATCTCAATACCTAAGTGAGCTGTACCTTCAGCTCTTTATGTATATTGCCTACTTCCATCTACAAGAATCCTATATCATTACCATCTGATATCTACAGTAGTTCTTCAACAAATGTAGATTATCTTTCTTCTGTGTCTGGAATCAATCATAGATGTTATCATTACTTTGTATATGAACAATGTGTTCAACTTCTCATGAGGCATACATATATGACATCTTTGATAAAACTAATGTCCATTAGTAGAATTGCATCAACTGTTGATTTACAGTATTACAATTTACTTATACCAAAGATAATTTTTATCTTTAAATTTCTTTCAATTCTCTCTCTTCTCACGATAAAGTGAAAACAGATAATTTTCTTTTTAAAGGAGCTTCTTAAGAGCAACCCAATTTTCAACTTTGAAAACCTGGAACTTCAAGCATTAATGAAATTCTGGGTCACTTCAAATATTTTAGCAGAAATTTAACTATTCTTTTAATGACGGTACTTTTTTTTGAAAGGCATTAAAATTTTGGCTCAAATATAGTTTTTTCAGTATCAACTACAATATTTAAAAAAGCAGTTCCCAAAATAGTTTAAAGCAAGAATATGAACAAATTTTGTAACATTGTTTTTCCAAGAGCAGAGCTCATTCAAATATTCTTCAGAACTCTCCTAAGATATCTATACACATTAGTTATTAGATGATGATGTAGCAAAATATTTGCTGTTCATCATCTAATATCATCTAATGTTGTGTGTTAAATTCCATAGGGTTTACGATTTTGCTTAGATGATGTGCTTTCTTGAGAAAACCTTACATTTGGTGTGTTGAAATGCAGTTTTGGGTTTTTGAAAGTTACTTTGTTTCATATGCATTTTTTTAAATTATTATTTTGCTTTCCAGAACTTTATACATTTTGTCAAATGAAACCAGTCTTTTCTTTAAACAGTAGTGATGGGGATTGTGTTTCATTTCTGAGATTTCAAAGGAAATACTAATGATATTGTTATGCATAATTAAGAGGTTTACAAATGTCTCCATTATTGGTAATGCTATTAAATCCCATTGCTTCAAAAGAGTAAATAGGAACCTATTAGGTATTGAATGGTTGAAAATAAAAAGTCCTGGATGACTTGGGATTGAATTACAAAAATTAACAAGTTTTGACTGAAATTGAGGTGAAAGAGAAAAGTGCTTTTTTCTTGATGCCTCATCTCACTTGAAGATTTCTTAACAAAATGTGAAACAATTTTTTTTTTCCTCCAAACACAACTTCAGCATAATAACCTTTAAATTATATAAAACTTCAAGTATATTATTAACATGTGTTCAGTCATCTTTTGGCAAAAATGAATGAAGCAAGTCAGAGTCCAGCAGCATGAATATATTATATGCAATTCTTTACATTTAATCTTAACTGAAGAATAAATATATAATAATATAAACTGCTTTCTATAGGCTTTTCCAGAAATGAGACTGTCCAAGTCAATAATGATAGTGACTATGATACCCAATCTCATTTACAAGAACTAGTGCATGAATATGGAGAGAACAGAGTTGTGTAAAAAAAAATGGTTCAGGGGACTAAACAAACAAAATTACTGAACTGACAGACACTATGCATGGGAAGATTTACATAGAAACAAACATTGCAGCTGATGAGTGATGAAGATTATTTTAATCAAGAGCCGTTAAACGTGTGAAGAACCCGAAACATTTTCTTTTCCTTCAGAAAAATGCTATTGTTTGAAACTGCTTTTTAAAGTTGGGATTTCTGGGTAAAAACAATTCAGAGAGAACCTAAATAAACTACAATATCAGGTCTTACATTACATGTATTTAGAAAAAAAGTATCCTGATCCTTCTTGCATTCTTCTGAATTCTTTCAATATTGGAAAAGTTCTTGTACACTGATGATGTTCATTATTGGAGTTGTCTTTGATGGGATTTAGTTTTAGTGACTGTTTTCATAGCCATCAGTTAAATAAATAAATACCCCCTCAAGCAGCTGCTTGCCACAGAGGTCTAACAGGAGCCTGTCAGTTTATATGCCATAATAGAAGGTCTGTGAGGATGGCAGGACCTAAGCAGAAAAAACAACACACACAACCATGCCTTCTGCTGGGACTCGAACCCAGGTCCCTTAGATCAGTAGCCAAGCACGCTAACCACTCGGCCATGGGACGGCAGCCATCAGTTACCAATACAGATTCAGGGATCGGTCATTTCATCAAAATGCAACACATTATGTTGTGTGAAAAAATGTTTTATAAATGATCATAAACTTCTAGAAAGACAATTTTATTTGATTAATAACACACTGTTGAGACACTTTGGAAATAGTGTAATTTTGTTGAAGACTTTCAAAATCACTGCTGAAGAATATCCAGTAACTGCAAAGTATGGGACTAATATGTAAGCAATATGAGCTGATATATAAAAACGAAACGAAACTTGCAGAAAAAACTACAATCACTGGTGGCTAACATTAGGTGTGCCAAAAATGATTTCAAGGCAAGCAACATGACACAAAGAGAAGTGTACATATAGGGATGTGGTTTGAAAAGTAGAGATTATCTTCAGAATATAATGGAGCTTACTTACACATGGGTCAACTGCCTTCAATGGATTACAAAATGATTACTCCAGGGTACAGCTTCCGTCATGAGATTTGTGTAGCTGTTGGGATTGTTAGGTCTTAACCAATAGCTAGGCCAGGTAAAATTGTTGAGATTGACAAGAGCAAGTTTGTGTTCAACAAATACAATGGTGGAACACACACAGTGGTTTGTTGGATTTTTGGAAGAGTGGAAAAGGATTGTGGCAAGTCCTTTTTTTTATTCCAGACTGCTACTTCAATACTTTACTGCTGTGATCAAGGAGAGAATTCTGCCTGGGTCTACAATTTATTTAGATTGCTGGATATCATAATTGTTAATCAGAGTTGGGTTTGGTCCACCTCACATTCAGTCATTCTTTAGAATTCATTGACTATGACATTGGGTACCACACTACACTGTAGTAGGAATGTGGCAGCATATTGATTAAACCATCATCACAAGTAGTCATATAGAAAGCAATGTTTCCCAGCTATGTGACTGAAATCATGTATAAAAAAACAATTGAGAAAAAGAGATATTTTCCTTGAGTTCACCAACAAAGTTCTTATATCCTCCTGCTCTCCAAGATGAGGAATAGGCCACATTCCCAAGGTAAATATTACTTTTTAATTATGTTCACATTTTAATATACAATCCTTCATTTTTATGTTAAGTTGGGTTGTTTTACCTCTGAGCGACACTTTTTTTTGCATACAATGGGCTAAATGACCAGGCAACAAAGACACTAAGACCTTCTTTAATATCCACTGGATATGGCTCTCCCGCACATGGGGACATGACTTAATGTCCCAACAAACGGACAGCAGCCTTTCCAAGTCCATCAGTGTCCCCTACTAACCATGGCTCGATGCTGATAAATCGAATCTCGGAACTGCAGATATAAGCCTGGCATGCTACTGACTGAGCCACATCATTCCATAATTTGTTATATGCATTATTAAAATGCATTGGTAATTGTATAGTTTTGGTATTGACTGTTATGAGCTGTTTAAAATAGTTGTCTCCAATGAGATAAAAATTTATTTTCAATGTTCTTATATAATTATTTAGTGTTGAAACATGCTTGCCACTGAGGTCTTGACAGGAGCCTGCCAGATTTATATGCCATAGTAGGTGTGAGAAGATGGCAGGACCTTAGCAGAAAAATGACACACACATCCATACCTTACCCAAGGCTCGAACCCAGGTCCCTTAGGTCAGTAGCCAAGAGTGCTAACCACTCAGCCATGGGATGGCTTAGGAAGCATATACATAAAATGATAATAGCATTTCTGAAAAATGGATTTCATTATTTGCTCAAAGATTTCTAAGTACATGGAACCAAATTTCCACTATTGACAAAGGAACCATGCATTTGCTGGTTTACTTATTTTACTAATTTCTAGTACCTGACCATGATGTAGATCCACATTTAGTATTGTCATATTTCAGTGTACCACTGGCGAATTAAACAGTGCATTTTCTGACGATTCTAATGCCAAAAGCAATTTTTTTCAATTTCTTTAATTGTCCCCTATAGATATTTGGTTCCATGTACTTCCAAATCTCAGAACAAAGGCAGTGTAAATTACGCACCATGGCACATTGTCATGTACCCGCCATTTTATTTTCACTCTCTGGCCATGTGTGCGAAACAACCAATATCGCGCTATACATTTCATCGTAGCGAAATCAAGATTTCCATTTTTGAACAATATATAGTCACATAAAAAAATTGAAAACTTTCAGTTTGAACGAACCAGCTAAACCAGGATTATGCTTGATTGAGTTTCAAGATCATGCTGAAATTAGCCGGTTGGCGCCAGAAGCAGCAGTGCGCGCCATTCATTCACATTAGCCAAAAGCAAATACCAACTAAAATCAGTAATTCATAAAAAAAATATACCAATCCACATAAATCTAAACACCTACTGTTCAAATCTTTTATTTCTATGAAATTTAATACTTGCACTTTATAAAGAAATAAATTTCCTACTTACCTCAAAATGTAGCGTAGGATCTATGGCGGCCAAGGAGTGTCTTTGATGGCGGCAAAGCTTGATTATATTTTGTTTGCTTCTTTAGGAAGAAAAGTATTAGCTACTGGCGGTTAGAGGTGCTATATAGGTAGAAGTTGGCCATCTCAAAACTGGACGCCATGTATTGTTGTCGCTCGGACAGTTTAGCGTGCATAGCTGAATGGTATTGCACGGTACTTGTGATGCCCCATCGTTCACTTTTGCTTTACCTTAACCAGTTTTGTTTAATTTACGTTATATTTATCATTTTGGGGATTTTTTATTTCCTTTTCGGCATCACAGCACTCGTTTTCAAGTTTCTAGGAGTTGCGCATGCGCCGCAACTCCGATCTTCCGACTGTACCGTTAAAGCTCGTGCAAAGGACACGCCCCCTCTTGCGTCATAGCTTGCGTCCTTCGTCATAGTATGCAAATGTCTTTCCCGGCATGCGCCGGCTCATTGTCAAAAACCAGTGGCCTGCGAGTCACTTGGGGGTTTATGGGGGAGTTAGTGCAGTAGCACTAAGGAGAGCACAAGGTGCGTATCACCAAGCACAGTGCGTGTAGCACAGGAGTTATGTTATTTCATTGATGTCTTGGTGAGTTGAATTATTTTGGAAATAAATCCATTTTGTTATATTTTAAAACCTTTTGAGTCTGTACAGTTTTTTCTCTTGAGCAACGCGAATTAAGGATTTTTGAATTATAAAGTTTACGTGACAATCATTTTAATTCTTACTCATTAATGCTCGCTGGTATTTGAACCCTAAATCAACTTATTATTAACTTATTCTACTTTTGGCAATTTGTTAATTATTGCCTGGCGCCCGTCTAAGCTATCCGGAGCATAAAACTTCAAGTATTTTGCATTTGTTTGGAGCGTTACAGAGGTAAATAAAAAGAAGTGGCGCCCGAACAGGGACTCGCCAGTATTTAAAGATAGTATATATATTTGTGGATAAATTTTGTATGATTGTCAAAGATAGAAATTTTTTGAGCTCAGTAGTTGTATGTACTAGTTGTAGATTTAACGGCAGCTTAAGCCGAAAATTTTTGTTGAGCAAGTAGCTTAACATTTTTTTTTTTTGTGTATTATTCAAAGGTACTGAAGTTTCAGCGTAGATATTGCTGAATATTTAAGATATTTGTTGTATGTAATGATTAGAAGTATCCGGGCACACACGTACGTAGGCACGATAAGAAAAATCTTTTTTTTTTGATAAGCAAATTTATATTTTTGTAAGCTTAGTTATAGCTTTAGTATTGTTGTATAGCAGTACCTTTGAGCGCTGCTCAAGATTAAAAAAGGTTTTCAAAATTTCCAAAATTCAAAATTTCGGCAGACCGCTAAACATGTCTGCTAACAATATGGCCGATTCCGCCATAATGACTCCCGACATAGAAAGAGTAAAGGGTAGATTGAAAGATGTAATGATGGAAGCAGAAGTGCTAATGAATCTGCTTGATGATAATCGGGAGAAAAGGGGAACGACAACAACCCCTAAATTTGCTGACAATGCTACGTCAGTTCACCAACGAAGAAACTTCGAACGTAAGGTTCCATTTTCTGTTCCGCCAGAAGCAAGCAATAGAACAGAGTATTTTCAACCGCCACAACGACGATTTGCCAACCCATCCATTAACTATAGTGCTTATGTTAATTGGCCTTTACCTGAGATAAGGTTCGACGGTTCGAAACGTCCGTCATCGTGGACATTTGTCAAGTCCATGGAGGAGCACTTCCGTTTACATGAAGTGCCAAGCAACAAAAAAGTTGTTTTAGCAGTATCTTGCCTAATTGGATGTGCTAAGCAATGGTGGAATAACGTAGGATGTCGTCATGGCATAGAACTTTGGGAAGAATTTAAAAACGAAATCATGGACATATATCCGGCTTATAATGATTTTACAGAACTAGCTACAGAGTTGTTTTCACGAAGACAAAGGGAAAGAGATGACATAGAAAAATTTATATGGGGTACAGTAGAGTTATACCAGCTGTACGATGCTGATGCCGCTGAAATTGATATTGTAAATTGCATTTTGTCTCAATTGCTTTTGCCCATCAGAGAATTCCTAGAAGTACGAAATGTAAATTCCATTTCAGAGTTAGTCAAATTGGCTCGGCAATACACTGCAAGAAGAGAATCTGCAGCAAATACACATAACCAAAATGGATGCCATTCCCGCCAAAGCAGCGATATCAGGTTGAGTCGCGTAGAATGACTCCCGCACGACCGGAATTTATACGGTCCCGACAATTTGCGCCGAACGCGCCTAGAACTATAGAATATGAACGAAGTAGAGACTTTTTGCCACGTCAAGCTTCAAACCATAACACTAGACCTAAAGGGGCGGGGGTGGCTTAGTCGGTAGCGCGCCAGGCTCGTAATCTGTAGTTCCCAGGTTCGAGTCCCAGCTGGGTCAGCGTTGAGATTTATCTCCGCAAAATTCCCCGCCCTGCCCACGGTCAGTAGGGGACACCGATGGGCTTGGAAAGGCCGCCGTCCGTCGGATGGGACGTTAAGCCGTGGCCCCGTGTGCGGGAGAACCATACCCTGTGCACGTTAAAGAACACGCTGGATGGCCTTGACGGGAGGCTACCATCTGTCTTCCAACAGCTATTCCAGTGGGTCCCCTCCCCCAACCTTCTCTGAGCCTTCGGGGTCCATGTGACCTGGCCATTTAGCCCATGGTGTGCAAAAAATTGCCGCTCAGAGGTAAAACAATCAACCAACCAACCACTAGACCTAAAACTTTGGTTAAACAAAAGAGAGAAACTATCACTTGTAACTTTTGTGGCCGACTAGGACATATTGAGAAATACTTCATACCAAAGGAATGAAAATTCGGGAAACTTTCATTGGGATCTTTGAAGCGAGAGGCCAAAGTTCCTCAAGAAAAGCCCTCTCATGAGTTATGCCTTGCCACTATGGCTTTTCCTTTTGTTACTGATTGTCACGAAGTAACTAAAGTAACAGATCAAAACGATACAGAAGTCGATCTTCAGTTTGCTAAGGAACAAGTTTTCGATGGTACTAATGACGAATGTCAATTGACAGTGCAGCCGCGGTCCCGTGGACTTTTTGACTTACCTTGTGGTCCAGAACAGATTATTTCAGAAGCACCTATAAAATGTCCCGTTAGTGCAAATAATGAGTGTTTAAATAACGAAGTTTGTGAAGTAGAACAACCCTATGAGAAAGACGTTTTTGAAAAGGTTTTTAAAGTAGAAGTTTTAAATGAAAGTAATAACAATGAAAATAATTTTGTCTGATTTAAGTGAAGAAAAAACGAACAAAGAAGTTGTGCCGACCGCAAGTATTCCTGACAAGTCTGGAGGTCCTCAACTATTAAAGCGTCATTTGGAGGCGGACACCAATAAGCCTAGAAAGTACGAGAAAAGGTTCTTCAAAAATCCGCACGGATCAACGAAAAGTCGACGAAACGACCAGAGCCTGCAGAGCGACAACCGGCAAGCGAAGCAGCGAACATCGGGAAGATGACGTCACGAGAGAGATCTACAGCGACGACTTGACTTGAACGAGATCTTCAGTAACAACTTTACGTGAAGCCACCCAACGACGACGGAAGGATGTTATCGGAAACGGACTAGATGATTTATTGCCACGGAGTGCCAACAATGAAA
Source organism: Ryuthela nishihirai (assembly GCA_038380435.1). Taxonomy (NCBI): domain Eukaryota; kingdom Metazoa; phylum Arthropoda; class Arachnida; order Araneae; family Heptathelidae; genus Ryuthela; species Ryuthela nishihirai. The sequence continues at coordinate 1,807,586 of JAWZYU010000017.1, forward strand.
ATTTAAGTATATTTTTCTTTCACTTGGCACTTGATTGAGTTATAAAATGTTTTTTTTCTGGAATAGATGAAGACGAAGAAGAACCTTATTGTGAATTATATAGTTAGCGATGTTTAATTTCTTGTTGAAACTTTAGAGTTCGATATTTATTTTTGAAAAGTGAAATTATTGTAGTTCGAGTTTATACTTGTGTGAATAGAATTTTTTTTTGCATTCTTGTTCATTGAGGTTCTAGTTATTGTATTTACGTGAGTTAAAATGTATTTTTGTAGATTTTTTTCAGCTGACTGATAGCTGAAAATTTTGTAAGTCGATATTGGAAAGTTTAGAAATTGTAAAATGTTTCTGGATATGAATGAGAAGAGTGAAAGAGAATTAGTGATTTAAGAATTTGTATTGTAAAATAACGTGCATTCCAAAGTGAATTTATGTAAAAAAAAAAAAGGAGATTCATGTAAAAGTTATTGGATGAAATGTTATCATCGTATATTATAAATTATTTACACTCTTTTTTCTTTATTCTTAGATACGATTTATGTATATGTGTTTAAATCTGTTCAGTGTCATCAGTGATATTTATGTGTCAATGATACGTAATTTTTGGGGATGACATTGACAGTATTTATTGGTATATATAGATGATGACCATGATGATGACTGCAGAATTTTGTTTTTTTTTGTGTGTACCTTTTTGGAGCTGTCCCCAAATGGCCTAGTCTGATAACCGAGTTGTTATCAGCATAACTCCTTTGGGAGGGGGACGTTAGCTCTGAAGGGGGAGGTAACTAATGATTTTTTATTTCAGCTAGATCGCGATTTCTGTGAATAGGAGAAGAATTAGAGGATGATTACAATCCCGCTTGTTTGTAAATTTTGAATTTTCTTAGCTTTGCGTATTTGAATGTAATTAGGAGGAGATAACGGTGTTCGAGTACCCGTTTTTTTATGTGATTTAGGTGAAGAATTAGCTTTCACGAATTTTTTATTGTGGTTAGGGGAAAAGCGGAAGTTATTACCCCGCTAACAACAAATGTAATGAATCACTTTTTCTTTTCATCTTTTTAACATTTATTAGACTTAAAAAGATTAGGAGTTCATTAACCTTATTTTCTGTACAGTTCAAGATATGCCAATTTCGAGTTTGTATCATAATGTGATACTAGTTAGACCGATGATGCTAGCATACAGTTAACTGTCACAGCCACTGGTACGTAAGTACACTAGGTTAGCTGTTAAATACATATTTTTGTTAGGAGGAAAAGGGAGGAGGTACCTTTGGTTGTGCTGGAAAATTGTGTCAAAGTAAGAATAGTTCTTCATATCAAAATTTGCGCTAGCATACTTTTACTTATTTATGTTCAGCCATGTGTAAATGACATAAGATGTGTCCTTTATTCAAAATTGTCGTCAAAATTTGTTAGGTCAATCATTTTGACTCCCTTTGGAAGGGGGAGTTGTGATGCCCCATCGTTCACTTTTGCTTTACCTTAACCAGTTTTGTTTAATTTACGTTATATTTATCATTTTGGGGATTTTTTATTTCCTTTTCGGCATCACAGCACTCGTTTTCAAGTTTCTAGGAGTTGCGCATGCGCCGCAACTCCGATCTTTCGACTGTACCGTTAAAGCACGTGCAAAGGACACGCCCCCTCTTGCGTCATAGCTTGCGTCGTTCGTCATAGTATGCAAATGTCTTTCCTGGCATGCGCCGGCTCATTGTCAAAAACCAGTGGCCTGCGAGTCACTTGGGGGAGTACAGGGGAGTTAGTGCAGTAGCACTAAGGAGAGCACAAGGTGCGTAGCACCAAGCACAGTGCGTGTAGCACAGGAGTTATGTTATTTCATTGATGTCTTGGTGAGTTGAATTATTTTGGAAATAAATCTATTTTGTTATATTTTAAAACCTTTTGAGTCTGTACAGTTTTTTCTCTTGAGCAACGCGAATTAAGGATTTTTGAATTATAAAGTTTACGTGACAAGCTATCCGGAGCATAAAACTTCAAGTATTTTGCATTTGTTTGGAGCGTTACATACTTATGGATTCCGGAAAAATGTAGGGTAATATTTGATACAGATTTCAGTGTTCGTGATTGGAAGCACTTTAGAAAACGACTAAAAAAAGGAAAAGGATATTTTAAGGCTTTTTTTTTAAAAAAAAGATATAATTTCACTTTGTTCTCTAGTCCGTCTGTAAACATCGAACTTTTTGTTTATCACATAAATAAAAAAAATTTTTGTTTAGATAGGAATTAATGATATATTATGATTTTCATTTTTCGAATATCCGAAAAGTTATAACTGCGCCCTCTAACGGTGGTAAAGGATTAAAATTCCAAAATATCAAACGAATATTCCAAACGATGTATTTATGTTAGAAGTTTGAAATTTTCGTGTTGAAATGTGATTAAGAAGTTACCATTGGCAACAATTACTTGACCCTTTAGACCCATGGGGGAGGTGAAGAAACCTTTTTTTTTTGTTTTAACAGAAAAGCATGTTTTTAGAGATAAATTAAAAATTCTTTTTGGGTTGGACAGGTATTGATGAAATATTACAATTTGAATATTGCGAATTTCCCAAAAGCTATAATTGCGCCCTCTAACGGTCGAAAAATCCCAAAATTTAAAACGAATATTGCAAACGATGCAGTTATGCTACAGATTTGAAATTTTGGTCATGGAATGCGACTCTTGAACACTCCATTGACAACAATGAGTTCACCCTAAGCCCGAGGTAGGTAAGAAATAGAACAGGTTTGTTTTAAGAGATAATTGGAAATCTCTTTTTCAGTTGGTTACTATTGAATTGCAATTAGCATTTGCAAAGGTGGTTTTAATTTATATCATTTGAGATCACTAAATATCGAAACTGCAAAACTTTTAACGAATGTTTGAAGTGATCTGTTTATGATAGAAATTTCGGTGTGTAGAGTTCTGTTATAGTAAAAATTCCACCGACAACAATGATCTACCCACTTTTTTCAGAGTAGCAAGAGAAAACTAACTTTTTAAATTTAGAACTAAAAGACAAGTACTTTTTGTTTTATAATTATTAAATACTACTATGTGCATTTTCCCCATCATCATCCTCAAGCAGCCATGGGCTACAGAGATCCAACCAAACCGTGCAATTTAGTTCTCCAAGCAAGTCTATCCTGAGCTACATCTGCTGCATCTGGCCACTGCATACCAATTCTAACAAGGTCCTATTTGACATTGTCTGCCCACCGCATCCCGTCTCCTCCTCTTTCTGAGGCCTTTAGGCACACTGTTCATAACCCTATTCGCCAATCTATAATTATTCATACGAGCAACATGGCCAAACCAACTTATGAACAATATGCTGCTTAAAGGAGGTTGCAAACTCCTTTGCCTAACCTCATCATTAGTTACAAAGTTGACCCACCTAATGCCCAAGATACTGCGTAAGCATCTGGAATCAAAAGCATCTAGTTTCCTGTTATCTTGTTTACAAAATGTCCAGGTTTCACTACCATAACTAACCCTAGAAAGAACCAAATTATTATACAGTCTAATTTTAGACTTTAGGTGTATTCACCTATTTTTCCACTCTCTCCATAGATTCCTAAAAGTCCCGCAAGCAATCCCTATTCGTCTGTTAATTTCATGCCGCACATCACCAGTATCAGTTACATAGCTCCCAAGATAATTAAACTGTGACACCTGCTCAAAACTGTAACCATTCAGATTAACTGAATCACAACCTGCCTGACCAATTTTCATCACTTTAGTTTTTCTCTCTGTTTATAAGGAAACCTACTCTACTACCAGTCTCATCAACAGCTCGAATGAAAGAGTTCATCTCATCAACATCATTTGCCAAAAGGGCTAAATCATCAGCATAATCTAAATCAGAAATTTTCGTATCTCCAGCCCATTTAAGGCCAAAATCTTTCCCTTGAAGTGAATTTCGCATAACATAATCAATAACCAAGCTAAAGAGAAAAGGAGACAAAATGCACCCTTGTCGAACACCAGAAGTAATGCTAAACCAATTGCTACAAGCCTTACCAACTCTCACACACGACTCTGTGTTATTATAGAGAGCTTTCATAATGTTAACTAACTTGTCAGGTATACCATATGATCTCACAATCAACCACAAATTATGACGATCAACAGAGTCGAAAGCCTTTTTGAAATCAACAAAGCTAGCAACCAAAGGTTTCTGAAACTCTAAACATTTCTCAAGAATCTGCCTAAGTGAAAATATCTGATCCACACATCCCCTACCACTTCTGAATCCACATTGCTCATCACGCAATTGACTGTCAACCAGATTCTTAATTCTATTAAGCACAATCATGGAAAGAACTTTACCTGGAACAGAGAGTAGGCTGATACCCCTATAGTTATCACAAGAACTGCGATCACCTTTTTTGAAAATAGGGATAACAATAGCTCTGGTAAAATCCTTAGGAACCATGCCTTTATCATAAAAGATATTCAGAATTTCAGTCATCCAAGTGGTAACCGAAACATTCCCAGCTCTAAGCATTTCGGTAGTAATTTCATCTACCTCTGGGGATTTATGTAGTTTAAGTTTAGAAACAGCCAACATAACTTCAGATTGTGTTATAGGGCAAACATTAAACCTACCAATGCATCTATCATCATTGCAAACAATGGGAGTAGAACTAACCACATTGTTTAGAACATCACTGAAATGCTCAGCCCACCTAGCCATGACAGAACACTCACTTTCTATAACCTTACCTTGTTTATCCTTCGATCCTTGTATGCCTGTCCGCTTTTTACCACATAAAACATTAACTATCTGGTACATCTCTCTGCTGTTGTGCTGCCTAACTGCTTCCTCAGCTTTGTCAGCCAAGCCAAAGATTCTTATCAATAGCTAACTCATCCTTTACACGTTTATTAAGCTCTCTGTAATCCTTTCTATTAGGACTAGTAGGGTACTGATTAAGGACATTCCTGCGGTTCCTTCTTTCTGACATAAGCTCAAGTGCCTTATCACTCAGATAATTCTCTCTCTTCTGCTCCTTTTTTCCTAAAAGAGTACTGTTAGTGTCCAAAAATGTCTGTTTAAAATGATCCCATTCTTCCTCAACTTCAGCAGTAAGCATACCATGACTGTCATAATGACTAATAACCTATCACGGTAAGCTTTGGCTATAACTGGGTCTTTCAGAGCTTCAGTATTAAAAGTATATTTTTTAACCCTAGCAAAACACTTTTAACAAGGTAATGGTCAGATCCAATTTCAGCTCCCCTATATGACCTGGTATTCCTAACAGAACTAGCCCATTTGCTGCAAATTAATATATAATCAGTCATATTCTTATGCAGCACATCGGGTGAAACCCATGTGTACTTATGTATGTCACGGTGTTTGTAATAAGTGTTATTCTGAATCCATTGAGTTTACTTACCTGTAGGAGACGTTGCCCATTGCCATTGCAGCTACCAATACCAAAAGGGCCTATTACTCCTCCCCAAAGGTCAGAGTCAGTACCAACTTTGGCATTGAAGTCACCAAGAACAAGGGTAATATCTCCTTTCTTGACAGAATTCAAAATATCCTGAAGTTGTCCATAAAACCTATCCTTCTCATTCTCATTGGCATCCTCAGTGGGGGCATGACAGCAGATAACATTCAAGTCTTTAATGCTTGTCTGAAATTTTGCTGTAAGAAACCTTTCATTAATGCACTCATATCCTAAAAGAGCGTCACTAACGTGTCTGCTGAGCAGACCCATGCCTTGGTGATGCTTATTATTGTCCCTCCCTGAAAAGAGAAATTTATGATTATTTTTAAGAATCTGACCTTTATCTGTCCATCTGGTCTCTTGCAAGCCGAGAATATCTAAATTATAATGGTGGAATTCTTGTGTGAAGACATCAAGAGAAAAAGCTCTGTGCAGAGTCCTCACATTCCAACTACCTATGGAGAGAAAAATGGTTAGTGGGATGTTTAAAGAAACTATGTTTATTGAGATAGGGATTGCCAATATCCAACAGCCCCCTAATCGCAGACATGGGGCAAAGACCCATTCCCCCACCACTAAGGCTGAAGCCATCTACATTGGAAGACTTCCTCCAATGTAGAATTTGATGATGCCAATAGAAGCAAAGAGTTCAGGTGCCTGCAATAACCTCTGCTCAGGATTATCCACCAGCTGATAAACATATCCTGTGAATCTATTCACTTGCAGCTGTCAACCCACAAAACCCTCAAGCAGCTGCTTATACAGAGGTCTCGCAGAAGCCTGTTAGTTTATACACCACAGAGAAGGTGCATGAGAATGGTGGGACCTCAGCAAAAACCAATTAAAACATCCATAATTAAAACTTTTAAAGAATGAAAAAGTATACAAAGGAAGAATTTCATTCTCTTTGAAACTGAGATTCCCATATGCGCCAGATGCGATATGTTTCTAGTTATTTTACACTTTTAGTACCCTCTGACAGTGGAAATTCGAACTACTGTATGATTAAGAAAACAAAATATTAATATTTTATTAGTACCTGTAATGTGCAAAAAAGTTTTTCATTTATCTCTTCAAGCAGAAAAGTTGCATTTTACCAATGGGACAAATCATTACTATTAATGTAAACCACTTTATCATTACACTCTATCACCAAAAATTTAAGTTTCTAGTAAAAATAGATCATTTGCAATATTTATTTAAAGATTTGGTATTTTCCAGCTTTTTCCGCCGCTAGAGGGCGTCTTTCGAATTTTATTTACCACCATAAGCACTCTCTAACACTGGAAATTTCAACTGATAGGGTTTCGAAAAACATAAATATTAACATTTTTGTGGAAAAAATTTTCGTAGACATACGGGATTCGAACCTGCACCTCTCCAGAAACATGCTAGAGTATTCTAACGTTGAACTAACGCCGGCTTTTTCCACAAAAAAAATTTATTGATTTATAGACGTTTAAACTTCTACAGGTAACTCCGAGATTATCGTATATTGTTTAAATCATTAATATTTTTTTAGGAAAATGAAGTAATATTTATATATTTTTTGTTTTACAAGCACTATATATATTGTTTTGTTTATCTCTTAAAAAGAAAGTTTCATTTTCTCATCCCCTTTTGGCTAAGACTGCAAAACCTTATTGACATTGTAAACCTTCTGACCATAACACTCTACCAAAATTTCATATTTCCAGTGCAAATAATTTGTTTGTAATATTCGTTTGAAATTTTAACATTTTCCATCTTTTCCCATCGCTAGACGGCGCTATTAAAGTTATTCAAAGTTTTGAAAATTTCGAATCGCAATATTTGTTCGACACCTATCCAACCCGAACAGAATTTTTCACTAAGCTCTAAAAGTAAAAAAAAATTGTTTCTATAGTAGGACAAACATGTGGAAATACAGACAACAGTTAATAGAGAGATAGACAGACAGACGACAAAATGGAACATTAGCTCGTTTTTCAAACGAACCTTAAAAGAAATATTTTGTTGGTTTTCAGTTAGTTCGTTTCATTTTTGCAGTTTTGCAGCCGATTGCTCTCTTCTGATGGAGTTTCTCGGAAAAAGAAGTATTCATTAATTTATTTCTTTAAGTAAAATCCAAATGCAGTGTAGTGAGGCATTCATAAAATATGACAGCTTTTATAGACAAGAAAAGTGGTAGAAATGTATAAAACTATAACAACTGAGAAGTTTTAACTAGGTACACACGCTAACACATAGGCTTTCGTCTCACGGTACGGCAAAACATGGCGCCCATAAACCATGTGACTCAATCAACCAGTGGCAGTGAATCACCGAGATGGCCAGCTAACCTTGCCCAAGCTAAAACTCTCATGGCTGTCAAATACATAAACAACATCCCCATTAGCACAAAATTCCTGGAGTCATACAATAAACCCTACGGCTCCATAGGAGTAGATAAATATCTTTTATGATGAAAGCATCCTAGACGCCTTACAAGAGTATGATTTTCACAAAATCAAAAGAATTACATATGCTCATCACACAATGGAAGGAAACATTATCCGGAGAAATACCGATAAAGTTATACTCTATTCTATTTCCCTACCATTCCCAAACTCGGGGCGGGGGTGGCTCAGTTGGTAGTGCGCCAGGCTCATAATCTGTAGTTCCCAAGTTCGAATCCCAGCTGGTCAGCGTTGAGATTTATCTCCGCAAAAATCCCCACCCTGCACACGGTCAGTAGGGGACACCGATGGGCTTGGAAAGGACGCCATCCGTCGGATGGGACGTTAAGCCATGACTCCGTGTGCAGGAGAGCCATACCCTGTGCACGTTCAAGAACACGCTGGATGGTCTTGACGGGAGGCTACCATCTGTCTCCCAACAGCTGTTCCAGTGGGTCCCCTCCCCCAACCTTCTCTAAGCATTCGGGGTCAATGTGACCTGGCCATTTAGTCCATGGTGTGCAAAAAAGTGCCGCTCAGAGGTAAAACAACCCAACTCCCAAACTCTGTAGAACTTGGAATTCATACCTTCCAGGTCACACCCTACACCAACCCTCCCCCAGTGTTTCAAATGCCAACGTCATGGGCACATAATCAATATTTGTCGAAGTGCAGCATGTTGCAAATACTGTGCCCAATCACATCTCTCACAAGAATGCAAGAGAGACCAACCCCTGCTTTGCTGTAACTGTGGAGGGGCACATGTTGCATCTTACGGAAAGTGCCCAGTTATACTTAGAGCCATCCAAGTCAAAACAGCTGCCACTACCACCACATCCACCCTAACACAAAAAATCACACCACACCCCAACATAACTCCAACAGTGGCAGCCACCTACACAACACCAAAGACTCTCCTCCCAACACCAGTCAACAAACCAAACACAGCTCAGAAAAAAATTTCTGCTCCATCCAGACTCACCACTACACCTACTGTGGCCCTCCCCCCACTATTATAACTTCAAACTTCCCACCAACAAAATGCACAATACCAGCTCATCTGATGACATCCATAAGCAACCCTTAACAAAGCAGTCTCCCCCCCCCTTCACCCAAATTCTCTACCAGAAGGGCCAGAGCAAAAAAGAACACCTCACCCAAATCGAAACCCACCTACACCCCACAAAACACCCTGGTCTCACATCTCATTCAATTACTTGTTCCCCTTGTTGATGTCCTTCTGCCTCCTAAAACCAGGTCCCCACAATTAAACATTGCCCTGCAAGCCATCTTGGCCCTGCTCCACAACTTAATTTCCCCTCTCTCACACACTTGCTACAGTTCCTTTCCTTTCCCCCCTGACACTACACCTAATTACACATGCATCCAATGGAATTGTAGATCCCTCACAAACAAAATCCCTGACATTAAAACAATCACTGACTAACACATTGTTCCCATTCTGGCAATTAATGAGGCCAAATTGCCAGATAACTTTCATTTTAGACCCTATATCAGTGTCTCGCAAACTGTGTGCCGCGAGAGATTTTCAAATTGACACTACTGTAAAAAGATTTCATTTTGACATGACTTGTGTTATCGACGTGCTTGTAAGTATTTATCAAGCTTTTTCCAAATTTTGGTATTAATTTTTGATTATTTGAAGCCATAGAATGGACAAATATTTAAAACAAACACCTGGTTATGAATTAAAGAACGAGAGCAAATCTTCAAGTAAAACCAGGCTGATGACTTCAACAAAGCGCAAATGCAATGACGATTATATAGAGTTTGTTTTTATTCTTTTTTAGGTGTGCCGCGAAAAAAAAATTAGATTCAGTGTGCCGCAGAGTAAAAAAGTTTGCGAGACACTGCCCTATATAATACACAAAGTCATTACAGACAAAACCTATTCAAACTCCACCACATTAGTACGCATAAAATTTCCACACTGCATCATACCAATCACCACTAAATACACTTACATGGACATAGTTGGAGTCAATAATAAAATCCAAAACACTATCTTTAACATATACAATACATACTTTTACCCACATGAACACAAACTCCAACACACTAATTGATGACTTCACACACATTTTTTCCCTCTCCCCAGGACCCAATATTGTTCTGGGAGACTTTAATGCCCACAACATCCTCTGGGGTAGCAAACATACAAACCTCAGGGGCACAATCATTGAAACTTTCACACAACATTTGAACTTAGTTATACATAATGATGGTTCACCCACCTTCACCAGAATCCCCCGAGTCTGTTCTTGACCTCACACTCTCCACTCCTGACATATCCTCCATCATCACATGGCAGGTACATCACTCATCATGGAATAGTGACCATTACCCCATATTCATCACACTACAAGGAATCAAACCCTCAGCATACAAAACACATACACACATAAACTGGCACAAATTCTCCACCACTTGTGAAACCTCCATTAATACTCGAACACCACACAATACCACCTCCCTTTATACATGTATTAAACAAAGCTTACAAGCAAACACATTTACAACCAAACACATGACTGGATACACCAAAAATCACCCCGAAATCATCACCAAACTGCAAATAAAGAGAAAAACAGAGGACACAGCCAGGAGACACCCCACTGTACCTGCCATCAACACATTCAACAAAGCCAATGCTAAGCTAAGAAGAATAAGATTAAACGTCAAAAAGAGTGGAGAAACTTCTGTAACAACATCAGCCCCAGAACAGACTCTCCCCTAATTTGGTCAACAATAAGAACACTCAGGACCCAGGCTCAACCTTTAGCCCCTTGGCACTCATATTTATGGAAATATTCACTTTCCACTAAACAAGGGGCTAACAACATTGCAATTCAGCTAGCCCTGACAACATCACCTATAACACTATAAAAAACTTTGGCACAAAAACACTAAGCACATTGCTTAACGTATACAATGACTGGAACTCTCACACCTTCCCCACTGAATGGGAAGATATACACATTTTGAAATTATCCAATTATATCCCAATTTTGAAACATAAACCACCATCAGAAATTTCTTCTTATCGACCAATTGCATTAACATCATGTATACTCAAAGTTCTAGAAAGAATGGGGCTCTCCAGACTAAAATTCTTCCTCCAACAATACACTCCCCACTTGGCAAACCGCAGATAATTTCTTTGACATTATCACATCTGCTGAACTAGCCTTAAATAAAAAAGGAATTCTTTGTTGTGTCTTTCTAGACCTCACCTCTGCTTTTGATACTGCCTCACATACCAACATACTCTACAAATTACATCAACTAGGCATCACAGGAAACATTTTTGAATTTATTTAAAATTTCCTCACACACAGAAAAATTAAAGTCAAGCTGGGGACTACCCTATCTGACCCACATAAACTCAACAGAGGATTACCACAGGGCAGTGTGGTTTCCCCCACATTATTCAACATCTTACTACATGACCTCCCAACTATTTTCAACAATAAAATCACATGCTCCATCTTTGCAGATGATATAGTGCTGTGGACCTCTGGAACTAACATCAACAGCATACAAACCACATTACATGTCTGTGGTATTGTCTCATTAGATAGGCCACAGAGATGGTCCACTAAAAGACTACCAGATTACTTCAAAACTTGACAAAGGCTGGGAAATCTTAATATTTGTTCACTGGAATGGAGACTTGAACTGGATCTGAAAACATGCATACAAACTCATTTAAGGGACAACTCACCAAGATATCCAACATTGTTAGCAATTTCAAGTAGCAATAGAAGACATCCCATATATATTCCACTGGGAAGAAAATATTGTAAATATCATTCTTTCACCTGCACAGGGAGGTTTTGGAACCACTTCTGACGGATATTGTATTTTCACCAATATTGCAGATTTTCAGCAGAAAATTGAAAGAAGTGGATTTGTGACCATTTATTCAGTGCTTTAGATCAGGAGTGCCTAATCTTTTTCACACCATGGGCTACATTTAGGATTTCTTTGGAGGTCTACTAAAGTTTTATTTACGTTTCAATACAAAGCCTAAAGGGGGTTATTATTTTGAAGTTACTTCGGGAGTCTAGAGTAACTTCAAAATTCCTCTCAGAAAACAGGTGTTCGATAGAAATTTTTGAAAATACAGGAAGAAACTAGCACATTCCACGACTCCTACTGTGCTAAAGGGTGATAAGTAGCCCACAGGTGCTCTAATAGGCACTCCTGCTTTACATTTCTAAACCTCATAGTGAACTTTGATGCTAAAAATGTTAATTATTGTATAGTTTTTTTCTTGCATCTATTGCTTCAGCTTGAACACCATCTGACCCTTCTGTATATTTAATTACACAGAAATAAATTACTATTATTCCTGTACTGCCTTCATCAAAAATGCAGCCATCATAAAACAAGCATGTTCAAACAGAACAACAATTGGTCTGCCTGTATGAATGACATATCTTAGTTGAATAATATTCTTTGCCAAAGCATTATCTAAAAATGACTAATGCATTCATATATAAATATTTAGTTAAAGATGTAAAAGAACAAGGTGTATGCCAGTCTTATACAGTAAAGTTTTGCAATAAAAAAGTTTAACATCACAATGAATTCACTTAGTTTAATATGCAAAATTATGTATTTCTAATTCTATATTTTTTCTATGCAAATATGCTATTGTCACTTTAGAATAAAATCATATGTATATTATTTCACATGCATTTCAATTTAACATTTTTTCCATCTTTTTCTTCTTCCCATCTTAATGTTCTTAAAATAGGAATTTCTTTAAGATTTTCTTCAGTAAGAAGAGACCATATTATTCCTTTAGGCTTTGGAAGACGAGGTTCACAATGAATAATCTGTGTTGGTGTGACAATAATGTCCACAGTAACATCATGTTCTTTAAAGAGGTGCTCTGGAAGTGTGTCAAACAACTGATAATCATGAATGGTTGATATTACAATTGTCTCAGCATCTATCGCACTCATTGCTGTCATCATAGCATATTCCATGTCAGCATAGCCTTCACCTTTTCCAATACGATGCCCTGAAAGAAAAACAGTACAGAAATATATGATAAATAAGATACACCTGCCAAAGAAGTAAACTATTGATTTTCTGATAGCAAATCATTAAATCATAATAACATCAAAAATTTTCATTTGTGAAATATATAAAAAAAGAAACTACGGAGTACTACATTTGACCTAATATCTAATATTTTAAAACTAATCAAGTTTATATAATGCCCAGATTATCATCCACATACTCAAGAGCTACAGCAAATGACACCTGTCATATACAAAAGGGTTGGGTTGTTTTACCTCTGAGCGGCACTTTTTTTGCACACCATGGGCTAAATGGCCAGGTCACATGGACCCCGAAGGCTCAGAGAAGGTTGGGGGAGGGGACCCACTGGAATAGCTGTTGGGAGACAGATGGTAGCCTCCCATCAAGGCCATCCAGCGTGTTCTTTAACATGCACAGGGTATGGCTCTCCCGCACACGGGGCCACGGCTTAACGTCCCATCCGATGGACGGCAGCCTTTTCAAGCCCATCGGTGTCCCCTACTGACTGTGGGCATGGCGGGGAATTTTGCGGAGATAAATCTCAACGCTGACCCAGCTGGGACTTGAATCTGGTAACTACAGATTACGAGCCTGGCGCGCTACCGACTGAGCCACCCCTGCCCCATATACAAAAAGAGTGGCATATCTAATTTAGTACTAAAACATCCCCCATTGCAAATGAGCTTATGCTTAACGCAAATTCAGTTGTGCCCATCAATTATCATTACAGCAGAAAACACTTTCATGCTGCCAGATTTACAGGAAAAGTATTTGATGCTGCTGCTGGAGGCAACATATTTTGCATTCAAAGAAAAAAAAATTTCAGAAGAATTTCTTAAAAATAAAAACTTTTAAATCAGCAAAGAATGAACAGTTTTTTTCTTACTGGACTCTATTTTTGCTCATAAATGAAGTTGCTATTAATCTCAAACATGATCTTGATGCAGCAAAAAGTCTAATTTGTGGTGGTGGCCAAAACAAGTGTATCGATCAGCAATATCATAAGTTTGTTTAGAGGGTGGGTGATCAATTTTCTGGGAGAAGAAAAAAGTACAATTTCTTACAGCAGTGGTTCCCAACCTTTTTTACACTAACATCTGCTTCCTGAAAATTCTGAAGGCATGTCAAAAATAAAGTTGCATTCTTGAATACATAACAAACAACAAAGCGTATGAGAGTGGAAAATATAATAAGGGTGAAGATACAACTTGAATCTACACACACCAGCCACTGAATTAGAAATCTTTATTCAATACCAAAATTGGGTCTCCTTTAGCCTGAATTGCAGCACACATGCAGTTTGTCATAGATTCCACTAGGTGTTGGAGTGCCTTTACATCTCCAGCATACCAGGCATCAGTTTGACGGAAGAGTACTTTACTCCAAGATCTGTTTTTCTAACATGTTCCATACATTCTCAATGAGGTTCACATCAGGGTTTCATAGTGGCCAGGGAAGATGATGCAAGTTGCTGCAGTAGCATTGTTATCCATGAAACAGCAGTCACCTGCTGGATAAAAAGTCAACATTGAAGGATAGACTTGATCGGCAACAATGTTAAAATAATCCTTGAACACCCAACCTTCCAGCAATATCAGGGGACCCATTCCATACCAACAGAATGTGCCCCCCACCCCCACCATGACACAGCCTCCAGAATCTTGAGTTGTGCTTACAAGGTAAGCTGGCCCATTGCTTCATGGGGCTCCCACCAAACTCTCTGCCTACCGTCGGTACAGAACAAAGTATACCACGACTCATCGGACCACGATATATTTTTTTCCAGTCTTACACTCACAGTGTTCCTGACACCACTGTAGATGAACTTTCCAGTTCTTTGCAGAAATCAGTGGTTTCCGTATAGGCATGCGACTGCTAATATCAATCCTCTTCAATTCCCTGCACACAGTTCACTGAGATATGGGTCAGGAACAGCCTTCACTGAATGCTTCAGTCAACTGCTGCACACAGGAAGTCCTGTTTCTCTGTACAAGCATTCTCAGACTACGGTGATCATGTTCCTGACAGACTGTCGTCACACCACACTTACGCCTCTTAGACAAGCAATGTGGGTTATTTTACCACTGATTAAAGACACAAGATATCTCACCTTTTGAGAAACCAGTCAACTCTACTGATTTTAAATTGTCGCTACAGCCAGGTACTCACAATAAACCTTTTATTGAACCCCGAAATATCTTTTGTTTTACCCATTGTGATCAACACTACTGACAAGCAGCAGTCTTAAAAAGCAGTCTAAATCACTTAGTGATGCACATGACCACGTATTTTGCATATACGCTGTGCAAGCGATGTTTGCATAAAGGTTTCTAATTCAGTGACCAGTGTGTGTACTTCACCATATAGTCACCTGGATTATGTAAACACTTATTTGAATGTGTGGTTAATTTGCCCATCCCTCAAGCATAAAAATTTGATCCAATGTCTACTAACCAGGTTGAAACCACTCCTTTGACATCTTCATTTGACAAAAACTTGTCCTCTCAGATGCTCTTTCAATTTACTGAACAAATGGTAGTTGCAGGGGTATAAGTCAGGGTTGTAGGGTGGATGTTGCCACACTTCCCATTTGAACTTCTTCAGCAAGTCCTATATTGTGACTGCTTTGTGTGGCATCTGCGATATTTGTCTACCAAATCTGTATGGCCATTTTCAAACTGGCTTAATGATACCTGATAAGACATCACATTCTCCCCATATATAGCAGATATTGATGGATTTCTTTAGTAAATTAGGCACATATGCAACCATAAAACTGTATTAACTACCTGTTTTGGTGGGACATAATAAAAATAAATACATTATGTCCTCATGAAATGATGAGCTGAAAAAAAAAGTTTTTTTTTCAGCTCATTTCATGAGTTTTATGTTTACAGGACTTATCCTATGGATTATTTACTACTACATTATGTCCTGTTTGTATAGACAATAGATATACTTCAAATCTAAATTAAATAGTTGAGGTTAAAAGAAAATTTATGAATTTAAATTTTAAAATTGAGGTATTTATTTTTTTACTAGTTTGACAAATATTTGCCAAATGTTGGCAAGGGTCACAGTAGAGAATGTTGTGGGCTGCGTGTTTGACACAACTGATGTACATTACAACAATTTCTATAGTTTCTTTAAATCTATATTAAAAGTAGTGAATCACCTGTCAATCACTCACAATCATCTATTATTGTTTCCCCCTTACTATAGATGTTCCTTATTATTGACCCCCTTACTATATAGATAGTTATCACAAAGAGTCAATAATTTTCTGAATATAAAATATTTTATATGCAATAAAAATAATAGTAATTAGAATGGCAAGAGTACTTACCAGCTCGAGAAACAGCTACAGATCCAATAATAACAAGATCAATTTTTATTTTAGTATTCAAACCTATGGGGACACTATAATTTTTCACACCCTAAACATATAAAAGTAAAATATTAGTAAATCTGAAACTGAACAATTCACATAATACAGCATGGTTATCACACACCTGACCCCCTCCCCCAACACACATTGAAAACTTTTGATAGCATTATAAAAATACATTCTAGATTGAGTATTTCTACTTTCCCACCTGAATAGGAGTAATCCCTCCAGAAAAACACAATGAAATTGAGTTACAAATACCCATCACATATACAAACTAGTTTTTGAAATAATACATGCAATTTTGAAGCTAATCCTCCTTCCTGAAAGTAGATCCTTTTGAAGGTACAAGGATTACATATGAAGGTAAAAACACAGTGTGCTGAATTAAATAAAGATTAAGTTAACTCTATAAATACTGTAGGTGCTACGAGCCGATTGTTCTTTGCAATATCATGAGTAGTCCAATTTCCTGTTATAACGTTTACAAATTGTCCAAGTTTCACTAACATAACTAACCCTAGAAAGAACCAAACTATTATACAGTCTAATTTTAGTCTTTAGGTGTATATGCCTGTTTCTCCACATCTCCATAGATTCTTAAAAGTCCCAGCAGCATCCCTATAGTCTGTTAATCTCATGTCGTACATCACCAGTATCTGTTACATAGCTCCCAAGATAATTAAACTGTGACACCTGCTCAAGACTGCAACCATTCAGATTAACTGAGTCACAGCCTGCCTGATCAAATTCAATCACTTTAGTTTTCTCTGTTTATAACCAAATTAACTCTACTACCAGTCTCATCAAAGCTCGAATGAAAGAGTTCATCTCATCAATATCATTTGCCAAAAGGGCTAAATCATCAGCATAATTTAAATTAGAAATTTTCGTATCTCCAGACCATTTAAGGCCAAAATCTTTCCCTTGAAAGGAATTTCGCATAACATAATCAATAACCAAACTAAAGAGAAAAGGAGACAAAATGCACCCTTGTCGAACACCAGAAGTAATGCTAAACCAATTGCTACAAGCCTTACCAACTCTCACACACGATTCAGTGTTATTATAGAGAGCTTTCATTATGTTAACTAACTTGTCTGGTTTGCCATATGATCTCACAATAACCACAAATTATGATGATCAACAGAGTCAAAAGCCTTTTCAAAATCAACAAAGCTAACAATAAGCTGTTTATGAACTGAAACTCTTGAAATTTCTCAAGAATCTGCCTGAGTGAAAATATCTGATCTACACATCCCTTACCACTTCTGAATCCACATTGCTCATCATGCAATTGCAGCCAACCAGATTATTAATTCTATTAAGCACAATCATGGAAAGAACTTTATCTGGAACAGAGAGTAGGCTGATACCCCTATAGTTATCACAAAAACTGTGATCACCTTTTTTTGAAAATAGGGATAATAATAGCTGTGGTAAAATATTTAGGAACCATACCTTTATCATAAAAGATATTCAGAATTTCAGTCATCCAAGTGGTAACCGAAACATTCCCAGCTCTAAGCATTTCTGTAGTAATTTCATCTACCCCTGGGGATTTATGTAGTTTAAGTTTAGAAACAGCCAACATAACTACAGATTGTGTTATAGGGCAAACATTAAAGCCACCAATGCATCTATGATCATTACAAACAATGGGAGTAGAACTAACCACATTGTTTAGAACATCACTGAAATGCTCAGCCCACCTAGCCATCACAGAATCTTCACCTTCTATAACCTTACCTTGTTTATCCTGCAATCCTTGTATGCCTGTCCATTTTCTACCACATAAAACATTAACTATCTGGTACAGCTCTCTGCTGTTGTGCTGCCTAACTGCTTCCTCAGCTTTGTCAGCCAAGCCATCAAGCCAAAGATTCTTATCAGCAGCTAACTGATCCTTACACATTTATTAAGCTCTCTGTAATGCTTTCTATTAGGACTAGTAGGGTACTGATTAAGGACATTCCTGCAGTTCTTTCTTTCTGAAATAAGCTCAAGTGCCTTATCACTCAAATAATTCTGCCTCCTCTGCTCCTTTTTTCCTAAACGAGTACTGTTAGTTTTCAAAAAAGCCTGTTTAAAACGGCCCCATTTTTCCTCAACTTCAGTAGTAAGCAAACTATGACTGTCATAATGACTAAGTAACCTAACATGGTAAGCTTTAGCTATAACTGGGTCTTTCAGAGCTTCAGTAGTAAAGGTAAATTTTTTAACCTTAGCACACTTTTTAAGTTTAAGTTGCAAGACACTTTTAACAAGGTAATGGTCAGATCCAATTTCAGCTCCCCTATATGCCCTGGTATTCCTAACAGAACTAGCTCATTTGCTATTAACTAATATATAATCAATCATATTCTTATGCAGCACATCGGGTGAAACCCATGTGTACTTATGTATGTCACGGTGTTTGTAATAAGTGTTAGTTATTCTGAATCCATTGAGTTTACTTACCTGCAGGAGACGCTGCCCATTGCCATTGCAGCTACCAATACCAAAAGGGCCTATTACTCCTCCCCAAAGGTCAGAGTAATTACTGACTCTGACTCTCCCAAAGGTCAGAGTCAGTACCAACTTTGGCATTGAAGTCACCAAGAACAAGGGTAATATCTCCTTTCTTGACAGAATTCAAAATATCCTGAAGTTGTTCATAAATCCTATCCTTCTCATCCTCATCGGCATCCTCAGTGGGGTATAACAACATATAACATTCAAGTCTTTAATGCTTGTCTGAAATTTTGCTGTAAGAAACCTTTAATTAATGCACTCATATCCTAAAAGAGCATCACTAGCATGTCTGCTGAGAAGCAGACCCATGCCTTGGTGATGCTTATTGTTGTCCCTCGCTGAAAAGAGAAATTTATGATTATTTTGAAGAATCTGACCTTTATCTGTCAATCTAGTCTTTTGCAAGCCTAGAATATCTAGGTTATAGCACTGGAATTCCTGCGTGAGGACATCAAGAGAATAATCTCTATGTAATGTCCTCACGTTCCACATTCCTGCAGAGAGAAAATGATTAGGATTTTTAAAGAAATTAGGTTTACTGAGATTGGTAGGGCCAACAATATCAAACAGACCTCTGATCGCAGGCATGGGACAAAGACCTGTTCCTCCTCCGCTAAAGGCTGAAGTCACCGATGCTGGTAGGAACTTCAGGCATCACCTTTTCAAGTTGACTTTTTCAAGAGCCATATGGCCTGCCTGAGACACATTACTCCAGTTTAGACTTGATGATGTCCAACTAGCTAAGTAACGTTCAGGTACCTGTGATGGCCTCTGATAAGGATTACCCGCCAGCTGATATAAGGTATTCCATGCCTCTATTCACTTAGGGCTGGCAACCCAGAAGCAAACAGAAAACACAGTGGCAGATTCTCCCTCAACAGAGGTCCACTAGTGCAGCAAGTCCAGGATCCATAATCAAGCTCAAATCCATGAACAAGTCCAGTCTAGTACGCATAAATGGTCAGCACCAGTACCCTGTGAAGTTGACAACTCCTCAGCAGGGTTGAAAAAAAAGAAAAAAGTGGCCATTGATGACCAGATCAGTAGGCCATACTGAACTGGCAGCCCTCCCCTTCCAAAAGAGAATATGTGTTTCGAAAGGTACTAACAGCCTGCACCACGAGAAGGCAGAGTCAGACATTAGGTGCTAGAACTGGCCGGTTCTGTGCATCATCACTAGGGATTGGTACACAGCTCTCCTTCCAGTTTATGCCTAGCTACCATTTACAGACAATTGGATACTGAAGCAAATTTATTTCTGTCGATTTATTTCCATAAATTAACAATAGGTTGGCTGATTTATCAATCTTTCTGAGTTATCCTACATCAGATGGCCAGTGTAAAAGTTGTTGCGAATATTTTATTTCATATCCCATTAGGTTATATGTAATTTTTCGTTTATTATTTCTTGGTTTTTTAGTAAAATATATTTGAACTTGTACTGTTTTCTGAAAATGAATGAGGTCTTCGATATAGAAGCAAAATGGACTTCCTTGGCATGGAAATCAGTCCTCGTGTGGGAGGGCAATTTCGGCAAGGGTTTTTACCCCCTCTTCCTCGCTCAACTCACGTGAACATTTCACTTCCCCTAGATAAATTTCATTAAAAAAAAAATTATCAGTTTTATGTTTATATTGAATGATTTTAAAAGCACCCCCTAGTATCTTGGCTGTGTCACTCTGATGATATAACCTTTTATTTTTGCTTTGGTGCACAAACCTTTCTGCACTTATAGCCAAGATTGCCAAACTTCAACACACAAAGAAAAAAATTCATAATAATTAAATAAAAAAAGGCAGTCAAGAAAGTTTTTTCCCATTTCATAACCAATTCAGAAAATTCACGAATGTGAGAAGTCCAAGTCACTTTGTATAATATTGGCCATGTTTAAAATATACAATACTGAAAGGAATCATTAAAAGAAATCAAAATCATGTTTCAGGTTAAATATTATATTATTCGAGAAGAAATTTTCTTTCAATTAATAGATAATTTAAGAATTTTTATTCATCAGGTTTTCCAAAATTAAGCCTTAATTGTATAATACGATCTTTTTTTTTCACTGTATCATTGGAGAGTCTTATTAAAATCAAAATTTTCATAAAATTCGTAAATTCTGTTTAATTTGGTATATAACATGACCAATTTCCATTGATTGGTTATTTTTAAAACAATTATAAAGCTGACTTATCTGGCTCAGCACAATTGGCTAAAAGCCTGGAACTGAGAAAAAAAATTACAAAACAACAGAAATATTTACTTTCAAAAATAGCCTTTCTATTCATGTGCATTATAATCATTTCTATTAGTTTTTTTTTTAATTTTTATTTGTGTTGCCAGATGCATTTTTCTTTACTACATGACTGTAATAAAAGTCCTATTAAAATAAAACTAGTCATCTTTTTTGTTAAATATTACATTTTCAGAAAATCCAGAATTAAATGCCGATTAATCTGGCATATAACATGTCATAATTCCTTTCATTAGTTATTTGGCAAAAAAGTTCTAAAGTTAATTTTTTTCGGCTGAGCATAGAGATAAAATAGCTTGGCCTCTGGATGGAAACCAGTTTTTCAGGCTGGACACTGGAAGGGTTAATAAGACAGAAAATGCCCTTGTATCTTTCTCATTATTTAATTGGAAACATTCTACATAATAATGGATGGTTACAGAGTTCATGTAGTCAATTATTTTTTGTCATTAAAATAACACTTACTTCTGAAGTAGAGCAAATATGTAGTTGTTTTTTGGTCGATCCTGGAGGAGGAATTATTTTATTAAACAATCCATTACGAAGACGTGGTGTAGGAACCAGAAGAATTTTATTTGTCTATAAGAAAATACAATATTGTTACAAAACAATAATTTCAAATATCAAAATAAATTATGGTATTTAATTTTTGATTTCAAGCAGTTGTCATGCAGTTATGAATTAAAAAGCAGTGTAAAGAGGCCTTGTGTTTATGCCATGGTCTTGCCACTTAGACAATCTCTATGAACTCTTAACTTACAGAATGCTGTCAGATTTCCTTACAAAATGGTACTTTGTTTTGATTTTTGATCATTTTAACTTGTGGATTACCACAGATTGGAATCTAAGTATGAAATATGAATTTAACACATTTCTGGACTACTATTGAAGGATAACATAGTATCAATAAGAAGTCAAGGCACTGAGCTTGTCCTTTAACATGCTCAAAGTATGGTACTATCACACATGGGATACTGACTTAAGCTTTTGAAGACAGAGGGTACAGCAGTTGTACCAGTAAGAAAACATGGCAAAAGAATAGTCCTGGTATAGCACTTATACGAGCTGTTTCCTTAATCCAAGTTTAAACTTAGTAAAGCCAATAATAGATGGGAGTGGCATTATTGCCACAGACATTGTCTGAGTATGGTCAGAGTTGAGGTTTGGTTAAGGGGAAATCTTTGTCTTATTTCTTTCTTTGTGGGAGTATCCCTCTTCCTGGCTAGTGACATAGGCAGAGTTGAAGGGATTATAAACAGGAGAAATGGACTAGTGATGGTAGGGGGGGGGGGGGGGGGTTCACCATATTTTAGGTTAGAAATTTGACAGGAGAGCCATCTCCAAAAGGTTATTGCCCCATCCAACAGATGGCAGCCTTTTGAAACCCATCAGCATATCCTTCTCCTCTGAGAGCAAAATGGGAATTAGGTAAAAAATTCTCAATGTATGCACATTTGAAACTCATCAAAAAGTATCAGATTACAAAGCCTGGCATGCTACCAACTGAGCCAACCCCTGCCTTAGATAACCAAGTAACAATGCATTTAGAAGTATTATCTATTCTGGATTAATGAGTCTCAAACCATGTTACTTTTGCTAATTCCTTAAATGTTTACTGGCAAACAGTGCATCTGAAGCAATTATTGCAATAAATGCTCTACATAATGAAAATGGCTGTCAACTTGTGGCATAGATCTTCACTAGATGTTTGAAATTACAAATGTTTGACATTTTTCTTTCATTTTATAAGTACAATGGAACTATTTGAAACAAATGTATTTCTGATAATGTTATGCAACAGTTTCAGAGGAATGTGCTATATATCCTGTCAAGAATTTACTTGTTGAATATATGTCGGGATTGGTGTGGGATGGCATGCACCATTAATGAAAATGACCTAACTAATGCTGGTATCTATCACATAAACATCAGTGACATTGATTCAGAGGAAACTATAAGACTAAGCCTCTCCAAAGGAAATTAACTTGGTAAATCTAGTTGATATTTGTTTCTAAGAATAATAGTAAATTTAATATTAAAAAAATTCATCAGCTGTATATATAAAAAACATTCTTTGGTTAAAACTACATTCTTTATTCTTACCACTGTAATGTTCTCTTTAATAAAATGACAATGACTATATATCTGGAAGTGGAGGCTGAAGCATTCTAGGTCCTTCAAAATTTGTGCACAGCATCAACTGTGCATAACACATCACAAAATATCATGGCACATGTTTATGGAATTGAATCTGCCACATAGATGCAATGGAATCTTGGTTCCATTGCTGAATTCCTGAAATAACATTAACTAGAAGTCTGAGCATTTCAGTTTCATTCATATGCTAATAAAACGTCCTAGAATAAAGTTATGAGTATTTAACCATTAGAATGTTGGATTTCTAAAACTAAACTCATTGCGGTGGCTGGATTTATTTTAAAGTGTTTTCAGAAAATAAACAACTTTAGAACTTCATCCTGAAGTAATTGATGAACGAAAATGTCATGTTACATACCAACTGATTAATAAAATGGAAAAATTTCAAAGAAAAAAAAAAAGATTAAATTAAATTTTTTTACATTTTTCAACCTATTGCAAATTTTGCTGTATTTTCTTTCCATTTTAACTTTAATTATTTTATTATTCTAACATAAATTATTCCTAATATTTATATTAATGCTTCAATCTTTCATTTATTTAGTCATTATGCAAACAATACAGTTTGAATATGCTTAATCTTTTGACGATCAGCAAACTAAGCCTAAGGAAAGTAGTGTCACAAAAATAATCTCTCTTTAGAAACACAATAATTTAAATAAAAATTGAAAAATTAAAAAAGTGATAAAGAATTGTGAAAATAACTGAATAAAAATATTTCAAAGTATTTGAAATTTAACTGTATCACTGAAATTGAGAATGAATCATATCAGTATAAAGCTGCATAACTGTTACGGAAAAGTTTAATTTTGAAATTGTGTATAAATTTTAATTAAAAACCATAGTTTCCTAACCTAATTAGTGCATTTGGTTAAAAGGCAATTAAAAGTATTATTAAAATAAGTCCAATCATTAAAAAAATTACACTTTTAGGCAAAATGCTTAATCCTGCAATTTTTTTTATATCTGCCATTAGAGATCATCAAATGTTTCATTTTCGATCTTTGAAACTGATTATTCTTTATAATTGCAGTATACATTTGAGAAGTAATAAAAGATAATTTCAAAAACACCAGAATAAAAAAATAATCTTTAAAATCAAGAGTCTGCTAAAACATTGATCATTAAATCATTGATTACAACATCTTACATTAAAAGCATACAACTCTGCTAGAGTGAGAAGTCAAAATACTAGAAATCACAATTAATTGAAAATCTATGTATCAAATAGAAGAATAAAAGCATAAACTAAATCATCACTATTTGATGCTAATTATGGTGACTGAACATGTGTATACATTCAATGCAAAATCAAATAGATTCCTTTTCATAGAATTTTCAAGCAGAATGAACAGGTAAATTATATATATCGTAGATTTAAATGTTACTTTCAATATTCGATTTATATAAAAGGAGTGTCTTCCTAAAATCACTGATAACTACATTTCAAGAGAAAAATTAACTCGGAAGAGATTGCACTCAGAAAAATTAAACTTTCATCTAATATTTAGTAAAACATATGTTATAAACTATAAATTTATCTTTTATAACACAGTATATTTTGTCAGTTAATTATAAATCATTAATGAACCATCAGACTGATTTCTTTTACTTGCAAACTTACATTGGAGCTCAGGCTTTTCAAAACCTCGATTTTTATTAAGTCACTAACATATGGAAAGTAGATAGAACTTTTGTCATCCATAGAGGACTGTAGCTATAAGTTGCAGTGGTTACTAATACCATAACACAATATAAATGGCCTTCTCACAGTTGCACCCAAAAAGCAAGGGCTATCCTATGCAATATTTTGGCATGCAGATGGAGTGGCACCAAACATCACTGTCCTGGTGAAAAATCACAATTTGTTCTCCTGTCGTCTTCTTTCCATTTCCAGATCACCACAGTTCACATCCTCAGATGCAGCTCCACATTGCAATGACTGATGCTAACCACTGCTTATCATAGTATGGCATCTATCCAGTTTGTCATTTGGAGATACAGTTTGGAATGATTTTAAAAACAAATACTTCTTTCCTTTCATTTTTTAATATCCAAATTAAACATACTTTTAATTTTTCTATATCAGAAAATTTGAAAACATTGATTTTGTTTGCTATGTATTATTTATAGAACTTTCAATTACTCACTGGAATATATACATTGTCAATAAATAAAAAAATAATTGTCAATATTAGATCACTCAAAATATGATTTATCAATATAAATAGCTATAACTTTTAGACCATTAGAATGGATGCTTAATTCAGTATCTATTTCAAGCAAAAGTCAAACTTTTATTCTTAAAAAAAAAAATAAATAAATACCCCCTCAAGCAGCTGCTTGCCAGAGGTCTGACAGGAGCCTGTCAGTTTATATGCCATAGTAGAAGGTCTGTGAGGATGGCAGGACCTCAGCAGAAAAACAATACCCACAATCATGCCTTACCTGGGGCTCGAACCCAGGTTCCTTATTAGCAACAATTTAAAAATTTTATGTTTGAGCCCTTTCCTTTTACTACATCACACCTAGATGTCCTTGTCTTTATTACATCTTATCTACAAAAATCAGTGTTCATTAAGCTTTTAAAAAAAGAGAATAATAAACCTACCTCCAAAGATATTAAACGAATATGCTGTTGTGGCTTATCAGGGTTAACTTTCACTGTTTGGGCTTTCTGAAATTCTTTCAAATGTTGAATTTTTGCACATGCCTCTTGTGAACCCTAATAGTTCAAGAATAATGCAGTAGTTAACTTTTAAATGACTGTAGCAATGCATATAAACATTTTCAAATTGAAATAATACAGAATATCAGTAACACAAAAATTTTAAGGTTGTTAATTCTAGAACTGCAAACTACTATA
Source organism: Ryuthela nishihirai (assembly GCA_038380435.1). Classification (NCBI taxonomy): domain Eukaryota; kingdom Metazoa; phylum Arthropoda; class Arachnida; order Araneae; family Heptathelidae; genus Ryuthela; species Ryuthela nishihirai. The sequence goes on from JAWZYU010000017.1 coordinate 1,833,725, forward strand.
TATTGTGCCAAATGTCCAGCAGCCAAAGTAGATTTTCCTCAAGGATAGTTAATTTGAATATATTTGCATACTTTAGAAATTTATTCAAAAATAGAAACTAATAATCTCTTATTGGTTATTTAGACTACTACTTATTACCTTATGTATTGTAACTATTATTACTTTGGGTTCATAACTGGCAGAACATCAATATTATCATTAACCTTTACCATGCCAAGCCTGAAAAACTGTAGTGTACCCTGTAGCCAGGTTTTTTTCAACTGTGTTAATGAAAAAATGGTGAAACTTTACAACTTTTTTTTCCAATTAGCTAATGAAAGGAATTGTGGTATTTGTAAGTTAAATTAATCAGCATTTAATTCTGTATTTTCTGACAATAAAATATTTAACAAAAAAATGACCAGTTTTGTTTTAATAAGGCTTTTATAGGGGCATATATAAAAAATATGCATCTGGCAATGAAAATAAAAATTTATTTAAAAAAAAAAACCAATAGGCAAAAGTATTTATACTGCATATGAATAGAAAGGCTACTTATTTCTGAATAACGAAAAAATTAATTTTTACGCATTTTTAAAAAAATTGCAAGGTTTCATATTTTTTTTTGCAATTTCAATTCAGTAAAAAAATTTAAATTAATTTTGCTATATTTTCTGACGTATTTCATTACTTTAATACAAAAAATGCATAATATTTTTATCATTACTTAAATCTTTCATTTAATTTTTTGAAAATTATTTGGTCATTTATGCAAACATCATACACATTGCTGATTTTTTTCAATCAGCAAATTGTAAGATTAAGGTAGTAATGTTACAAAAATTTATTTTGATTTGAAAACTGAAAAATATATAATTAAAACTATATAAAGTGCAGCAAGAAATTATATAGTTTAATTTAACCACTGAAATTGATATCAAACCCTTTCACATCAATTTGGATTATATACTGATTACTACAGAAAAGTTTAGCTTTACGAAAACAATAAAAATTTGACCTAAAAATTAGAAATACTGAATGCTAGTTATGAAATTACTTCTATTTAATTAAAAATAGTACTATGTCCTGTCATATAGAAATCAAATTTCTTGTTATAATGTCCTAATCAAATGCCTCCTAAAGTAGCTACCATTTCAAGTCACATATGTCTAATGATTCAGTCAAGCGTCAAATAATTATTCTTTCTAAGTGCAGTATATATTTGAGAAACAATATAAATAATTCTCGAAGAAGTGAAATTGATATCCCCCTTCAGAATCTGAGAAGATTCAGAATTGATCTGAATCACTCTCAGAGTCAATGAAACAGTTTAGGGAAAATTTTCCGATTCAACTTGATAATATCCATTGGAAATTTTGGGGGGACACTATATTATATACACATTATTTTTCCTTCAAACACCATATTTCATCAGCAAAATAAAACAAAAACATTTTGGTACTTTCTGAACACAGTAGAAATATCTATCTGTATAGCCTAACAAGTATGCACTAAAAGCTTAAAATGAAACCAGATGTTCACTGATCGATAACATACTCCTATAAGATTGCTGATCACAAGTTCAAAGAAATATAAATTTTTCTTTCTGTATTCCTTTCAGATACGATAATCAAAAATAGAGAAAAGTAATTTTGAGACACTAATATAGTTTTTAATTGTTGAGCATATTAAAATGTAGCAAAAAAATATAGGGCTGTTTTTTTGTGCAAATCACAGAAATCCTCCAGGAAAAAAAGGTTCCCTTGGATTCTGGCTTCCTTTTATTGACAACACATATGAATATATATTTTAGTATACAATTTGATTAACTAAATGGAGATCTCTGTCAGCTAGTGAGGGAGTGGGATATAAACTTAGCCAGTGGCAAACCAGTCTCCTGCACTGTACTAATGGCATTTTGAGCAAGAGAAAAAGCTTTTCATTTTCCGATACATCGAGAGTATATATATATAAATAAAAAACTTAGTTCAAACTAATATTTAAAAAAGTCATGATATTAATAACAGGGTTATAATTATGGTATTAATATTGTACATGCAGGCTTTGTGCACCACATTTTCAAGGTCTTGGTAGCATGTGGAAGTGAACGGAAGGGGAGGGCTGCCAGATTAGTGTGGCCTACTGATCTGGACAACTATGGCTACTTTTCTTTTTTTTCTACCCTGCTGAGGAGTGGTCAACCACACAAGGTCCTGGTGCTGACCATATAAACCTACCGGACTGGACAGATATATGGCTCTGAGCTTGATTATGGATCCTGATTTTGCTGCACTGGTGGGCTTCTGTGGAGGGAAAATCTTCCGCTGTGTTTTCTGTTTGTTTGTGGGTTGACAGCCCCAAGTGAATAGATTCACAGGATATGTTTATCAGCTGGTGGATAATCCTGAGCAGAAGTCATCGCAGGCACCTGAACTCTTTGCTTCTATTGGCATCGTCAAATTCTACATTGGAGGAAGTCTTCCAGTGTAGATGGCTTCAGCCTTTAGTAGTGGGGGAACGGGTCTTTGCCCCATGTCTGCGATTAGGGGGCTGTTTGATATTGTCGGCATTCCCTCTCTCAATAAACATAGTTTCTTTAAACATCCCACTAACCATTTTCTCTCCATAGGTAGTTGGAATGTGAGGACTCTGCACAGAGCTTTTTCTCTTGATGTCCTCACACAAGAATTCCACCGTTATAATTTAGATATTCTCGGCTTACAAGAGACCAGATGGACAGATAAAGGTCAGATTCTTAAAAATAATCTTAAATTTCTCTTTTCAGGGAGGGACGACAATAAGCATCACCAAGGCGTGGGTCTGCTTCTCAGCAGACACGCTAGTGATGCTCTTCTAGGATACGAGTGCATTAATGAAAGGTTTCTTACAGCAAAATTTCAGACAAGCATTAAAGACTTGAATGTTATCTGCTGTTATGCCCCCACTGAGGATGCCGATGAGGATGAGAAGGATAGGTTTTATGAACAACTTCAGGATATTTTGAATTCTGTCAAGAAAGGAGATATTACCCTTGTTCTTGGTGACTTCAATGCCAAAGTTGATACTGACTCTGACCTTTGGGGAGGAGTAATAGGCCCTTTTGGTATTGGTAGCTGCAATGGCAATGGGCAACGTCTCCTACAGGTAAGTAAACTCAATGGATTCAGAATAACTAACACTTATTACAAACACCGCGACATACATAAGTACACATGGGTTTCACCTGATGGGCTGCATAAGAATATGACTGATTACATATTAATTAACAGCAAATGGGCTAGTTCTGTTAGGAATACCAGGGCATATAGGGGAGCTGAAATTGGATCTGACCATTACCTTGTTAAAAGTGTGTTGCAACTTAAACTTAAAAAGTGTTGTGCTAGGGTTAAAAAATTTACTTTTAATACTGAAGCTCTGAAAGATCCAGTTATAGCCAAAGCTTACCATGATAGGTTACTTAGTCATTATGACAGTCATGGTTTGCTTACTACTGAAGTTGAGGAAGAATGGGATCATTTTAAACAGGCGTTTTTGGACACTAACAGTATTCTTTTAGGAAAAAAGGAGCAGAAGAGGCAAAATTATCTGAGTGATAAGGCACTTGAGCTTATTTCGGAAAGAAAGAATTGCAGGAATGCCCTTAATCAATACCCTACTAGTCCTAATAGAAAGCATTACAGAGACCTTAATAAACTTGTAAAGGATAAGTTAGCTGCTGATAAGAATCTTTGGCTTGATGGTTTGGCTGACAAAGCCGAGGAAGCAGTTAGACAGCACAACAGCAGAGAGCTGTACCAGATAGTTAATGTTTTGTGTGGTAGAAAACGGACAGGGATACAAGGATTGAAGGATAAACATGGTAAGGTTATAGAAGGGGAGGATTCTGTCATGGCTAGGTGGGCTGAGCATTTCAGTGATGTTCTAAACAATGTAGTTAGTTCTACTCCCATTGTTTGCAATGATGATAGATGCATTGGTGGCTTTAATGTTGGACCTATAACACAATCTGAAGTTATTTTGGCTGTTTCTAAACTTAAACTTCATAAATCCCCAGGGGTCAATGAAATTACTACGGAAATGCTTAGAGCTGGGAATGTTTCGGTTACCACTTGGATGACTGAAATTCTGAATATCTTTTATGATAAAGGCATGGTTCCTAAGGATTTTACCAGAGCTATTGTTATCCCTATTTTCAAAAAAGGTGATCGCAGTTCTTGTGATAACTATAGGGGTATCAACCTACTCTCTGTTCCAGGTAAAGTTCTTTCCATGATTGTGCTTAATAGAATTAAGAATCTGGTTGACAGTCAATTGCGTGATGAGCAATGTGGATTCAGAAGTGGTAGGGGATGTGTGGATCAGATATTTTCACTTAGGCAGATTCTTGAGAAATGTTTAGAGTTTCAGAAACCTTTGGTTGCTAGCTTTGTTGATTTCAAAAAGGCTTTCGACTCTGTTGATCGTCATAATTTGTGGTTGATTGTGAGATCATATGGTATACCTGACAAGTTAGTTAACATTATGAAAGCTCTCTATAATAACACTGAGTCGTGTGTGAGAGTTGGTAAGGCTTGTAGCAATTGGTTTAGCATTACTTCTGGTGTTCGACAAGGGTGCATTTTGTCTCCTTTTCTCTTTAGCTTGGTTATTGATTATGTTATGCGAAATTCACTTCAAGGGAAAGATTTTGGCCTTAAATGGGCTGGAGATACGAAAATTTCTGATTTAGATTATGCTGATGATTTAGCCCTTTTGGCAAATGATGTTGATGAGATGAACTCTTTCATTCGAGCTGTTGATGAGACTGGTAGTAGAGTAGGTTTGGTTATAAACAGAGAGAAAACTAAAGTGATGAAAATTGGTCAGGCAGGCTGTGATTCAGTTAATCTGAATGGTTGCAGTCTTGAGCAGGTGTCACAGTTTAATTATCTTGGGAGCTATGTAACAGATAATGGTGATGTGCGGCATGAGATTAACAGACGAATAGGGATTGCTGCCGGGACTTTTAAGAACCTATGGAGAGTGTGGAGAAACAGGCGTTTACACCTAAAGACTAAAATTAGACTGTATAATAGTTTGGTTCTTTCTAGGGTTAGTTATGGTAGTGAAACTTGGACACTTTGTAAACAAGATAACAGGAAACTAGATGCTTTTGATTCCAGATGCTTACGCAGTATCTTGGGCATTAGATGGTTCAACTTTGTAACTAATGATGAGATTAGGCAAAGGAGTTTGCAACCTCCTTTAAGCAGCATATTGTGCAGAGAGAGACTCCGTTGGTTTGGCCATGTTGCCCGTATGAATAATTATAGATTGGCGAATAGGGTTATGAACAGTGCACTTAAAGGCCTCAGAAAGAAGGGGAGACCTAGGATGCGGTGGGCAGACAATGTCAAACAGGACCTTGTTAGAATTGGTGTGCAGTGGCCAGATGCAGTAGATGTAGCTCAGGATAGACTTGCTTGGAGAACTAAATTGCACGGTCTGGTTGGACCTCCGTAGCCCATGGCTGCTTGAGGATGATGATGATGATGATGGTAGCATAAAGCTTAAATCTATGACAAAACAACTACGAAAAAGTTCTCAAAAATGTTTTAAAGCACAATGAAAAGGAAGTAACTAAAGATGTTTACCTGACTATATTACTATATTAAAACTGACACAAATATGCTTATGCTTTTTGTTGATAACTGGAGAATGCATACTGAATTATAAGTTGGAGAAATATTACAGCTCAAGTGGCTGAAACATATTTATAAAAAACTAGAAAGCCCAATTACTTTTAAAAATAAGCATTCCATATTTATCGAAGAGAAAATTTTTCACTAGTTTCCTTTACCACAGCTTTTTGCAGTTTAACATTCTTTAAAATTGGAAATTTAATCTAATACAAAATTTGGAAAATATGAAGTAATATAATAAGTACATGGATTTATATAAATCCAGGAAGGATTTTTATCTCTTAAAACAAAAGTTGCTGCATCCCCCAGGGTGGGGCCTGGTTGTTAGGACCACCACAACAATAAATGTAATACAGGGCAAAATAAAATTTTGTGCCTCCCCCTTTTCCACAACTGTTCTTATTCATAAAAAATTTGGTTGCCTATTAAAATTATGATTATTATCTATTATATTATAAAAATTTTATTGCCTGTTATAAGCCTATATATATTTTTCTGAAGATTTAACAGTATGGAAATTGTTAACACTGTGTTAAACAAAAACTGCACCACCCAGAAAAAATGAATGGATTTGTCTGACATGTAGTACTCTTAAAGGTGTATGACATGTTATGAAATGTTTCAAGTTTCAGAACAAAAGAATGGTATTTAATGCTAATAAATGACAGAAGTGCAATTTGGGACCCTCATCTGCCATTGTTTTTCTCACTACAGAATCTGTCCAATGGCCTGCAAATGAAATATAAAGTAGTCCCTTCTATCTTTGTGCATGACTGGAGGATACATATCGGTAAATATATCTTTGGTTGATTTCACACCAAAAACACACCAAAACTAAATATACTTGTACTTTTTTTTCACAGCATTACATATTACTAAACATAAAACCTTCTTCCACACTTAAAGAAACACATCAAGTCTAAATCTCATTAAAAATAATATTTCAATAACAATACTTCTCTTTATGAACTTCAGTTCAACAATCTGAAATAGTTTCAAAAGAAACAACTTTTTAAATTATAACTAAACAACAATCCTTGTTCTGCACTTCAAAAATAAAAAAAAGAGACAAAATTTCTATAGCAATGTATATTACTAAACAATGAATTTTCATTCGATACTTAGAAAACCTGACAAAAATAAAACTCATCAGAGACTGTTTTATTTAACCCGCACTTAAAGATAGGTGTCCCGTGGCTGAGTGGTTAGCACACTTGGCTAGTGATCTATGGGACCTGGGTTCGAGCCCCGGGTTAAGGCATGGATGTATGTGTTGTTTTTCTGCTGAGGTCCTGCCATCCTCACAGACCTTCTACTGTGGCATATAAACTGACAGGTTCCTGTCAGAATTCTGTGGCAAGCAGATGCTTGAGGGGGTATTTATTATTTGCCGTCCAATGGCCGAGTGGTTAGTGCGCTTAGCTACTGATCTAAGGGACCCGAGTTCGAGCCCCGGGTAAGGCATGGCTGTTTGTGTTGTTTTTCTGCTGAGGGCCTGCCATCCTCTTAGACCTTCTACTATGGCATATAAACTGACAGGCTCCTGTCAAACCTCTGTGGCAATCAGCTGCTTGAGGGGGTATTTACTATTTTTTTATTTACTTAAAGATAAACAAACCTTCTTTCCACACTTAATAAAAAACCAAAAGACAAAATAATCTGATTAAAGGCAATTTTAACTAAAAGCAATTGCAAAAAAAAAAAAACCTTCATTGTACACTGAAGAAAAACCTCCAGATTAAAATAATATTCCCAGACTATTTTAACCAAAAATTCCTAATCTATAGTAACTTTGCAGAAACTGCCAAGAGGGCCCTACACTGCATCTTATCTTTAAAAAAACAAGCTTATCTAGTACAAGATTGGACCCCTATAAGTTCCAACAGTAGTATACCCAAAAACTTCCAATGGGGTTTATTCACTTGAGTTGATTTTTGGGGACTTCTTTAGAAAATTTTATTCACACCTTCAAGCCAAAGCCCCCCAATTAATCGTAGTTACTGCTGTTTCATGCTGAGGAGAATCAGGATATAGTGAAAAGATAAAAAAAATAAATATCCCTCAAGTAGTAGCTCTTGCTACAGAGGTCTGTCAGGAGCCTGCCAACTGGCAGACCATAGAACCGCAGGCCATCAACAACCAATGGATACATTTCTGTCGTATTTTACACTTTGACGTCATATGCTTCTTGAGCAGTGCCATCTGTTGCCTGAGGAATATTACAGCAGTCCTACTTTCTGGGAAGTCTCTAGTAAAAAGTTCTGTCCCCTAAGAATAAATTCCCCTGGAATTTGAATTTATTTAAATTAATTGTAGAGTGTTGGTAGATATCCACTAATAGTGGTGGTTAAACTGTCATGAGAAATTTCAGTCGGTAATGCAAGTGAAAAATTGTGGCTAGAATTTTATAACGAAAGTCGCCTATTTTAAGCTGCAAAACTAGAGTGCCGACGTCCCACAAAAACTGGAACGTCTGGTCATCCCAGTTCACAGCTTACAATTAAATTTTCAAAAGTCCTCGGTTCTTCTGTAAATCTGATCACCTTACTCCCAGGTTAAATCGAATAAGGGTGTTTGTGGCAAACGGGTGCATAATACCTCAGAACAAAGGGCTCACGAGATGCAAATTCGTAATTTTTTTAACTAAGCGTTGCTTGTTTCTCTCTACCAACAAAAACGAATTTACCTTTAGGCCAGTTAATTTTTTGGAAATTCGCCTTTACTTACAGAAAGTGTATTCAATATACGCTCATCATACCTTAAAATTCGGAATTCTGTGAAAGACTGGACGAGGAAAGCATGCTATATCATTCGCTTCTAAATAATTCCAAACTTCTTGCCTTATACTTTCTTTTGTCACTTCACGTGCCATAACAAGATATAGTCTGCTCCATTACAAACATATTTGACCAGCATGCGACATAACGTGTTGGAGATTAGGCGGAAGTGACGTCACAAGTTGTATACGATATTGTTTACTTCTCTAAATTACATTGAGCTATATAGGAAACTGGAGCAAAGCAGTCTTAAGACGGTTTTGACTGGAGCATACCAGAAAAATAATAAATCATAATGTGTTTCTTTAGCGTTTCAACTAGCTGTCATAAACACTCAATAGAAGAAACTGCTTTTCAACGTTTGAACTACAGTAAAAATATGCATTTTTTTTGTGAGAAAAAAAAATATTAGACTGATATACAAATATTTATATCTTTTCAAATGTTAATTTTAGACACTTTTATTCTGTCTTTCCACTTGATGGCTTTTTTTTTATTTAAACAAATTTCTTGAATCATTATCCTCATTTTTTTCCATATTATATATATTTAAAAATAATATATATTTCAAAGCTTAAACTATCATAAAATATGTTTTTTTGTAAGAAATCAAAAACAATAAAGATTGATATATATATATTTATACTTTTGAAAGTCTAATTTTAGATGCTTTTATTGTCTTTTTCATCTGAAGGCTTTTTTTTTTATATTAACAAATTTCTTGATTCATTATAATAATTAATTTTCGTGACCTTTGGGGAGGAGAAATAGGCCCTTTTGGTATTGGTAGCTGCAATGGCAATGGGCAACGTCTTCTACAGGTAAGTAAACTCAATGCATTCAGAATAACTAACACTTATTACAAACACCGCGACATACATAAGTACACATGGGTTTCACCCGATGGGTTGCATAAGAATATGATTGATTATATATTAATTAACAGCAAATGGGCTAGTTCTGTTAGGAATACCAGGATATATAGGGGAGGTGAAATTGGATCTGACCATCGTCTTGTTAAAAGTGTCTTGCAACTTAAACTTAAAAAGTGTTGTGCTAGGGTTAAAAAATTTGCTTTTAATACTGAAGCTCTGAAAGACCCAGTTATAGCCAAAGCTTACCATGATAGGTTACTTAGTCATTATGAGTCATGGTATGCTTACTACTGAAGTTGAGGAAGAATGGGATCATTTTAAACAGGCTTTTTTGGACACTAACAGTACTCTTTTAGGAAAAAAGGAGCAGAAGAGACAGAATTATCTGAGTGATAAGGCACTTGAGCTTATTTCGAAAAGAAAGAACTGCAGGAATGTTCTTAATCAATACCCTACTAGTCCTAATAGAAAGCATTACAGAGAACTTAATAAACGTGTAAAAGATCAGTTAGCTGCTGATAAGAATCTTTGGCTTGATGGTTTGGCTGACAAAGCCGAGGACGCAGTTAGACAGCACAACAGCAGAGAGCTGTACCAGATGGTTAATGTTTTGTGTGGTAGAAAACGAACAGGTGTACAGGGATTGAAGGCTAAACAAGGTAAGGTTATAGAAGGGGAGGATTCTGTCATGGCTAGGTGGGCTGAGCATTTCAGTGATGTTCTAAACAATGCGGTTCGTTCTACTCCCATTGTTTGCAATGATGATAGATGCATTGGTCGGTTTAATGTTTGCCCTATAACACAATCTGGTTATTTTGGCTGTTTCTAAACTTAAACTACATAAATCCCCAGGGGTAGATGAAATTACTACAGAAATGCTTAGAGCTGGGAATGCTTCGGTTACCACTTGGATGACTGAAGTTCTGAATATCTTTTATGATAAAGGCATGGTTCCTAAGGATTTTACCAGAGCTATTGTTATCCCTATTTTCAAAAAAGGTGATCGCAGTTCTTGTGGTAACTATAGGGGTATCAACCTACTCTCTGTTCCAGGTAAAGTTCTTTCCATGATTGTGCAAAATAGAATTAAGAATCTGGTTGACAGTCAATTGCGTGATGACCAATGTGGATTCAGAAGTGGTAGGGGATGTGTGAATCAGATATTTTCACTTAGGCAGATTCTTGAGAAATGTTTAGAGTTTCAGAAACCTTTGGTTGCTAGCTTTGTTGATTTCAAAAAGACTTTCGACTCTGTTGATCGTCATAATTTGTGGTTGATCGTGTGATCATATGGTATACCAGACAAGTTAGTTTACATAATGAAAGCTCTCTACAATAACACTGAGTCGTGTATGAGTTGGTAAGGCTTGTAGCAATTGGTTTAGCATTACTTCTGGTGTTCGACAAGGGTGCATTTTGTCTCCTTTTCTCTTTAGCTTGGTTATTGATTATGTAATGCGAAATTCACTTCAAGGGAAAGATTTTGGCTTTAAATGGACTGGAGATACGAAAATTTCTGATTTAGATTATGCTGATGATTTAGCCCTTTTGGTAAATGATGTTGATGAGATGAACTCTTTCATTCGAGCTGTTGATGAGACTGGTAGTAGAGTAGGTTTGGTTATAAACAGAGAGAAAACTAAAATGATGAAAATTGGTCAGGCAAGCTGTGATCCAGTTAATCTGAATGGTTGCAGGCTTGAGCAGGTGTCACAATTTAATTATCTTGGGAGCTATGTAACAGATACTGGTGATGTGCGGCATGAGATTGACAGACGAATAGGGATTGCTTTTAAGAATCTATGGAGAGTGTGGAGAAATAGGCGTATACACCTAAAGACTAAAATTAGACTGTATAATAGTTTGGTTCTTTCTAGTGTTAGTTATGGTAGGGAAACTTGGATGCTGTGTAAACAAGATAACAGGAAACTAGATGATTTTGATTCTAGATGCTTACGCAGTATCTTGGGCATTAGGTGGTTCAACTCTGTAACTAATGATGAGGTTAGGCAAAGGAGTCAGCAACCTCCTTTAAGCAGCATATTGTGCAGAGAGAGACTCCGTTGGTTTGGCCATGTTGCCCGTATGAATAATTATAGATTGGCGAATAGGGTTATGAACAGTGTGCCTAAAGGCCTCAGAAAGAAGGGGAGACCTAGGATGCGGTGGGCTGACAATGTCAAACAGGACCTTGTTAGAATTGGTGTGCAGTGGCCAGATGCAGTAGATGTAGCTCAGGATAGACTTGCTTGGAGAACTACATTGCACGGTCTGGTTGGACCTCCGTAACCCATGGCTGCTTGAGGATGATGATGATGATTTTATGTATTTAAAATTTTTTTATAAAAGATATTTTATTTTTATTTGGCTAATGTTGAATTGTAATTCGCTAATAAGTGGATTAATATGATCAAAAATCGCCCAACATCATTTTTAAAAACCATTTTATGCATTTTTAAATATAGTAAGAAAATTTAATTTTAGGCAGACATTATAATTTATTGCAATTGCGCTTTATTTATAGTATATTCCTATAATTTCATGCAGTTAAGCATAAGACAATATTTTCGCATTTGGAAACCGGAGGAGTTCCAATTAATGTTTCTCTGTTAATAAAGATTTTGAACCAAAAATAAAGAATTTCTAGGATTATATTCTTAATACTAATAAATCAAGACATTCTGTCGTTTTTTAAATTCCTATCTTATTTGAAATACTTCTGTGAATATCATTTTAGCTAACATTGATATATTTCCTTATTGACAAAAAAATATTTTGTGATTACTTGCGAAATATTATTTATTGTATTTTTTGCAATGATTGGCAGAGTCGAAATCAACAAAATCCTTTCCGTAATTAAATTTCATTACAAAAGAACTAATATAAAACAATGATTTTATGCAGGTTAACATAGAGCAGACCTGTTTTGTCATCTAGGCTCGGAGAAACTAAGCGATATCCCAAGCCACACTTTTACACCGGAAAAGCATTATTAGAAGTCTCTCTCCAGTTCCGTATATTGCTCAATTGCTTGCGTTAGCGTATGATGTAAAGTTTGTTTCTTCTTTTAATTTGGAAATTTTAAACTACTCATCTAAATTTTGACCCTTTTCATTCTCCTCCTCATTACATATTAGCCGTAATTCCGAGCGGGCGGACACATGCGACGTCATCGGTGGCAGATATTGGTAGTTCCCCATGGTTTGTTGAGCGATCGGTTCCGAATATGGTGGGGTGACCCCGCTTAGTTCTGACCCTCTTAGTGCGACGGATGGGGTTTCTAGTTGCCGCGGATCGGGAATGATCCCTCGAAAGGCGTCCGTTTTTGGGGCATTGCAGTCAGCTGCCATGTGAGTGGAGTAACGATCGATCGACATACCATTGAGTGGAAACTGTGAATGAACATATCGAAGAGTTTCGCGCCTAATGTTTGGCGTGAGTATTACTAGTAATTTTCAGAATTTCGTTAAAAAAAATTGCGATTTGCTGCAGTAGAAGGGAAATGTTTTTAAACTACACAATTGGGGATAATACGCATAATTACATTGTTGCAACACATACAACAAACGCAACAATAAACACCAATTTCTTAGAATAATACCATAAATTTGCTATATATTTCCCCCCCCAAAAAGATTAATGCTTACCTCATGGTAACTCATGGTAATCCAAATGAAGAGGACCGAGTTGATGGCCTCGCTTTGGTGGTCGAACGTCACTTCCGCTAACCGAATATTTTTTGGTCGCATTTTCCTATGTGTAGAAACCACCTCAATGGTAAAAACCTTTTGAAAGGGATACTAACGGTCTGCACTACGAGAAGTGCGGGATCGGATATTAGGTGCTAAGACTGGCGTTCTGTGCCATCATCACAGGAGTTGTCTCTTTCCAATGACTACCTAGCCTACATTATTCGTTTATTAATTTTTTATATGAAATTTTCTAGATTAAAAATACAGCGTGAAAAATACATTTGTGAACTTTTATCTGTCTTTTTTTTACAGCATTAGGTCTTTGAGACCATGTGTTTACTTATGTTACAAAAACTCGGTGTGCAGTTACGAGTTAAAAAAAGTCAATAGTTCTCAAAATGTGGGTCTCGAGGTTTTTTGCAAGGGGAATTCAAAACTCTGATAGTCTTATAATTGATAGTATTTTTAGTGGAAACATTTTTTCTATTATATCAGGCTTTGTGTTTATAAAAGGAAAAATGCTTCGCCTTAAATGTATTTTTACTACAAAAATATATTTTTTTCATTTTATCCTATCTGACTATAATGAAAACATTTGTAACTACGAATGTCCTACAACATGGGGTAGAGGCCGCATAATTTTATCTACGATGATATAGGGGGTTGAGAAAATTTGAGTACCACTTTTTAAGTAAACTCTCCCAACGGAGATTGACAGTACTTTTTTTTGTTTCTCCTTAATTTTTTACAAGAATCAGTGTTACACTGAAGAATTTAATTTTTATAGGATTCTTTCAGAAACACCAGTCCACTTGAAAAATGCAGCAATAGCTTCTAGATATTCCCTTCTACGAGGAACAGAGCTTAAAGAATTATCATAGCATGACCCTGACCCTACAGATACAAGGGGGAGTAGCATTGTTTCTGACCACTTACATTGATCTGTGTATTGAAGGTTTGAAGGGATTTCGTTTGGGAGAGTGCCTTTCAAAACGCGGCATGTATGGATTTCAAAGGTATTATATAAAGGTATTAGTTTTAATTAGTCAGTGAGAATTAAATGATTAATGTTGATGAATGAATCCCTCATTCTATCACCAAGAAAACTTCCCATCCCACCAAATATGCTAAGGGAATGGATCTAATATATTAAAATGCAAAATAGCAGTGGATCTGGGATTCTATGGTTACCAAAAGATTTGTTTATCCCATCCTAGCCCTATCGTAATTGTCATGCTTTTCTATTGTATGAAGAGCTTTTAGAACCTTCAAACATTTTCAACCTCTTTAGTCAACTTGCCAAATGCTTTTTTAATCCCCTCTTTGCCACTCTTTCGTTGAATGCTAATTACTCCTACATTTTCTTGGAGTTTGTTAACAGAAAATACGCCGTCAGATATAAACCCATGGGCTGGTCCTCTTGAACTTGAACCAGAAGAGTGACTGGGAACTGGATGAGGGAAAATTTTATTGATTGCTGAAACTAACCTTTAAATTGTGCATCTATCTGCTGAAGTTCGTTGAGATTTAATTCGTTTTTAAATAAAAAACAGACATATTTAAACAATTTTTTTTTTATAAGCAGGAAAATGTGCCACTCCTAAAATTTACCGCCCAAGCAGCTGCTTGGAATATTTTTGCCGCCATGCAGCTTCCGAAATTGCCTAATTATGTCGTGTATCAATAAACAAGAACGCTGCTGATCATAATGATTTACTTTCACAAACATGTAATAAATAGAATTTATATATAGCTCTAGATCGTAAATTTATTTAAATGCACTTGTGATATGTTTATAATAGCAAAAGTGCGTTTTGCTTATGGTTATTGGTTGCACATATAACAATGGAAGGATGCGTCTAAATGTTTAGTATTTGCATAATTTTTATTAAAAAAGAAACAACTAAAAAATCTTTAAAATCATGCAGCTCTCAAATTGTGCAGCTTTGCCAACTCATCCCACGCGACGGCCCTGCCGCAAATGTGACAATATTCCTCAACTTAGACGTGTGTGGAACAAAATTTCATCGTTTGTTGTACCTCAGCGGTCCCAGTGGTTGAGTAGGTTAGCATGCTTGGCTACTAAGGGGTGGAGCTCCGCATAAGGTATGGACGTTTCTGTGTTGTCTTGATGCTGGGGTCTTGCCTCCCTCACAGATCTCTATGTTGTGTTAAGCTGACAGGCTCCTGCCAGATTTCTGTGGTAAGCAACTGCTTGAGGGAGTATTTTTTTGTTGTACCTCTGTAGCCAGGGCGTAGCGAAGAACTATGGTTGGGGGGGGGGGGAGAGAAATCAAAAATTTTCCAGCTCGAAAATTATATTTTGCCAACTGAACTAATGTCTCTGTCACGTTTTTACCTAGATTTTTGCTCCGTGAGGGGGGAGTTCAGGCAATTTGACTTCCAAATTTTGTCAAGTAGCCATAATTTCACAAAAATAATCGCAATATTTACATCTCGTCTGAATTGTACCAAGTCAGTGTGAATTTTCCCTTGATTTGGCCAACTCTCCTTAATTTCAAAAAACCAATCCCAATCTTTACATCTCTACTAAATTTTCCAAGTCACTTCAAAATTTTCTAACTTTTCTCGATTTTGTCAACTCTCCTTAATTTCACAAACCCAATCCTAATTATACAACTCGCCCGTATTTTCCAAGTGGATTCGAATTTTGCTAACTGCCCTATATTTTGTTGTTTCCTTGATTTGTCCAACACTCCTTAATTGCACAAAACAAATCCTAATTTTCACAAATCGCCTATATTTTATCAAGTGGATTCGAATTTTGCCAACTACCCTAGATTTTGCCAACTCGCCGTATTTTTACAGAAAAAAATCGCAATTTTTACATCTTCCCTGAATTTGCCAATTCATTTCGAATTTTATCAACTCTCCTTAATTGCACAAGGCACATTTTTCACAACTCCCATGTGTTTTACCAGGTGGCTTCGAATTTTACCAACTCCCCTAGAATTTGCCAAGAGTTCTTGGTTTTTCCAAATCTCCTTAATTTCACAAAACCAATCCCAATTTTTACAACTCACCTGTACTTTACCAAGTGGTTTCGAGTTTTGCCTACTTCTCTAGATTTTGCCAAGTTGTCTCGATTTTACCACCTCTCCTTATTTTTGCAAAACAATCCCAATATTTGGATTTCTCCTGAATTTGCCAAGTCACTTCAAAATTTTCAAACTCTCCAAAATTTTGCCACGTTTTCTCGATTTTGTCAACTCTCTTTAGTTTCACAAAAACAATCGCAATTTTCACAACTCAACCGTATTTTACCAAGTGGACTGGAATTTTGCCAACTCGCCACAATTTTACAGAAAAAAATCCCAATCTTTACATCTTACCTGATTTTTGAAAAGTCACTCTGAATTTTGCCAACTCCCCCAAAATTTGCCAACTCTCCTAGATATTGCAAAGTTGCCTCGATTTTGAAAACACGCCATAATTTTACAGAAAATAGATTGCAATTTTTACATCTCACCTGAAATTTGCCAACTCCCCCAAATTTTCCCAAGTCACTCCGAATTTTGCAAACTGCCCCTAGATTTTGCCAACTCGCCATAATTTTACAGAAAAAAAATCCTAATTTTTACATCTCACCTGAATTTTCCCAACTCCACACGATTTTGCCAACTCGCCATAATTTTACAGAAAAAAAATCCTAATTTTTACATCTCACCTGAATTTTCCCAACTCCACACGATTTTGCCAAGTCACTCCGAATTTTGTCAACTCCCCAAGATTTTGCCAACTCAACTGTATTTTACTAAGTGGCTTCGAATTTTGCCAACTGCTCTAAATTTTGCCGTCTCTCCATTTTCCAAACTGTTCTGGATTTGCCAAGTTGCCTCGATTTTGACAACTCCCCTTAATTTTACAAAAAAAAAATTACAAATTTTCACAACTCACCTAGATTTTACGAAGTCGCTTCGAATTTTGCCAACTCAGAGTTACTTTGGGGGGGAGCCTCCCCCCATAGATACGCTCCTGTTTATAGCATATGGTTGTTTAAAGCACTTTCTGTGCATAGTGCATTGCAAAAAAAGGCCAAATATCAAATGAAAGACAATGATTTAAAATATCGCTTACAAATCAACATAGTTTGGCTACTAGCATGCATATCTTATAGTTAAAAAACGTAGGCGCTCATTTTCCGTGCACTTGTAAGAATATTTATAAAAAAAAATATCTTTGTGACATTTTTAAGTTTTGGCTATCATTCGTCTGAAAGTCTACAATGGAGAGGCTTTGAATCAAATGAATTTATGAACAAAAATTATGGTTTAAAAATCATATTTGGTTTTATTTCATGCTGAATGTGTTATAATACTTATGAACTTTCAAAATACAAAACAATAAAAGTAAATTATTATGTACAAACACAGAACGAATAATAATGGCATATAAAATCCATGAAATAATCTTAAGCAATTTCTAAAAATTTTTAAAATGTCCATAAAATACAACACAATGATTGTGAATTTTCAAGTCAATATTTACAAAATAGATTAAAAAACACTTTTTCTATACTTATTGGAAGCACTGAAATTTACATACAGAAACTGGAAAATCAGATTGCATTTTCTAAGTGTATATTTTTCAGAACTGTTAAAAAATGCTAACTGTGGGTATCATGCAGTAGAACTTTACTTGAGCAAAAACCCAGCTTGAAAGACTGGATTTTAAATGCTTTTTATTAGTCTCATAATAATAATAATACATATATTTTGTTACGTGTGTCAGCATTCTTATTTCAGAATTACAGCCAAACCTTGGCATTCACAGTTGAACTATTATTACCAAAATTTGCTATTTGCAGTTGAAAATTGTGATCCCCATTGAAAAACGTTCACAAGAATTGCAGAATTGACAAAATGAACTTAGACGTGGCAGCCAACTGCCATATTTTTCTATTTTAACCCCACTGCATTCTTGTAACATGATTAAAAACATCTATGAAAGTTCCTGGTAAAAATAGCCTGATAATTTGACAACTCCACTCTTCCCTGACGTGCTGGTACTTTTCTTTTATCTGTGACTGTACATTGAAAAAAAAACTAGGCTTTTAAAAACATAAGTTTTTCCAGAAAAGAAATTAAACGAATTTTCTTACGTTTAATGTTTGTTATATACATATTCTAGAAATCATAGCTCTTGGAAAGTTATTTGTGGATGCCACAGATCAATATTAGTTACTTTTGTGAAATTAATTATAGCTTTTCAGATTTTGGACCCATTAAAAACGAAATATTTTCATCTTTTGTTTTGGTCAATCATGTTATCACAGTTTATAAAACTAAAGGAACTATGCCTGAACTCCACAAATAACTGCCAAATGAGGAAAAAAAAGGTAATAAACAGCAAAAGTGAAATATTTCAAAACGCTTTCTAAGATGCAATTTATTTGCCTCATGAAACAGATAATCAAAGCCAATATTTTTAATGAAATGTTCGAGCAGACTGAAGTTCTTCTCTGAAAGAAGTGTTTTTTTTTTCGCTAGGTAGAGCAAAGATTTTTGATTCTATTTTTCATTTGTTTTTTTTGCATTCATTTGCTCTGCAATAACTCTCAAACCGTTACATGGGTCATTCACTATGACAATATTTCACATTTCTGCAAATCTTTGCAATATAATGAACTCCTCCAGATGTCAACTCAAAAAGCAATCATACAATGCAGATTCATGGACACTGCTAGAGCAGTCTGATGTACTACAAGAGTACATTTTAAATTTGTTATACTTTACTTATTTTTTTAGCTATAACAATTTAAAAACGTTACAAGTTGAAGTCAAAGCCATATTTGTACAGTGCACAAAACAAGCATAAAAAGAAATCGAAGGAAGATGAAAAGAGTTTGAAAATACAGATATCTCTGAAGGCCAACCCGAAGTTTGCAAAGCATACGATAAAACACAGTAACAATAAATTTTCATGTTCTTAGACAAACCTAAGCTCACTAATCATGTGCACTCTCCTGTCACAGTTCAAGACCCAATATTAAGCAGTTCATTGCTATGGTTCATGTAGACAAAAACATCCTTTTTATTAAACCAACGATAAAAATTTCCTGTTTTTAACCATACTATTAAAAAAAGAACTGGAAAATCAGAGATAAAAAATCCTGCCCTTATATTGAATATGAAACATATTTATATGTAAATATATTTCTAATACAGTGGGCATATAGTGGGCTTCTGATAATCATACATACAAAATTTATCAATGAAAATAAAAAAGTATAAAAGCAGTCAGAGGCATTTGGAATTGTGTTTTACATTTGAACAAGCATGATAATGAATATGCTTGGTGAGGATAAAACGCAATTATGCTGGCAGCAAATTATTCATCAGTTTATTAATTTTTTTTTTTTTTCGAGTCCCAGCTGGGTCAGCGTTGAGATTTATCTCCGCAAAATTCCCCGCCCTGCCCACGGTCAGTAGGGGACACCGATGGGCTTGGAAAGGCCGCCGTCCGTCGGATGGGACGTTAAGCCGTGGCCCCGTGTGCGGGAGAGCCATACCCTGTGCACGTTAAAGAACACGCTGGATGGCCTTGACGGGAGGCTACCATCTGTCTCCCAACAGCTGTTCCAGTGGGTCCCCTCCCCCAACCTTCTCTGAGCCTTCGGGGTCCATGTGACCTGGCCATTTAGCCCATGGTGTGCAAAAAAGTGCCGCTCAGAGGTAAAACAACCAACAACCAACCAAATCAATTTTTTTTAACGTAGCATTGTGTAGCGTTATCACAGTCTTACAAATTAACATTATATCTATGCTGGGAATATGTTACATAATGTAAACACATCCCCAGCATAAAGGATAGGCAAGCCAAGCTATGGAAATTTCCTGTCAATTGTAAAATTATCTCACTTCGACTCAGTTTTGAGCAAGCTATTTCAATTACTTAGTGAAATGAAATATCTAAGTGTACGAAATGTTATAATTTAGTTATTCTCAGGTCACATGAAATCAGACCTGATATGTGAAACAGAGCAGTTACCTTTCTACATGGTAATCAATGGCACAATGCAAGACATTATACATCAGGATTAATTAGCCAAATTTTGCTTATGTGCAGCTCAAAACAGATGAAGAAAAAGGTAGACTTAAAGAAACGAATGTTTAAGAAACATTTCTCGGTTTTTATATCATTATAGATGCAAGTGCAACTGGAACTGAACTAAAAATGCTGCAGTTCATTGAATATAGAAGTCTAGATGTCAAAAGATTTAAAGCATAAGGATTTAGTAATTGCACTCCTCTGATGAGTGATGTATATAATACATTTGAGTTCACTCACAAAGTTAAGAGCATACTGTTATTTATGTTCAATATGTGGCACATATCTTAAAGTGGTTCTAGCTTATGCTGGGAAAAGAGTAAAACCCAGGGTAATTTTCTCAATAGTGTTTAGAGTATGTATATGTTTTTCTCAATGAAAGCAGACAAAGATATTCTCTTACGGTTTTCACAGAAATCTGAGATCACATAAGTAATGTACCCCATGAGATGACCTTTTTAATATGATGCTGTGTTTACAAATCAGATGGGTTTTTTTTAAATATAATGCAAGTCTATAAAAAAAATGAATCTTTTCAGTTAGTTTTCTTAATTACTTTGAAGGAAAAAAAAGTGCTAGAGAATGTTAACCCTGTATCCATGGGTGTCCGCAGAGAGGGGCAAACGCAGATAGGGGCAAACGGGACACTTGCCCCCCGGATCAAGTAAAAAATTTCACAAATTATAATCGTAACAATTTAAACATAATTAATTTATATATATATATATTATGCATGTGTTTTTGTATCGATGCAATACTGTATTCTATAATCCACTTGTGGAAAAAAAAAACCCTAAAAAATTTATTGATGTAATTATTTGTCTTCAAGCTTTGCTCCCCTCCCCCCCTGGAAAATTTTCTGCGGATGCCCATGCCTGTGTCAATATTGTCATAGCATAAAGAGATGATAAAATCTGTAAAAGATTTTATTATCTCTTATGATCTGTAAAAAGTATCAGGACTTCTTTGAAATGAAGCCGAATGTCTGAAACAACACTTGCTCCCAAATGGCGTTTGAAATGTAATTTTGAGAGCATAAATATCCAGTAACCTAAGCAACACTTTCATGAACTGTGTGATGACCACAGATTTGGTAACTCTGAGATGGAATTTAAAGTGACTGTTTTATACCACTTTGGCAGAATTATACAGTGGTTACAAAGAACATTTAAATCTCACAGATGTAAATAGATTTGATGTGCTATTTCTAAAAAATTTGCTGTTACTCTGAGACAGGTGTCTGTGCAGAAAGCTCAAGCACCTCAGCAATGTTATGCATGAGCAGTTCCTTGTCATTCTCTCACCAAATTCTTAGCTTTTAATTGTCACAAGAATAATATCTTGAAAATATCATCAGTACAAAAAATGCCACGTATGCTACTAGCTGAAAATTTCAGATGCCAAGATGTGTGGACAAAAGTTTTAGTATGGACTGCAGAAATTTGGTATTAAGTAAGGTTGTTAAGTTTTATTATGTAAACTACAATAAAAAGCTTAAGTGTATTATTGGAAGTTTTTTTTTTTGAGGAAGTGGGGGGGATCTTCTTAAGTCTGCAGATGAGAGCTTATGCCACTGGGTTAGAGATGATAAAATTATTAATGACTCGATTATTTCTTACTCTTATCTTCCCATTTTTACTGTCTCATATTATCCTGGAGAAGGAAATGGTAAAGAAAATACAATGTTCATAACCATTCTTAATAGTGATTGAATATCACTTTCTGTTGTTTCGCTGATGAAAAATAAATGCTTATGAAAATCTTTCAATGATTGACAACCATAGATTGTATGTTTTTTCTTACACATCTTAAAAACTGTAGAATTATTTTAACATTAATGTTAAAATGTATCACACAAAATCTTAAACTGAAGAATAAAACTTAATCTAAACCTGTCAATATGTTATGGAATGTTCAAATATTCAAAAAAAAAATAAAGAAACTCAAGAAGTTAATAGTGAAATGCTAATAATTTATTGCATAAATGTAGAATCCCTAGTTTCTAACTTTTAGTCCATCCTGCAGTTTAAACTCTAAAAATATTTTACACTATGATAGTGAAATCCATTTTATGATTTCTCTTATTCTGCAATTTGTTTCATGATATCGGACTGCCATTAACTAATACATATAATAACCACTGGCATATTCAAAAGAAATATAGTTCTTTAAAATGTGATTAAAAATGTTACTGATTAAGAATAAAATTAAACATTGGTAAATAGTGATTTATTTCTTTTTCAGTATCTTGATACCAAAATTAAGTATATTTTTGAACAGTTTAACATAAACTGCATTCTATTTTTGAGACTATGATAAAATATAAAGCTACCTGATTGGTAGAATAACAACTATATAAAAATTAGCTGACACTTTTATATTAAAAGTATTATGACGTTCTATGCTAAATGTTTTTTCAAGTGAAATTCTACTGTTTAAAAATAAGGTTATTGCACATGTTAACATTTCTCGGGGTTTATAATTTATGCATGTTCAACACTTATTAAAATTAGTAAAATTGATCTATAAAAGATTAAGGTTTCTTTGCAATACAAAGAAGTTCACTAAAAACTCATATCATATTTATGGAAAACAAAACATTTTAGATCTTGCAATTAATATTGTGTATATCACACAAATTTCTTTAACATATTTATTTCAGCATACACACATCCTTCATTTGTAAAAGTATAAATATTCAAAGTGACTCAAATTTTGCAAAGTATTGTAAGCTTACAAACATTCCATTACATTAAACTAGTCTGCAGAATAGTTAATATTAGCTCATTGGTGTAGGGATTTTTCATAGTGCCTTTATTCATGACAGGAGAGCAAAGGAACATTATCAATCTGTAAGCCATGCCAACAGTAAAATACACTTTCATATTAGTACAACTACAAAGAATTATAGATAATTTTAAAATAACTGTGTATTGATTCTACAACAGAGTTTCATAAGCTCAAGCGAATGATTTAGAATTTAACTATTCAAATCTTTGTCATTTTATGGTTTTAAATAAATAAAGCTTTTTAATGTCAATGAACATGCCATCTTCAAAGAGAGCACCGGATTTATAATTGCTGTTCTAATATTAACTGTTTTACAATCTAAAGAATTCCTCATTATTAAAATAGTTTATAAGCATTTCTAAAAATACTGTAGTATGCTTATTCTATTTCAGAATTGCAAACTAATATGAAATAAAAACAAGGAACTTATTTGTTTAACATTCAAGTATTAATAATAATAATATACTTGTTCCAAAAGTTAGAACACAAAGAAACACTCCTGATTCCAAAACTACACAAAAAATATTTTTCTTTTTTTAAGACATTGTCCCATAACACAACGTTTAGCAATAACAAAATGTTAATGATCTCAAGTACATATGTAAAAGTAAAACTTTGGTATAAAAACACAAAAACTGGCTTGTATTAAATATTGAATGTGCTGTATTAATTCTGAAGAGAAACATTACAAAATGAGCAATTAATTCTTATTTTGAAGATTTTCTAAGGTGGAGATACATTAGTGGGGACAAAGCTGGACTTAAAAGCAAGCAAAATGGGCACACACACAAAAGGGTTGTGCAAAATCCAAGAAACAATATAGACTACATATTGTCTGAAAGCCAGTTTTTAAATGGAACATTAATCACCTGTGGGGGAATGCTGTAAAGATAATAATATTGCAGTTTTGAGCCTAATGGATTACAAATCAAAGATCACATCAGTTTGCACTGATGTGATCTTTTATTATATCAAAGTATCATATCAGAGGTTAATTCATGGATTACAACCTCTACAAAGACAGGACTCATTATTGTGGATAGACCAACACTGGCGCTTAATGTGACCAACACTAGCACTTGAGACATCATTTGATTTATTTTGAATGAGCTTCACAAGAGCTACTCAAATATCTACATTTCAGTAAGCAGTCTCTTAGCCTTAACCCATCTCAGCAACAAGTGAAGAATGCAGCTTGTCAAAATTTGAATTAAATAAGATATATATATATTTGAGATGAAGCATACGAGAGCTTTTTGCCATAGTTTCTATTTAAAATGCAGCAGTGTGGATCACTGACCTGTCACCCCCATTAGAAAAGGTTAAAAAAGTTGCATTTTGAACTTTTACAATTTTTTTACTTTTTTTATCTTTGCTTGCAAGTGTTATATTTCAGAGTTGCTTGTAATATTTATAAGTTTAACTGAAGTAAAAATTTCATACTCGTGCACTATGTAGTCATACTTTTTGCTCCCAATGTTTCACAAAAATAATATAAAAGCTGAACTAATGGAACAAAAATCACATGAAATTTATTTAGTAAACATTTTAATAATTTTTTCAGGATATAAATACTGACATTTTATTACGTTTTCTATTTATATTTTATGATTAGCATAAGTGTCTAATAGCATTAATGTTTAAGTTCAGAAACCACTGCAATATTTGTCAAAATTTTAACTAATGGTTTTTGCATCTCAATAGAGTTGATACTTTATGAAAAACATATTATCATAGAATACTGCATTACCATGAAAATACACAACAGGCCTATTAACAATCAACAAATGCAACAGGTACTTTTTTTAAGTTTCTAAAGAATCTGAATTTGCGAATACTCTATTGCAACAAAGTGGGAAAAATCTACATCTAATATGTTACAGATGATCGAGTGAGTGACTGACTGATGATTGACAGGAGATCACACTATTTTTAACTGTGAAGCAGAAATGATAGAGCTCTGAAAATTTACACATAGGAGTAATCCGGAATGTAGATCTCAGAAAAAATCTGAAATATGACCTCTGACGTGTCCTTCAAGGTCAAATAGAGATCAAACCTTCATCTAACTAATGTTAGAAACATGAAAATTGGTGTCCAGGGGTGTTTTGGGCTGTAAATGAAGAAAACATCATGAAATTTTTGATTCAGAGGAGCCTTTGAGGTCAAATTTAGATATATCTATGCTAGAGTACTAAAAATTGGTTCCTGGAGTTATTTTTGGCCATATATTGCAAATGTGAAATTTTGGATGTGATGGGTACTTCGAGGTCAAAGGTCAAATCCTGATATACCAGTGCTGGAAAACTAAAAATTGGTTCCAGCAGTGGTCAGAAATGTGTGGCATCTTCAGAGCCAGTGCCAAATTCAATGTCAAATAGGGACTGGGGTGATGGGCTAGAAATCAATAGGTGCTGAAGGCATGGTTTGATTTCTAGTACATAGATATGCTTCATGACCCTACTACTGAACAAGCAAATTCATTTAATCACTTCACTGGCTTTTTGGTGTTTTTAAAAAACAACTTAAGGCTAGAATACATGGCAATAAACAGGCAGCACTTGGAGGAATGGAAGAATCTGAAATAAGTTCACTAAACATTTCACCTGAGATTATCACATGTAAAGCAAATGCTGAATTAGCAATGAAAAGGTGCAAAAATCTCTAGCAGAAAAAATCCAGCAGAAATTTCTTGGAATTTAAGAATAACATTTATTTATATTACTAAACTTCTAGGTGTAAACAAAAAGTTCTTAATTGTCAAAGAAATTTTCAGCCATATCAAACAGTCAATACAAATGGAATGAGGTCAACAGATTTCCTCTTTAACATTCTTTATGTTATTATGTTTTGCATACTTTCTTTTATACAAAGGAAAAATCCTGTCCTTTGTTAAAAGTTGTGCTATATAGAACTTCATGTTAATAATCTGATGAATATTTTTGACAATTATGGAAATGTTTTTGCTTAACAATTGGAAAAAAGTAAATTTTACACATAAATTTTCATCTATGTATAATACACCTATTCAATATATATTTTTTTAACTTTATGGTTTAAAATGTAAATGATATACACATAAAATCTTTTACACTTTTTATACATAGAAAGCAATTTTGCAAGATTATATATGCTGAAAGCATACAGAACCACTTAATTATTTAGTTCACATTATGCATATCACAGTTAGAGTTTGTTAGGGAATAATCAGAAATTAAATACTGTTAGAAGGAAAAAAATTCTTAAAATATATATAAATTCAATCTATTTTAATGAAATGTAAAAAAAAAAATCAAAAGTTGATGCATGAAAGATTAATAGTAAGTTTTTTATGTCTTAAATGGAACTCAGTTATATCTAAAATTTTCATGAATTTCACCAAGTGTGACATACTCTTTAACAAAGAAAACCATATAAATTCTGTTTACTACAATATTCATCAAAATAAATTTAAACTGGAGTATTTGTTCAACTATATGAGTGCAAAATTAGTTTCATAATATATATAGTTAATTATGAAATTTACACATGAAGCATCAGTAATTCCTGAAATTTACTGTTATCTACCTCTACAGAGGATATATTTTTATATAAACTAAACTCTCAACACAAAAACCAACCTCAATTACTGACATAACTTAGCACCTTTTGAAAAAATTGAAACTGTTTGGCAACTTACACTTTAACTCTAATAATTCCAAATAAATACTCCAAATAAAATCATAGTGCCTTCAATTGTGATAGTAAACTCATGATGCAATGTCACACTACATTAACAAATTTCAATGCACATAAAATGGTACTTCAAGTTAACACATTAGCAGGTGTGGTGTAGCCAAACATAATGCTGTCTACATTACTTAGAATTACTAGTTGTATTTAATTAACAAAATGGCAAAACTTTTTCAATTATGCATTGCTTTTTTTCATGAACATATTTACCATACTACATCTGATGTTTTTCCACAGAATTCCATCATATGACACCATGAATAAGACTTAAAAACTGATCAAGTATTTTTTTTTAATTAAATACCCCCTCAAGCAGCTGCCTGCCACAGAGGTCTGACAGGAGCCTGTCAGTTGTCCATCTCCATATTACTGTAGTCATTTTCTTAATAAGACACAATATATAAATACAGTTATTTAAAAAAAAATAAGGAAACTACAAACTGCACACAACTCTGAGAGAATTCCACGTCTGTCTACATATAATTATCACATTTACTAGCATTACTATTCAAGCACAAAAACAATTCCTGGGATTTTCTTTGCATTCAACTATATTACCAAACAGTTAACAAACTGATGATAATAAAAATAACTGCAAAGCAAATAAAAATTAACAATTCTTTTGGAATGTTAAACTACCTTTGCCTATCAAAATCCTGTCGAGTTCTAATGGAATGAATGGGAGAAGCTCTTTATCTAGGAAAAGAAATATCCACCTTACCTTTCACGTTTTCATTTCTTTATTTTTGATTATATGCAATAAGCAAGAGATTATGGTCAGTAATCAGATACATTATCGACATACATATGAAGTTTAAAGTGGGAAAAA
Organism: Ryuthela nishihirai; assembly: GCA_038380435.1. Lineage (NCBI taxonomy): Eukaryota > Metazoa > Arthropoda > Arachnida > Araneae > Heptathelidae > Ryuthela > Ryuthela nishihirai. The sequence continues at coordinate 1,861,151 of JAWZYU010000017.1, forward strand.
AATGAGCAAATAATGTTTAAAAAATTATTTCAATATAACTTTATCCAAAAACAGGAATGCTAACAAGTTAATTGCAAAAACTTATGTTTGTGGTATATACAAATATATTGCTCATCATAATTAAAGCATAGATTGAAATATTAATAATAAATAAAAAAAATATTAAACATAAAGCTGAATTGTAACATATATTGAAGATATAATATGCAAAAATAATGTAAAAATATTCTAAAGTGATTGTCTACAAATACAGACTGTTCTATAAAATGCATGTGAGTGCCACAACATTGATTATACAAACACGCAATATCACTGTCAATTTGTTTCTAACTATGACAATGGTGTGTGAAATGAGTGTTCAAAAGCAGGTATTATTGCATATAGCAAACAAGGAGTTACATTCCTCAATATCACTAGGAATATTTTTTTATTGATTTAAAAATGACACAAAACACATTTTGGGTCATTTTTTAAGATAAATGAGAAAAAAAAATAGATAAATATCAAGTAGACAAAGTTTTATTAAAGAATGAAAGTCAAACACCATTCTGGAATTCAAAACAGTAGTTTTTGCGGCAGAAACAGAGAAATACATGAATGCTTTCTCTTCTTGTACCAGTTGTTCATTTGAATTATGCTTTTCCAGTTTTCATTCATCAGGTTGATCAAATGGGCAAAATTAATAGATTTTATTTTAAAAAATTCACAGCAAACACAGTCCAAAAAATCAAAAATGGTTATTTTGCTGCTGCAAATTTAACAGTGCATGGAAACTGTCACTGAAAAATTCCCAAGAAAACAATGAAATGAGAAAATTCTTCAATAATATGACTGGAAGAACTACAGTATAACCAGAAAATGATAGTGGAGGCAAAGTTTCTCCTTCTTCATGACAATGTCAGTGCTCACAAAATCTGACAAGTTATGGCCTATCTGGAGTAGAAAAAAATCAAACTGCTACCCCATCCTGCATATTTACTCAATCTTGCACCATACAGTTTTTGTTTCCAAAAATTAAAAAGGAACTTGCTGGGAAGCCTTTTTCAAGGGTGCATGACCTTGTAAAATGTGTTCATTCAGAGTTGTAGATATTCCCTAATAGGACTACCACCAAGCATTCCAGAATTGGCATAGATGTCTGCAACTTGGAATATATGCTGGGGGGGGGGGGGGATACTTTCAAGGACAGTAAAATTTTTGTTGATGTAAATGCAATATTTTTGTTCTGCAGATGTATATCAAGAACTTTTTGAACACCTCTCATATTATAATGAACTTTTGTTGCATATTTTCTTAAAAAGAGAAAAATTGATGTTTTAAATAAAAACTTACAAGTATTATTATTACATCAGGATTAACATCTTAAAATTATTGTATAATAGTTAGCTATAAACTACATTAAAATGCAACATATGAGTTTTGCAAACAACATACATCTGACAATATATAAGATATATAATGTTGTGCTTTAAGTATAAAACATTTTTTTAACATTTATTAATAAAAATTTTAAAAATATAATTTTCTGTTATTGACAAATACTATAAGATCTAATGTTAAAATTAAAATATGGCATTCTAACTGCAAATGAGAAAAAAAAAAGGTATGAAATGTAATAAAAGAAACATATATTTCACTAATAACATTTGGTAAATACAGTGTTTCTTTAGCAACACAATTCATCAATATGTGTGCATCTCTGCAAAATATTTATGGAAACAAATGAAATGTTGATACAACCTAGTTCCATCCATGTGAAATATATGGTCATGCTGGTGGTATCAAAACATTGCCACCTGCAAGTTCTACCATTTCACACAGGTATTGTCATTTTAATGCTATGTCTTGTTCAATATAGACGTTTCACACACGTTAAGATTATGAAGCACTCAACAGAGGACCATGAGATTTTACACAAAAACCTATCAGCAGAAGAAATCAAATCACTTAAGAACCAAAGACATGTCTAAACTGTAGTAAAACAAACTGCATGAAGTGACAGCACTTGATGTGGACATTTTGCACAGCACAAACTGAAAGCATGGTCCATAAAGTTCAACTCTGCCTGATCAATGCAGATCTCCAGTCCCAACATTTGTTGGGATAACATAAGCCATATGGATGCAGGTATGTAAAAATCTGATTTCACTTCCATATGCACGTTGCAAAAATACATGCACACTAGTGGATTACACAACAGAAAAATATCTTGTACATTTTAAAGAACAATACTCATTTGTTTTGCATAAGGTAAAATTTACTCTATAATTTGTTTTCTACATAAGTAAAAAAAAAGATTTTTACTAGTAGTCATGAAAAATATATTTAAAAAACCATAATCTCAGCTTATTCCATAGATCACATTGCCAAGCATTTCGATAGCAGTTCAAACATTCAGTTTCTTTTCAAATATATATATATGTACAGATGCATACAGCACATGCTCTTGATGTAGCTGGTCCTATGTCAGAGAAAGAACTCTACAGGTAACAAACTGAGATTCTTAATCTAGGACAGTTGCTTGATCGTCTCAGGTAGATTACAGAATAGTGTATCACAGCAAAATAGTCATCTCAATGGCATGGCATTAAAGAACATACTACTAAAGCTCTTAGCAATGCTATCATCTGTGATAACTCACAACAAATGCCAAGTAGCTAGTAGCTTATAGTCTTTTGGAAGTCATTTTATTTTTGGTTACTGGATACAGTCAGGATATGTGGAAGCTGTTAAACAGCTATGGAAGAAATATGCTTAAGTTTGTATATGCTGAGCCACTAAATGTCTTCCCCAGTCTAAAAGTTCAGGCCATTGTCTGCACAACATTATAATGGACATGATGAAACCAGCAGTAGTCAGGATACGAACTCTGTAATAAATACATTGTTTAGTGATAAACTATTGATTAAAGATGTAACAAAAAAAAAACAACATATTTTTAACATATGAAAAAAAAATTAAGGAATATTGAAATAATAAGCAAACTTAATGTACAAAATTCCATTTGCATAGGAAGACATAGCTATTTAATTTTGAAACCATTTTAGTGGTAGCAATCTATCTTACAAAGAAGTTCATTATTTTGTTCTGATTACAATATTCAACTCTTCTACTGAGTGGTAAACCACAAATTGCCTATTTGTATAATAAGAATAACTGACCTAATTAGAAACTACTCATTTATGAGACCTCTGAAATATATAAGCCAGTGCAAATTAACCCTTCCACCTGTAAAACAGATTTACATCTAGAGGCCCAGCTATTTTTATACCTATGATAAGCCAAAAATATTACCTTTAGAAATTTTGTGCCAAATAACTAATGAAAGGAATTATGGCATATTATATGCCAAATTAATCAGCATTTAATTCTGGATTTTCTGAAAATAAAATATTTTACAAAAAAGATAGCATTCTATTTTAATAGGGCTTTTATAGAAGCATGTAGGCATGTATGCATGAGGTAATGAAAATAAAAATTTATTTAAAAAAAACCTAATAGACAGAAATGATTATAATGCACATGAATAGAAAGGATATTTATTTCTGAATAACAAAAAAATATTTACTTGAAATAAAAAAATCACTCCCTGTTTTATAATTTTTTTTTTTGGTGCCATACCTTGAGAAAAGTCCAGGCTTTTTGCCAATTGTGCCGACTCATATCAATAAGTCAACTTTGTAATTTTTAAAAAAAATAATCACTCAACTGAAATAGGTCATGTTACATACCAAATTAGACAGCATTTAATTATAAATTTTAATTTTCAAGTGATATAGTAAAAAATAGATTAAACAATGCAAATTAGGATCAATTTTGGAAAAACAGATGAATAAAAACAGTTTAATTATATATTAATTGAAAGAAAATTTCTTCCTGAATTTTATAATATTTACCTGAAATATGATTTTTATTTCTTTTAATGATTCTTTTCAATGTGGTACGTTTTAACACAAGGGCCAGTGTCATACAAGGTGACTTGGATTGATCACATTATTGGAGATTTTCTGTCCTCTTTACGAAAAGGAGGAACACTTTCTTGGTGCTTTTTTCAGTAACATTATATGAATTTTTTTTCTTTGAGTGTTGAATTTTAGGAATTTTGGCTAAGTGCTGATAAGTAAATGTAAAAAAAAATACCCCCCTCAAGCAGCTGCTTGCCACAGAGGTCTGATAGGAGCCTGTCAGTTTATATGCCATAGTAGATCTGAGAGGATGGCAGGACTTCAGCAGAAAAATGACACATACATCCATGCCTTACCCGGGGTTTGAACCCAGGTCCCTTAGATTAGAAAGCCAAAAAAAGAAACGTCTATATCGTCAGAGTAGCACAGCCAAGATACTGAGAGAGAGAGTGTGTAAATTTTTCAAAATATTTCATAAGCTTGAAAACTTGTAATTTAAAAAAAAAAAATTGCAAAGGAGGGGGGAGAGTAAAAAGTTTTCGTTGAGTGTAGTGGGCCTTGTTAAACCCTTTCCAAAATTACCCCCCCATACGAGGACTAATTTTTGTGCCAAGGAAGTCCTTTTTGCTTCTGTATTCAAGACCTCATTCATTTTCAGAAAACAATCCAAGATTCAAGTTGTTTTACTGTAAAATGAATAAATAATCTATGTATATAACCGTACTGAGGCATAAATAAAGTTATTATTATTATGATTAAATAATGAAACAAAAAATAACATATAACCTAATGCAATATTAAATAAAATATCCACAGCAACAAGTTGTAAGCCGGGCATCCAATGCAGCATAACTCCAAAATATCGATAATTTGCAATAAACTAAAAGATTGATAATTTACAGAAATCAAATAAATCTAGAGAAATAAAATTAAGGTTTAATTATAAAAAGGGGAAATAAAATACCAACTTTATGAAGGGAGTGCATATCCAGTTTCTCAGGAAGAAGTATTTGAACTTATATCATCCATGTAAACATCTTGCCATATATCCATTCAGCAGATGGTTTTCCCCACTCTTGCATATGTGAGCAAGCAATTAGAACACCTGCTACTTCCTGTGCTGTGATGGCTTGGGCTGCAGGCAATAGTGAAGCAGTGGCATATTTTTTAGTTTCGATTTAAAGAGAGGGAAAAGAGGCATAAAGTGCTGGGATACATGATATAAATGATAAAAATAATTCTAGGAATACTGAAATAGGTTTAAGGCAGAAAAAAAGAGATGTATTATGCAATTATTTTCAAAATCTTCCATTTTTAAAAATAGCAGTTTTTCGTTAATTTTTAATTTTTAGGAGAAATTTGTTGATAATAGTTCAAATCAAGCTTCTGAACTTAAATCAGGAGATTGCTTCAGCAGAGTATGTTAACAAACAAATCAGCAATACCATATAGTGCTTCTGGGGCGGGGGTGGCTCAGTCGGTAGTGCGCCAGGCTCGTAATCTGTAGTTCCTAGGTTCGAGCCCCAGCTGGGTCAGCGTTGAGATTTATCTCCGCAAAATTCCCCGCCCTGTCCACGGTCAGTAGGGGACACCGATGGGCTTGGAAAGGCCACCGTCCGTCGGATGGGACATTAAGCCATGGCCCCATGTGCGGGAGAGCCATACCCTGTGCACGTTCAAGAACACGCTGGATGGCCTTGACGGGAGGCTACCATCTGTCTCCCAACAGCTGTTCCAGTGGGTCCCCTCCCCCAACCTTCTCTGAGCCTTCGGAGTACATGTGACCTGGCCATTTAGCCCATGGTGTGCAAAAAAGTGCCGCTCGGAGGTAAAACAACCCAACCCATATAGTGCTTCTAAGAAATGGCAATCAGATGGCTTATTATTATTAAATTATCTATATTGTAGTTTAATAAAATATGCATCCAGTGAAAAAGAAAATATTATTTTTTGAACTTGAATTACTTATTCTCAAAAAAAGTTTATGTTCATCAGGGACCTGGAAGGGTTAACTGCAATTAGAATTTGACAGAACTTAAAATTAATTCAAATGCTAATTCTGCTATACAAAATGAGTACATAAAAATCTGATTAATATTTTGTTTTAGTCATCGGTGCACAATGCTAAAACCATAATTCATAATATTTTTCACAAGTTTAAAATTAAACTTTTACTATGACTAGATTATACAAAATAGGATGGTTATACACTCAGTGCTCACTAAATTATTATATAAGTGAAAGCTAACTTAAAAGCTCTATAACTTCTAAACTAAGCATTTTATGAGAAAATGTAATGGAAGATAAATTAAAGATCTCAATCAAATCTATCTAAATCTCGATTTTTAATAATATTCACTTTGTACTTATAGAGTCATGGACTTTGAATATTTAACAGTAACAAATAAAGTCAGGAAAATTGAAAAATATCGAAAAATATTTACATTAACTTTTCAAATATATATATCTGTTGTATTAAATGGTGTCAAATAATACTTCTTATTCAAATTATAATTAACTTCTGAGTTGAATTCTAACATTAGATATTGCTGTTGTTATATATTCAAACTTCCATAACTCTTTAAATACTTAGGAAATATTGCTGAAAATCGAGAATTAGATTTGATTGAGATCTTTATTTCAGTCCTATTCTGTCACAAAACTCTTTTTTAGAAGTTATAGAGCTTCGAAGTTAGCTTCCACTGACATAACATAGAGGAAGGTGGTCATAATTCAGTGAGCACTGAGTGTACATAAATCAAAAAGTGTGAAATAAACTCTGTAGTAATATGAATTGTTCATTAAAATACTGGTGCCAAAGTATATTTTAAAAGAACTATATTATTCTTTCTCTTTGTGAAACTTATCAAATATAAAAATTTTATAGAATAAAAGACATTAATTCTGTTTATTTCTCTTATGACAAGGTATTAAAAAATTATTTTTATTTTATACCTTGTCATAAAATATTACCAATCACTGATATTAAAATAAAAATCTTTGGGCAGAACATGCTGCTGTGCAAGAAAGTGATCAGATAAAGCATGCTTGACTGGTAATTTAATTGAATTTTTTTTTTTAACTCCAACCCATGTATGTTGCTGCTAAGTTACATCCATTCCATGTTACACAACCTTTCTTTTTGGAAGAAAAAAAAAAATTAAAAATTTTTTTTTAAAAAATGGCCTGATTTCAGGGCCATTTTTAAGGCAGTGCAATTGGTGCATCTGCACAGAGACCTCTGACAATAAAACTATTTACGTTTGCAAACTTTTAATGTTTTAAACCTGAAAATTTCACTTTGTGTTCAATTTAAAATACTTAATAAAGCCATATCCTCCCCCATTAGTAAAATGCAGAGAAACTGCTCTAATCTTATATTTTTTTGTATCTAATCATAAAGAACCAAAGCTAAAGAATTGTTAAATTTTTCACTTTCTGCTTTATTTCCCACACATTAATGATTGAAAGAGAAGAATATCTTTTAGGTTTTTATTGATGTGACCAAAATTTCCAATTGACATATAGGATTTGTTAATTACCTAATAGATGTTGACCACATTATATATTTTTCACATTAAATAATATGAATAAAGCTGCAGTAATCACAACTCTTGAATTCTAAAACTAGATAGCTATAAAATAATTTTTGCTTTGTTAAAAAGTTTTAATTGACTTAAAAAATACCTTGTTTGAATAAATGGCATCAAAACACTTGCAATAGTGGCCACCAATAAAAGCACCACTTGTAGTACAGTTAACACTACATTGATGAGCTTCAGGACAAGAGCTCGAGCATTTGACCCATCCAAAGAATCCAGGCTAACTAACTGCTGAAGATGCTGATGCTGCTGATGTTCCATACGTGAGATCTAATAAAAATACAAAGACCAAATTTATTTGCATTATCAGTTTAGACTTTCAAATATTAAGATATGACACTTAAGTTTACATTTAATAATTCATACCTACCAATAATCAAATCTAGTAGAGAAATAAAAACTAATTTAATGCAAAAGAACATATTTTTCTTTTATAGAGCTAATAGTGAAAAAAAAATAACTAATTTGATTCATGCATTTAATTAAGTTCTCTAAAATACAACAGTGATATAATTTAATAAAAAGTATATGATTACAAAAATAATCTTTTTATGCAAATTTTCCCCTATAAATTAAAGGATTACAGCATACTGAAAAAGATAAGTATAATTAGGTAATTTACAGGATAAGTACAAAGCAGCTTTACAACTTCAAACATATATAGCTACTTTGTCACACAAAAGGAAAGTAATGATGATGAAGAAAATTACACAGTTTTTCATTGCTTTATGGTTATGTGGTTGGAAAGTGCTGCTGTATGAAATCAGAAATGGAAGATTATACTGGTTCAGGAAAAGCCCAATGTGTGCTTTGGTTCGAACAAATTAATTTAGTCATATCTGATTTCTTTCTACAAGGTTTCATCAAAGATGAAATTTATTAGCTGCCTTTACCAAAATCCTTAATGAACTGAAGGACAGGATTACTATCAATATCATTAACTGTTTCATGACATGATCGATAAAGTGTGGGTTGAAATTGAGTTTTGTTGATACTCTATCACCTTTGGTGTCTATAATTAAGCATCTGTAAAGATAGTATATTTCTCTTCATTGTTGTATTTTTTGTGTGATAAATAGTTAATGTTGGTTGGTTGGTTGTTTTACCTCTGAGTGGCACTTTTTTGCACACAATGGGCTAAATGGCCAGGCCACAAGGACCCTGAAGGCTCAGAGAAGGTTGGGGCCACTGGAACAGCTGATGGGAGACAGATGGTAGCTTCCATTAAGGCCATCCAGCATGTTCTTTAATGTGCACAGGGTATGGCTCTCCCACACACGGGGGCCACTGTTTAACGTCTCATCTGATGATAGTGGTCTTTCCAAGCCATTCAGTGTCCCCTACTGACTGTGGGCAGGGCGGGGAGTTTGCAGAGATAAATCTCAACGCTGACCCAGCTGAAATAGTTAATGTTGTTTGATGTAGCAAAGCTATTTTGCAGTGGCATAGCTTGGGTTTATAAATTGTAGAAGCTTCCTATTGTGGTTGCATTAATAGGCACACAATGTTTTTTTGGCTATCACTGACCGAAGCTATGTTCTTTAAAATATCTTGCTCTAAAAATTTTGCATAATAATAAAATCTATCATTTGTCATGATTCTATGCTTCAAAGGAAAATACATATACACAAGTACACCTAAAGCTGCTGTAAGAGAATTATATGGTTTATATTTCAATGTATTAAAAAAGGATATGAAATTCACACTTTACTTTTTTTCTTTAAATCTTGTACATCTTTAAAATATCTAATATGGCTTCTGCATCCCAATTAATCAAAATGAACTTTGAATGTTCACTTACAAAAAATATATTACAAATGTAATGGAAAAAGTAGGTAAGTATCAATAGGTGCAATATGATATAAAAGACCAAGCACGACTTTTCTATATCACCACTGCAAAAGTGTTGCTAAAATTGCAAAACCTTTTTTTCTGCATGGTGGGAAATTCAAGTTCAGCTGGATGAGCAAACACATGTTGATACCAAAAATTTCATTTGTAGCAATCAAAAATGCCCATGTGTTTATGCTAAAAAACCAACACATAACCAATTCCAGGATTATTTAAAAAAAAAAACAGAAAAATAGAACTCAGTGAACAGGAACCTTACAATATGGACTTAAATGTCATAACAAATTCAGAACTTTACTAACCACATTAAATTGCCCTTGACCACTCCAAAAGTTCAAAATGAAAGACACGATCAAAGCATTTAAAAGAGATCTATATACACAGTTGTATCAGAATAATATGACCACCTACCTAATAATGGGAATAACCACCCTTAGCCCATATGATGGAGATGACAAAGATGTGGGTCCATATGCCAAACCTGTCGATCCAAATGGTCCCACAAGTGCTCTATGGAATTGAGGTCGGGTGATTTCGCCAACCTAGGGAGAACAGAGACATCGCTATCATGTTCCTGGAACCAGTTACATACCACCTTAGCAACATGGCAGGGCGCATTGTCCTGTTGGTAGACACCATCACAACCAGGGTAAACGTTCAACATGAAAGGATGCATGTGGTCAGCGAGGATGGAAAGGTAGCCATTGGCGTTCGGGGACCCATTCAGTGGTGCCAGCGGGCGCAGGTCATAACAGGAAAACATCCCCCAGACATGCACATTGCTACCACTGGCCTGTACTTGACCGACAAGCATGTCCAGGTATTGGTTCTTGTGTGTCTGGTGCCACCTGCCACCGCTTGTCACTTCTGTGAAGTAGAAACCTAGATTCATCAGAGAAGGCAACCTTTTTCCGCTCTTCTACTGTCCAATATGGTAGTCCCATGCAAACTACAGGTGTTGTTGTCAATGGATCTTGGTTAACATGGGTGCTTTTACACAGTGTCGACCCATGCATAACAGGGTTTGCTCTACTGTTATCAGGGACACGTACCTGGGTGCCCCACCGTTCATTTGAGTGGTCAATTGCTGCACTGTTGCACGTCGATTGCCCTTTACCAGTCGATGGAGGCGATGTTCTTCTCTGGGGTGATGGCCTCTGGGGATCCACAGTTATGATGTCTGGAGGTACTTGGTGTGCCAATGGTCCATTCTTGGTACACTCTTACTGCAGCACCTTGCGAACAGCCCACGAAGTCTGCTGTTTCCGAGATGCTTCCACCCTTGGCGCGATAGCCAATGATCATTCCTTTTTGAACGTCTGTCAAATCAATACTTCTGCCCATTGTGCTCACATTACGCACTGTGGCTCATCTGTCCTGGTCGGCTGCTTATATCTCTGTGTGGTTGACCTTGTCATATGCACTCTGTGATGCGTCTGGGCAGGTACACTGTGATTCCGTGGGTGGTCATATTATTCTGACATGACTGTGTATGTTGTGATTTTTTGCTGATGATACATAACTGAATTCTATGCAATCCTCAGAAAACAAATCAATCACATAAATTGAGAGACCTTTTGTAAATTCTGAAAAATGTGGCTGCTAAACTTTCAGATGTGAAGAAAAACTAATTCCAAAGATTGTTGCTATTTCTCTTAGTTTAATTAATTAAGAGAAATAGCAACAAGCCTGCTACTTCTCTTAGTGAGGTAAAGATATCAGTGCACAAGCTAACCTCACTGTTTCAGCTTGTGGCTGAAATGCACATTAGCATTGTACCAGTTCCTTGCTTAATGCTTTTTAGTTTTTATTTTGCAATTCATCAAGAGACAGATGCTAGCCTTCAGGGTTGATTCCCAGGGCACCAAAATCTACAGTAATGTTTCATTATTTTTATTTAAATTTTTTACGAATTTCTCTTTGTCATTGTTGTTTAAATCTCCATAACTTGCCAAGAGCAATGACATATAAATTATTATAAATGCTAAAATTTCTGAATAAATTTTTTCAGAAAAGGGTGCTACTTTGTGTCATTGCCTGAGGTGCCAAAATAACGATCTGGCCATGTTACCTTAATGCAATGTATATGCTATAATATTAAAGCAATGTATATGCTTAAAAGTGATATTTTCCTGCATATATCTTTTAAAAAACAAATAAACCATCGACCTGTTCAGAGAATTTTTAAATGAAATATTAGCACATCATACACCAATCATAATTAAAATTGTCCCACCTAGAAGGAAAGAATGGACTGACCTGATGATTTGAATGCAGAACTATGATATATATACACTGGTGGTAATTGAAAAAAGAACACCATTAACAATTAAAGCATAATCTATGAGATATATTTAGTAGAAACAATTTGTTGAGAAAGGACAGTGATCATGAGAGAAGTGATTCAATTTTTATTTTAATTAATTTTACCTTTCAATGAGTATTACATTTTACACAAGGCACATTTTAATAAGGTGTTGAACCTCCTCGAACAGCAATACAAGCTTCCAATCTGGCATGAAATCAGTCGTACAAATGCAGGATATCATGCTGGGGGATACCATTACATGTGCTTTCAACTTGGATGTGTAATTCAGTGATGATCATTGCCTGCCAGTCCATGGAAGAGTCTTTGTCCGATCCAGTCCCAGACATACTCCAGAGAGCGTGTTGGCCAAGGAAGTTGGTGCACTGCCTGAAGAGCATGTTGAGTTGCCCGGGTGGAGTGTGGGTGGGCATTATCCTGCTGGAATATCGCATTTGGGATTACACTCAAATATGGCAGTATGACTGGCTGTATGATGTCACTGATATATGTATTGCTATTCAGTATACCCTGTAAAAAAACCAGACACGTATGAGAGTGATAGCTAATCGCTCCCCACATCATGATGCTCGGCGTGGGCCCTGTGTGTCACTGGTGGATGCATGATGGAAGAAGCCGCTCACCTTGTTGCCTTTGGATGCGTAAACAACCATCATAAGCTCTTAAGCAGAATTGGCTTTCATCACTGAAGACCACAGACTGCCATTCCTATATCCAATGAACTCGTTCTTGACACCACGGCAAACGTGCTCAACAATGACGAGGTGACAGTAGTAACATGCCAGTGGCACATATGCACATAGTCCTGCTTCAAAAAGATGACTGCTTATCATTCTTGTAGACACCCTTGGTACAACAGAGTTGAATTTGTGATGCCATAGTCATCTGCTCAGCCACCGCCATCCTCCTGATACGCCGATCCTCTCGTGTGTCTGTAACTCTGTGTTCACTGGAACCACGTCTGAGAGTGTGTTGGGTTATTTTACCTCTGAGCAGCACTTTTTTGCACACCATGGGCTAAATGGCCAGGTCACATGGACCCCAAATGCTCAGAGAAGGTTGGAGGAGGGGACCCACTGGAACAGCCATTGGGAGACAGATGGTATCCTCCTGTCAAGGTCATCCAGCATGTTCTTTAACATGCACAGGGTATGGCTCTCCTGCACACAAGGACATGGCTTAACATCCCATCCCATGAACAGGGACCTTTCCAAGCTCATCAGTGTCCTCTACTGACTGTGGGCATAACGGGGAATTTTGTAGAGATAAATATCAACGCTGACCCAACTGGGACTCGAACCTGGGAACTACAGATTACGAGCCTGGCATGCTACCGACTGAGCCACCCTGCAAGTGTGTAAATGCTCCTCTGACCATCAACGACACTATCATACCCCTGCTGATACCTCTCATCCAATGGTGTGTAGTTTGACAAAAAGACCAACCTCCTTCCCGAAGACCCAGTATATGACCCCGCTCAAACTCTGCTAATGAACAAATGTTGCATGCCTGTCGTCAAGGCATGATAGCTTCTTCAAGAGCACTGAACAACATGACACAAGACAAATAACTTCTTTCTTCACACCTAGTCCTTAAATACGCGCTGCATACATTTGCATGTTGTCGTCCTCAGTAACATCATTATTTCATCCAATGACTTTCAATCTCGGATCACGGTTTCTGCTGCCCTTAACTATTAACATATTATAATATGACATTCCTAAAGGAATTCCTTCTGGGTGTTCTTGTTTTCAATTTTTGCTAGTGTATATATGGATGTATATAATTGTATGCTGTAACATACCTTATGGGCCCAGAAATAAACATTAATTACAGTTCAAAATATAAAATTCAAAAATAATATACTGCACCTAACTGAATTAGAAGTTGTCTTGACTGCAACTGAAGATTCTGATACAGCACTTCCCTTTGCCTTTCACCAGACCCCAACACATCAAGTGTTTTCTGACATGATATTTTTTTAAAGCTAATCACACTTTATCAAGTGTAGGAATGATATGATTATTAACAGGCATACACAGGTAGGAACTTGTAGAATTGGGTTGGGTTGTTTTACTTCTGAGATGCACATTTTTTGCACACCATGGGCTAAATAGCCAGGTCACAAGGATCCTGAAGGCTCAAAGAAGGTTGGGGAAGGGGACCAACTGGAACAGCTGTTGGGAGACAGATGGTAGCTTCCCATCAATAACTCTAAATGTAAGGGAATCCAGCATGTTCTTTAACGTGCACATGGTATGACTCTCCCACATATGTGCCATGGCTTAATGTCTCATCTGATGGACGGTGACCTTTCTGGAATGCTGATGGTCTCAAACTTTGGAATTACAGAGTACAAGCTTGGCATGCTACTGACTGAGCCACCCCTGCTCCAGGCACCTGTAGGATGAACAATATCAAGTACAGAGGAAAAAATTGTTTTGAACTGGATGGGATGTGAACCCACACCCTCCTGATGATATGTCAAGTGCTATGAAAACTGAGTTTCTGGCCAACTGATCAATAATTTCTTCAAGTTTAGTTGTATATTAGCATGTATGGATTCTTAAGCACATAACTATTGAAAACCTACTCATAATATCTACTCATATTCACTCATCATTTCTAGAAATTTAACAGTTTTTTTAAATTTAACAAAACATTACATACTATCAGTAATCAAAGGTGCCATGCAAAAAGCATTTTCAAAACAACTTAAATGAAAACAATGTGGATTTTTGAAACACAAGTGATGAAAACATTTTGATTTGATGAAAACACAAGTGGTGCAAAACTCTTTTCTTGTGGCTGGAAATATGCATTAATATTTCTGTATGACTTACTCTTGTTTGACAGTTGTCTAAAACTTCATGAACATCTCTCAGTCTCTCTTCACTTTGGTACTGCACTTTCTCTTCCATATCTGCTAATCCTTGCTTCAGATTTTCAATTTCATTTTGATGAAGTTCTATTAAATCATTCATTTGCTCTTCCAGCCTCTTTGGTAAAAGAAAATATGAAAGTTGTTAATTTTGCCATAACAGGTATCCGCATTAAATAATTATACAAAAATAAACAAGTTTTTTATCTGTTGATCAGATTTTCTTTTTTAAGGAATATATAACCCATAAATGAACAGATTATTAAATAGTTCACAGCAATCAAGTAAATTTTTCTCCACAACAATTAGCCCATGAATGCTATTATACACTGAGTGCTCACAGAATTATGACCAACTCCCTTCATGTTATATTAATAGAAACCAATTTCGAAACTCTATAACTTCTAAACTAAACATTTTATAAGAAAACATAATGGAAGATAAATTAAAGATCTGAAATCTATCTGAATCTTGATTTAACAATATTCCCTTAGTATTTAAAGACTTATGAAAGTTTGAATATTTAACAACAGCAATGCCTAAAGTTTGAATTTAACTCAGAAGTTAATTATAATTTGAATAAGAAGTATTATTTCACACCATTTAATACAACAGATGTATATTTAAAAAGTTAATGTAAATAATTTTTCGATATTTTCCAATTTTCCTAAGATTGCATTGTTGCTTTTAAATATTCAAAGTCCAAAATTCTTTAAGCACAAAGAATTTTCGAAAATCGAGATTTAGATAGATTTGTGATCTTTAATTTATCTCCCATTATATTTCTCATAAAACACTTAATTTAGAAGTTATAGAGCCCACTTATATAACATGGAAGGAGGTGGTCATAATTTGGTGAGCACTCAGCGTATATAAGGAGATTTATGCTTTTGTAAAAGGTGCATAAGAATAGATACATAGTAGCCTTGTGCTAATTAATTACATTGTGAATATCATTCAGCTTTGTAACCTTGTATCCAGCACTGTATATACAGGGATGCAAAGGTTATAGATACCCAAGCCAATAGCAATTATTTTTTCTCTTTCACATGATCTCATTTCAAAATATTCCATTCTGTCAATGAATTTCTACTTTATAATCTTGTTTGATACTATGAGATCATTTTATTACTGTGGAAATATTCTCAGTGGAAAACAAAAAATATTTATTCCTCTGGAATCTGGAAAAAATATACTTTAAATAATCCCTATTTATATGTATAACAGTTGTACCCAGTTTTAGGATATAAAAGCTATTGTTTTCTCATTCCCTTCTCCAGCCCAATAGTTGCCTCACATTTTCACAACGACCATATTTGAAATTTGGAAAAATTAATGTATAAATACTAACTTATGGTGCATGATTTGTCCAATACTTGATGAGACAACCTTAGGAGCAGCAACTGTCAAATTTTACATACCTATTTCAGACTAATAGATACTAAATATTCAACAGCTGACACTTCTATTGTTAAATTAGATCTATTCTAGTATCAATTATTTTTGTTCAGTATAGAGTGAAACACGTTTAAATTGCTTTCTATGGATTTGTCTTTTGTGGAATAAATTTTTAATGATTTTCTTAACACCAGCTGTATAGTTCAGTTGACTTAGATGCTTGGGACCATGTGAACCACATGTTTAAGTGGTGGACCTTGTTTCATTCATTTATACACTGCTGTTTCTGAGTGGCAAGCAAGATGAGAAGTGTTTTCCCTATCAATGAAAATGTAGCTAAGATAAGCAGGAGTGTTGTGAATTGCATAAATAGATGCATGACTTCATAATAATAAAATTACATTGTGGATGGTTTCTAATAATTTTAATACAAATGATACCATTTCATATCAGTCAGGTTAACATGAAAACACATTAGTGTACAGCAAATGCCATTCAATTAAAAAATAAACTATGGTCAAAAAGTTAAAATTAACAAAAAACTAAAAAGCTAACAGAAAGTTACTTAACATTATTTTTGAATGCCAAAAAGAATTGCATATGCTTACCTCATATCTGTACCTTTCTTCATGCAGTGCTTGATTAAAAAAGGCATACTCCTGTTGAACTTGACTCTAAAAGATAAATATTAGAATTAAATTTTTTTTCCAGATCACAGCCAAAAATGTATTTAAATTTAACCATACCAACTGGAATGGAATAATGACTCTGAGCTTGATTATAGATCCTGGATTTGCTGCACTGGAGAACTTCTGTTTGAGGGAGAATCTTTGCCTATGATTTTTGTTTGTTTGTGGATTGACAGCCCCAAGTGAATAGATTCACAAGATACATTTACCAGGTGGATAATCCTGATCAGAGGCCATCACAGGTACATGAACTCTTGTTTCTACAGGCAATGTCAAATCTGCACTGGAGGAAAGTCTAGATGGCTTTAGCTTTCAGTAGTGGGGAACAGGTCTTTGCCCCATGCCTGCGATTAGGGGCAGTTCGATATTGTCGCCAATTCCTTTCTCAATAAACATAAAGTGTCTTTAAACATCCCACTAACCATTTTCTCTTCACAGGTGGTTGGAATGTGAGGACTCTGCACAGAGATTATTCTTTTGATGTCCTCCAACAAGAATTCCACTGTTATAACTTAGATATTCTCATCTTGCAAGAGACCGGGAGGACATATAAAGGTCAGATAATTAAATATAACCTTAAAGTTCTCTTTTCAGGGAGAGAAGATGGAAAGCATCTACAAGGCGTACATTTGCTTCTCAGCAGATACAATGTTCTTCTAGGATATGAGTGCATTAATGAAAGGTTTTTTATAGCTAAATTTCAGACAAGCATTAAAGACTTAAATGTTATCTGTTGTTATCCCCTATTAAGGATGCCGATGACAATGAGAAAGAGGTTTTACAGACAACTTCAGTATATTTTGAATTCTGCCAAGAAAGGAGATATTACCCTTGTTCTAGGCAACTTCAATGCTAATTTTGGTTACTGTTGGTACTGGCTCTGACCTTTGGGGAGGTGATAGGTCCCTTTGGTAGTAGCTGCAATGGCAATGGGCAACATCTCCTGCAGGTAAGTAAACTTAGTGGCTGAGAATAACTAACACTTATTACAAACGCCACAACATACATAAGTACATCTGGGTTTCACTAGATGGTTGTGTAAGAATATGATTGATTATATATTAATTATGAGGAAATGGATTAGTTCTGTTAGGAATACCCGGTCACATAGGGGAGCTGAAATTGGATCTGACCATTACCTTGTTAAAAGTGTCTTGCAACTTAAACTTAAATAGTGTTGTGCTATGGTTAAAAAATTTACTTTTAATACTGAAGCTCTGAATGACCCAGTTATAGCTAAAGCTTACCATGATAGGTTACTTAGTCATTATGACAGCCATGGTTTGCTTACTACTGAAGTTCAGGAAGAATGGGATCATTTTAAACAGGGTTTTTTGGAAACTAATGGTACTCTTTTAGGAAAAAAGGAGCAGAGGAGACAGAATTATTTGAGTGATAAGGCACTTGAGCTTATTTTGGAAAGAAAGAACTGCAGGAATGTCCTGAATCAATACCCTACTAGTCCTAATAGAAAGCATTACAGAGAGCTTAATAAACGTGTAAAGGATCAGTTAGCTGTTGATAAGAATCTTTAGCTTGATGGCTTGGCAGCTGACAAAGCCGAGGAAGCAGCTAGACAGCATAACAGCAAAGAGCTCTACAAAATAGTTAATGTGTCGTGTAGAAAAAAGGATAGGTATACAGGGACTGAAGGATAAACAAGGTAAGGTTATTGAATGTGAGGGCATTTCAGAGATGTTCTAAACAATTTGGTTAGTTCTACTTCCATTGCTTGTAATGATGATAGATGCATTACTGGTTTAATGTTGGCCCTATAACAGAATCTGAAGTTATTTTAGCTGTTTCTAAACTTAAACTACATAAATCCCCAGGGGTAGATGAAATTACTATGGAAATGCTTAGAGCTGGGAATGTTTCGGTTACCACATGGATGACTGAAATTTTGAATATCTGTTATGATAAAGGCATGGTTCCTAAGGATTTTACTAGAGTTATTATTATCCTTATTTTTAAAACAGATGATTGCATTTCCTGTGATAACTATAGGGGTATCAGCCAACTTTATGTTCCAGGTCAAGTTCTTTGCATGATTGTGCTTAATAGAACTAAGAATCTGGTTGAAAGGCAATGTGGATTCAGAAGTGGCAGGGGATGTGTAGATCAGATATTTTCACTCAGGCAGATTCTTGAGAAATGTTTAGAGCTTCAGAAACCTTTGGTTTCTAGCTTTGTTGGTTTCAAAAAGACTTTTGATTCTGTTGATCATTATAATTTGTGGTTGATTGTGAGATTATATGGCATACCAGACAAGTTAGTTAACATAATGAAAGCTCTCTATCAGAACACTGTCGTGCTGATAGTTGGTAAGGCTTGGTAAGGCAATGAAAGTTGGTAAGGCTTGTAGTAATTTGTTCAGCATTGCTTCTGGTGTTCGACAAGGGTGCATTTTGTCTCCTTTTCTCTTTAGTTTCGTTATTAAATTTGTTATGTGAAACTCACTGCAAGGGAAAGATTTTGGCCTTAAATGGTATGAATCGTCTAAAAATTTCTGATTTAGCCCTTTTGGCAAATGATGTTGACAAGATGAACTCTTTCATTCGAGCTGTTGATGATACTGGTAGTTGAGTAGGCTTGGTTATA
Organism: Ryuthela nishihirai; assembly: GCA_038380435.1. Classification (NCBI taxonomy): domain Eukaryota; kingdom Metazoa; phylum Arthropoda; class Arachnida; order Araneae; family Heptathelidae; genus Ryuthela; species Ryuthela nishihirai. The sequence continues at coordinate 1,880,404 of JAWZYU010000017.1, forward strand.
AACAGAGAGAAAACTAAAGTGATGAAAATTGATCAGGCAGGCCATATTTCAGTTAATCTGAATGGTTGCAGTCTTGAGCAGGTGTCTCAGTTTAATTGTCTTGGGAGCTATATAACATATACTAGTGATGTGCGACATGAGATAAACAGAAGAATAAGAGATTGCTGCTGGGACTTTGAAGAATCTATGGAGAGTGTGGAGAAATGGGCATACCTAAAGACTAAAATTAGATTGTATAATAAATGAGTTCTTTCTAGATTTAGTTATGGTAGCAAAACTTGGATGCTTTGTACACAAGATAACAGGAAACTTGATGCTTTTGATTCTAGATGCCTATGCAGTACCTTGGGCATTAGGTGATTCAACTTTTTAGCAATGATGAGGTTAGGAAAAGGAGTCAGCAACCTCATTTGAGCAGCATATTGTACAGAGAGAGACTCCATTGGTTTGCCCATGTTGCCTGTATGCATAATTATATATTAGCGAATAGGGTTATGAACAGTATGACTAAAAGACTCAGAAAGAGGGGAGAGACCTAGGATGTGGTAGGTAGACAACGACAAATAGGACATTATTAGAATTGGTCTACAGTAGGCAGATGCAGCAGGTGTAGCTCGTGAGAAATGTGTTTGGATAACTAAACTGCACAATAGGTTTGACCTCTGTAGTCCATGGCTGCTTGAGGATGATGATATTGTTTATATGTATTATTTGTAACAAATCCCCTCTTAGGATTAAATAATTTGTTCATAAGGTAGGATTTACTTGTTCCTAAAATCCTAAGAATTAAGCTTAAAATATCCCAAGCTTTCAGAAAAGCATTTCTGAGATCCTGAACAATGTGATTAGTTCCATTATTTGCAGTGATGATAGATGTGTTATTGGCTTTAATAATGTCCCTCTTTCCCAATCTAAAATTATGTAATATAATAAATCTAAAATTTACATTAATGCTACACATTTCTTAAGTTCTTCTGAACTTCATTCCAGTTTAGATTTGGAGATGCAAGAAACAGTTTCAAGGGTTCAGGTACCTGCAAAGGCTTCTTTCTAATTAGGATCATCTGCCACTTGCTATAAAGTATTCATCTATCTGTTCAGTTGGGCTGGTAAGCAGCAAAAAAAAAATGCAGCAGTAGATTCTCCTTCAACAGGAGATCACTAGTGTTCAAAATCAAAATCATAGCTAATCAAATTGATTTATGCTATAAAGAAAATATTCAGACAACTAAAAAAAAACAGAGCTATTGGAAGGTTGGTCAAACAATCAAGCATATTCTTTTGTGCCTACCATTCTGTTACCTCAAGGTTGTGGCAGCAATTTCAAACAATCCAAATAGTAATCAGAAGACTTGTTCAAGGGCATCCTAGGGCTACAAGTAATGCCCACAATTTTTTTACAGATCAATATTTATTATACAGCAATGTTTTGTGTACAGTGTAAAGTTACATTCTCCCCAGCTCTTTTTATCATAAGCACATCATCTTTTCATAGGTGGTGATGCTTTAGCATTAATCAAACATAGCAGCCCTCATGGACATTGGTCTAGGCCATAGCTTCATAAGCTATAGGTCATGACCCCATATGGGGTTGTGAAAAATTTGGCAACAGTAAAAGGTTTATGAATGCACAATGACCAAAAATTAATTCAAAATGAAACGCATAATGAATCTGAGGTGTTTCTAGCAGCGCAACTTCACTGCAGCCTTGTTCTTAACACACAACATGGGCACTTTGAACTGCGCATGCCGTCATGCCACGCAACATCAACGATGCTGCCAGAAACACCTCGGCTTGGATTCGAGACTATTTTATTTTATGATGAGCATCGTTTTGTCTGTACATATAAAGTTTTCTGCTCTTATAAAAACATAATAGTTTAATTACGGAAAATAAAGACTTTTAATATTTTCCTAATGTCATTCCTCAGCATGTATCAAAATAGTATGTCTTTGGATTGTATTGGATTATGAATAAGTGGCTAAATTTAGACAGAAGAGGTAAAAATACTGATGACAATGCGGCAAAGTCTTCGCTACCAGGTTGTAGTACACCTAAATTGACAAGAAAAAGAAAATATGTCGAATCTTTTTTGCAATATGGATTTACTTCTAATAATCATGATGGTGTGGAAAAACCTCTTTGCTTAATTTGTAATGAAGTTTTGGCTGCGGAGAGCATGAAACAGCCAAACTAAAACAACATCTTAATACCAAGCATGCAGCGTACTGCAAAAAAAACCAAAAGAATATTTTGAATGACTTGTAAAATCTTAAAATAAAGAAAAACAATGTTTTGAGAAATTTGTTAATGTCAACAAAAAGTATTTACTTGCATCTTTGAAACTTCTTATTTAATTGCAAAAACTAAAAAGCCCTACACGATAGGAGAAAATCTTGTGTTACCTGCTGCTATTAAAATGTCAGAAATAGTTCATGGGAAAAAGTATGGGGTGAAATTCTTAAAATTTCTTTATCGAATGATATTGTTTCCCAAAGAATTTCTGAAATTAGTAAAGACCAATTCCAGCAGCTTATTACTAGGCTTAAGGGCAGCCCAAAGTTTGCAATTCAGTTAGATGAAACAACTGATATTTCTAACATGGCACAGTTACTTTATGTAAGATATGTTTATTAAGGAAGCATACATGAGGCATTATTGTTTTGTTGCCCTTTGGAAGGGCACACAAGAGGGGAAGATATATATCTTAAAGTCGATGAATTTTTCACAAAGGTTTACAGTGGAATAATTGTGTTGGAGTCTGTACAGACGGTGCTGGAGCAATGATGGGCGAAAATGTTGGATTTGTAGCAAAAGTTAAAGCTGGTGGCAATGAACATATCACTTTTACTCACTGCATGATCCATCAAGAGGCACTCGTAGCCAAAAAAATATCACCAGTTAGATGTTGTGCTTCGCGATACTATAAAAATCATTAACTTCATTAAAAGCTGTGTCCTTAACAGTCGTTTGTTTTCAAACCTTTGCAAAGATATGGACTCCAATTACAAAAGCTTATTACTATATGCAGAGGTAAGGTGGCTCTCAAGTGGGTGAAGTTTAAACAGATTATTGAAATTGAAAGAAGAAGTGTTATATTTTTGACTGAGCAGAAATCCGATTTGTAAATTTTTTTCATGACTTATGGCTTTCAAAACTGTGTTACTTGTCAGATATTTTCGAAAAACTCAATGATTTAAACATGTCGTTTCAAGGAAAAAATTGTAAAATATTTATGTTAAAAGAAAATTGAAAGTTTTACTAAAAAAATTAACATATGGAAGAATAGGGTAGAAAATGGTTCTTTAGAAATGTTTACAGCTACAGATGATTTTATAATTGAAAATAACCTTCCCAAAGATTTAATTTTAAGAATTATAATTGATCATCTGACATGCCTGGAGACACAGTTTCAGAAATACTTCCCTTCAAATTTTGATTCTAAAAAACTAAGTTGGGTTTATAAACCATACTCAATTGAAATAAAAAATGTCAGTCATCTGCCATTAAAAGTTCAAGAAGAATTTGCTGAATTATCAAGTGACACAGGTTTAAAACTTGAGTTTCCTAAAAAATCATTAAATGAATTTTGGCTTGGGATTAGGACAGAATTTCCAACAATTTCTGAAATGGCCCTAAACATATTTCTCCCACTTTGTACTAAGTATTTATGCGAAGTGGCGTTCTCAGAATTGACGATTATAAAATCAAAATATCGATCAACTCTGAAAAGCGTTGAAGATACTCAACATCCTGCAGTGTCAAATATTCAGCCAAGATTTAATTCTTTATGTAAAAATAACCAAGCAGATCCATCTCATTAGTATGCCAATTTGCTTTCGTCTTTAATAAATGGTAAAATTATATGTATACCAAAGAATTGTTTTAAAATAAATTTCTTTGATTTATTATCAGTAAATGTTTGATTTGTATACCTATTTTATATACCTAAATATCTGGGTCACAAAAATTTCTCGGATGAAAAGGGGTCACGAGTGGAAAAAGTTGGCGAAAAGGAGTCGCAAGTGGAAAAAGTTGAAGAAGCCATGGTCTAGCAGAGATATTAATGAATTCTTTGTTATGTGAGCAGGTGACTGTTGGAACCATCCACAAGTGACTGCAGAATGTGTATGGGGTTCATGCTGTTGACTGCAATATAGTTCGTTGATGGAAAGACAGATGCAAAATACTGACATGCCAAATTTCGCAACTACCCTTTCAGTGAAGACTCTCAGTGTATTCTCATTCTGTAAATGGTAGCTAGGCATATACTAGAAGGAGAGCTGTATACCAATCCCCTATGGTGATGTACAGAACTATCCAGCCCTAGCACCTAAAGTCTGACCCTGCTTCTCATGGCACAGGTCATTAGTACCTTTCAAAAGAGATGTTCTCTTTTGAAACAGGAAACGAAAAACAGAAGGGGACAGAAAGGGAGGGCTGCCAGATCAGTGTGGCCTACTGATTTGGCCATCTATGGCCACTTTTTATTTTTCTTCTGCCCTGCTGAAGAGTGGTCAACTTCACACTGGACTGGCTTCACACTGGACTTTAAACCCACTGGACTGGCTTATGGCTTTCAGTTTGATTACTGATCCTGTTGAAGGAAAATCTACTGCTGTGGTTTCTGTTTGCCTGTAGGCTGCCAGCCCTAAGGTTTTTTTTTTCACTCTAATGCTTCTAAAATAATTTTTATTGCTTCTCAGAGGTATACTGTGATAATACATATTAATTAATTTGAAAATCAAAAATGAAACTGCTAATAATCTCTAATGATGGATATTGGGAAAACCTTAGGAATTAGCCTCAAAGCACATTTTTTTAAAAGGGACGACATACTTCAGCAATAGTTTTATGTTACAATTTACCAAATAAAATAATTAAGATTAGAAAATTATACTTTTAACCAAAATTTCTGCCAGAATTTTAAATGCTTTGGAACATTTTACTGATTGTTCTTGATTACATTTCAGATTTTTATTAAAATTATCTTGTTTTTAAAGCAAAATGATTTTTTATGACACTGCTTTTCTTAGAGTGAGTCTGCTGATCACCAAAAGTAGGTTGTGAATTATATGTATGACTAAAAAATTTAGAATAAAAAAACTAAATAAATGAAAGATTTAAGCATTAAACAGAAATAATATGAACTGTTTGCATTAAAATAATAAAATAATTTAGGAAAAAAATTGTTAAAAAATTTAACTTACTATTATTTTCATTCTTTGAATTTTTGCTATTTTAATAAGCACAATTAAATTCTCTTTTTTTGGTATATAACATGACATATTTAAGTTCATTAGTTACCTCAGGATAAGATTCCAAAAAAAAAAAAAGTTTAAAGTGCTTTCATTTTCTGAAAACACTAAAATAAATCTACCCACAACAGTGAGTTCAGTTTCAGAAATCTGACACTTAAGGGTTAAAGATTTCTTACAGTTATATTTAAAACTAAAATTGAAGACTTGAATATTATCTGTTGTTAAGGCTCTACAGAGGGTTGGGTTGTTTTACCTCTGAGCAGCACTTTTTTTTACACACAATGGGCTAAATTGCCAGACCACAAGGACCCTGAGGGCTTAGAGAAGGTTGGGGGAAGTGGACCTACAGAACAACTATTAGAAGACAGATAGCAGTATATCATTAGGGTTGGGTAGTTTTACCTCTGAGCAGCACTTTTTTGCACACCATGGGCTAAATGGCCAGGTCACATGGACCCCGAAGGCTCAGAGAAGGTTGGGGGAGGGGACCCACTGGAACAGCTGTTGGGAGACAGATGGTAGCCTCCCGTCAAGGCCATCCAGCGTGTTCTTTAATGTGCACAGGGTATGGCTCTCCCGCACATGGGGCCATGGCTTAACGTCCCATCCAATGGACGGCGGCCTTTCCAAGCCCATCGGTGTCCCCTACTGACCGTTGGCAGGGCGGGGAATTTTGCAGAGATAAATCTCAATGCTGACCCAGCTGGGACTCGAACCTGGGAACTACAGATTACGAGCCTGACGTGCTACCGACTGAGCCACCCCCGCCCCAGTATATCATTAGGACCATCCAGCATGTTCTTAGTGTGCACAAGCACATTGCTCTCTCCCACACACAGGGCCATGGCTTAGCATTCCATCTGATGGACAACAGCCTTTCCAAGCCCATTGGTGTCTCCTATTGACAGAGTAGGGTGGGGAGTTTTGCAGAGATAAATCTCAATGCTGGGCAAGGTGGGACTCAAACTTGGAACTGCAGATTACAAGCCTGGTGCACTACCTGGCATGCTATGTTGCCCGTATACATATGGGCAAATGGCAACTGTCATGCCATACAAGACCTTGCTAGAATTGGCCTACAGTGGCTGTCACTCAGGACAGACATGTTTGGAGAAGAAAACTGCACAGTCTGGTTAAACCTCCATAGTCCATGGCTGCATGAGGATTTCTATTGTTGTTGTTACTACTTTAAAAGAAAGCTAAAAATAAAGTAGTAAATCTGCATACAAATACAAAATTTCCAAACTACAAACCTTTAGAGTTTCGACTTCTTCTGCAAGATGCTGGCATTCCTCTCGTCGCTCTCGCAACTCTTGAATGATTGGCTCCAAATCTGCTACAATAGGTGCTGCTGTAGGAGTGGAGGAAGGTTCTGGAGGTGAATTCTGCATTACTGGCTGATGATGTGGGCTTGTAAGACTTCCTCCCACTGCCAACTGACCAGATCCTGAAGTCATGCTAGAGCTTTCATCATCTGAAGTATATTTTGTACTGAAAAAATATCAAAATTTTACTACACAATTTCAAACATTCAGTGGCTATTAAAATACTTCTTTCCTGATTAAAATTTTTAAGAAATTAAAACATTTTATAGAAAACTATTAATTCAATACTTGGTGCAAACAAATATTTTTGCTTAGAAATAGTATAAGGTTAAATTTGTTTATTTTTATTTGACTGAGCACTGTTGACAAAAATCCTGGCTCTTTCTCAAAGTATATAAATGAGAAAAAAAATTATGGAAGAGCAATTTTCTGTTTCACGTAAAATTTATTTTCATATTATTCAGAAAGAAATTTCCTTTCTATTCATATGCATTATAATTATTTTGGTGCATTAGTTTGTTCTTTAATAAATTTTTATTTTAGTTGCCTGATCTTTTTCTTAATTATATTCCACTGAAAGTCTTAGAGTGAGTCTCTGCTGATCATCCAAATATATTGCTCATTTTTGTTAAATATTTTATTTTCATAATTCTGTTTAATTTGGTATCTAATATGACCCATTTTTGCTCATTAGTATAAATCCTGTTAATACTATATTAGTACTATCCTATTCATGATAAAACATGGCATGAACAGGTTGAGAAAGTATACATTAGATTGATGTCATGCCACAGTGTCTAAAGCTTAGTGAATAATAAATGCTCATGTTGGGAGAGAAAAATAGTTTTTTTTTCTAAGAGTGTGTTAACATTCAAAGCTACACACAAACAAAAAATTGAGACTATGATGATGAAATGAATTAGTCAAACTTCGAAAATGAAAGTGGATGTAATTGCCACATACACAGATGTTTAGGTTGCGATAGTCTCTGAGACAGATATTGTGATTATAATAGTCTTAGAGCCAAATATTATGATCAGAACCTGAAAAGTTTGGAAACTATTGCATGGTCTATTGTAAAAAGTGTCCAGACACTTTCATGTTAAGTAAACGAATAGCATATTCAAATCTACCTAACTTTGAAAATAAGCTTTTTATGGAAAAAAAGTCACTAGACATAAATCGAAGATCTTGGTCAGAGCTCTCTAAATCTCTATTTTCTATAATATTTAAAGAGTTATGGAAGCTATAATATTTAACAACAGATGCTATCACACACCACACTTCCAAAAAAACCCAAATTGATGAAAACTTCAAAAATCCTTACACAAAATTCAAATATCACATTTATATTATGAACAACTTGTTATAATAGTTGTGATTTAACCTTCTGAAGTAAGTTTTCAAAACTAGCAAAAGTTTCACTTAAATGTTTCAGCTTCCATAACTCTTCAAATATTAGATTAATATTATAGAAAATAGAGATTTAGAGAGCTCTGACCAAGATCTTCATGTCTAGTGACTTTTTTTTCTGTAAAAAGCTTATTTTCAAAATTAGGTAGATTTGAATGTGGCTATTCGTTCACTTAACATAAAAGTGTCTGGACACTTTTTGCAATATAGTGTATATAAATAAATAACAGATATTTGTTAACAGAAAAAGATATTATACACCACTGTTTCAAAAAAAAAGTTCATAAATCAGATCAACACATAAGGTGATTCATAAGTCTGTGCCTTCATCGTGTACTGGAGAAATGCTTATTACAATATAAATAATCAACCTTACCCAGTGAAATATAAACTATCAATTTCAATAGTTCATAGTCATCTGTTAGCAAGTTGTTCGATTCCTATTTCATACCATGCTTGGTTTTTGGAGGTTGAAAACTCCCAACATCCATTCTCAACTTCCTGAATTTTTGAAACTGCCTACCTTGAATAAAACAGACCATGGAGTGAAAGAGGTGGTAGTCAAAAGAAACTAGGTCAGAAAAGTGCTGGGTAAAGAAGCTCAAATGCCAGTTCTAGAAGTTTATTTTTGGTCCAAATTGCAGTGTGCAGTTCTGTGTTGTCTTGTTGTAGGAGAATCTGATGTCTCTTCACCAATCCTGGATAGCACTGAATTCACATTTAATAATGGTACACATTTAATTCATGTAAACTTTCTTTAAAACGAATATCAGTGTTCATCTTTATAAACAAGGAATAAAGAAATGTATAGTATCACAGTGCACTTTAATCTTTTGAAGACAGATGGTACAACAGTTATACCAGCAACTTTCTTCCCCCAAGTACTAAGTGGAAAGACAGCTAAGACGATAATGGAAGGGAGTAGTAACTTTGCTGTGGATGCTGCAGGCATGTAAATTGGAGCTGAGAGTATCACACTGTTTTTCTCTATATCAGCTAGTTGTTTTTCTTACTGCAACAAACAAATTATCTATCATCTTTGCAATTATTTATCATTTTAGAAATTGCAAAGCAAAGATCTCACTGATGAAGAAATGTTTGCTCATTCTGATTGTAAATTTGATGAAAATTTAGAGTTAAATATCTCTGCACATCAATAGGCAGCCAAGCATCACATACAAAACAGCATGTGAAAGTAATGAAAATTTTCAGTGCTCAGGATATGAAATGGGATTTATTCAGTAGTATTCATCATGTTCATGTTTTGCCCTTGCATGACAGTTATATGCTGGAAAAGTGAGAAGTATATATGCTCAGCAACATGCATGATTCTGAACCACTTAAAAGGAAATTAATGAAAGAGGAAAACCAGAGCATGTGGGCTATGTTGATCTTAGTGACAGGATGGCCAATAGTTACATATTTGGATGAAAAACTTAAAATGGACTAAAAAATTTTTTTGACCTGCTAGATTTATAGTGCTAAATGCATACATATTCTACAAGATTAAGCATATTAGCATCACTCATGGTTGGCCATTTGATAAGAGGAAAAGGCAAAGATGCACTGTTTGTTCTGCCAAAGGTAAGCAAAGCAGAATGTCTGTAATTTGCAAAAAATGCAATGTAGCATTATGAATAAACTGCCTCGAAGAGAATCATTGCAATGAAAAATTATACTCTTAACAGATTACTATATATTTGGCAAAAGTTTAACCAATTTCTCAGAATAATATAATATAAAAAAAAACAACATAATTTTCTTAGATCTAAGACATTTTACTGGCTTCATCTCCAAAAAAAAAAAATCCAATACTAAAACTTTAAAATTAAATTTCTTCATTTTAAACTATATTCAAAATGTAATGTTGGATTGTGAATTCCATAAGAATTATTGGCACTTCAAGATAAGTATCAGATAATGATATTCACCAGATTCTCTCTTTATGATAGCTTGATATATTTAGTAGGTCAATGGAATGTAAACATCAATAGATTAAACAGCAATGTAGTGATAGACGACAGAAAAATAATCATAACTGTGATCTATCATTTAGTGTAGCATTTCTCATTTACCTATTTGCAAGGGGCCAAAATCATTTCTAAATTATGGTTGTGCAGGTAACGAAATTGGACATTATGCTTCTGTCCAAAACTTAATAGTTCTAGAAACTAAATATTTTATTTACAAACACCACTGTTATTATTGTAGATAATGTATGTTGCAATCAGAGATAATAACAATGTTGAAACTTTGCTTTTTAATCTTGTTAGTATCTTTGATTGATATCTTGTATGCCGTCCTGTGGCCGAGTGGTTAGTGCGCTTGGCTACTGATCTAAGGGACCTGGGTTCAAACCCCAGGTAAGGCATGGATGTATGTGTCATTTTCCTGCTGAGGTCCCGCCATCCTCTGACCTTCTACTATGGCGTATAAACTGACAGGCTCCTGTCAGACCTCTGTGGCAAGCAGTTGCTTGAGGGGGTATTTTTTTTATATAGATTAAATATCATGGTTATTTACAGTACTTACTAGAACAATTCATAAATATAAATCTGAGTGTCCCTCTTACCCCATAATACTCAGATATTTCATGGAAACATTTTTCCTTATATCTTTCATACTTTAGCAGAGACCAATCTAGGAAGATGAGGGGGGGGGGGGATATTCCTTTTTTGAAAAGGTTAATATCATAAATGGAGGCAAAACAAAATATTAAACATATATATATATTGCACACATATTCGCAAGAAAATATTCACCAGAATGGTATTTTGGTCATTTCAGCTAGATCCAGCTATTGACTCCCCCCACTTCCCACATTCTTTTCTAGATCCAGGTCTGCATCTCAGTGAAACAATTTGTTTTGAAAGTCAAAATACAAAAAACATTGTACAGTAATTTCACAATTTACGAGATTAATTCGTTCCTCCAAAACTGTTCATAAGGTGAAAATATGCAAAATGAAAATTAATTCCCCATTACTTCCTATGCATAAATTTTAATTGGTTCCAGAAGTCAAAATTTTCTCTTTAAACATATGAAGTTCACCTTAATAATACAAAACAGAACAGTATGAAAAAAATAACACTAATGGTCAATTACTGTATTTAATTGTCATTCTTAGTCATTAGCCCATGTATAAAAACAAGAGTTACATCATTAAAGTGAGAGCAGGGGTAGCTCAGTCGGTAGCATGCCAGGTTTCTAATCTGCAGTTCCCTGGTTTGAGTTCCACTTGGGCTAGCATTGAGATTTCTCTCTACAAAACTCCTTGCTCTGACCACAGTCAGCAGGGGGCATCGATGAGTTTGTAAAGGCTGCTGTCCAGTTAGATGGGATATTAAGCTTTGACCCTGTGTGTGAGAGAGCCATACCCTGTGCACATTAAAGAATACAATAAATGGCCTTGACAGGGAGGCAACCATCTGTCTCCTAACAGCTGTCCAGTGGGTTCCCTCCTCTCAACCTTCTCTGAGCCCTTGGGGTCTTGTGAGCTGACCATTTAGCCCACTGTGTGCAAAAAAAATGCCACTCAGAGGTAAAACAGCCCATTATTAAAGTTGTATGGAAAATGCATATACATCAGGTATCATCCTTAATATAAATATGAATGTAACACAATCAAATGCTTATTACATATTATAAAATAATAAATTCACGCATTGGTGAATATTTTTCTTCCCTAGCTAAAATTTTTGCTTACATGTGCTCCTTCCTCTCCCAAAATGATGGTTTGCGAGGAGAAGGAGCTCATAATCATATAAGTCAAAATCCATAAACTTACTACCTTTTATATACTTAAGGATTATTGTATTTAGATGGATAAAAATAACTGAAAATTTCAGTGTTATATCAATGGTAATGTACATTCAGTGGCTTGATATATTAGGGAACCTTTTAATTAATTAACCTTTAATTTAAAAATCTCTTCAAGGAAAATATTATGGAAGCTAAAGGTATCTAAACTTTCTGATATTTGAATTTCTATGATGTTTTCAATATTTAAGAAGTCATAAACTTCATGAAATTCAAAGAAGTTTTACAAAAACATCTTAAAATTATACTTATTTTAAAGATATTTGAAACAAATTTATTATTAATCTTTGATTTTTAACATTCACTGAGCTCTGAACTTCTCATTCACGAACATTTGAAATCTTATATTATTTTCACCAGCTTTCATGCATAACTGGCTATTTAGAAATTGTTTGTAGGATGTGAGAGAAAGCATAATAGAAGTGCTGTTCTTCCTAGCTATCCACTTGTGGTGAGAAGAGAAGGCTATAAACAATTTATATGCAAGACAATAGTGTCAGCAGAAGGGGACACCAATGGGCTTGGAAAGGCCGCCATCCATTGGATGGGAGCAAAACAATGGCTCTGTATGCAGGAGAGCCATACTCTCTGCATATTAAAGAACATGCTAGATGGTCTAACAGGAGGCTTCCATCTATCTCTTAACAGATGTCCAGTGGGTTCCCTTCCTAACTTTCTCTAAATGTCTCTGAATGTTTTGTGACCTGGCTATTTAGCCCATCATATGCAAACAAGTGTCACTTAGATATAAAACAACCCAACAGGAATCCTTCATCCTTTTGATTAGAAACTTGCCAAGAGTGCCATCTCCAAAAGGCTAAATAATAACAAAGTTAAATGCCTTCTATGTTTCTATAAAAGTGACATACAAGTATTAAATTTTATTGTTAATAACTAAGGAAATATGTTGCAGCATGGACTATCCAACAATTCTTTCTCTTTGAAAAATATATTAAAATATTTTTTGGATCAAAGTGTGCTATTATCTAATTCAGTAAAAAGATATTTAAAATAATAATCTATCAATATCCACATGACTGATACAATGAAAAGTGCAAGTAACATGTTTCTGCATCTTCACATGGCATACATAATTTGCTATAATCAGCAATTTAATTCAATCAACTGATAGTGTTCCGCAATCTGATAATGATGCACATGGTTTTTCACCACTGATAACTCTTCCAGCTTCAAACTTTATGTAGACTAATGCAATATTACTTCAAATCAAATTATAACAAGTTCATCATTTGTTTAACAAATCATAGAAGAAAGTGAAGTTATCTTTGAATTAAATTGTGCATGGTTACTAGCTTTTATGAAAGCAAAGGAGTGCTTATTCAACTTACATATTTTATGACGGCTTTACCAAATTTTACTGTAGAAAAATTAAATAAAATTACTAAACACAAGACTATTAAAATAAAGGAGTAACATTTAATAGTTTATTTCTCTCTCCCAATATTCCATATTTGAGCTAAGATAATACTAAGAATTAAACTGCTGGAATCACAAAAAAATACTCAATTTCTAGCCATCACAAACACATTCTACTTGATCTTGCAGATCTTACTAATAGAACTACTAGCTGCACAACTAACAGAGGATGCACCTTTCTTTTTTATTGACAAATGCCATGAGAAATACAGATGACATCATAAACAGCCTGTCTTTATATACCTATCAGCCAGCTGTTGCTTTGTGTATCTGATAACTTCAGTAAACTCTCAGCATAGTGCTATCAAAATTGAATTAGTTTCACTTTCAGAAGATTACTGATAAAGGAATATTTTGATACAACCAACTTTAAGTTTAAAAAAAAAAACTGAACACAAGAAACATTAAAATTCATACACAAAAGAAAATGATTAACCTTCAGAGATGTCAACATTTTACATGCTAAAAATATAACAAAAAAGAAGTATATTAAAAAGTATACATTAAGAATTGTTCCATTCATCTACCTCAATTCATAAGAAGTTTGAATTTTATAGCTTAATCATTTAGAAAGGAAAGGTTACTTCTGTATGTGGCGGATACTTTTCACACAATAAAAAAATGCAGTCTTCAATGATGAAACTGAGTATAATATGGTCAGAACAGCAGTAAAATCAAAAATTTAAACCAGTAATTGGTCACTAATGGAGCAGGTGACTAAAATTACAACATAATTTTATTTTTTTTAAAGGAAGAGGGTATTTCCCTACACAAAGGATGGAGATAACATAGAAGCTATATTAGGCTTGTCCTAGTTTCTCATGCAACATACAGACACTTATACAAGGACATGCCCTGATGTTTTAACAGTCAGGTATACCGAACCACTAAGACCAGGTAGGGTAAGTAAACAGAGCTTAAAAATAGTATTTCAGAATCTGCAACATATTTTTATTCACTTTAATAAAATTCACACTTTTTTACATTTATTTATATCAAATATAACACAAGTGCATGTATTATATACATTGCCTGGCCAAATTATTATGAAGACCTACTTAATATTTCATTCGGCATCTGCAGGCAGGATGATAGCCTGGACTCAACATGCTTCCCATATGCTTTCAAAATACATCAGGAGGGATTTTGATCTACTCTTCTTAGAAAATGGCTTGAACATCTTGAGGTGTAGAGGGCAAAGGTATGTGCATTCTAATAGTGCATTCCAAATTGTCCCATATGTTTTAATTTTGGATTAAAATTAGAATTTGGATTAAAATAAATCTATTGGATTAAAATTAGGCATTTGGCAGACCAGAGAAAAAAGTCTACTTCATGTTCTTCATACCATTCCTGTACAATTTGAGAGTGATGAATTGTATATTATCATCCTGTAATTTGCCATCTTCACAGGGAAAAAACGATGCATAATTAGCAGAATCTGATCATCCAAGATGCTTTTTTGCATCCAGGAAGTGATATGGCCCTGCAGAGAAACCATAGGACTCAATACATGCCAAGAAAATGCTCCCCATACCATCACAATACCTCCAGCACCTTGAACAATAGGAGCTTCATGTGATGGGTCCACTGCTCAACTTTTCCAGTGTCCAGGTCATTTGTATACATTGAGAGAATTTGAAATGAGAGGCTAAGGATGATGTATCCATTTTTAGTACAACAAAAAAAAAAATCGATTTTTGAAAAATAAAAATTGCCATTTGAAAATTTTCTTATATATATATTATAAAAATGCATATTTATGCTTGAAAAATAATATTTTCTTTTTTCATTTGATGCATATTTTATTAAACTATGATATAAGTAATTTGTTAAAGCCATCTGATTGCTATTTGTTAGACCTGATATACAGCACTGCCTATTTGTTTGTTAACATTACTCTATGCTGAAGAAACCCCCTAAATTAAGCTAGCAAGTTTGATTAGAACTATTATCAACAAATGTTTCCTTAAAATTTCGAAAATCTCCTGAAAATTAATTAAAAAACCAGCTATTTTTAAAAACAAGATTTTGGAAGTAATGGTAAAAAAAGATAATTTCTGTTTTGCTGTACAGTTCATGCCAAAAAACACCTGGCACTGTCTGTCAGAGCTTTTTCTTCCTGCATTTGCCACAATTGGCAGACATTTTTTGAGACAGTTGCCATTCTTTGTATACTTGCAATAATGTTATTTTCCAGCGAGTTATCACTGGAAAATAACTTCTAATTTAAGTTATATTGATGATTAGTTATATAATATGATTTTATATTACAACATATTAAGCAACCTTCCGATTTAAAAGCTCACAAGATGGATTTAAACTATTATCAACAAAAATTTTCTTAAAATTTTTTGGGAAAAAAAAAACTGCTATGTTTAAAAATGGTAGATTTTGGAAGTAATTATAAAGTACATAATGTTTCCCCACCCCATTTCACATGCTTTTTTTGTCATAATCCTATTTCAGTATTCCAATATCTATATATATCTTATCACCTCCATTACAGATGTTCTTGCCCATCATGTTCAATCAATGAGTGCCCTTTTAAAATCAGTTAGATCAGCTTCTTTTACCTATGTTGCACTTGACTTTGCTTTCAATGATGTTTTTTTTTTGGCTTTTATAGAACTTTGTAGTGATGTAGAAAAGTATTCTACTTACATCAGTAAGAAATTTTGCATACATTGGCAAGTTTTACGGTACTACATGCACAATGCAGTGTTCATAACATTTGGCCAGGCAGTGTATATATATTATATAACTACATTGAAGTTTAAAATTATTTTTCAAAAATGCATTTATTTAGCACTCAAGGCTCCTGTCAGACCTATGTGGCAAGCAGCTGCTTGAGGGGGTATACAGGGGGAGTCATTTAAAATGCAACCTAAACAGCAACAATATTTGAAAGCTTACAAGTGACATCAATATAACAAGACAAATAGATAATTGTTACAAATAATGTTGCACAAGTATATAACATAATAACAGCAAATGTTAAAAATGTCCACCATTTTCTCTAAGAAAAGCCATACACCCTATTTAGTGTGTTTTGTGTGACTTTGCAAAAGTGTTTCTAGGTAACATTGGCAACAGTCTGTTCAGTGTTTGTTTCAGGTTTCCCAAGCTTTGTAGGTTATTCAAATATGCTTTCTTTGAAAAATCACCATAGAAAGAAATCAGGTAATGTGAGATCTGGAGACTAGGGTGGGCAAAGGCCACAGCCATAAACTCTTGCAGAAAAGCAGATATTTCATTCACAGTGTCATCAGTCACCCCATAATGCTGAAACCATTAAATACTTTCATTTTCTTCTAATAGAGACCATAAAATTCTGAATTCCATTGATACAAAATATTTATGCTGTTTGCTGCATTTTATAATTTTTGATGGGTAGTGCAGAATTTATTGCCAGAACTGTAAACAGCATGCAAATTAAGCTTAATTTCTGAAAAAATTCTCATCTTCTTAGCTACCATCACCAATCATTGCCAAGTTAGTTGTTTCATGTTGCCATGAAACACATGATTAACTGCATATCATACACATAATTAATGCTACTATTTATTGAATTAAACTTTCATAGTTTCACATATGGACTTCAAACTGTTCTCTAATATAGAAACTTGACAAGATGGAAATAAGTAAAACTCATTTAATCTCCTTCATTTCAGAAATACATACATTTCACAGCTAAAAAGTAAATTGATGGGGATGGATTTAAATAAATCAGAATACTGGGAAATTCAAATAATTTATACATGCTGAGCATTTCTTATAAAAACATTTTTCTTTGAAAGATTAAAAAAAAAAGAATTTTTTTAAAAATCCTTTTACATTATATATAAAAAAGAATGCTTGTTTTTCTGCCTGTTCACTTAGGCCTCAGTTGCTTAAAGCATTAGAGGCACCAAACTTTGTATGAATTTTCCCTTCACCCAAAGGAAGATTATGGACTATGTGCAAATCCATTGGGATCAGCCAAAACCAGTGTGAACTGGGTTGAATTGCAAGAAATTTATAGACGTAACATTAGCAGTTATTGAAAACAATTGTTGCCATGAATAAATTTAAAATAAGAAACAGTTCAATTAATTTCTTTCTGCTCCTGTCAGACCTCTGTGGCAAGCAGTTGCTTGAGGGGATATTTATTTATTTATTTATTTATTTATTTATTTATTTCATGTGATAAAGCCATTGTTTCAGAAATAGGCAAATAAATATTTTGTTAGGAGTGGAGGAAAAGAGAAGCATGAAAGGGACACCAGCTTTTTGTGGAAATGTAGGTCTTTGAAAATCTAAGCAACACTGGGTAAAAATGTGCTAGTTAATAAATAATGAAGAAAAAGTTTGTGAGTTTGTGTTTTTTTTTAGGGAGGGAGTAGAGGAAATATTTTTTCAAATTTTTTGAACATACAAACTTTACATGTTGATTCAACTTATGTTCTATTCTGCTATAGAATTAATAAATATAAGGCCAATGCTAGAAAAAGAAGGGAGAACAGAGCAAGGGTTTGTATAATATTAAGGGCAAATAAATACCTGCAATGAGTGAAAGTTGCACTGCCATGAAGATTCCTTTGTTGAGTATCTGTACCACCCTCTTGAGGAAGCTCTAAAATTTAAATGTGAAAACCTAAAGCATGAGGTTTTAGAAGGATAACTAATTTAACATTTTCTAACAAAATATAATAAGCAGTTATAATTTAATTTTTATGCCAATATCATAATCATGCATATTTTGTACCCAAACTCATTTTACTTTTTAATAACTTCAGAACTAATTTACAAAAAATTTTCAACAATGGTATGTTTTTTCCTTATTTGCAACATTTAGGACAGAAAAGAGTCCTGGAAGCTACTCATAGCTTTTACAGGAATTCTCATACAAGGACATGTCCTACTAAGACTGAAGTCACTGCTGACCACTGCCTCAGTTAGTGCTAACACAGCACTCAAAGCTTGCCTTGCTGGAACAGTCGCTAGTTGCCTAACCACTATGCCAGTTAAAGCTTAACTAAATGTAATTAATGTAAAGTGCACTAATTATAATATTAATATGTCATTCACTTTTTTTGTTAACAATTTGCTATTTATTCCATTATATTATCTCAGATGCTATAATATAGGTGATTATTACCTTACAGCATTACCTGAGGATCTATCTAATGTTTGTGTCAGCAAACATCAGATTAGCACATTAGCAAAGCCTTTTTTCCCATAACACAATTTTTGCAAACTAAAAAAATGGTATTATCTTTGAAACAGTAACAGTTAAAGAACGTAAGAATTCCTAACTGTATTTAAATCACTATATGAAGCAAAAATTCATGTTATGATAATTGTAGGTTAAAAAAGTATTAAAATGAGTAATTAAAAAGTTTACTAACATGGCAAGCACTTGAAATTGTAAGTCTAGCAGTATATAAATTTTATGTGTGCGAGAGTGAGGAAGGAAAGAAGGTACTGTCTGCTTGTGTCTGTAATACGAAAATTATTTGTATGACCAATTCAAATCTTGGCCAGTATAGGTATTAAATGGTTAAGTAATCTTAAAAGAATATATATATGTTACAAAGATTTTTAAAATACTCATTTTATATCTTGCTTGATGCTTTTGATTCTAGATACTTACACAGTATCTTGGGCATTAAGTGGTTCAACTTTGTAAGCAATGATGAGGTTAGGCAGAGGAACTGGCAACCTCCTTTAAGCATCATATTGTGCAGAGAGGGAGACTGTTGGTTTGATCATGTTGTCCGTATGAATAATTATAGATCAGCAAATAGGGTTATGAACAGTGTGTCTAAAGGCCTCAGAAAGAGGGGAGATCTAGGATGCGGTGGCAGACAATGTTAAACAGGACCTTGCTAGAATTAGTGTACAGTGGCCAGATGCAGCAGATGTAGATCAGGATAAATATGTTTGGAGAAATAAATTGCACATCTGGTTGGACCTCCGTAGCTCATGGATGCTTGAGAATGATAATGATGAGGATGATGAATGATTTTAACATTTCTAATTCTTTTCTGCAGCAGAAATATCTCATTTATTGCCCTAGCCCTGCAGCCTCTTTACTTCAATTCAGTATGTTCATCATTCTGTCAATCCAGCCCAACATTTGTAAAGGATTGCCAACCACTTCTCTTACACAATATGTAGTTGGCCTTTTCTGTCTATCTAGTAATCATGCTTTTGCAGTCTTTGGTTTACATGAACATGTTAGGTGGGCTCAAACATTGGCAATTAATTTGTTCACAGACAAAGTAATTAAAAATGGATAAAAATTTAAGCAAACTATCCTGCATTCACCCTAACTAACATACAAAACTAAATGATGTTGAACAGATACAAAGCCAAATCTTATATTTCAATATTGTGCATACACACTATTTTTATATGTGCTACACAAATATATTTATAAAGTTTGTTTACAATTGTTCTTGTCACTTCAGCAAAAATAGCAAAGAAACAACTCAATGAGAAACAAAATAATACAAGTTTGAAAAAAAAACTATCTTTTCTCTGTAGTGTTTTAATTTATTCTTCATCATTTTTGCCACTTATTTTTTCATTTCAGCTATTTGGCAATATTATGCTTTGAAGCTGGAATCTCAGAACTGATATATAGTAGTATACCCAGTTAAAAAAAAACAACTGAAATAGTTTATCTCATTGACAGAAATAACTCAAAACCTCTATAGCAGACAGTTCTCTACAATGGGCACAATATTTGATTTTTTAAACAACCACTAATAGCTTTAATATATCATATTAATGGTTTTGGATATGACTGATGACTATCAGCAAATGGCAACACTTACTTTCTAGAGAACTAATGTTGTCAGCACTACCAAATCGGTTTTTAATCAGATGAGCAAATTCTCTAGGTTTTGACATAACAGTCCTGAGAAAATAAAAGTAAATATATATTAAGAATTACTTCGGAATGCTTAGCAATGTAAAGATACACACATGCAAATGTTTAAAAAATAAATTCGTATTGTCATATATAAAAAATGAAATTATTTAAAAAATAGTACCAGATTCAAATTAGAAGCAATTATATATATATAATTTCATATGGTGGAAGAATTGCTATTTCTTTTCCAAGATGCTACCCTTTATAAAGGCTATACATTAAGTGTGCTAGCTATGAACATAACTCTGTCTCTTGCAGCTGTCTAACCAGGCACTTGGAGTGAGCACACACACATTTCTCTTTCTTTCATTCTGAATAAATTTCAGCCTTTAAAGTTACCTAGAATGAATTATGTCATCTACGAATAGCAGGGTTGGATTGTTTTACCTCTGAGCAGCATATTTTTGCACACCACAGACTAAATGTTCAGGTCACAAGGACCCCAATAGCTCAGAGAAGATTGGGGAAGGGGAACCACTGGACAGCTGCTAGGAGGATAGATGGTAGCCTCCTGTCAAGGTCATCCAGAGTGTTCTTTAATGTGCAGAGGGTATGGCTCTCCCGCACACATGGCCACAGCTTAACGTTCCATCTGAGAGATGGTGGCTTTCCCAAGCCGCTGTCTCTCAGATGGGTGTTCCCTACCGACTGAGGCCAGGGTGGGGAGTTTTGCAGAGATTAATCTGTGCTGGCTCAGCTGGGACTTGAATTGGGAACTGCAGATTATGAGCCAGGCACACTACCAACTGAGCTATTTCCACCTCAAGAGTAGCAGGAAACATATTTTTGCTCATGCAGCTAAAAAAACATACAAAGTCTGATATTAGAGGTGAAAATGGACATAATTAAATCTGGTGAGTATTCATCTGATATTGTGTATTCCCTGGGTCTACTTAGTTCCACTGTCAGAGAAAGCTTTAAAGGAGAAAAATAGAAGAGACAGTAAGTGTAAAACACTTTCTAGTGTTTTGAGAATTGTAATAGTACTAAAAGAATAATTCAATAAAATTTTAGAGTTTATCCTTCAAACTATTTGCATATTGAAAGTTCTTAGGAAAGTTCTCCTAAGAACTTTCAACATGCAAATAGTTTGAAGGATAAACTCTAAAATTTTATTGCTCAATGACAGAGAATTTTAAATTATTTTAAATTAATTTTTGAGCAAGAAGGTTTTTTTAATTGTATACTTAATTCCAATAAATTTTCAAATTCAGGAAAAAGTTTCAAGTTTTATGAAAAACATAATGCCTCAGTAAACAGCTGTTGAACCTTAACTTCAAGAAAGGAGTGGCTTGATATATTTAGGAAGCATGCAAATCTGCACAATGTTTCAACCTAAGGCGAATCAGTTAGTGGAGATGCAGAAGTTGCTGAAACTTCAAGAAATAGCTTTTGGGTATTATTGAAGAAGGTAGTTATACACTGAGTTGGCTTTGCATTAGCAACACCCCTTTGTATTGGAATAGACTAGTCTGTGGTGCTGGTGATGGTTCAAGATTGGAAACAGACAATATATGATTGTACAGTTCACACGTGGCAATCAGTTTTTGTATTACTTCAAGGAAGAATGGTTGGTATTGTGATCTTTCCAACTTCGAATCTGATTCTATTGTGGAGGTAGGTTGTTCAGGTGCCAGTATTGTAACAGTCTCCATGTTGAACTGCTCTTTGCTCCTGTTCTGTGGTGTCACGTGTTTACTGTGACTGGCTCAACAGCAGTCAAACTAGCCAAAGATCACAAGTGGGATAGTCACGTCTATGGTGGTGGTGAGCAACATGTCTGATTTTGTAGCATAGTAACCCCACAGCACAGTGGCACAGTTAACCACCTAGTACAACGATTGAATGGTAAGACCAATATCTACATGGGTAATGCGCCAAACATTAGCTCATATGGGCTATGACTGTTGACGGCTGTCATGGGTACCCATGCTCACTGCGAGACATAAGAAACTGTGCTTTGCATGGGCACATCAGCACCAACACCAGATTACTCACATGTGGAATTATGTCACCTGGTCAGAAAAATCCCATTTCCAACTCCATTATTGCTGATGGACATGTTTACATTCAGAGAAAGCAACATGAAGTCATGGCACCAGGCTCACCATCAGTGTCTGGCAGGCAGTGGTATTGTTTGGGGACTTTTTGTGGCATGCTCTGTGTCCACTGATCACAGTGAATTAATGGCTCGAAGGGACTGCCTACCTTTCAATCATTGCCAACAGAGTACACTAGTTCATGATGACAGTATATGCAGACAACTCTGGCATCTATCAGCAAGATAATGTGCTATGTCACATGGCCTAGCAGGTTGAAAACTAGTTTCAGGAACATGACAATGAATTCATCATCCTTCCATGACTGCCAACTCATCAGATCTCAATCCAATTGAGCATGTTTCGGATCTACTGGAAAAGGTAATTCAATCTGACCCCCCACCTGGCAATGTGCAAGCGTAACTGAGCATGTTTGGGGACCTACTGGAAAAGGCGATTCAAAGCTCTGACCCTCCATGTGGCAATCTGTAGACATTACAGGATACATTGTGGAATCTATGGGTAGCATTACCACAGGACACTCTGCAACACCTTATGAAGTCCATGCCCTGATGTGTACAGTTGCATAAGGGAAAAAGATGGCCCCATTTTTGTGAGGTATTAGGTATGTGTTGCTAATGCAAAGCCAACTCAGTGTAGCTTGCAACAAGTCTTGAATGTTAAGAATAAAGTTTATTTGGGAAATATATGCTTAAGAGAAGTTTTATTTTGAGGGTGAAGTTAGTTTCTAAGGTTTCTAAAAATCAAATAACCCAGTTGTTTGGTGGAAATACTGCAGGTAATTTTAGGTTAAAGCCCACCTAGCTTATCACTCTGATAATCCAATGGCTTTAAAAGTATTTATGAAATCATGATTATCTGTCATTTGGAAATCGAACAAGATTTTGATTGCCAGAATGCTCTTGAACCATTTACTAAACCCCTCCTGCTTGTAGACAATGTTGCTAGACACTACCAATCTGATGATCTCAATAAAAATGTGAAAGTTGTTTATATGCTAGTCATCACCATTTCAATCATTCTGTCAATGGATCAAAGCATGACCTTCAAGGTGGTAAAAACAACAAAGGTAATGTCAAGTTTAACATCTAATGACGAGCATAGTGCTTATCTACAATATGAACATCGTCCTGCACCAAGGATACTGTGAACAACCAGGACTGTGTTTCTCCATGAAATATAATATCTATTGTGTTGAGTGTACCAGCCAAATTTACAGAAGTATAAACATCCTCTTCAAAAGACATACGACTAACAAACAAAGCATGCTTACAGAATATATGTGAGTATGAATAAGAACTTTTAACACTCAAACTAGTATCAAAAGACCAGCAATTAATGCTTCTTTTGAAGAATTACTATTGTACTTAGGATAGTAAGCTAGTACTACTATGCATTGCATATTGCAATGATGTGTGCTAGAATATGTTAAAGAGCAATAAGGGCATTTGAAAAGCCACTTTAACAGTGAAGATGAGCCAGCATTAGTTCAATTGGTAAGTATACTCTGGCATGTTTCTGAAGAGATGCAAGTTCAAGTCCTGCATGTCAGCAAAATTTTTTTCACAAAATATTTATATCACCGTGTATCTTAAATTTAATTAGCTAATTTCAAGCCCCATCAAGAAGTTTTCAAAAGCCATTCGAGTTCTGAACAAGAAGAAATATCCATCATTACTCCAAAGAGTTTTGGAAGGCATATGGCATTGAGAATGCCATCAAAAATACAGTACCAGTTTGATGTGAAAATCATGACTGGTGTTTAGTGAGAATTTAGGATGCCTACATTCAAGAATTCACGGGATTTGAAGGGGGGAAAGTTGGGATAGAAAGAGAGACTGAATGAAATAGAAATGACATCCAAGAACTGACAAAAATGAAATAGTGACCTCAGCATTAAGCTTATATTATTATTACAATGAGCTATTATATTATTGTTGTTACCAAAAATGATATGTTTCTGAAGAAAATTCATATCTATTTAACATGTTGTGACAACATGTGTGTTTCAGCATAATGTATATAAAGAGAGAAATGCTGTTACAATGTATTATTTATATATAACTAGTATTATAATCAGTGGATTGCAAATCAAGAGTATAAAAACATCAACTGCATTAGCTGGATTAAAAACCTTTAATGTTGAGGTACAAACGGCCTTTAATTTTCTATTTTCACTCTCAAAATTTCCTTTCACAGTTAAATATTCTCAACAATTTTTATTTTATTTCATAAACACCACTCTTAAAAAATATGCAACTGAATAGGAGATTTTTAATGCAATATACATAAGAATGTACCTTTCTGCTCAATGACATTTCTTTTTAATAGCTACAT
Organism: Ryuthela nishihirai; assembly: GCA_038380435.1. Taxonomy (NCBI): domain Eukaryota; kingdom Metazoa; phylum Arthropoda; class Arachnida; order Araneae; family Heptathelidae; genus Ryuthela; species Ryuthela nishihirai. The sequence continues at coordinate 1,904,979 of JAWZYU010000017.1, forward strand.
TTTTTATTGTACACATTATGTCAAGGCAACATGTCAGCTCAATTTTCATTTTAATACACATACAAAATACTACTAAGCCAGCTTCATGGAGTAGGAAGACTGAAGATAAAAAGCTTGCTTCCAATGCCACTAGGCATGCTGTATATCGAGAGTCTAGAGCTAAAAAACTACCAAATGCTAAGGCAGAACTCTTTACCTGTACAATCTTAAAGTTTTAATTTTTGAATTAACTATGACTCTATAGTCATTCATAATTACTGTCTTAACTATAGTTACTTCAAAAGTAATAAAATTTGTATACTCTCAAACTTACATTCCTTTAGATTCCAGAAACTTTCTTTACAGTTGTAATATTAGAACTTTTTTTTTTAAATCTTTATTAAGTTTCCTCACCCAATTTCGTATTTAGCCCACTTTAACAAAATTTTGTGCATTTTATGCTTATAGCAAACATTTGCTTGGTTATATACCTCAATTAAGAGAGTTCATGCATCTCACCATTAATTATGTTTCATTTCTAATTATCCATAGATTCTGAACAATTTATCTTTATATATAACAATATATTTTATTCTTAAATTTCAAAAGAAGATATTTGTCCCAGTGGCTGAGTGGTTAGCATGCTTGGTTACTGATCGAAGGGACTTGAGTTCAAACCCTGGGTAAGGTATGGATGTTTGTGTTGTCTTTCTGCTGAGGTCTTGTCTTCCTCACAGATGGTATATTAAACTGACAGGCTCCTGTCAGACCTGTGGCAAGCAGCTGCCTAAGGGTGTTTTTATTATTATATATTCGAAGCACAAATTCAGGCAATATATATATATAACAACCATAAGATATTAGTGACAACATTTTGGATACAATGCATACATCATACTGACAAAATCAGACTGAATAATTTTCATTTACACTTTGTAAACATAGTTACATTATGGTTAAAATATATAATTATTATTAATATTCACACACACTCTATCTTCAAAATAAAGTTGACAATGTAAAATCAAAATAATTCAAAATAAAAATGACAAAATATCATATATTTACATTTGAAAATTTAATGCACATAAAAAAACTAAATTTACATCAAGACAATGCCACAGACAATTAGTGTACAGAACTGTTTTATAATCATGCAGAACTGGCTGTAGACTCAATGAGGCCCAGTGTAAAAATATTTTACATTATCTCAATACATTTGTGATTATTACACAATTATTTAAAATTAGAACAATTATTTAAAATTTTAATGAATGAAAGAATGTGTCTTAAAATTGTACCTAGGATACAATGGAATATTTTGGTTACCATATTTTTATTCTGGACTACTGTTAATGCAGAAGTTCAAATTTTCCAACACAGTGAAGATATATTACTGTATTCATAAGAAAAAATTAAGAAACCTTTAAACATACATAAGTAACAAAAACCATTTTATTTATCATTAAATGCTTCTCAACAATCACATGGAAACAACAGAGTAAATCTCATACTATACAAATTATATGGCTTGTGCATTATATGGCTATATTATTATAGACTGAGTGATCACAATTATGATCACCCTACTATATATTATATCAAAGGGATGCTAACTTTGAAGCTCTATAACTTTTAAAATAAGCATTTTATGGGAAAATGTGACTAAATGTAAATTAGAGATCTCAATCAGTTCTATCTAAATATTGATTTTCAGTACTATTCATTCAGTATTCATTCAGTCATTTTTTCCAAGCAAAAGAGCTATGGAAGCTTGAATATTTAACAATAACAATGCCAGCTACAAAGATTGACTTCAGAAGTTAATTAAAACTTAATAATAAATATTGTATCAAAGTGTTGAATAAAAAAAAATGTGTATTTTAGGTTGGGTTGTTTTACCTCTGAGCGGCACTTTTTTGCACACCATGGGCTAAATGGCCAGGTCACATGAACCCCGAAGGCTCAGAGAAGGTTGGGAGAGGGGACCCACTGGAACAGCTGTTGGGAGACAGATGGTAGCCTCCCATCAAGGCCATCCAGCGTGTTCTTTAACGTGCACAGGGTATGGCTCTCCCACACACGGTGCCACGGCTTAACGTCCCATCCGACGGACGGCGGCCTTTCCAAGCCCATCGGTGTCCCCTACTGTGTGTATTTTAGAAGTATGTGTAAATCATTCTTTCAATATTCCTCAGTTTTGTTAAGTTCCTTAACACTGGCATTTGTATTGTTAAATATTCAAACTTCCATAACTCATTAAATACTGAATGAATATTGTTGAAAATTGAGATATTGATATATTTGATTGAGATCTTTATCTGTTATCACATTCTTCAAAACAAGAAAACTTTGTTTAAAAATTATAGAACTTCGACATTTGTGTACCATTGACATAAAATGGGGATGAGTGGTCATAATTCAATGATCACTCAGTGTACATTATATCCCATCAGAGTAAAATAAACATAAGAAGCTGAAAACCACTTTTGCAACATTAGAGCACTACCCAAAGAAATTATTAGTTTAAAATACTGCTATTACCACTGTTAAAAGATTACGATATTTTATCAATACATATTGATAGAATACATTTAATTATCATGATGACAAGCTCAAACACTGAAGAATAACTAACAAATGTGGATATGACCAATAGAACTTTATAAGTCTTCATAATTGAGAACAAAAAGCAAATAGTGGAAGAGTTCGGCAGCTTCAATTAAAGGCATAATGAACATCAGTAAACATATGTTACTGACTGAGTGAATAAGTCCTTAATCAAGAATCTTTCATACAATATTTAAATTATCCTAATGATACCATAAGCAATAATTATGCCAATCTAGACTGCCACTCTCAGGATCAAAGTGTGACAACAATGGCATGCATGTCCATGTCTTAATTAACTTAAAACCACAATTCAATGCCCACATTTAAAACTACAAGTTGCACAAATCCATGGCAGCTTTACTGGAATGATTTCCAATTACATCCCTTGTCAGTAACAATTTAATTAGTGGTGTCTTACATTAAAATTTTCAAAATGAAAAGCATGCAATGAAATTAATGAGCTGAATTTAATGGTGGAAGCCGATATTCTTTTCCAGGAAATATTTTAGTGTTGTAATTTTTCCAAGCTTTGAAAGTAGAAGCCATCCAGAAAATTCACTCATTACTGGCAAGTGGATTTTCCCAGACAGGAAAATCATACATGAGCTAAAGATTCCAATTACAGCAGTATCCGAAGATGGTCAGTGCATATGATCAAAAATGCAATGACCTTATTAATAACAAATAAAATAATGTCTTTTGAAAAAACAAATTCTTTGTCAGTGTTTTTCACATCTATTCCAGGTACACAAAAATTAAACTTTTCAGCTACGGTGACTTGATTGTTATAAAAACATATAGCTGCTTTGTTGCATTCTAGAGCAAACTAGAATTGAATTGTCATAGACTTTTTTTGTAGTTTTTAAATTAAGCTGACCAGATTTACTGGAGCAGTACTTTTTATTAATCGTGTGAGCACATACATCTCAAATTTTTTTTGGTATGTCTAAATCAGAGGTTCCCAAACTTATTTGTCCTGTTGCCCCCTTTTCAGAAAAAAAATTACTCAGCGCCCCCCTGGAAATCTACCTTCTTTAAGCGAACAAACAGAAAGATGCAGTGACAAATTTGCGTTCTTTTATGCATCTATATTTCTACCTACGTCCTACAACATAGTAAAGAAAGATGTTGTTGTGAATAAGACACCTTGAAGCTTGAAATTATAAAATTATTTATTAAAATCAACCATAGTAACATTCGCATTACACACAGAAAATTAAGATAACAAAGGATAATTTTATGTGTTTATTTGGAAAATAAAGTAATCTCTATGACTTTATGTTACACAACAGATGAAACATGTACGAACAGTTTTTCAAGATTTTCTTATCTTCCCTTCTTTCTTTTTGCTTTCACCGCCCCCCAATTGCACCCGAGGCTACTACCGACCCCCTGGATCATTCCAGCGTCCCCCAGGGGGCAGTATCGCCCACATTGGTCTAAATGTTGAAGTTTTTTTTAATAAAAAGCACCTTCAAATGAAATGAGTGTTAAGAAGAGTTCTGTGCTCAATATGCCTGATGCTTATGAACATTTAGAGAGGCATGTAAATAATTAGCATATATTCAGGGAGGCTTACAAGAATGAAACATTAAGGAAATTTAAAAAACTTGAGATAGAAAAATAAAAGGGGACAATAGAGGCCCATCAAACAAGGCAATCATTTTTAAAAAAATTTTCCAAGTTCCCCCCCCCCCCCATTTTTTAAGGTTAACAGATCCTTTTAATAAATTACATAACAAAATTTATCTACCAGAAGGCATTCAAATATTTAATTTCAGTGCAATAATACTAGTAACATGATGAAAACTTTAGTGACTGATCTAACTTCTTTGTTTTAACTTACTGCTTATGCCATTTTAGCTCATCAGTCAAATCATCTACTTACTACTGAATCAGAACATGATTTGAAAGGGCAAGTAAAAAGGAGGTAGGAAATGATTATCCCAACTTGAAACACACCAACAAGTCAGATTTATAACAAGAAAAAAGTATTACTTTAATTATTAAGTACCTCAACCAAATTTCTTTCACTACAGTTTCAGTAATTTTAGTGAATACAGTTAATTCCCACGCAACAAAAATAATCTTTCCGTGAAAACTTTCATCATGTGAATTTGGGAAAAACATGTTAAAGGGCATATTTATGTTCCAAAACCATCATAAATTAACATTTTTGATCTTAAAAACAATTTATAAAATTAAAACACTAATTCTTGACAAAAACAAATTACAAGAATATGGTAAAAGGTTAAAATTAATAGAAAAATAGTAAAAGAATCAATAAATAAAACATTACAATAATGGCATGATTCAATTTGGTAGCTTTTATTTTATTCTTATTTAGTAGGATGATAGAAATGACAGATCCAGACAATTTAACTTGTTTTAACTCCTTTTCAGGCTTGTCAACGACTTATTGCTTTTCCTCAAGGGTTACATCTTTTCTACTCTTTCTTATCCTTTTGTGAATATCTTTAGCTACCATTGCGATGATTATTAATTCATTTTTAAATAAAAAAACTAAATAAAAAGTACAAAATCTTCAAGTAAGCTCTTTCTACACCAAGAACACAGCACGCAATGTAAATAAAGGCAACTGAGATCCACTCATAAATAAACTCACTAATTGGGCGAGGCCTGTTGAGTCGGCTTAAGAGCATTCTGAGCAATCACATGACTTTGCAAGCAATTAATTATCCAGTGATTTCATTATCAGGGAGTTACTGTATCAGAATAGTAATTTGGCAATTTTGTTTTCAATTTATGAGCAGAGTGCTGCATTTAGTGAAGTTTTTCGATGTATAAATTTTATAGAGGTGGGATATAAAACATTATCCATGTTGTAAAGGTATATGACTTCAGAATTAATTTTTTATTATTAATTAATTTTTTTAATTTACTGTCACTGTTTTTCTTTTTAAAAAAATAGGCCATAAGAGGCAGCTTAGCTACTACCAGAATACATTTCTCAAGTTAAAAAAATGAAACTGGCAAGTCAGTGAACAGTAACCACAAAAAAAATATGGAGAAATCAGTAATCATAAGAAAAATACAAAGGATGTATGTACAATACTGGAACTGATGACTGTTAACACCAAAATACAATACTACAAGACAGACATTAAATAGTACATTCAGTACTAAATCTTGTGGTTTTTCATCAATTCTGCTTTGTCATCCCATGGTCCTATAACACCTCCGATTAATACCACCTTTTTAGTTCTACTACTCTTTATATCTGCATCCTTATGCTGGCTTTGTGTTTATTAAAAAAAAACCATGATATAAAAATCATTAAACATATTGCTACTAACTTAAGTTCATTTAAAATTTAATAAAAAAACAACAACAACTAAAGATTGTATACCGTTTAAGCTACACAGTTAAGTCAAACTATAGTTTTAAACAGTGGTGAAAGTAGGCCGGTACACACCGGTTATGCCGTACTGGGACTACCGGTAAGACATTTTTCAGAAGTGGCTCCGTTAACGATTTCCTTTTCACCTTAATGCTTTTTCAACCGAAAATTTATGTTTTTTAAAAAGTGGACCATTCCTTTTAAGAAAAACTCCTCGGTTTTTAATTACATTACTATAGAAACATAGAGTTTAACCCTTTAAAGACCAAGCTGCTTAGAAGCCGGATACTTAAGATTCCATTTCTGTCGACAGTGAGTGCCAAGGGGGAGTGCTAGAAATTGGAAGTAGTAGGCACTCAAAGGCTAATCATTCTCTCTTTGAACGATTAGCAAGACAAAACTAGACAGACAAAGGTGACTCCAACCAAAGCCGTCTTTCGGGGAGTTGTGTAAGAGTTCACGGACAATGCACGTTCCTATCTGCCATAGCTATCTGAGCTATCTATTTCAGTCTTAATCACTACTGAAAGCAGAATGGGAAAAAGGGTGGTAAATCAAAGAAAGGATATGAACTCACTTAGACGTTAAAATCCATTGCAAAGCAATGTGTACTTGTGGTTTTAAAATTTTTGTTTTCAAAATATATATTTTTGCAAACAATTCAGCAGAATATTTCTGCTGAATTGAAAATTCTAAACATTTCTGGGAATAACGGAAGGCAGTTTGATGGGGCACATGTTTCCTCAAATTTAAGCAATGAGTTTGAAGGGGGGTGGGGATGTTAATGTAAAATCGTGGAAAAATGGATTTTTAAAAATTAGTTTCATCAATTAATCACCTTATATTATACTACTGGAGTAACCATAATAGTAAAACTAATACAAGTTCTTTTAAATTTTATTGTCCCACAAAAGTTGGCACGTCTTACTTTTTTAAACATAATTTTCCCTTAGTTTAAGGCAGGAAATATTTGCTATGAATTTCAAATATTAAGTTGTCCTTCCTAGCTATTTCAAAAACTGATGGCTGTTTTATCATCTCCTAAACATCTGCGAGTTCTAAACAGACATGTATTCAGAGTATACACACCGATACACACACACACAGTAAGAGAATACGCACACTCCTAAACTCTACGACTGAAATTATTTAGAGGATTTAAAAAAAGAATTTTGGCGTGTATTAATTTAAATTTTTTTATTTGTATCTAATTATAAACTTTAACAAAAGAAAGTAAATATATTTATTTACTCCAGATAAGTTTATTTGAATATTAAATAAAAGGTATTATACCACTATCGAATTTTTACTTTCTCCTTTGTTGCTCCTCATGAGGTTAGCTTTAGGCCCTTCAAAAAATATTTTCCACCCGAGTCTTGTAGCCAATATATTACTGGGGAAAACGACTTTTATTTTGGTGCAGTTAATTTGTTTATAGAGTTTGAAGAGAAAACTTCAGATTGCTGTAAATTTTCTCTCTTGTAAGTCACAATATTCCAATTTTTTTTGTTTCATATTAAATATTAACAATAAATGCTTTTGAAAATTCTGACTCTTAATATGTATCTGTAGTCTGAGATTTTTGACATCCAAAAAAGACCCATACTCTCAAGGCAATTGCAATGCTGAATCCTCCTCATATTTCATCAGTAATTTGTACTGAACTACCAGTTTCGACTTTTATAACCACTATCATTTTCAGTGAATTCAGCATATTTGTTAGTATTGACCTGCAGCATATCAACATTGTCATCTCTAAAAAATAAGTTTAAAATAATGGATAGCTAATGATAAAGAAGACAGTTCAAAAATAATGCCCAAAGTAGATTTAAAATGATTAACAAAAACTGCGTCGATAACTGGCATTTGTCAGATTTATTGAGCTTGACATCGTCCTTGTGATCAAGTGGTTTACACGCTTCGCTTCAAGTTTATGGGACTTGGATTCGAGACCCTATAGGTATGGTTATTTTCTATCTGCTTAGATCTCGCCTTCATAATAGATCATCTGACGTCTTAAATTGACAGGCTCTTATCAGACCAGTGATAAACAGTTGTTTGAGAGGTGCAAAAAAATTATCAACCAAGAATTTAATTCTCTAATGCTTTTTTTATCATTTGCATCCTCTGGAATTTAGCCTTCAATAATAAAAAAAAATACCCCCTCAAGCAGCTGCTTGCCACAGAGGCCTGACAGCCACCTGTCAGTTTATATGCCACAGTAGAAGGTCTGAGAGGATGGCAGGACCATCCTCTCACCCTGGGTATACACCCATGCTCAGGTATACATCCATGCCTTACCCGGGGCTCGAACCCAGGTCCCTTAGATCAGTAGCCAAGTGCGCTAACCACTCGGCTCAGAATTTATAGTATTTGTATACATACTAGATACGTCGAACCGTTTCAGATCCCCAAATATCAGAATCGTTATAATAAAAAGAAATTATGATTATCAACTTATGATAAAGATGTTTTTCCTTAGAAACATTGATAAAATTATTTCAACTTTTTAATTACAACAAACAATAAATTTGATATAAAAATAATGCTACAGCATTATTTAGGTTCTGCTTTAACGAACAATGCTGTGGAAGTGAAAGAAAAAGCCTAGCAATTTTGCATTAGGCAAAAGCAAGGTTACTTTTCTTCGAACCTTTTATCAGAATGAATTAAGGTTAGGAGAGAATAAAAAGAATTCTGCCTGGCAGTCGCGGACTGGGTCTAAAACATTGGTTTCCAGGAGACAAGGGGAACCATCCACAACTATAAGGCTATCATTTTTAACATAATGTCTAATGTTAAAGGGGGCCCACTTGCCATCGGGCAAGCTGACACCCTGGCCAGTCCGCCACTGCTGCCAGGTCCATTAGAAGAGTGGCGTTGCAGTTTACAATTAGAGGCTACCTCTTAAGGGGAAAGGAAGCAAGCATGAGAGATGAGGAGAGTTTGGGATGCAATGGTCTGCATATCGGGCTGCGATGGTATCCAAAGTAAAAGCATGCATGCACGGTCAACCTAATAGTTTCCATTTTCACTCTGTGGTATATTAGTGTTACTGAATCGCTAAACATTTCTCATTAAGGTGAAGGTCTATATTGAGGTCAAATCATGTGTAAAGTTAAACGTGCCAACAAATATGTATATCACGTGTAAAAGTGAAATGATTAATTTTTTTATTACATTATGGCCAACCTATAGTACCCGTGACAAGAGTGGAAATCTAGATGGTTTTTCTTGGCACAGAAGAGTGCTCAACAAAATCCGCAACTTTTTTTTTGACAAAAGTCACTCTTTTCCTACCTCATTTTCAATGCAGAAACTCTGCAATTTTACATCTATTATCAAGGATAAGTCAGAGGCAAAATTTCGGTATGTCATGTAATCATTGATTAAACTTTATAAATTTTAAAGGCTATTCCAAATCTCCGATAAATGTTATTCTAAAAAAAAATGCTATATTTGGCTTCCGAGTTTAAAATATGCAAGTTGAGTATTCAAAATTACAATACGAGTGAAACGTTAATTTTCCTTTCTAAAATAATTTTGAAAACATCTAAAATCATATTATTATTTTTTTTTCAATAAGACTGAAAACCAAGAATACAACGGAATCAGTAATTATTTAAATATATTAATATTTATTTCACATTAAAAAACCCTAAATCATTTACTATTTGCAGAAAACATATGAAAAATGAGAAAAATCTAAGAGCACTGTACTTTCGTCGCCACACACATCCATTTATTAACCCCTGTAAGACGACTTCACTGGAGTGATAGCCTGTGTGTGATTTTCCACACATAGTATGCTTTGAAGAGTACCGGTAAGAAATAAAATCTACTTTCATCACTGGTTTTAAACAATATTAAACTGTTAAAACAATGCATAAAGTTTTTAAAATATATTTCCAAACTTACCAATAGAAAATTTATTGACACTAATCTTATTGAAAATTCAAAATTAAAAGTGCTAAACTTACTCTGCAGCAGTGTGTGTAGCTGCTGTTAGGCCTGATAATCCACCTTTTATATTTCCAACAACACCACTAATAAAGAGAAATGTTTAAAATTTAGTTTTACTAAATACACATATGAATATGAATTTCTGAATTACAACAGAGTTATTCAATGAAATTTTACCAAATTTTGTTGAGAGATCATTTTATAATTTCTTCACAAAATTTTCCTCTAGTAGCCATAAGTAAATTAATGGAAAAAAAGTGCTTTTATTTCCTTTCCATCCAACCCTTCACATGTTATCACCTCTCACCCCAAGTGGCCTGGATTGACCAATAATTAGTTAAGGATTTGCACCATCAAGCATATCTCTACAAAAGGTAAATGAGACATAAGTATTCCCTTCATTTGTAATAATGTGCATTAATCTGAAGCAACAATGACCAAAGATATCAGAAGTCAAAACAGTTTTAGCTAACATGTTTTTTTCTCATTTATACTAATTAATATCTTAAGAAAAATCCACAAAGCCAAATTTGGTGCACCTACACAATGCTTCAATCTGAATACCTTTATATTATTTCATTCCAGTTTCAATTTCTTCTAAGTTAAACATCGTCTCAAAAGTAAAAAAAAAACAACTCATATTTAAATTCATGGCCAGTAGATGATGAGAGCTAAAATATATATATCTTTATGATTAAAAGCTATGCAGTCAATGAAATGTGTTTAACAGATAAGATGGTGACACAAACTTTGCACACAGGTTCATCATCCAACTGTAGAAGAAATGAATATGAAACAAATGAATGACCTATGGAGAGCCGAAAAAGTACAACTTCCTCCTTGCAATTCCTGTGAAAGAAGACTGCCATGGTTTGACAACAGGTTTGATATTAAAGAAATTGTTATCAATCTGTTCAACTAGGATCTTTAGCTACATGTAGTTCCACTGTGCCCAGAACTTAATGGAAAAATTCTGCCAGAAATCCAGATATGGGACAGGCAGTGGAGAGCCAGACAGGGGTGTAGTAGGCTTGAAAGCAGCATCTGCAAAGCCATTGCACTTGATGCCGATGTGACAGGGCACCAACAGAAAAAGATGGTCATTGTGGTGGCCAGATGATGTAGCTGATAGTGGATCTTAAACAGAACAAGGTAGATAGAGGCCACACTAAGATCAAAGCCCATAGTAAGCTAAGAAAATAAGTGTAGAGCACACACAAACAATGACATTTAATCATTATGTGGTCTAAGGCAACACTAATATATATAAATACCCTCTCAAGCAGCTGCTTGCCACACAGGTCTGACAGTAGCCTCTCAGTTTATATGCATAGTAGGTCTGTAAGGATGGTGGGAACTCAGGAGAAAAACAACACAAGCATCCATGTTTTACCTGTGGCTCGAACCCAGGTCTCTTTGATAGCGTGCAATTTTGCAATGAAGATGGAACATTTTGGATTGGTCTACCATGATGTCCCAGCACACCATGACTGACCAAATTTAAATCATTGTGAAAACATGCAAGAAGCCCATATGTGCAGCACAATGGCTGCCAATGAGTTACTGATACATGCAGTCAGGTGTAAAAGCCTTCATTATCCTGTAAAGGGAAAAATCACAGGAAGGAGAAACTGCGAGCCTAGGTGGAAGTGGCTCAGCTGTCGATTGAGCAATGCTATTGAGATGGGTTGGGTTGTTTTACCTCTGAGTGGAACTTTTTTTCACACAATGGGATAAATACCAGGTCATAAGGACCCCAAAGGCTCAGAGAAGATTGGGTGAAGGGGACCCTCTAAACAGCTGTTAAGAGACAGATGGTAGCCTCCAGTCAAGGCCAGCATGTTCTTTAATATGCACAGGCTATGGTTCCCTGGCACACATCTGGGGGCCATGGCCTTATGTCCTATTTGACGGATGGTGGCCTTTCCAAGCCCATCAGTGTCCCTTACTGACTGAGGCCAGGGTAGAGAGCTTTGGGGAGACAAATTTCAATGCTGGCCCAGGTGGGACTCAAACCTGGGAACTACAGATTATGAATCTGGCTCATCACTGACTGAACCATCCCTGTCCCCAATGCTATTGAGACTAGTGTTAATGTCTGTGAGTAGCCTCAGACATGCAAACTGAAAGGACAAATGGCAACTGGATGATTAGTATTGAATATTTCCCACTAAGGACCAAAAACACAGTCCCAAGTGGGATCACTAGTTCTTAAACCTTACCATGTTGCAGCCTGAAGAATCGTTTTTATCTTTCCCATTCTAGTGACTGGAGAGCTAAGATTCACTCCTGTCATACAAGGTTGTGAAAACAATTTTTTTTTCAAATACAAATCTGAATTTTTTTCAACTGTTTCTAATTAAAAAAAAATTTAAATATATATATATATTTACCTGTTGATTCTGCTATAAAAAGTTATGATAAAGTTTAAAAATAAATCTATTTGAGTCTGCAGTGAATGCATGAGCTAATGTTCAAGTCACCATAAACAGCATCAAGTAGTGTCGATTTAGTTTATGCTTTTATTCTGCCATCCCGTAATTAGATTATTGATTGGTTGCATTTCTGCATATTTTGTGCTATTTATAGCTCTACCACAATTGAAATTCTTTCTAAACTCTTAAAGTAAGGATATTGATTTTTTACTACCAGAAATTGCATCATCCAGGAACTACACACATTGGCTTTTGATCCATATTTTAGCAGACTTTCGATTTTAAAGACTTTTTATTTTCTTTAATGCTGCTAACAAAATTTGTTATCGCTTCTCAAATGGTTATTGCGATTATAAACAATAATTAATTAGAAATGATAAAAAGTGGAACTGCTAACAATCTATAATGGCGACAATCAGAACAAGTATTAGGATTACTCAGAGTGCGATTTTTAAATGGTAGGACTTTATCAATATTTTTAATTACACTTAGAGCATATAAACAAATTAAGGTAAGGAAATTGCACTTTTTAACCAAAATTTCTACCGAAATTTTAGAATTAAGCTTTTTTGTAGCAGTTATGCAGCTTTATAATAAAGTGACTTATTCTCAAATTCAATGCATCGATCAAACTTTAAATGCTTTGAAACATTTTTCTAATTTTTTTTCATAGTTCTTTATCACTTTTCTGATATATTTTCATTTCTTATTTAAATTATCTAGTTTTTAAAGCAAAATTATTTTGTATGACACTGCTTTACTTAGGCTTAGAGTTTGTCATTCGTCAAAAGTCAAAGAATATACATCATATGCATAAATGACTAAATAATTTAGAAAAAATGAAAAAAATGAACTATTAATATTAGAATAATAAAATAATATAAAAAAACAGGGGAAAATATATATATATATATTTAAAATTTTATTAAAGATAATGAAAGTGGAAAAATACAGTAAAATTTTGCAATGTTTTGAAAAAATTCTTAAAAAATTTAACCTACCATTTTTTTTTTAAAATTTTGCCATTTTATTAAGCACAATTAAATGCTCTTTCTGTTGATATATAACATGACATATTTCTGTTCATTAGTTACTTCAGGATGAGGGTCTAAAGTTTTTTATTTTATTTTCTGAAAACACTTTAAAATAAATCCGCCACCACAGTGAGTTCAGTTTCAGAACCCTGACACTAAGGGTTAAACAGTTGGAGTATGGTATTTAATCATGCCTGAAATTACACTAGTTTCCATAAATTAAGGAAAAATCACGATAATTCGCCAAAAAATTGTGCGATCTTCACCAAACTTGTCATGTAACCAGTAAAGTAATGACGAGTCAGCATATTGTATGCAAATTAGTCTAGGCTGTGTCAATTTGTGTAATCGGATAGTGGCATAAAAATGGGTGTTTTGGAGTGGATCATTATTTTGTGTTGTAAAATGTGAATAAAGAAATTCGAAATAGCCATTTTGTAGGAATGACCTTGAGACATCATTTGCCAAATGAACTGTGGTAAAGAGCTATTGGCCAGTTCAAAGCAGGCCAAAGTCGGTCAGACGTGGCATGATGGTTGAATGTGAGTCCTTCTGTGGTCCATAGACTGTGGAATAAATTTCTTAGTACCGATTTTGCATCTCGGAGGTTTAGCTAAGGAAGGGCTAGAGTTACGACTGCTGTACAAGAGCGATATCCGTGATTAACAGCACAGAGGAGCAGGACGTCTATACCCTCTCAACTATGATCCTCTCTTGCAGCACCTACTGGGAGGGTTGTATCAGCTTCTACTGTGCATAGAAGGCTTCATAAGGGAGGATTGTACGCTAGAAGGCCAGTAATTTGTGTACCTCTCATGTCACATCACAGGAGAGGTTGAATTGGGGATGCAGGCATGTTAACTGCACAGAAGATCAATGGAGGTGTACCCTTCACAGATGAGTCCAGATATTGTTTGCAGAGTGATTCTGGACATTGTTTGATATGGAGAGAATGAGGTATCTACTATCATCCCAGTAATATCCTCCAAAGAGAAGTTACGGCGGAAGTAGCGTATGTGTTTAGGTGGCATTTCCTTAGCTGGATGCAGAAACCTCTACATGTTGACAAGTGGGAACCTCAATCCCCAAAGGTATAGAGATGACATTCTGGACCCTTATGTACATCCTTACACTGGTGCAATAGGTGAAACATTCATCTTACAAGACGATAACGCTTGTCCACACAGAGCTCGACTAGTGGAACAATGCCTTCAAGAGCAGACCATTATGCCCATGGAGTGGTCAGCTCAATCTCCAGACCTAAATCCGATTGAGCATGTGTGGGATGCTCTAGGGAGACACGTTGCTGCCCTCAACCCATCACCTGAAACAATGGGGGAGCTTATTACTGCTTTAAAGGAACAATGGTCATTATTCCCTACTAAGCTGATTGACATCATAAACAGCATGGAACATTGCTGTCATGCCTGCATTGCTATAAGGGGTGACCACACTCCTTATTAAAGAATTTTGCCCATTGCATTCTGACACCTCATTTTTGGAGAAGTTCCTGCAAGTGTTATTTTTTGATGAAAAATGTTTCTAGTGTAAAATATTTTATGCCATTCAAAAACTAGCCTTGTAATTCGTGTTTCCATCAAATTTTATTAAAATCATTCATATAGTTTTTTGTTTAGAATAATTTTTCTGAGCTTTTCTTAATTTATGGAAACTAGTGTAGTAGTAAGGAGTGGAATAAATTTAAAAATATTAACATAAACAGGTATAGTGGTAACAAGATTATAATCAACATATCCATATTAATAAACTAAAATTTGACTGAAATAACAAATACTAAGTTTGAGAAAAAATACTGGATTTCCTTGTTAAAAATTTTCTGAGACATATTATTGAAAGCATGTATACAAAAAAAAAGTTTTTTTAAAAATATTTTCATGGAAAGTTTCAATTTTTTTTTTTCAGCAAAACGTATTTTTTGAATTGTATGTTTACAAGTTCTGTGTCTCTACAATTGGAAATTTTTGTCACATGTCTACAGCAAACTAATATTATACTCAAGCAACCAGATATTAAATTTACAATACTCCAGTATTGTACTTATTACATAGGGTCAGCAGAGCATATACCTCCTTTGCCTATTTGCTGAGTCAATGATAAGCAAAGAAAATTTGTTTATGATCCTAGCAGGATTATTAGTACTGGCTATGAACCTTATGTTCCATTATACTCAAGGTTTTTACTTCTCACCAACATCCATTTAGCGTTTGCTGTGCATAAAGATTTTGCACTGAAAATAGAAAATATCAAAACAATTCTAAAGTTACAAATCAATATTGCTAAATGAGCCCAATAAATATATAACTTACCCTGAAAATCCACTGATACCTTCTTTTATATTTGCACCAACATCCCTATAAAGTTAAAAGCCAACATTATCAGATATGAAGAAAATTAAAAATATACATAATAGGGTGACATTTCAGATTATCAGATATTTATTGTGCAAAAGGTCAAGTACATACATCCCTCAAGAGCATTTCACTTATGTTTTTAGGGGTTATGCAATTACTTAAATACTGTATGAAACAAAAAAAAAGTAAAAATGCAGTCTCAAGTCAGTCTCCAAGTCAAATATATACACTGAGATGGCAGTTTATTAGGTACACCTACCTAGTAGCATGTTGCATCTCCTTTGATTTTTCAGAACAACCCAAATTTGTTGGGGCATGGAACTTACAAGATGCTGGATGCATTGTGCAGGAATGTTGTATCATGCGGAAATGACTGTTGTGCAGATGCTGCATATTGGATGGTGGCACAATCTCGCTGCAAACAGTCTTTACCACCTCATACCAAAGATGCTCAATACAGTTCAGGTCTGGAGGGTTTATCATCATTATCATCATCCTCAAGCAGCTATGGAGGTCTAACCAGATTGTGCAATTTAGTTCTCCAAGATCTGTCCTGAGCCACATCTGCTGATCTGGCCACTGTACACTAATTCTTACAAGATCCTATATGACATTATCTTTCACTCTTTTTGAGACCTTTAGGCACACTGTTCATAACCCTATTTGCTAATCTCTAATTATGCATACGGGCAACATAGCCAAACCAATGAAGTCTCTCTCTGCACAATATGCTGCTCAAAGGTGGTTGCTTACTCCTTTGCCTAACTTCATCATTACTAACAAAGTTGAACCACTTAATGCCCAAGATACTGCATCTAGAGTCAAAAGCATCAAGTTTACTATTATCTTGCCTACAAAGGGTCCAAGTATGACTACCATAATTAATTCTACAGAGAACCAAACTATTACAGTCTAATTTTAGTCTTTAGGTGTGCCTATTTCTCCACTCTCCACAGATTCTTAAAAGTTCCAGCAGCAATCCTTATTCTTCTGTTTATCTCATGTCACAAATCACCAGTATCTGTTATATAGCTCCCAAGATAATTAAACTGTGACACCTGCTCAAGACTGCAACCATTCAAATTAACTGAACCACAGCCTGACCAATTTTCATCACTTTACTTTTCTCTCTATTTATCACCAAACCTACTCTACTACCAGTCTCATCAACAGCTCAAATGAAAGAGTTCATCTTATCAACATCATTTGTCAAAAGAGCTAAATTATCAGCATAATCTAATCCAAAAATTTTCAGATCTCAAGACCATTTGTGGCCAAAATCTTTACCTTGCAATGAATTTTGCATAACATAATCAATAACCAAGCTAAAGAGAAAAGGAGACAAAATGCACCCTTGACAAACACCAGATGCAATGCTAAACCAATTGCTACAAGCCTTACCAACTCTCATACACAACTCAGTGTTATTATACAGAGCTTTCATTACGTTAACTAACCTTGTCTGGTATGTCATAGAATCTCACAATCAACCACAAATTATGATGATCAACAGAGTCAAAAGCCTTTATGAAATCAACAAAGCTAGCAACCAAAGGTTTCTGAAACTCTAAATAGTTCTCAAGAATCTGCCTAAGTGAAAAAAATTTGATATACACATCCCCCACCACTTCTGAATCCACACTGCTCATCACACAATTGTCCATCAAACAGAATCTTAATTCTATTAAGCATAATCATGAAAAGAACTTTACCTGGAAGAGAAAGTAGGATGATACCCCTACAGTTATCACAAGAACTGCAATCTCCTTTTTTAAAAATATGGATAATAATAGCTCTGGTAAAATCCTTAGGAACAATGCCTTTATCATAAAAGATATTCAAAATTTCAATCATCCAAGTGGTAACAGAAACATTCCCAGCTCTAAGCATTTCCGTAGTAATTTCATCTACCCCTGGGGATTTATGCAGTTTAAGTTTAGAAATAGTCAAAATAACTTCAGACTGTGTTATAGAGCCAACGTTAAAGCCAGTAATGCATCTATCATATTTGCAAACAATGGGAGTAGAGATAACCACATTGTTTAGAGCATCACTGAAATGCTCAGCCCACCTAGCCATAACAGAACCTCACCTTGCTTATCTTTCAATAATCAGGCTCAATTTTTCAAGGCTGAGTTTGCCTGAACCAATTGTTACCCAATTGTTCATCCCAAGTCTGATTTGGCAAAAAAATTTCCTTAATGCATCATAAGATATTTACACAGAAATGCATGTTGCTGATAATTTTTTAAATTCTTATTAATTAAAATCATTTTATCACAAAATAAAAATATTGGTATTTGGAATGAATAATATTACAAATACTGGTAATAACTGAAAGTTTGTGGGTTTCTAATTGCTAAAGATTGATTAAAAGTTTGCAATCATAATCAAATTTTTTTCATTTTTTTTTACAAGTGCAAGAAATATTTGTAATCTCAAACATTCTTAGCCTGCTTGAAGTCATCTGTGCAATTTTAGCCCGATCTTGGGGGGGGGAGAGAATGGTTACAGAAAAAAAATATACGGTTTTCAAAAAAGTTTGAATAATAGGATCTAACTTGTATTTATCTTACTTATTATTCCATTAATGGGTTATTCCATTAATGGAATAATAAGTAGGAAATCAATCCATATAATATTTTTCTTGTAATTAATATGATTGTAAAATTATTAATATTTCTTTACAAATGTAGTAGCTAATGTCTGAAAGTACTTTGGTATTGCATTTCCTCTAGAAGTCATAGCTCATTAACTTTGGAGAAACAAGTGCAAATCTACAGACAAGTGCCAAGTACTTTTTGAACACCCTCCACACAACACTGCTGCCTTGGTGATGCAATGATATCATGTTGGTTCACAGTGACACTGCAACTGCTGGGGTTTGGGTTTGAGTCTTGAAGGCTTAGTTGTTTGTTTTGTCATAATCTGACCCTGGATATAGGGGGCATGGTCTTCCATATCCAGGGACAGATTATGTCATATGAAGGTAAACATAAATTTCTGTATGCTATATTCTATTGAAAAGTAGTTAAAACTTTTAATTCTGCAGTTTAAGCTATGGATGATATAATACAAATATGTTGGCATCTATTAATCATAGCTCATCCATAAAATTAAAAGAAAAAATACCATTAGGATAACTATTGTTTCTGGTGAATATGGGACGCTTGATATCAAAGAGAATTAAATTTATTGTCTACATTTAGTACCCTACAACAGTGAAAATTGGAACTAAAAATGATTGGCGATGCAAGTAGTAATATTTTATTAGAACCTATAAAACACAAAATGAATTACTTCTCTCTTAAAACAAAATTCACCCCCCACCCCAAGGGGCAAATCCTTGCTGCCATTGTTGCAAACATTTTGACCATCACACTCCACCAGCAAAATTCATATTTCTAGCACTTAGAATATGAATTTTGCCCAGATTTTGCACAGATGGTTTGCAATATTTGTTTAAAAATTTCCCACTTTCAACTTACTCCATCATTAGAGAGCACCACTAAAGTTTTTTATTAACTTTCTTTAGCATCCTCTAACAATGGAAATTTGAACTAACAGATGATTGACCTGCAAAATTTCAAATTTCTAACACAAATAAATCATACTCATTTGAAAAATGTGAATTATAATATTACATATCAATACTTATACAACTCAAAAAGGTTTTTATATTTATCTCTAAAAACAAAACAACAACAAAAAATAAACTGAATGTCTTACAGCAGTGTCTCGCAAACTGTGTGCCGCGCGAGATTTTCAAATTGACACTAGATATTCCAAAGATTTCATTTTGACTTGACTTGTGTTATCGATGTGCTTTAATATCGACGTGATATCGACGTGCTTTAATAAAAATCTTTCAGATTTTATCAACTGGGATCTTGTAAGTATTTATCAAGCTTTTTCCAAATTTTGGTACTGATTTTTGATTATTTCAAGCCATAGAATGGACAAATATTTAAAACAAACACTGAGTTATGAATTAAAGAACGAGAGCAAATCTTCAAGTAAAACCAGGCTGATGACTTCAACAAAGCGCAAATATAATGACGATTATATAGAGTTTGCTTTTATTCTTTTTTAGGTGTGCCACAGAAAACAAAATTATATTCAGTGTGCTACAGAAAAAAAATTAGATTCAGTGTGCCGCAGAGTAAAAAAGTTTGTGAGACAATGTCTTACAGATTAGACAGATAAACAGGGAGAAACAAAGTGAAAACATTAGCTCATTTTTTTAAAAAACAAACTAAAAACAGCTCATACCCTGATTATAAAATTGCTACATAATTTATATTTATCCTTTCACTATGGCATATTGTTTGCAGCCCATAAGCAATAAATCAGACAAATGGAAGTAGCTATAATTGCATCTTTCTCAAAACAATAAGTTATTAATTTCAGCTTAATACAGCGTGAATCTGAAAAAGTGGGCAAAATTTTACGGGGTGGTAGAATGCAGCTATATGAGCAATATTCGTCATAGAAAGTATGGGCGGAACGCAAACGGCGAGCCGCTAGATGGCGTTGGAAATGGTATAAAAGGGTCGGTCCTCGCACCCAACGGCATTTCTACCGTGGATTGCCGAGAGGATGGCTGGTTATACTAACCACGAAATGGCGGATATGCACTTTGTGTACGGTGCAGCGGACGGGAATGCAAGTGAGGCACAGAGTATCTCCTCTCCTTCTTGTGTTCATTCTTTAAATGTGACAGTGGAAAACTACCTTTTAACTTCTCACCGCTTGCATTCCGACCATACATTCTATGATGAATATTGCTCGTATAGCTGCGTTCTACCACCCCGTAAAGTTTTGCCCACTTTTTCAGATTCACCCTGTATAATTGAAATCAATACAATGAAGTGCCATTGAATTAGGGATAGGAGATGTTATTCAAATTCAGTACCGCAAGTCCTGCTTTTGTGCACATGTGTGGCTGAAACTCTGGTCATATATAGCTGTCAGCTTTGGCTTCCCCAAGCATTCGTCGTGAGAAGTGTAATGGAAAAGGCACAGGATTTAGATGCATTTGACAGAGAGCAGATCGTAGGTGCCTGACAGGTGGGACACTCGATCTCCGAAATTGTCAATGAACTTGGATTTTCTTGTTCGACAGTTTCAAGAATGTTCGGAGAATATGAAAATTCCAGCAAAAAAACAAGCACCTGGACAAACTGCAAAGGACAACTAGCCTTGAATGATCATGGGCTTCGCCATCTGACCGCATCATATAGACCACCTCCCATCTGAACGCGGGTTCCAGCCGGGAAGTCAGTGCATGGACCGTGCAACACTCATTTCATCGTCTCGGCTTCAGGAGCTGTCGACCTAAAAGTGTCCCACTTCCAATGGCATGACACCGAGTTCAACGCCTTGCCTGGGCTAAAGAACATTGAAACTGGACCATCAAAAATTGGCAACGGATCCTGGAGTGATGAATCCTGATTTAAACTTCATCATGCTAATGGGAGACTGAGGGTATGGCGCCAACCCCATGAAGTCATGGATACTGAATGTCAGATCGGAACAGTACAAGATGGTGGTGGTTCAATGATGGCCTGGAGTGTCTTCAGTTGGACATCTGTGGGATTTTTGGTATGTGTACCAAAGACTTTCAATGCATCCCGGTAGGTAGAACTCGTGGCTGACCATTTACACCCATTTATGGCCATCATACATCCTAATGGAGATGACATCTACCAGGAAGACAATTTTTAATCTCAAAGGTTCAGGTTGGCTACTGCATGATTGCAGGAACATTCTGCTGACTTTGAAATAATGAATTGGCTACATAGAAGTCCAGATTTAAATCCCATTGAAAATCTTTGGGATACCATCAAACACAGTGTTCGGGCCCGTGTCCTATCAGGACAACCTCGAGAGAATTGTGGACAGCTCTGGAGGATGCATGGGTAGCCACACCTGTGGAACATTTACGCAAGCTTGTGGAGTCCTTGCCTCGTTGTGTGGCGGCTGTTATCAGGGCAAGAGGGGGTCCAACACATTACTAGGTTGCCATCCCTAATTCAATGGCTCTTCAGTGTATATTGCACTGCCTGAATGAGTATGTTTTTTAAAAGCATGGAATGAAAAAAAAATTAAAACCACATACTCTGAAAGCTGTTAACATCTATTCTCTTAGAGGTTTACTTTACCTGACTTACAAGATCATTCACATGATTCTAACAATTACACAGAAAACAAAACTTTATCAAAACTTAGTTCTTTAAACTAAAATATTTGCTGTTTTGAAGTTAATTCTTTTTTTTAAGACATTGCAAATATAAAAATACAAGTTTATGTGAAATTCATTCAACTAGCATAGTACAGAATGTGATATACACAGTCATATCAGAACCCCATACACTTACGTTTTGGTGTAACTGATGTAATGACTAAAGACAACTGTCTCACTGGCCATGTCTTCATATGAGAAAATCTGTTCAAACTAATAGTAGTTTATAAGATTTAAGTTTCTCCATTCTATGTGTGGAATAACAACCTCTTTGTTTTTACTCTCCAATTATTGTTTTAAATTATTTTACTCTCACTATATTTGTCATTTTCAAAAAAATTTAATAATGGTGTGCCCACCTGTCTGAATCCGGGAAACAAAATGTTTTCTTCAAATATCCATGATTTCTGAGTTGGGATGTCCCAAGTGGCAGTCCAATTGGTGATATTTGTCTATAATATACAAAAATAACAATTTTTGACTGAATTTAAAAGACCCTTTTTTCATGTTGGTACAGAATCACTGACATGGTAAACATTATTTTAAATCATTCTAATATTCTCTTTATAAAATTTCAAAAAAAAAAAAAAAAATCCTTGAATTAGGTCAAAAATGCATATTTTTGAAAACTGCACACTAGTATCATGAACTGGACTGGACTGACTTGGGATGTATGAAATCAGAAACCATAAACAGTTAAAGAAAACTTTTGTTTCCTTAATTTACTAAAACAGCAAAATATAGTAAAAGTTAAATAATTTAAAATTCCACAAGAATAATTCAAAATAAAAAAAATTAACAATAGTACTGTAAAATTTAGGAACATAGTGCTAATTTTAGATTAAAATTTACTTGATAAATTCACTGTTCAAAACAATCATTCCCAGAATTCGATATTACAGATTCAGCTTCTGGACATCATTTTTTGCCATCTGGCAGAAGTTCCGAGCTTTTTTTGGGAGGGGAATTTTCTATTTTTTAAGTGTGCACTTACTATCTATAACTCATAAATAATTTCTCACCATAACTGTCCTTTTTTTGCAAACTGCTGGTGTACTCTGTATGTAATAATATGTTCCTCACTTTATTATCAAATATGCATTGCTGTATAAGAGCTAAATATATACCTAGCTATATGAAAGCACAAATCGTCAAAATATATACGTACCAGCACACCCCTGTAAAGTTTGTATTATTGCAAATTAAAAACCATATAACCTCACTATAGTGTGACACAATCAACTGTTGAAACTTTAAAAATTAGGCAAGTGGAAAAGTCACCTTTCAATATATTTTTAAGAAATATTTTTACTTATTTTTAAATTAAAATGATATAATGTTTAATTTTGCAATATCTTATGCATATTATATAATTTCCATTTTTTACCAATTATTTCTACTCTGTTGAACTCTGAAACAAGAGATCCAACCTTAAAGAACTTCATTACTGCTATGGAAAGGTTTATTTTCTAAACAACAGAAAATAATTAATACGAAAAATCATATTTCTTTACTTATTACATATGATTGAAAAATAATAAAAATATTATTAAATCCTTTTCTTAAACAAAAATTTTCCACCGTCTGTTATACAGTGAGGCATCCACCATTTCACAGCAAAAATTTTTAACATATCAGAATGAGTTAGTTTCTTTTAGATAAGGTTGAGGAATTATCATTTTTTTTTTCAGTTGTAATACATCTGAAGAACAATAAAAATAATTCCAAAAGTCACAAAATTAAAAAAAAGTTTCAAAACCAAATATTCATTAAAATTACTATATATACTACATATTAAATAATATATTCCAATAAAGATAAAAACCCATTTTGTCTATTAAATAAAAAATAAATAAATACCCCCTCAAGCAGCTGCTTGCCACAGAGGTCTGAACAGGTGCCTGTCAGTTTATATGCCACAGTAGAAGATCTGAGAGGATGGCAGGACCTCAGCAGAAAACAACACGAACATCCATGCCTTACCCGGGGCTCGAACCCAGGTCCCGTAGATCAGTAGCCAGGCGCTCTAACCACTCGGCCACAAGGTTTTGAAAACTTTGTATATTTGCTTGAAAACAGAGGATGGCAACAATTCAAAAGCAATTTATTTATGGAACAATTGAGTTACTGCATGAACAACTATGATATTGACACTATAGGTAACAGTAGTACCATGTGATCAATCAATAGAAGAATCAACAAGTTTTTTTTTAATAGTTAAATGTCATTTTTCCCATGTAGAAATTCAAAACTTTGATATGCACATGCAATAAAAATTAGAGTTAATCATTATATTTCCCTAATTCTCTTAACCAAGAGTGTACAACTCCAAAGTGATTAAATTCCAACATATAACAATCACAACAGCCAGTATGGTTTCCCAACCTGCCCACTCTCTAGCAGTCATCATCATTTTTTGTTGCAGTCCTTTACTCACTTGACTGACCACTTGTTCCTCAATAGGTTACAAGTTAAAAGTCATCCAATACCAGAACAAACCAGGAAATACAATAATTTTGACATGTATACATTCAGATTAACTAAAAATGAAACAGTTTTCTTTTTTAATAAATAATAAAAAATACATCCTTCTACTGTGTGAGCATTAACACCACCACAATGGCAGCCATTCCAACACATTAAGAGTTAAGGAGCATAGCCTTTCTATCACAGACAAATCATAGTGTCTTTCACAAAACTATTTCAGTGAACACCAAAAGCTTCAGCCCAAATAATCAATTTGACCATCACATTTCTTTATCTTCGTTTGCACTAATATTATAACAGATCACTGCTATGATATGAATCAATACATAAGATCTAACATAGGTTATGGATTCATGCACTATCTGGCCAAGACAACTCTCCTCTAAATTTTATTACAATGCAAATAAGTGATATTTTGAAGAATGAAGATCACAAAACTAAT
This sequence comes from Ryuthela nishihirai, assembly GCA_038380435.1. Classification (NCBI taxonomy): domain Eukaryota; kingdom Metazoa; phylum Arthropoda; class Arachnida; order Araneae; family Heptathelidae; genus Ryuthela; species Ryuthela nishihirai. Next base: position 1,929,909 of record JAWZYU010000017.1, read on the forward strand.
GAACTCCACATCTAATATAACTGAGTTATGAGAATTAGTTCTGTGATGCAGTGTTTTTCAACTTTTTTTAGTGATGCAACACTTAATAAACAATGAAAATTTGGCAAAACAACAAGATTGATATATTTCGATAAATCATAAACAAAAGATGCTATTAATGCAATTAACTGCAGATTTTCAATGTTGTAAGAGATATATGCTATTCTAAATAATTTTTGTTATTTTGTAGAGCATTCATGAAATTTAAGGCCTTTTCAGGTGAAAAATTAACTATTTTGTGGCACACAAGTGAACTATCCACAGAACCCTAGCATTCTGCAGAAAGCAGGTTGAAAACCTGTGATCTTCTAAATTAAATCTTGGCTTACAACTTAATTTAAATTCCTAGTGATTACAGAGCAATGGTTATCAAATGCAGTCACCAGACCATTTAAGTGTGGTGACCACTATAAAATTCCAGGAATTGAAATAAAAAAAGCAATAATGATAAATTTTATTTATCATATGTTTACCAAAAAAATTACATTTTTAAACAATGTATCAGTATATATTCAAACTCAGAGCATTCATTATTTTATTATAAAAGCCTTTCCTTGAAACAAAGCCATATAGAGAGGCAGTACACAGCCTGTGCATATTTCATAATGACTGATTATTACTACATGTCAGAAATGAAGAATAAAAGGATTTATGTTCTACAAAAACTGTTTTGTATAAGTTTACAATCTATACAAACATGCTTAAAATTTTATTTTAATAAAAAACATTTATTGCAGCAACGAGAAAATATATCCTTAGAACCAATATTCTTCAGTCAGAATAAATTGTTATCATAATGACCTAAAAATGATTCGATCATACACAGATAGTTGTGTGTAACTCCACTGAATATCATATAAAGGTCATGTGGATAAGTTGTGATACCAACTGAAATTTCTTACCAAGGATGAAATATTCAAAACTGAATGCTGAAATACGAGAAAATTATGATATATACAACAGATGAAGACTGAAAGTTGGTGCAACTGAAATAAATAATAATAGAGGAAGGAGTTCAAATAGAAAGAACCCTGGCTGTGGGAAGTCTGTTACATGAGTAATTCAAAATATAGCTCCAAGATGTTATATAAACAAGCAATCAAAGCAGCCAAGTACATTAAGCACAATGAGTGAGTGATACTACTGTATAGTTCCAAAATAACCTTATTTTGATGAATACACTCAATTTATGAGTTTATTCATAAAATAATGCTATTTCATAAAGTTCTTTACACATCACTGTTGTATCTAGTCAACGATACAATTTGCTGAAATTTTTATCCACTGATATACAACTTTAAAAAACAAAAATGAGCAGCCAACAACTCTGAAGGTTAATCTTTATTCATCATAACTGGCTTACACCTTCCCTCATTTTAGACTATTCATTTCCCTCTTATGACATTTTTATTTGTATTTTTATTGCATTTTTACCATTGTGAAAAACTTGCTAAACACCTATATCACCACATCATCATCATCATCCTCAAGCAGCCATGTGCTACGTAGGTCCAACCAGACTGCGCAGTTTAATACTCCAAGCATATCTGTCCTGAGCTACATCTGCTGCATCTGGCCACTGCACACCAATTCTAACAAGATCCTGTTTGACATTGTCTGCCCACCGCATCCCAGGTCTCCGCCTCCTTCTGAGGCCTCTAGGCACACTGTTCATAACCCTATTCACCAATCTATAATTATCCATACGGGCAACATGGCAAAACCAGCGGAGTCTCTCTCTGCACAATATGCTGCTTAAAGGAGGTTGCAGACTCCTTTGCCTAACCTCATAATTAGTTACAAAGTTAAACCACCTAATACCCAAGATACTACGTAAGCATCTAGAATCAAAAGCATCTAGTTTCCTGTTATCTTGTTTACACAGCATCCAAGTTTCCCTACCATAACTAACACTAGAAAGAACCAAACTATTATACAGTCTAATTTTAGTCTTAAGGTGTATACGCCTATTTCTCCACAATCTCCATAGATTCTTAAGAGTCCCAGCAGCAATCCCTATTTGTCTGTTAATCTCATGCCGCACATCACCAGTATCTGTTACATAGCTCCCAAGGTAATTAAACTGTGACACCTGCTCAAGACTGCAACCATTCAGATTAACTGAATCACAACCTGCCTGACTAATTTTCATCACTTTAGTTTTCTCTCTGTTTATAACCAAACCTACTCTACTACCAGTCTCATCAACAGCTCGAATGAAAGAGTTCATCTCATCAACACCATTTGCCAAAAGGGCTAAATCATCAGCATAATCTAAATCAAAAATTTTAGTATCTCCAGACCATTTAAGGCCAAAATCTTTCCCTTGAAGTGAATTTCGCATAACATAATCAATAACCAAGCTAAAGAGAAAAGGAGACAAAATGCAACCTTGTCGAACACCAGAAGTAATGCTAAACCAATTCCTACAAGCCTTACCAACTCTCACACACGACTCAGTGTATTATAGAGAGCTTTCATTATGTTAACTAACTTGTCTGGTATACCATATGATCTCACAATCAACCACAAATTATGACAATCAACAGAGTCGAAAGCCATTTCGAAATCAACAAGCTAGCAACCAAAGGTTTCTGAAACTCTAAACATTTTTCAAGAATCTGCATAAGTGAATATATCTGATCTACACATCCCCTACCACTTCTGAATACACATTGCTCATCACGCAATTGCCTGTCAACGAGATTCTTAATTCTATTAAGCACAATCATGGAAAGAACTTTACCTGGAACACAGAGTAGGCTGATACCCCTATAGTTATCACAAGAACTGCGATCACTTTTTTGAAAATAGGGATAATAATAGCTCTGGTAAAATCTTTAGGAACCATGCCTTTATCATAAAAGTTATTCAAAATTTCGGTCATCCAAGTGGTAACCGAAACATTCCCAGCTCTGAGCATTTCTGTAGTAATTTCATCTACACCTGGGGATTTATGAAGTTTAAGTTTAGAAATAGCCAAAATAACTTCAGATTGTGTTAGAGGGCCAACATTAAAGCCACCAATGCATCTATCATCATTACAAACAATGGGAGTAGAACTAACCACATTGTTTAGGACATCACTGAAATGCTCAGCCCACCTAGCCATGACAGAATCCTCACCTTCTATAACCTTACCTAGTTTATCCTTCAATCCTTGTATGCCTGTCCATTTTCTACCACATAAAACATTAACTATCTGGTACAGCTCTCTGCTGTTGTGCTGTCTAACTGCTTCCTCAGCTTTGTCAGCCAAGCCATCAAACCAAAGATTCTTATCAGTAGCTAACTGATCCTTTACATGTTTATTAAGCTCTCTGTAATCCTTTCTATTTGGACTAGTAGGGTACTGATTAAGGACATTCCTGCAGTTCCTTCTTTCTGAAATAAGCTCAAGTGCCTTATCACTTAAATAATTCTGCCTCCTCTGCTCCTTTTTTCCTAAAAGAGTACTGTTAGTTTCCAAAAAAGCCTGTTTAAAACGGCCCCATTCTTCCTCAACTTCAGTATTAAGCAAACCATGACTGTCATAATGACTAAGTAACCTATCATGGTAAGCTTTAGCTATAATTGTGTCTTTCAGAGCTTCAGTATTAAAGGTAAATTTTTTAAATTTAGCACAACACTTTTTAAGTTTATGTTGCAAGACACGTTTTACAAGGTAATGATCATATCCAATTTCAGCTACCCTATATGCCCTGGTATTTCTAACAGAACTAGTCCATTTGCTGTTAATTAATATATAATCAATCATATTCCTATGCAGCCCATCAGGTGAAACCCATGTGTATTTATGTATGTCGCGGTGTTTGTAATATGTGTTAGTTATTCTGAAACCATTGAGTTTACTTACCTGTAGGAGACGTTGCCCATTGCCATTGCAGCTACCAATACCAAAAGGGCCTATCACCCCTCCCCAAAGGTCAGAGTCAGTACCAACTTTGGCATTGAAGTCACCTAGAACAAGGGTAATAACTCCTTTCTTGACAGAATTCAAAATATCCTGAAGTTGTTCGTAAAACCTATCCTTCTCATCCTCATCAGCATCCTCAGTGGGGGCATAACAGCAGATAACATTCAAGTCTTTAATGCTTGTCTGAAATTTTGTTGTAAGAAACCTTTCATTAATGCACTAATATCCTAGAAGAGCATCACTAGCATGTCTGCTGAGCAGCAGACCCACGCCTTGGTGATGCTTTCCATCCTCCCTCCCTGTAAAAGAGAAATTCAAAGTTATTTTTAAGTATCTCACCTTTACCTATCCATCTGGTTTCTTGCAAGCCTAGAATATCTAGGTTATAGTGCTGGAATTCATGCGTGAGGACATCAATAGAATAATATCTATGTAATGTCCTCACGTTCCTGCAGAGAGAAAATGATTAGTAGGATTTTAAATGAAATTATTTACTGAGATTGGTAGGGCCAACAATATCAAACAGCCCCCTGATCGCAGGCATGGGGCAAAGACCTGTTCCTCCTCTGCTAAAAGCTGAAGTCACTGATGCTGGTAGGAACTTCAGGCACCACCTTTTCAAGTGGACTTTTTCAAGAGCCATATGGCCTGCCTGAGACACATTACTCCAGTTTAGGCTTGACGATGCCCAACTAGCTAAGTAAGGTTCAGGTACCTGCGATGGCCTCTGATTAGGATTATCCACCAGCTGATATAAGGTATCCCATGCCTCTGTTCACTTAGGGCTGGCAACCCAGAAGCAAACAGAAAACACAGAGATAATAAAATTCACTGGTATATTCAAACAATTTATTAAAACAAATTTTTCATATCAAATTAATGTTTCTTTAAAAAAAAAACTGTAGTATTCACATACACAAATTCATGCATATACAAACACTCAGAAAGATATATCAGTGTCTTATTTTTAAGATAAATAGATTGATAACGTATAGCAAGAAATAAGTCAAGGAAATTTCTTTAAAAAAATGTGTAATCAAATGTTTCATCCGATGATCTGGTCCTTATTGTTGGCTAGATATAGAAATAACACTGATAGTTTCATTTGATACTAGATGTCAAATATATATTATATGTCATATACGTCTGTAAATGGTCTGTAAATGGTAGCTAGGTAGTTACTGGAAGGAGAGCTATGCACCAATCCCCTATGGTGATAATGCACTGAACCAGCCAGGCCTAGCACCTAAATATACTCTCTTGTGGAATGGAAGATGAGAGCTGCCAGATCAATATGGCCTATTAATCAGGACTACTATGGATACTTTTTAATTTTTTTTCTACCCTGATGAGTAGTCAATCACACAGGGTCTTGGTGCTCAAATACGTACCTACCTAAAAGAAATTATTGCTCTGAGCTTCATTATGGATCCTGAACTTGGTGCACTGGTGGGCTTCTGTTGAGGGAAAATCTTCCACTGTATTCTGTTTGTTTGTATTGTAGGTTGAGAGCATTGTGTGAATAGATGCACAGGATACTTTATATCAGCTGGTGGATAATCCTGATCAGAGACCAATCTAGGTAGTCGAACCGTTGCTTTTATGGGCATCACCAAATATACACTGGAAAAAGTCCTACCAGCTGAGGTGGCTTAAGCAGGTTTTTGCCCTATGCCAACAATTAGGGGGCTGTTTGATATTGTTAGCACTTCTTTTCCCAATAAACCTAGTTTCTTTAAAGAACCCACTAACTATTTTCTTCCCAAAGGACTTGGAAGTGAGTACTCTGCAGAGAGATTATTTTCTTGATGTCGGGCTTGCAAGAGACCAGATGGACAGGTAAAGGTCAGATACATAAAAATAATCTTAAATTTCTTCTTTCAGGGAAGAAGGATGGAAAGCATCTTCAAGGCATAGATTTTACTTCTCAGCAGACATGCTAGTGATGCCCTTCTGGGATATAACTGCTTAATGAAAGGTTTCTTACACCTAAATTTAAAACTAGAATTAAAGATTTGAATGTTATCTGTTGTTATATGGCCCCAAAGAGGACTCTGATGAGGTTGAGAAAGATAGGTTTTATGGATAACTTCAGGATATTTTGAGTTCTTAATCTGTTAAGAAAGGAGATATTACCCTTGTTCTAGGTGACTTCAATACTAAAGTTGGTAGTGACTCTGACCTTTGGGAGTAGGTGATACATCCCTTTGGTATTGGTAGTTGCAATAGCAATGGGGAATATCTCCTCCAGGTAAGTAAACTTATTAGTTTGAGAATAACCAACACTTATTACAAAACCATAGGTGTATAAATACACATATGTGTTGCTGGGCCATGACCTAGTTTATGCAGCTGAACTGCACAAACAACCAACAAGTTATGAGTTGATTAGCAGGAGATCACCGTGAAATACTGGGATGAATGATAAAAAAAATTCTAGGCATACTGAAATAGGTTTAAGACAAAAAAAGAGAACATAAAATGAAAAAAAAAAGAAGACATACTTACATACTCTGTAATTGCTTCCAAAATCCACCAATTTTAAATATAAATAAATTAAAAAATTAAAAAAATACCTATCTTTCCATATACACCATAAAAAGTAGAAAATAAAACTAAAGCATATCAATGGTGCAATCAATCACTGAATTCATATTTACTTCAAAGGAAGACAGGGCGTCAGCAATCTTGTTGAGTAGGTAAATCAGTATCCTATCTTCCTTTGAAGTGAATACAAATTCAGTGAGTGACTGAAAAATGATATACTTTAGTTTTATTGTCAACTTTTTAAGATGCATATGAGAAGATTGGCATTTAAAATTTTTTTTTTATTTAGATTTTTTCTTTGTCACTAAAAAGCCTACCTTCAGAAACTTTCATCTGATATATGAGTCATAAACATCGACCACATTTTACTTCCCCTTGTTTTTTGGGGCTGTGTTTAAGGTAGTCCATGACATTGCAGATGTCACAAGTTTTATTTTGAGATATAACTTGTTAAGGCCAATCCCTCCCCCTCTGAAAATCTCCTCTTTTTTCTGGGGAAGAGAATGGTGGGGGGCAAAATCTGAAATAATCTACGATGATCCTCATATGAGCTTTCATTTGACACGTAATTTCCCCCCTTTTTAGGGAAGAAGAAACAGAGGATGGAACTTTTTTTAACCTGTAACAGATCTTCTACTATGGTGTATGAACTGATAGTCTCCTGTCAGACCTCTGTGGCAAGCAGCTGTTTGAAAGGGCATTTCTTTTAACACTCCCCATGGCACAAGGTTTCATTTGATGCATAACTTGCTACTTTCAGCCCTTGAGTTTCAAAGATATAACGGAACAATTGTTTTCATATCTCCACTTTTTATAGGGAGAAGAAGGGTATGGAATTTTTTTTAATATAACATTCCTTATGTCACAAGCTCTCATTTGACATATATCATGCTACTTTTAGTCTTCGCATTCTGAAGATATAGCAGAAAACAATTGTTTTGATATTTCCTCTTTTTTATAGGAAAGCTTAGGGGTCTTTTTTTTTTATAGCCTACATCACAAGCTTTCATTTGACTTGTTACTCTTGGCACTTGTGTTCTGGAGATATAGCAGAACAATCGTTTTCACATTTCCCCTTTTTTAAGGGAAGGGAGAAAGCATGGGGGCAGGATTTTTTTATAGCCTATGAAACTCCCACCATTACAAGCTTTAATTTGACACATAAAACATTGTTTCCCCATTACATTCAAAATATATGGTGGAACAACTGCTTTGACAAATACACAAACTGAGAAGCAACAAACGAAAAGCAATAGAAAGATAAGTAAAAATAGCAATTTTTAGTTAATTTTCAAAAGAATTTTGAAACTTTAAGAAAAAATGAGTTTGCAATATTCCAGATCTAACTTGTGGGCTTTAAATCAGGAGGTTGCTTGCATGTAGAAAAACAGAATCATGTAAGTCGGCTTTGCCATATACCACATCTAAAAAATGGCAATTAGATCACTTTAACAAATTATTTATCACAGCCTAATAAAATATGCAACAAATGAAAAAAAATATTATTCTTAAGCTTGAATTATGTTTTTTTTATAAGAGAACTAAACTGCACGGTCTGGTTGGACCTCCGTAGCCCATGGCTGCTTGAGGATGATGAAACATAAGATAATTTTCTAATAGCGATTTCTATTTTTTTTAAAATCGAAGTTTTGTGTGTTGTCCTAAAAACATATATTGATGTTTCCAGGCTCTCATTTCAGATCTTCTCAACATATATTAATGGGGGCAATGGAAGAGTTAAATATGTTTTCTCATTGTGTCTAAATTACTATTTTCATGTGATAAGACTAACTCCTTTTGCATTTCAGCAATTTATTATTATTTGGATAATTCTACATTTAGAGAATGACTTATGAATGTACTGCATTCCAATATATTTATTATAATGCATTTCAGTGCCATACTTTAATTTTCATTGATTTTGCCTATATAAACATGATACATGAAAGTCTACCATAAAGACAATTCACAACACACTCATGTATTGTTTTAATACTTTTAATATTAACAAGGATTCATCAAGAATTCTCAACAATGAATACATATTTAAACAAGTGACCACATAACTTTGCAAAATTATTTTAAATTGCCTAGTGGTTAGCGTGCTTGGCTACTGATCTAAGGGACCTGGGTTCGAGCCCCGGGTAAGGCATGGCTGTTTGTGTCGTTTTTCTGCTGAGGGCCTGCCATCCTCTCAGACCTTCTACTATGGCATATAAACTGACAGGCTCCTGTCAGACCTCTGTGGCAAGCAGCTGCTTGAGGGGTTTTTTACTCTATTTTTTATAATCATGATAGAAGCTTGCTGTAAAAACTATACTTATTTTTAAAAAAATGTGGAATTTGATTATGCTATCAAATTTATAATATAAAAGATAATTATATAATTTTGGAATTTTTGAATCAGATTATACAGAATTAAAAGTTTAAAACACACACAATGCAACTGCTAAAATAGTTAAAAGCACTTTATTATACACTGTAAAATAATTTACTATCATACAAGGCAAAGAGAAATTTCTACAATTTGCATAAGGACACAAAAATATTAGGGTTTAGCCATTATAAATAGAAATATGTGCTGGTGGCTGCCACTGTTTCCAAAGAAATATGCATATGACAAAGGTAAACTACACAAGTAAATATTTGCTGGTCAAGTGGAATACTTTCTTACACCAGTACTGTGGAGAAGTGGCATATCGACAGGATCTGCAGAAGGTTATAAGAATATGCATGGATAAGCAACAATAATATTTCAATTGTAGATGTTAAATGTCAGTTTGTGTTTAGTTGTAAACACTGCAGTTCACATAATGTTGAACTATGTTCTGCAATAAGAAGTACTGAAAAAAAAACCCCAACCAATTATGTGATGCATTTATGCCAAAAAGACTAGAAGCATAACTGTTATGTGGCAATGCTTTTTTGCTATATGATAGAAGTGTGATGTAGAACATATTTGGAACATATTAGATGTATTGTTAGGGATAAGTTTCTGAGAGAGCAGATGGTTATGTAACAGGGTGGCAATGAAATTAATACGATTACTCCTTTTCTAAAAACATGCAGATATGGAGGATGATATTACTGCTGGGTAACCACTTGCTCTCCTTGTAACTAGAGTTACCACCTCTTCATGTTTGAGTATGCCATCTTTAGGCTCGGATTCATCAAGAATTTTCTACCTCTCCAATTTTTATCCGTCTGGATTTTGGAAAATCATCTTCAAGTTCCCTGTTCAATTAATAATTCTCTGTGTAGGTAGGTTATGATGTACTGCATAGGGATATAAATTATGTTTTTTCAGAAATTTTTATTTTAAAAGTGTAAATGGGATTTCTTAAGCAGATCATCATCATCATCATCATCATCATCATCCTCAAGCAGCCATGGGCTACGGAGGTCCAACCAAACCGTGCAATTTAGTTCTCCAAGCAAGTCTATCCTGAGCTACATCTACTGCATCTGGCCACTGCACACCAATTCTAACAAGGTCTTGTTTGACATTGTCTGCCCACCGCATCCTAGGTCTCCCTTTCTTTCTGAGGCCTTTAGGCACACTGTTCATAACCCTATTCGCCAATCTATAATTATTCATACGGGCAACATGGCCAAACCAACGGAGTCTCTCTCTGCACAATATGCTGCTTAAAGGAGGTTGCAAACTCCTTTGCCTAATCTCATCATTAGTTACAAAGTTGAACCACATAATGCCCAAGATACTACGTAAGCATCTGGAATCAAAAGCATCTAGTTTCCTGTTATCTTGTTTACAAAGTGTCCAAGTTTCACTACCATAACTAACCCTAGAAAGAACCAAACTATTATACAGTCTAATTTTAGTCTTTAGGTGTATACGCCTATTTCTCCACACTCTCCATAGGTTCTTAAAAGTCCCAGCAGCAATCCCTATTCGTCTGTTAATCTCATGCCGCACATCACCATTATCTGTTACATAGCTCCCAAGATAATTAAACTGTGACACCTGCTCAAGACTGCAACCCTTCAGATTAACTGAATCACAGCCTGCCTGACCAATTTTCATCACTTTAGTTTTCTCTCTGTTTATAACCAAACCTACTCTACTACCAGTCTCATCAACAGCTCGAATGAAAGAGTTCATCTCATCAACATCATTTGCCAAAAGGGCTAAATCATCAGCATAATCTAAATCAGAAATTTTCGTATCTCCAGCCCATTTAAGGCCAAAATCTTTCCCTTGAAGTGAATTTCGCATAACATAATCAATAACCAAGCTAAAAAGAAAAGGAGACAAAATGCACCCTTGTCGAACACCAGAAGTAATGCTAAACCAATTGCTACAAGCCTTACCAACTCTCACACACGACTCAGTGTTATTATAGAGAGCTTTCATAATGTTAACTAACTTGTCTGGTATACCATATGATCTCACAATCAACCACAAATTATGATGATCAACAGAGTCAAAAGCCTTTTTGAAATCAACAAAGCTAGCAACCAAAGGTTTCTGAAACTCTAAACATTTCTCAAGAATCTGCCTAAGTGAAAATATCTGATCCACACATCCCCTACCACTTCTGAATCCACATTGCTCATCACGCAATTGACTGTCAACCAGATTCTTAATTCTATTAAGCACAATCATGGAAAGAACTTTACCTGGAACAGAGAGTAGGCTGATACCCCTATAGTTATCACAATAACTGCGATCACCTTTTTTAAAAATAGGGATAACAATAGCTCTGGTAAAATCCTTAGGAACCATGCCTTTATCATAAAAGATATTCAGAATTTCAGTCATCCAAGTGGTAACCGAAACATTCCCAGCTCTAAGCATTTCCGTAGTAATTTCATCTACCCCTGGGGATTTATGAAGTTTAAGTTTAGAAACAGCCAAAATAACTTCAGATTGTGTTATAGGACCAACATTAAAGCCACCAATGCATCTATCATCATTGCAAACAATGGGAGTAGAACTAACTACATTGTTTAGAACATCACTGAAATGCTCAGCCCACCTAGCCATGACAGAATCCTCCCCTTCTATAACCTTACCTTGTTTATCCTTCAATCCTTGTATGCCTGTCCGTTTTCTACCACACAAAACATTAACTATCTGGTACAGCTCTCTGCTGTTGTGCTGTCTAACTGCTTCCTCGGCTTTGTCAGCCAAACCATCAAGCCAAAGATTCTTATCAGCAGCTAACTGATCCTTTACAAGTTTATTAAGGTCTCTGTAATGCTTTCTATTAGGACTAGTAGGGTATTGATTAAGGGCATTCCTGCAGTTCTTTCTTTCCGAAATAAGCACAAGTGCCTTATCACTCAGATAATTTTGCCTCTTCTGCTCCTTTTTTCCTAAAAGAGTACTGTTAGTGTCCAAAAAAGCCTGTTTAAAATGATCCCATTCTTCCTCAACTTCAGTAGTAAGCAAACCATGACTGTCATAATGACTAAGTAACCTATCATGGTAAGCTTTGGCTATAACTGGATCTTTCAGAGCTTCAGTATTAAAAGTAAATTTTTTAACCCTAGCACAACACTTTTTAAGTTTAAGTTGCAACACACTTTTAACAAGGTAATGGTCAGATCCAATTTCAGCTCCCCTATATGCCCTGGTATTCCCAACAGAACTAGCCCATTTGCTGTTAATTAATATGTAATCAATCATATTCTTATGCAGCCCATCAGGTGAAACCCATGTGTACTTATGTATGTCGCGGTGTTTGTAATAAGTGTTAGTTATTCTGAATCCATTGAGTTTACTTACCTGTAGGAGACGTTGCCCATTGCCATTGCAGCTACCAATACCAAAAGGGCCTATTACTCCTCCCCAAAGGTCAGAGTCAGTACCAACTTTGGCATTGAAGTCACCAAGAACAAGGGTAATATCTCCTTTCTTGACAGAATTCAAAATATCCTGAAGTTGTTCATAAAACCTATCCTTCTCATCCTCATCGGCATCCTCAGTGGGGGCATAACAGCAGATAACAATCAAGTCTTTAACGCTTGTCTGAAATTTTGCTGTAATAAACCTTTCATTAATGCACTCATATCCTAGAAGAGCATCGCTAGCGTGTCTACTGAGAAGCAGACCCACGCCTTGGTGATGCTTATTGTCGTCCCTCCCTGAAAAGAGAAATTTAAGATTATTTTTAAGAATCTGACCTTTATCTGTCCATCTGATCTCTTGCAAGCCAAGAATATCTAAATTGTAACGGTGGAATTCTTGTGTGAGGACATCAAGAGAAAAAGCTCTGTGCAGAGTCCTCACATTCCAACTACCTATGGAGAGAAAATGGTTAGTGGGATGTTTAAAGAAACTATGTTTATTGAGAGAGGGAATGCCGACAATATCAAACAGCCCCCTAATCGCAGACATGGGGCAAAGACCCGTTCCCCCACTGCTAAAGGCTGAAGCCATCTACACTGGAAGACTTCCTCCAATGTAGAATTTGACGATGCCAATAGAAGCAAAGAGTTCAGGTGCCTGCGATGACTTCTGCTCAGGATTATCCACCAGCTGATAAACATATCCTGTGAATCTATTCACTTGGGGCTGTCAACCCATAAACAAAAAGAAAACACAGCGGAAAATTTTCCCTCCACAGAAGCCCACCAGTGCAGCAAAATCAGGATCCATAATCAAGCTCAGAACCATATATCTGTCCAGTCCAGTAGGTTTATATGGTCAGCACCAGGACCCTGTGTGGTTGACCACTCCTCAGCAGGGTAGAAAAAAAGAAAAGTAGCCATAGTTGTCCAGATCAGTAGGCCACACTAATCTGGCAGCCCTCCCCTTCCGTTCACTTCCACAAGAGAGTATCTCTTTTGAAAGTTACTAACAGTCCGCACCACGAGAAGGCGGGGTTGGACATTAGGTGCTAGGCCTGGCCGGTTCTATGCATCATCACAGGGGATTGGTGCATAGCTCTCCTTCCAGTGACTACCTAGCTACCATTTACAGACCCTTAAGCAGATAAATAAAAAAAATAATGAATAATGATTGTAAAAAATAAAAATTGTGGATAAAAGCTTCTCTTTCCCACAGTGCATGCCTTTAGAAAATTTTCTCCATAACAGATAAAGCATGATGTGATTGAAATTGAATGAGAGTAGCTTGTAAAGATTGAACTTAACTAAATTTAAATGTTAGGAATATCTTGACTTTATTGAGCTTGAACAGGTAAGTCTGTGAAGGTAGTTTAGACAGGAAAAAAAAGTATTTGCAATAATTGTTAACTGACTTACATATCTGCAACTTTGGTAATCAAGAATTAAAATTGTTTTACTGTTAGTCAGTCTACTTTTAAAATAATGGAACAATTTGTATAGCTATAAACAGAAGTAAGCACTGATGTTTATTTTTAATTTAAAAAAAATAGTGTTTACATTAAGAAATGCCTTTCTAAGAATTTTATGCTCTTTTCAGCACATCTAACCTATTGAAATATCTCTGGACTAGAAGCAACAGGTATCAAATATTCAGGTTACTTGATTTGAACAGGAGTAACTCTACTTATGATACTCTGACTGACAGTGCATCCAATAGGTTCCAGAGAGGAAATCTTGCACTTCTAACATGTAGCAAAAGAGAACTGCCTAGTATTTATGCATGTTTATATTAGTTTGCTTCCCAATCTTTATTACGTAAATGTATCACATACCAGTTTTTTTTTAGTATGCACTACAACAGAACATATCAGTTCAACATTATCTGGGAACTGAAATATGTGCAATACACAAATATTGAAATATTTATGTATTAACTATAAGAGGACATTTAATATTTTCTGCAACTGTACTTAAGTTACTTAACCATGCAAATTCTTACAACCATTTCATACACAAGACTGCTGTAAGAAAGAATTACACAACTCAACCAGGAAATACCTTTTTTTTTAGATAGATATTTTATTCTCAGAATATGCAGTACTTTACATTTACATGTTTTTTACCTTAGAACTGAAGTTATAATGAAATATACAATTTAAACATATACAATTTTAAAGTATTACATTTTCTAATATAAATTCTTCTTATACATAGTTTGTCCAATAAAAATCATATATTTATTCATACCATATATATATGGAAAATTTTAATATTATATTTCATTAGTGTTTTATAATTTTACCTACATTTTTCAGCAAAAGTCTGAGAAAAAATGTTGAGTCTTCCACGAGAGTAAAAACTCGCTTGTGGAAGAAATTTAACCGTTATGTTGTAATAAAATGAAAAGGCAACATGCTTCAGTTTCACATTTCCTCACACTTTGCTAGCTTGATCAAAAAATCTAAGTAAATATTTAACTAATTTATAAGTTTGAAAATTATTAAGAATAAATGAATTAAAAAAAAATTAAAAAAAATCTTTACTGGGTAGAAAAACAGAAAAAAAATTATAAAAATCTATATTGAATTGTGCGTTAGTAAGTGGTTCAGTTGAGCACCTTAAGGGCAACTCAGCATCAAATGAAATTTTATTACATTTAAATCTCTTTTATTTCTAAAACATAGTCTCAATATTTACCACATTCAAAATCCATTTTCTTAATTCCTTATAGAAAAAGTTATCATTTCTTATTCCTTTGATGTACTCTGGTAAGCAGTTAAAAAACTTTGGCGCCAAATAAACAAGTTTTTCAACAATAGTTTTGTTCACTTTTAAATCAAGTAAGAAAAGGTTTTTTGACAGTCAAGTATTCTTTTCAAATGTCCGTAAAGTTTGAACATTAAAATTCATCCTTATGTATTTCAGTACCTGAAATACATAAGGATTCATCCATAATGAATAAATAATCCTGAATAAATAAGGACATTCATCCTTATGTATTTCAGTACCTGAAATACATATAATTTCTTTATTTGTAAAATACCTAATTCGTTGTATACATTTGCAACACTTTCAAATTTTCTTAGTTCTATCATGCATCTAATTATGTGATTCTGCACATAGTGTAACGGTTTGATTGTTGTCAAATAGACTCCACCCCATGATAATAAACAATACAGCAAATAAGATTTAATCCAAGAAAAGTAAATAATTTTCAATAAAGATAAATTTACGAATTTCTGGATATAATAAATTTTAGGTATAATGTAGTTAATCTTTTTAACAACATCAGATATTTGTATTTTCCAGGACATCTTTCTGTCAATAAAAATACCCAAATATTTATAGCATTCAAATCCCTCAATTTTGTCACAATTGCAATTTTTTCCAGCACAAACTTCAGAGTGGTAAATGATCCTGTCACGAAAAAAATCAATCTCATTTACTCTTGGTCTAATAAAAATATATTTTGTCTTCTTTGTATTTAAAAAGAGTTTATTAAATTTTAGCCACATTCTTATTTCTATCCAGTCGCTATTTATATTCTCTAAAATTTGCTTTTCCTCTCCAGAATGTATTAGTGCAGCATCATCTGCAAATGAAATTATTTTACCATTCAAATCCAATGTACAGAAGTCATTTATATAAAGTAAAAAAAATAAAGGTCCCAAAACAGAACCCTGAGAGTCACCAACTTGTACATTTGTTTCTTCACTAATATATTTTTCAATTTTTACTTTTTGCTTCCTATTCATTAAATAGTTCTTAATCCATGAAAGCAAATTTCCCCTAACACCACTGCATTTTAATTTTTCTAATAATATATCATGATTCACTGATCTATTTGCATAATTGGTTGAGTAATATATTTGTTTAGACAGACAGAACTGGAATTTATTATGTTCATTTCTTTGGAAGTAGTGATAGCCATTTGTACACTCTTATTTACAAAGGCTAACACTGATATTAATTAATTACTTTTACACAAATTTCATTACCCTTTGCCTTGTTTTCTACTAAATTATAAATATATGACAGTGTCTAGATCATAATCAGTTGGAACGTAGATTCCAACGTCAGGTCCGAAACATTGGGGCAACGTGGCAGACCAGATGACAAAATACTGGGTAATCCAGAAGTCTTGGCAGGCAGGGCAGCGAATTGAGATATATCCTTACACTAAACACATATATGGAAGAGAGTGATACAATAAGGCTTTCACACAGCTTGTGTGAACTGGCATCACTCTACATGCAGAGCAGTATATAAAGAAATGCACCAAATTCAGCAGAGTATTCGAGTAGTTATTTGTTCAGTCTTGATTATATCATTATCAGTGACCATTTTGTTTGTGCTCTGCAACTTGCTGTAATGCATTTGCAAAGTTATTGGCATGACTAAGAGCATTTCATTGGAGCAATTCATGAGGTTTGCATTGGGATGATTTGAACCAAATATAGGCAGGGAGCACTCACAGAGGATAAATAGGAAATAAACATACAGATGATGCAATGTCTTTCACTGACAAGCAAAGATATGTTTTAACTTGTTGGCTGCATCCCTGCCATCATTTTTCATGCATGTAGAAGTCAGTATTTTAACTCATGCACATGTAAAGGACGACTGCTCATCTACTGGACTGCACCAAGAACAATGAGAGGTAATCATATTTTTGCAGCTGAAGGTGTACCTCAGTGGAGATTCACAGAATGCTGGCACAATATCAGGAAAGTTGTTTTAATCACTAAAATGTCAGTAAGTGGATAAATCACTACAGAAATGGACAAACAAGTGTGATGGAAGATCATTCAGAATGGGCTCAGATATCCAGACAAGACAATATTGAATGTGTTAAAGCCATGATCAAAGACAACAGACACTAGAAAAATAACCACATAGTTTGGAACATAAACCACATAGCCCTGATTTGTCACCATATGACTACTTTCAGTTTGAATCAATTAAAGATGAATTAAGAAGCAAACACTTCATGAATGATGAGTCAATGAAAAAAAGTGGGGCAAAATTCTTTGAATACATGAGACAAAAGCTTTCTTTCTACAGGCATACAAAAATTGATGGAGACTGACCAAGGGCTTTGAAAATGATGGTAATTATTAGAAAAATATTTGTTTCAATTTCACAATTTAAAAAAAAATATCTTATATCTTTATACAACTTCAATCCTTGTCAAAACATGATGCTACAGTGGATAATCAGCATTGATTAAATATTACTGTAATTTATGAAGGTTATCTCTATTAGTTTCTATATTAACAGTTGAAATTAATCTCTTCAATATCACAAAGAATTTTGATACTGAAGATATGTGAAAAAATGGAACTTACTTTAAGCCCTGGCCAACATCTCTTAATACCCCTCGTGGTTGCCAATGGCTACTACTTAGTCCATGAGTTTCTAGATCTCTTATACGTTTGCTGTAGTTGTCTAGCTTCTTCTGGAGTTGTGCTATAGTCTGTGCAGATTTTTGGTTCTTTTTTTCAAACACACTTTTGATTCTCTGCAACTGTTGTTTATCAGCATTGGATGCCAGCTTCAAGTATTCATTCACATTTTCTACATGCAAAAGAAAACTGATTCAACAATTTGCTTTCTTATATAAATTATTAGCTTTAAATACATACATATTTTTACCATCAATTCTTAAGCATAATTAAACCATGCACGAATTAACCTGCATTCAACTTGCTATTCCAGCTAAAGTTCTTCTCTAAAATATTTCACTTTCATTTGCCTTTTATTTTGGGAAAAACATGATAAAAAAAACATTAAAAATTAGCCTTTTTAACCTTTTTTTTGTAATATATATATAATGCTTAATATGGCTTTTCATCCATAATTTAGAAAATATTCTTTGAACATTCATCTGAAAAATAACTAATGTTACTATGAGCTATTATTGTTTCCTAACATCAACTTTTTGACACTGCAAGAGCAAAATATTTTTGGTTATATAGCATGAATATTCAACGCCAGCTAGACAAAGAGATATATGTTGAAGAATTAATTTTTGGCAATCCAAAAAGGCACACTGTGTGAGGGAAAAGACCAACATGTGAATACTTCCAGGTTAAATATCAGAGATTTCAGACAAACGAATGTATTAGTAATATTAATCAAATCACATAGGCTTTTCTCAGATGCCATCAAACTTTGAGATTAAAGAATGCAGTTATAATGAATATAAAATGTATTATCAATGGAAATAAGCATTTTTTTTCAAAATTTGTTATGATTATAGCACATTAAAATGCAACAGTAATTTAAAATAAGTTCACCGGACAAAAAATTAGTCATCTCCCGTCGTATGAGGGTTATGTCCGTTGGACAGCAACAGAGGGTGCACCAGCAATAAACGTGTCTTACAAATAGCTGTGCCATGCGCTACAGGATTCATAGTGACAAGAAGTGGTTGTGTGCCATGTGTGTGTTAGTTGCTCTGTGAAACATGGGTCATGCCAAAGATGTGAATGAGTGGCAAAAAGGTGTTATTGTGTTGGGCTGAGCCAAAGGGCATAGTGTATAAGAAGTTGCTGCCTTTGCAGGTGTGTCGAAACATACTATCCAAAGGATTCCTAGCAGTGGCATAGATTGCAGTCCACTGCTAATCCTCGCCAGAACTGTGGCAGAAAGACTTTGCTCAACAATAGACTGCCGCAATGTGTCACACACTGTTAGGGCAAACTACTTTGCAATGAGACAGGAATTGCTCCAGTCAGTCAATACAGGTCTACAACAAGCTGTTTCCAAATGAACACTCCAAAGGGAACTGCATACCATGGATATCTGGAGCAGAGTACCGAGTAAGAGACCCATGTTAACAGCTCTGCACAAGGCTGCACGGCAACAGTGGGCATGGCGCCACAAAGACTGGACTGTCGACTCTTGGAAACATATGATCTGGTCAGATGAGTCACGTTTTCGATTGTACTCAAATGATGCGAGGTGACAGGTACATCGTAAGCTGCATTAAGCTTTTCATGCAGACTGTGTGCAAGGTTCTGTTCAAACTGGAGGAGGCTCTGTGATGTTCTGGGGGTGTTTCACATACGAGGAAATGGGTCCTTTGGCTGCGGTGATGTCACACTTGAACCAGAAGGGCTATAAGGAGCTACTGGACAACATGTTGCCTTTTGTGCAGCATCTCCACAGTGAACACCAGAATGATACCCCAATCTTCCAAGACGACAATTGTCGTATGCACTGGGCTCAATGTGTGTCGAATTGGCACGATGATCATTCTGAAGACATCGAACATCTCAACTGGCCCGCCAAATTCCTGGATTTGAATCCCATAGAAAACTTGTGGGACTATTTGGGGCAACGAATGAAGCGCGTCCCAGCCATCTGGCCAATCTGGAAGAGTGGATGAATATTGATGTGCACTACATCCACACACTGGTGGCATCCATGCCAGACAGGATTTCAACTGTTCTTCAGTTGCATGGAGGCATTAGGCACTGTGTAGCTGTGCAGCCTTGTGCAGAGTTGTTAGCATAGGTCTCTTCCACGGTATTCTGTTCAAGATATCCATGGAATGCAGTTCCCTCTGGAATGTTCATTCAGAAACAGCTTGTTGTAGACCTGCATTTACTGACTGGAGCAATTCCTGCCTCGTTGCAAAGCAGTTTGCCCTAACAGTGTGTGACACACTGCGGTGGTCCCTATTGGTGAGCACAGTCTTTCTGTCACAGTTCTGGCAGCGATTAGCGGTGGACTGTGATGTATGCCACTGCTGGATGACTCTTTGGGCATCAGCATTTTGACACACCTGTAAAGGCAGCAACATCCTGTACACTATGCCCTTTGGCTTGGTCAAGTGCAATAACACCTTTTTGTCACTCATTTGACATCTTTGGCATGACCCATGTTTCACGGAGCGACTAACACACAACCACTTCTTGCCACTGTGTGAACCCTGTAACGCACAGTACAGCTATTTGTAGGATGCATTTATTACTGGTGCATCCTCTGTTGCTGTCGAACAGATGTTACCCTCTTATGGCGGGAGATGACTAATTTTTTGTCCGGTGAGGTTGCATAAAAACTGGAATGCTAAAGACTGGCATCTCGTCTAAAGACGCAACGATATGATCTGATGAATCATGCTACATTGTTTCCCATCACTGATAGAGTGTACGTCAGGTGAAAACCTGCAGAAGCATACCACCGACTGTTTGATTCCGACTGTGAAGAATGGAGCTGTGGTGCTGTGGATCCCTGATGTGTGGGTGCCATATCATGGCATTCCTTAGGGTGATTAGTTATTCTGCAGGGTCGTGTCACATCTGCAACATACGAATCCATTCTCGGAGATTACCTGCACCCAACGTTGTAGGCATTGTTTCCTAATGACCATCCCTGGTTTCAAATGGATAATACACCCATGCATTGTGCGAAATGTGCCAAGTTGTGGTTTGCAGAGCATAAGGATGAGGTACAGCAGCTTCCCTGGCCACCTCAATCTCCAGACCACAATAATATTGAACATTTGTGGAAATATCTGAAGCACAAGGTCAGATCACACTTTCCACCCAGCATCACTGGCACAGTTGGTCCATATTTTACAGGAAGAATGGTCACACATTCCATTACTATAAATGCATGACTCGTATAAATCATGCATATATGGTATGACTATATATATGGTCAAATTGCATCTGTTCTGAATGCCTGAGGTGGGCCTACAGATTATTAATAAATGTTCTCCACAAACAGTACATGTTTCCGTTATTTTGATAAACCCCTGTAACTAAAGAAGCACACGAAACTGTAAAAATACATTTAAACAAAATATATAAATATATATAAAATATAATGATGGCCCAACTTTTGATGTAGATAATGTTTAGATATCAAAAGCAAGCTCATTGCACTCAAGAATTTTTGGATGTCTTCCAAATCCATCTTTATCGGGATTTACAGATATCTTATTTAATTTAATGTTCCATAAGAAATCAGGAAAAAATATCATACATAAAAGATTGTCAGTCACCAATTCTCTGACAGAATCTCACATTTAATATTTTTACCATTAATATGCATCACTTTCATTCAGCATTAAAAATGCATGTGAAAGGAAGAATCAAGGTGAGCTATTTATATTCATTACATA
Organism: Ryuthela nishihirai; assembly: GCA_038380435.1. Classification (NCBI taxonomy): domain Eukaryota; kingdom Metazoa; phylum Arthropoda; class Arachnida; order Araneae; family Heptathelidae; genus Ryuthela; species Ryuthela nishihirai. The sequence continues at coordinate 1,951,364 of JAWZYU010000017.1, forward strand.
AAAAAGTCAAACACAATTATTTGTAATTATGAATAATTCATTTATATATAATATTCTGGAGAAAAAAAAATTACCATCTCTTGCTGTTTGTTCTTCCTTAATGAGTTCTTTGGTCCTAGAAATTTTTTGCTGAACTTGTTCAATGGCAGCTCGTGTTCTTTGTAAATCAGGAGTAGTTCCACCATCTGTAGCTTCAGGTAGGGCAAGACCACTGCTAGATGCATCCATACTGCCATTTGGTTGCCATAATGGTACTTCCTTATTAGAAAAGATTATGAAATTTTAAATTTTTTTGACATTTTTACATTATTTTCAAATGGTCATTTCCACAAAGAGTATAAAATAGTCATAGATGAGCAGAAGATATTACAAGTGCTATAAATTAACCAAATTCATCTGCAATTTGCTTAAATTATGTGAGCAGTTTTAAGATTGCAGAGTAATGAAATGTTCATAGCCAAAAGAGAGGAAGATATAAAAATACAAATGTTTTTACATAATAGTACTTTCATGATTAATCAATATACAAAAGTTCATTCTAACTTTTGTATTTGTACCAATAGTCATCAAATTTACTTGTTATAGTAGTTGCATAATTCTATCATAATAGCAGCACTAATTTGCAGGGCTGCTCAAGTTACAAATCTATTGAGAAATCTGTTTCAATTGTTACAAAACATGGGCTTCCTCAGTATTTCCTACATTGTGCATTGTATCACATATACACCGATCAGCCAAAACATTAAAACCACCTACCTAATATGATGTAGGTCCTCCTCTTGCTGCCAAAAGAGCTCTCACCCAATGAGGCATAGATTCAATGAGATGTTGGTAGGTGTTGCTTGATATTTGGTATCATGACGGCAACAGAAGATCCTGCAGTTCCCGTAAATTATGTGGTTCGGGTGATGCTGCTCGTACCTGTTTCTCCAACTCAAACCACAAATGCTCGATAGGATTCATGTCTGGTGAATTTGGGGGCCATGACAATAAGCAGAATTCCTCATCATGAACTAGGAACCATTCCTGAACCTTCTTCACAGTGTGACATGGGACATTGTCTTGTTGAAAGATGCCATCTCTGCCAGGGAATACAGTTGCCATAAAGGGTCTTGGTCAGCCACAATGCTCAGGTAGGTGACAGCTGTCAGACTTTCTCTACAGGGATAATTGGTCCAAGTGTTCCCGCAAAAAATATTGCCCAGACCATCACACTCCCTCCAGCTGTCTGGATCCATCCCACAATGAATCCAGGTGAGAAGGTTTCCGTGGGTAAACGTCGCACATGAGCTCATCCATCCACATGGTGTAATAGAAAACGAGATTCGTCTGACCATGTCACCCTCTTCCAGTCTTCTATGGTCCAATATCAATGATTACGTGCCCACTGCAAGTGATGATGACGGTGAATGGCTGTGAGCATAAGGACACGAATGGGTTTGTAGCTGCGGAGACCCATATCCAAGAGCTTACAATGAACTGTGCATTCGGACACATTGGGCCCTTTCCCACAATTGAAATTATGGGTAATGTCAGCCACAGTAGCCCTCTGTTGCTGCAGACAAGACGAGATAGCCTACACTGACCTCTGGCATCAATGAGGCATGGCCGGCCCATGTGCTCATTGATGCTCGAAGTGTCACCTGTTTTGGACCATCTTTGATAGGCACTAACTACTGCATAGCATGAGCAGCCTACCAGCATTGCTGTTTCGAAGATGCTCTTACCAAGGGGCCTTGCCATAATGTTCTGGCCTTTGTCGAAATCAAATAAATACTCTGTTTTTTCCATGTTGAGATAAAATGAAATACTGCCTGAGAGAGCTCTGACCCAAGTATTATATATATCATTTGCGACCTTGGCACTTGACACTGATTGGCTGCACACGCGCTTCTTTGCACAGTGCAGAGGTGGTTTTAATGTATTGGCTGATCAGTGTATATCACAAATATAGTTTAGATGAAACTCCCCCTTCCCCCCTATTAGCCAATCGGAGTTGTTTGCCTAGAAGCAGTACAATCAAATTGTTTTCCCCCTTTCTAAATCACTATTACAGTCAACAGGGTTCTTAATGGTGTAATGTATTGTTTTTAACCCTTCCAGTGCCCAGCTTCAAAAACTGTAACAAAACTAATATATTAAAAAAAATCTAGCACAGCAAATAAAAAATTAATGGACTAAAATAAGAGAAATATATAAGAATAGAAATGAAATTGACTACTGAATAATAAGACAATAAATTTTTATTTGAAACAGAAAGATTTTTCTGTATTTTTTTTTCCTCAGTGATATACTTTGATGAGAAAGCACCATGCTTTATGTCAACTGTACTCAAACAAAAAAGTGAATTTTAGATTTCTTTTTCAAAATAACCAATCAATAGAAATATGTCTTGTTATATATACCAAATTAACCAGCATTTAATTCTGAATTTTATAAAAATTTATTATTTAAATAAATTTACAAAATATCAATGGAAAGGAAATTTTTTTCTGGACAATTGAAAAAAAAAATATCTAAAACAGGGCTGCTGTTGTTGGTTTAAGTTTTTTCATTGTAATACTCTAACCCCTTCACCATCACACTTGAAGTCGGTGTTATTTGCCTTCCCACCTGGCTAGTCATTTTGCACCATTTAAACTAGCCAAATGCGTAGTAAGAAACCAACTGTGAACAGGTTCAAGAATGAACAACTGTACAAAATCACTTTGAGTTATTCACACTCAACTTTTCTATCCTGTATTTAGTGCAGAACAGGAACACTTTCTTGGCTGGTGTTTTTTGCAATCAACATCATACATTTCCTGTTTAGGTGTTGTACTTTGAAGATATTGGCAAAATGCCTACAAGTTAGTGCACTAAGGATAACAAAATTTCAGTATCCTCAGAGTGGTATATAGAATATATATCCTCAGAATAGTAAATAGTATATAAAATAAAAAAATAAATACCCCCTCAAGCAGCTGCTTGCCACAGAGGTCTGACAGGAGCCTGTCAGTTTATATGTCAGAGTAGAATGTCTGAGAGATTAATGGTATATAAATATATATTTAATTACTAGCTGAATTGGCACCTGGAACTGCCCAGGTGTCACTTTTAATGTGTATATTCTTATTTTCACTGCAAAGGTAAGTTTTGTAAATACCCTCCCCCCCCCACAATACTTTAGTGCAGATTCAACAAGAAGAAAATTTCCCAGTGTTTGCTTGGATCATTTGTGATGTCAGTGAACAATCTCATAGTGTGTGGCTTAGTTTCTACCTAAACTATGGAAATTTTTCTTTCCTTTACAACAGATTATGCTGCCATATGACTCCTATGATACTTGACTGCATGGTCCAAATTTCTTGCAAGGCTTCCTCTAGTGGGTGGCTAAAAAATCAGGTTTCTACTTGGCCTGTGGCTTCATTTCTGCACAAATTGTCACTGCTCAGGTCACATCTTTAATCTGCATATTCTGATTTTTACTGCACTAAAGATTACTTTTGTAATTATCCCCCCCCCCCCTCTAACATTTTAGCACAGTTTCAACACAAAGAATTTCCCAATGTTGCAAAGGTCAGTGCTGACTCAGCATGTATTCTCACAGTCTGTAATTTCATCTCAAACTATTGAGATTTTTATTTTGACAGATTTTGGTAATTGTGTGATTCCCGATGTACTTGACCAAAAGGTCCCAAATTTCATAGGTAAAAGGCAGGGTGAAAAAAAAATCAGATCCCTAGCTGCAATGGGATTTCTTAATAATGCCTTTGGAAATGTGGGGAATCTGGCAATGCCAGAAGATTTAAATGATGCTTTGACTCTTTTCACAGTTAGGGAGCTATAAATGGAAACAATAAAATGACAGCAATTATCATTTTCCATAGGAATAGTGTTTCTTCTCTACAGGAAAATTTCCTGTGATACTTTATTGCTGAAACATGGTAAATATTTTTGCTTCTAGCAAGGTCCACTTTTGGAATTTCAACTTGAAATTTGGCACTGCAACCCAGACCACAACCAGAAACATTCTCTGAAAATTTGAAGCATCTACCACGATTTCCTGATGAGTTATGGTTGCCACACATACACAGACACACACCTTTTATTATTATAGATTTCTACAGTCATTGGCTGTACAGGATTGCAAACATGAAGTGCTACAAATGAAATTTAGGTTTATGTTTTGGTCTTAAAAGTATAAAATATTTGCCTGTGAGTTCCCATTATTGAATTTCAAAAGTTAAAGATGATAAAATGAATAAAATAAAGATTATAAATTTTTTTTACCTTTATACTGTTTATCATCTTTAACATTTGGAGCTCCAATCACAACTAGGCAAAGTTTCCTATCAAAAAAGAACATCTGTGAATAATGTTGCCTGGTGGTGCTTTGATGTGTGACAACATGGCTTGGAAGGTCTGACCTAAAACTTATTTACCAAGAATATTTAATTTACTTACCATCCTTATTGGTTAATCCAGTTGTGATTATCTATCCAGGAAAACTCTATTCGTGAAATGTGATATTTCCACCAGTAAAAAATTTACATTTTATTATTGATTAGAATTAATTTATTTTCAAATGTACAAATGAATTGTGCTGAAGTGTTTTATCTCTGATGAACAATTTTTTTTTCCTCATTTGCTGTGTACTGTGCTAAATGATAAAGGATGTCTGTAGAGAAACTAATTATGTTGAAATAAGTTTCTCAAAACCAAACAGTGGGAGCTGTTTTTGATAATACAACTGTCAAGAATGAAAAAAAAATTCTTCTAAAAATCTTACCAGTTCAGTAACTTCTTCCATACTACTATACTCTTCTCCAGAAACTGAATTATGTGGTCGTGCTATATGTGCTGAGGTAGATGATGTAGTTACACCAGATGTTGCTCCTGCTACATGAGTTGGAAGTAAAATTGATAAGGAACTAGAAGACTGAGGAGTCAGGTGTTTAGGGGTACTATTGCCATTACTAGTAACCCCACTTTTACGAAGAACAAGTGGGCTCTTCTTTCGCTTCATACCCACCTAGTAAAGAGCACATTGTTAGTTTTGTGTTATAAACAGTGCATTTGTAATTATTAACTGAAACAAACTGTAATTTACTGTTAACAAATCACTTTTAACCTTTTGCTCTATCTAATATAAAAGAAAATATATTCAATCATGCTCTGTCCAGATAATGTAAAATAGTGCATTTTGAAACTGTATATATATATAACATCTACCATCAAATGAAACTATCAATGCTATTTCTATATCTAGCTAATAATATACAATCAAATGCAAAATAATACATGAAAATTGTCTGTTAGATCAGGCTGTAGTGAAAAGAAAATATGAGATAAAGAGTTATTTACCATATTGCTTTAAATATACTATATTCTCTAATTCAAAAGTGCATCTTTTTAATACTAATGTGAAATATTTGCTTATAAGCTCAGTTCTACTTTCTATAATTCATTTTTGAATATAGTTTTCAAATAAAAGGTAGTGGTTTAAGTCACAGTACTAATTTAAAATTATTAAATTTTCTCTATATCACTAATTGTTGGAAAAGCTGAGACAATTGGATGGAATTATTATTTAGAAATTTACCTTGATTTTTTTCTTGTGATCATATCTGATGGGTAGATGAGTCTATTGTCCTGTGGTGGGTAGTTCAGTCCAGATACAAGTTCACATATGTTCTTGAATTTTTTGTTGTTCCTTGCGGGAATCATGGTGCTAGGTTAACATTGATTTGGTGCACACATTAACTAATGTATTTTTAGATTTCCAGCTTATGTCCCAACATTTCTGTAAGTGTAAATACTGTATTTTAATACGTAATCACTATGCATTTCAGATTGTTGCTCCACTGTATTATCAGATGAAATATGTAATAATGACCTAACCCCATCACCATGGAAAATACTCTTCAATAATTACCCAAACATTGAACTAAATTAAGCACCCCCCCCCCTCCATTTCCCAATTTTCCTACATGCACACATAAACACAACAGTACCACACAAAATTTCTCACAATTATGTATAAATAAAGCCCCCAACAATAAAACAAACTCTAAAACCCTATATCCCCAACATTAAAATTCTACTCTCCACAACCCCTCAATAGAAGGCACCACATGTACTACCATTCACCACTCCACACAACGTACTCAGAGCCTAATGTAAACAAACACCAACCACAGCATGCTAACAATTGTGCCTGCCACAAAACAACTATTTTGCCTGATGATGCATTGGAACAACAATGTGAAATGCATAGCAATTATGTATAAAAATATAGTATTTTCACTTCTGGGAAAGTTTGCACATAAGCTGGAAATCTAAAAATACAGGGTGATTCAAAAAGTTGGGTTGTTTTACCTCTGAGCGGCACTTTTTTGCACACCATGGGCTAAATGGCCAAGTCACATGGACCCCGAAGGCTCAGAGAAGGTTGGGGGAGGGGACCCACTGGAACAGCTGTTGGGAGACAGATGGTAGCCTCCCGTCAAGGCCATCCAGCGTGTTCTTTAACGTGCACAGGGTATGGCTCTCCCACACACGGGGCCATGGCTTAACATCCCATCCGACGGACGGCGGCCTTTCCAAGCCCATCGGTGTCCCCTGACCGTGGGCAGGGCGGGGAATTTTGCAGAGATAAATCTCAATGCTGACCCAGCTGGGACTCGAACCTGGGAACTACAGATTACGAGCCTGGCGGGCTACCGACTGAGCCACCCCCACCCCAGGTAATTCAAAAAGATGGACACAATTTCAATTGGTTATATTTCCTGAACTATACGTTTTATTTGAATTATGTAAATTACATTTGAAAGAGGATGTTGTAAAGTTTCGAATACTACCGCTAGAGCACTCTAGCGCTGCACAGCAGCGTCAGTTGTAAGCAAGATGGCTACTATGCAACACCAGTTTTTTTGCATTCGTGAGTTCAGTAAAGTCTGCAACTGCGGTGCAGCATGCATTTCATCGTAAGTTTAACACTGAACCTCCAACGAGGAAGAGCATTTGTGGTTGGAATAAACAATTTGATGAAACTGGCTCTCTGTGTAAGGGTAAAAGCCCGGGCTGACCGCGTGTATTAGAGGAGAATGTGGAGTGCATTCGAGTGAGTTTTGAGTGTAGCCCAATGAAGTCAACCTGTAGAGCGAGTAGAGAACTTGGACTACCGCATCTATAGACTTTAATGTGTATATAATCAAATGTAATTTACAGAATTCAAATAAAACGTAAAGTTCAGGAAATATAACCAATTGAAATTATGTCCATCTTTTTGAATCACCCTGTACATTAGTTAATATATGCACCAAATCAATGTCAACCTAGCACCAGCATTACTGCAAGAAACAATAAAAAATTCAGGAACATATGTGAACTCATATCTGGAGTGAACTACCCACCACAGGGCAATAGACTAATCAGTCTATCAGACATCATCGCAAGACAAAAGCCAAGGTAAATTCCTAAATAATAATTCCATCTAATTGACTCAGCTTTTCCAACAATTACAGTATATATAGAGAAAATTTAATGATTTTAATATTTTTCAAATGGTAAAAATTCTATAATTTTATCCTACAAGTGCACTTTTAACTACATTAATGTCAAAAATTTAGGTACAACTTCCCATTAGGTTAACAGGAAGCTAAATTTGAAGCTCTGTTATTTCTAAAATAAACATTTTATGGAAAAATCAGACCGAGATAAATTGTAAAGTTATCAATATTTTGATTTTCAATAATATTCAGCATTGAAAATGTTATGACAACCAGAATATTTAATAGCAGTATGCCAACCTGCCCAGTGGCAGAACTAGACTGAGGCAGTGCCCCAGAGTAGTAGGGGACTGGTGAGAGGGACCTGATTGAGCTTTGAGAGACATTAATCGTAAAGAAAATTTTTAGGTGAATATAAGTCAAACTGGATGGGGAGCTGTTAAACACATGAAATTCTATTACTAATATTCTTATTAATTGTTATTTCTGGGCCCTTTGTTAGGATTTCTACAGTCACTACCTCTATTCCCTGAATCCAATACCATTCTCAACTTCCTCAACTTGTACATACTTTGTTACACAAAAAGTTTTTTTAAACTGATCTCCCCACTTCTTAACCTGTTCAGTGCCAAGTACACAACAGTTGAGTGCAAACAGTGGACACATATCTTTTAATTTACAATCTATGGCCGAGTGGTTAGCGTCCTTGGCTACTAATCTAAGGGACCTGGGTTCGAGCCCCGGGTAAGGCATGGATATATGTGTCATTTTTCTGCTGAGGTCCTGCCATCCTCTCAGACCTTCTACTATGGCATATAAACTGACAGGCTCCTATCAGACCTCTGTGGCAAGCAGCTGCTTGAAGGGGTATTTAATTAAAAAAATTGTTCCATAAAACAACACAATTGAAATTTAAAAAATTACTAATTAACATAAACTGTAAGGATCAATCAAAAATTAAGCCATTAATAACACTTTAGCTTGAGGGACTTTCTTATTATTTGACATCTATATAATGAGCAACACTGGATAAGTTGCCTTTCCTGACCATTGATTGAGCTAGGAGCAACAAGGTCAGGGGGATTTAAATATCACAATTAGTGTATAAATGATGGAACTGATGATAATTTAGTGGTTAGAACTGGGAGGCATGGGTCTGAATCCCACTCATCAGCAAAACTCATTTTTTCACAAAATTATTTCTTGAACATAAACTGTATTTTTGTGCATCAAAATATCTCTATACTCAAATAATGTGCAGGCAGGTGCAAACTGGCAAGGGGTGCTACGCATTGTAGTGTCCTGGCTCCCCTTATTCTCAAAGAAGGAAGACTTTTGTTTAATAAAAATTCTTATTTAACACAGATTCCATGGAATTAGGTAAAAAAAAAAACTATTTTAATTGGTAAGTATGAACTGTCAACAGAATAAGTATTGAAATCTTGTAAAAGTAAAAAAAAAGTTTTGAACACAACAAAAGTTCTCCTGCTATAACTGTGTCCATGAAAAATAATGCCAGTCCACCCATGTACAGGTGTGGATTGGGAGTCTTTTATGCAAGTATCATGGATTGGGAGTCTTTTGTGCAAGTATCATGAATTGAGAGTCCAGCACTTTTCCTTATGGTATTTGATAATTAATTTCTTAACACACTTAATTTATTTAAACAAAATAAATTTGAGATTTCTTCTAAGAATTCAGTTGAAGTTTGAAAAGCCATTTCACTGAAAAGCTAGCTGACGAGTTTATTCAAATTCAACCTTCAACTCTGAAAAATAATTTAAGCCAGGCTTTTGCCTTACTTTCTGTCAAGTGGCCAGCAGAAGTAACACTATGGGGAATTCCCCTTTTATTATTTTTCTACATCTGAGCCCACTAAATAATAAATATATGCCTGTTGTTAAACTAATATTGCCTTTACATAAATGAAATTTAGAAAGAAAAATTGCTGGAAATAAGGGGTAAAATGTAACTAAGAACTTAGAAGTCTAGAAAATTATCACTACTGAAAAATTTGGGCCCCCCAAAAAAGTGTCCTGCCCTGGTTTCACCCCTGTGCCTGTCATTAGTTTTTTTTTAGAATCTAATAAAAGCACAAATAATTGAAATACTGAACTATTTACTAACAGCATTTTTCAAAGTTCTATTTCGAAAAATGTTTAGGACAAATGTAATAGCAGCATCTGCTGTTAAATGCTGTAGCTTCTGTAACTTTTTATATACCAAATGCATACTGTTGAAAATCAGTGTTGTATACTAGATAATGGGGCAAGTCATGGAATCATGGCCTGATTTGAATTGTGATGGAATGCCATCAATTTTTTCTTACAGAGAATGAAAAGTCATATTAATTGCAGTAGAAGGTCAAATTTATTGGCCAGGAATATGAGATGGGAAGAACCTGAAATATGTACTAGAGGCTAATGATAAATCTACAACTGAAAAAAAATTGTAAGACTTCATACTCAGCATGGATAGGTTTTTTTTTTTCATTTTTTCATTCTAGAAGTTAGGCCAGATTCTGAACATAGAGGTTTAAATAAATCTTAATTTGCTGTAAATTCAATGGTATTGAATACCATAACAAATGGAGGTTGTACTCCCAAAAAATTGTAGTACGAAAGGTGTCCCCTGAAAGTTTGAAAAGATATATAATTATATTGTAATAGTAAATATAAAGATCAATTTACAGTTTCATTTTGAAAACACTAATGGAAAGTGTAGATATCAAACAGTTTCATTTATGATACATTACACTGTTAATTTCCTAGACTGATATATAATCAGATATCAATATTTGTCTCCTTGCACTGAAAAAATCTGAGCTTGCACAAATATCTACATATCATTATGGTAATGTCCATTAAAAAACTACATTAATTTATAACAATAATAACTTTATCAATTTAATTAACCTCTAGAGAATCTATTAATACTATAGGGCAACTGTGGGCAATTTGGAAAATGAAAATCATAATTAAAGGTAGATTAAGTTAACTCTATAAACACTATAGGTGCTGGACTAGTCATGTGTTATCGTGACAAACAATCAGCTCATTGACACTAATGGGGTAATTGTCTATCTCATCCCGCTGCCAGGACAGTGCTACCTGATGATGTGTCGAAGTGGACAGCACAGAACTCATTATAATGCCTAGTCACCAACAACCGGTTCAGCGCACTAATAGGAGTGCAAAGTTTAGAATGATACCCACAGTGACTCATACCACAGAGGCAGAAAAGGTGCAACACCACCACACACAAGAACATTATCACCAAGTGAGAGGCAACAATACCAGAACTACGAAAACATCAGCTACAGAGAACAGCACACAATCTGGAATTGTCCACCTTGAACAACCGATGAATGTACCTCTAGAAGAACAAAGCAGGTACGACTATTTAACCTAAACTTCACTGCACTGATCTATGACCATTAATTATTCCATTAGTGTCAATGAGCCAATTGTTTGTTGTGATAACACATGACTAGCACATTCTGATATTAATCAATATCTATCAAAACCAAAAAAAGAATTTTTCACCTATTTCTAATAGCATAAAAGTTTAAAGTCTATAGACCTATACAAAGCAAAAATGCTAATTTTTCTTCTGAAAAAAGTTTAAAAAAAAAAGTGACGAATTATTGAAATATGCACTTTACAGTGTGCTTTTCGTTGCTGATAAAAATTAAAGGGAGAAGACATAGTTTGGGAAAATACATTATTCAGCATAGCCTATATCTCAATTCTGTCAAACTAAACAATGCTGGAGTGTATTAGGTCATACGGAATCATATTCAGAGCTCAGTAGGTTTGGAAATTTTTATGGAAAATATGGCCGAAGATACAGATGGGTATTCAAATCTATCTAATCTAAATTTTTGACAAATTTATTCAAATATAGTTAGAGAAGATGAAACATTTAACAACTTAGCTTGTTCTGTAAAAAAATTCAAAATTAGTAAATAGTGGCATAAAAATTAGCCTAAATATTTAAAATATGCTAAATCTTTTAGTGAAGTACGATAACCTTCATTCCTTTAGTTTTAAGTGTTTATATTAACTTCTCATATCAACTGCTCCAGCTGGCATTGTTGCTGTTAAATATTAGTGTCTGTTACCTTTAAATCCCCCCAAAAAGTGTTGAAAATCAAGATATTGATTGAGATCTTGAATTTATCCTCAGTCATATTCTTTTATAATAATCTTATTTGAAAAGTTACAAAGTTCTAAATCTTACACCCTACTTACCTAACATGAATCTGTTCATGTCCAGATACAGATAGGCAAATTTTTTATTTGTTGTTTTTTTGGAGGGGAAGATAGTTTCATTTAGAACTATTTAACAAAAAGTATATATCTTTTAGAAGTAGTGTAAATAATTCCCTTAATATTCGTTAGGTTTGTAAAAGTTTCTTAGAATAACAGAATTTTTAAGCAAACTCCCATTCAATACACATTATTTCACCTTAAACAATGTGCCATTAAGTTTATTTGGAAAACAAGTGGAGTTAATGCCATTAACATTTAATAAACTTGGAATTAAAATTCTTCTTGGAGATTGCTTGGAGACTACTAAAATTGATTTTCATTGTTTAAAAGTTAAGTGATAGATTAATTATCATTCTGTATTTTAGTAGGGAAGGAATCTTTTTTTTTTTCATGATAATACTTCTGACACTATTCTGATTAATATTTTCCCATGGGATTGTTATATATGAGATTAATACGGCATTTTCATTTTAAAGGAAAAGCAGTCCTTCATATTATTTTTTAATACTTTACTGACTGACATTACTAGAAATTAATATTCAAAAAGTTCAGGAAAACTGGATTTATTCTATTTCAATTAATTCTTTTAGTCTCTTTGATAGCATTAGAACTTGAATTTCATATAATCATTTGGATAAACATCAATATTTTCTTACCATTTTCAAGTACATTACAAAGTAATACACAAGTAATTATTCCTAATTTCATACTAATCGGACTTTTATTCCTTCAGTTATTTCATTTAAATTCTCTTCAAAATTTTCTCACTGACAGAAATTATCACTCAAAGTTCATATAACAGTTATTTGGCAAATAGTCAGTCTATTACCAACATTTCTCAATGTATTTTAAACTTGCATAATAGTAATTAATGTGGTGTCCAGTGTTCAGATTACTCACAAAAAGCAAATACTTAGATGTCCACAAAAAGTATTTCTTGAATTCTGTATCAACAGGTAGCCTGTGTATTTGTTATTGATTGATTCATATCTATTATGCTAATCAAGCATAATAAAAAAAACTTAATTAAAATTAGTTACAGGCTACTTTCTAGTGTAAAAAAATTGATCTAAGTGATCTAGTGTAAAAAGATGTATACAAGATCTACTGGGCAATTTTTTCTCAGCGTAATCAATTTTTCTCCTCTTATCTTTCTTATATTATCTAAGATAGGATTACAGTGGAAATACACATATCTACAACCAGGGTTGGATCTAGAGGGGGAGGCAGATTCCCCCCCCCCCCCCCCTTTCAAAACACTACTAAGGGTAACAGGCAAAAAAATTAAGCTTATATTTCCTCCATTTTTCAAGATATTTTCCAAAGACCTGTAAAACAGAAGGGGAAATGTTATACTGCATTGGAAATCCAGTCTCCTGTTGCCCTCCAATACATTTTTCTGACTCAGTTGCTCTTTGATTTTTTTTTACATCTGGGCCTATCTATAAAATACCCCCTCAAGCAGCTGCTTGCCACAGAGGTCTGACAGGAGCCTGTCAGTTTATATGCCACAGTAGAAGATCTGATCTATAACAAATAAAAATGATGGTTATGTGATTCAAACTATAGTCTTGTTAATTAATGTATTAAAAAATAATTTTTATAGCAGCAAAATAGCACAATATGCATTAACCCTTTAATGCCCTAAATAGTCCCCCCTAAAAAAGCATTGGGTAGAAAAGGCAAAGAAATAGTATTATTTGGACCTATCCATTTCAAATTCAGCCATTATGGATGTTAAAAAGTTATTTCTGAAGCAATGTTACTTCGTGATGTTAGAAAAACGGTTTGCACAGCATGTTGCCATGGGGTATCTATCACAAAGAGATAAAGAAATGTCACTAAAAAAGGAAGTATATCCAGAATTGTTACCAGAAACTTGAGTAAACCTGTGAAAATCAAATATTTAGTGAAAATCAAATTTTCTCTTAAATTAATCCCTGGCTGAATCTATATTAAAAATCAAAAACCTGCATTACCATGAATCATTCAGCCTGCATATAGAAACAATATCAGAAGTCAGTGAATGGAAATAAATCATGAACTTATAGAGCTTTTACAGTATTTATGCAAAAAGCAAGTCTGAAAATCAAGTTTGAGCAAAAATGATAATCAAGCTTATTATTATTACTATTCATAACCTGTATGACAGTTTCCTATTGTTCCGTTACTGAAATCATGATACTTCATCTAAGTAGCTACATTTTTCATAAGAATAGAAATTATTTTAACCATGACCTAATGATTGCAAGTAAGCTACTTTTCTCATTTCAGAAAATCTGATTCCAGTTTCACCTGGATATAATTTTTATACTTATATTATTATTCAACCATAAAAATTATTTATAATTCATTAATATCAAAGTTATGCAAAAAAGTCTAAATAAATAGCCTTTTAAAACTTTTTATAAACATAGAATAGATTAAACAATATAGTCACTGAAGGAAATGTACAAACTTCAGAAATTGAATTATAGCTCAAAAACTTGCTTCATTCTTGTTTTTCTTTTCATAGGGTGGATTTGCTGATAAACAAATTAAACAGCTACTTAGCACCCCCAAATTGTTCTGTTAATTTTGGGTATTTTGATTACATTATCATATTTTTGAATATTATCAAAGTAAAATGCTCATTTTTCAGTAATAGCATGAAAAAAATGCTTTCATATGTAATTGTAGGTCATTTTAATTACACACCACAGAAACCCTGGACTTCTAAATTCATTACTGTTTCTTCACTTATCTCATGGCCAAATATATAACAATGAATGTCAGAATTATTGGTCACAATTGTATCTGAATTATATATCACTTAATCCATTACTGGCATTCTTTGTTGAAGAAATAACACATTGAAAATAACACTAACTACAGCATAACAGAAATATCACAAGTTTTCTATAAATTGATCACAAGTAGATTGCATGTAACTTCTTCCTTCATAAATAATAAATAAAAATAATAAATACCCCCTCAAGCAGCTGCTTGCCACAGAGGTCTGACAGGAGCCTGTCAGTTTATATGCCACAAAGCTTAAAAGGAACTAGTGCCCCTCCCCCATTATCCAGTTTGTCCCATTTGCGGAAAATGCATCATAGCATTTATAATGAAATGATAAACGTTTTAAACAGTACTTTGCCTGAAGTTACAAATCTAAAAGGTATTTTGATAAATACATGAAATTAAAAAAAATTCTGAATCTTACATATATCAGTAATTATCGGACAAAAGAGCAAGTCCGAAGAAGGGAACACTGTCACAGTTTTCTTTGATCACAAAATCTCATCAAATATTTATGCATCTTTGTTTGACACCTAATCATATTTATCTTCCAAACGGTTGTTACCTTTCCAATTAAAGTTTAAAAAGTTCTAAATGATCAGGCTCCATATATCACGAGGAAAAAAAAATCACACGAATGAGTCATTCTTCGCAGTAAAAAAAACAAAAATAGTAATGCCAGGTAACGCTTCCTATATATCCCCAACCAATAAGGAAGGTTTTGGCTTTCTGATTTGTTATTTGTTAACCTAAACCGCTTTCATAGGATTTTAATAATGCATTGAAAAATCCTGAACATTTTTGAAAAATCTTGAGCATTTAGGCGAAGATAGGTTAAATGACCAAGTAAAATATCCGATTTGGAAAGGATAGTTTCTGATTTTAAGCATGATTAAATGCCAACCTGTCTGATGCTCGGAAGAGCATAAAGATTGGCAACCTTTCCTCCCTGAACAGAAAATGAAATTGTAAGGTAATAATTTCCATTAAAGTCTTCGAAACCGCTTTGTTAGCAGTTAGGTCCAGTTTGATAAAATTTAAAGATGCATCAAAAATGCAACAGCTGAATGTTTTAATCGGAAAAATGGATTACTGATCTGACATACTAAAACATTCTGTTATTACAACTAGAAGAACGCATATCGCAGCTGACACATATGATAATCTCGTTTTCAATTAAAATGAAATTTATTTTTTACTCCTTAAAAGATTTAATTCCAGCTAATGGATGATGGAGAGAGGGGAAATAAAAATAGTAGCATTTTATTAGCAATTATATAACATAAAATATAGTCTGTTTCCCCCTTCAATTTAAAACTTTTTTTCTCACAAACCTCTGAGAAAAGGGGGAAGATTGTTGCTCTCAGTGTCTCTTTACACAGTACCACCCAAATTTCAAATTTCTGTCATAAACAGATCACTTTTGCAACATTCATTAAAAGTTTCGGCGTTTCCAAATTTCGTGATCTCGCATGATATAATATAAAACTAACTAAAGATTTAAAAATCAGAATTATATTTCATTAGTGTCAATCCAACTAAAAAACTTTCTCTTTAAAAAAAGTTCTATTCCCACTTACCTAAGTGTTAGGGGTCAACTCATTTTTGTCAATGGAAATTTTATGACAATCATCATCCTCCTCCTCCTCCTCAAGCAACCATGGGCTACGGAGGTCCAACCAGACCGTTCAATTTAGGTCTCCAAGCAAGTCTATCCTGAGCTACATCTAATGCATCTGGCCACTGCACACCAATTCTAACAAGGTCCTGTTTGACATTGTCTGCCCACCGCATCCTAGGTCTCCCCTTCTTTTGGATTGGGTTGTTTTACCTCTGAGCGACTTTTTTGCACACCATGGGCTAAATGGCCAGGTCACATGGACCCCGAAGGCTCAGAGAAGGTTGGGGGAGGGAACCCACTGGAACAGTTGTTGGGAGACAGATGGTAGTCTCCCGTCAAGGCCATCCAGCGTGTTCTTTAAAGTGCGCAGGGTATAGCTCTGCACATGGGGCCACGGCTTAACGTCCCATCCGACGGACGGCGGCCTTTCCAAGCCCATCAGTGTCCCCTACTGACCGTGGGCAGGGCGGGGAATTTTGCGGAGATAAATCTCAACGCTGACCCAGCTGGGACTCGTACCTGGAAACTACAGATTACGAGCCTGGCGCGCTACCGACTGAGCCACCATCTCCCCTTCTTTCTGAGGATTTTAGGCACACTGTTCATAACCCTATTCGCCAATCTATAATTATTCATACGGGCAACATGGCCAAACCAACGGAGCCTCTCTCTGCACAATATGCTGCTGAAAGGAGGTTGCAAACTCCTTTGCCTAACCTATCATTAGTTAAAAAGTTGAACCACCTAATGCCCTAGATACTGCGTAAGCATCTGGAATCAAAAGCATCTAGTTTCCTATTATCTTGTTTACAAAGTGTCCACGTTTCACTACCATAACTAACCCTAGAAAGAACCAAACTATTATACAGTCTAATTTTAGTCTTTAGGTGTATACGCTTATTTTTCCACACTCTCGCTACATTCTTAAAAGTCCCGGCAGCAATCCCTATTCGTCTGTTAATTTCATGCCGCACATCACCATTATCTGTTACATAGCTCCCAAGATAATTAAACTGTGACACCTGCTCAAGACTGCGACCATTCAGATTAACTGAATCACAACCTGCCTGACCAATTTTCATCACTTTAGTTTTCTCTCTGTTTATAACCAAACCTACTCTACTACCAGTCTCATCAACAGCTCGAATGAAAGAGTTCATCTCATCAACATCATTTGCCAAAAGGACTAAATCATCAGCATTTAAGGCCAAAATCTTTCTCTTGAAGTGAATTTGGCATAACATAATCAATAACCAAGCTAAAGAGAAAAGGAGACAAAGTGCACCCTTGTCGAACACCAGAAGTAATGCTAAACCAATTCCTACAAGCCTTACCAACTCTCACACACGACTCAGTGTTATTATAGAGAGCTTTCATTATGTTAACTAACTTGTCTGTTATACCATATGATTTCAAAATCAACCACAAATTATGACGATCAACAGAGTCGAAAGCCTTTTTGAAATCAACAAAGCTAGCAACCAAAGGTTTCTGAAACTCGAAACATTTCTCAAGAATCTGCCTAAGTGAAAATATCTGATCCACACATCCCCTACCACTTCTGAATCCACATTGCTCATCACGCAATTGACTGTCAACCAGATTCTTAATTCTATTAAGCACAATCATGGAAAGAACTTTACCTGGAACAGAGAGTAGGCTGATACCCCTATAGTTACCCACAAGAACTGCGATCACTTTTTTTGAAAATAGGGATAACAATAGCTCTGGTAAAATCCTTAGGAACCATGCCTTTATCATAAAATATATTCAGAATTTCAGTCACCCAAATGGTAACCGAAACATTCCCAGCTCTAAGCATTTCCCTAGTAATTTCATCAACCCCTGGGGATTTATGAAGTTTAAGTTTAGAAACAGCCAAAATAACTTCAGATTGTGTTATAGGATCAACATTAAAGCCACCAATGCATCTATTTTTATTGCAAATAATGGGAATAGAACTTACCGCATTGTTTAGAATATCACTGAAATGCTCAGCCCACCTAGTCATGACAGAATCCTCACCTTCTATAACCTTACCTTGTTTATCCTTCAATCCCTGCATACCTGTCCGTTTTCTACCACACAAAACATTAACTATCTGGTACAGCTCTCTGCTGTTGTGCTGTCTAACTGCTTCCTCGGCTTTGTCAGCCAAACCACCAAGCCAAAGAATCTTATCGGCAGCTAACTGATCTTTTACACGTTTATTAAGTTCTCTATAATGCTTTCTATTAGGACTAGTAGAGTATTGATTAAGGACATTCCTGCAGTTCTTTCTTTCCGAAATAAGCTCAAGTGCCTTATCACTCAGATAATTCTGTCTCTTCTGCTCCTTTTATCCTAAAGGAGTACTGTTAGTGTCCAAAAAAAGCCTGTTTAAAATGATCCCTCAACTTCAGTAGTAAGCAAACTATGACTGTCATAACGACTAAGTAACCTATCATGGTAAGCTTTAACTATAACTGGGTCTTTCAGAGCTTCAGTATTAAAGGTAAATTTTTTAACCTTAGCACTCTTTTTAAGAGTAAGTTGGAAGACACTTTTAATAAGGTAATGGTCAGATCCAATTTCAGCTCCCCTATATGACCTGGTATTCCTAACAGAACTAGCCCATTTGCTGTTAATTAATATATAATCAATCATATTCTTATGCAGCCCATCCGGTGAAACCCATGTGTACTTATGTATGCCGCGGTGTTTGTAATAAGTGTTAGTTATTTTGAATCCATTGAGTTTACTTACCAGCAGGAGACACTGCCCATTGCCATTGCAGCTACCAATACCAAAAGGGCCTATTACTCCTCCCCAAAGGTCAGTGTCAGTACCAACTTTGGCATTGAAGTCACCAAGAACAAGGGTAATATCTCCTTTCTTTACAGAATTCAAAATATCCTGAAGTTGTTCATAAAACCTATCCTTCTCGTCCTCATCGGCATCCTCAGTGGGTGCATAACAGCAGATAACATTCAGGTCTTTAACGCTTGTCTGAAATTTTGCTATAAGAAACCTTTCATTAATGCACTTATATCTTAGAAGAGCATCACTAGCGTGTCTGCTGAGAAGCAGACTCACGCCTTGGTGATGCTTATTGTCGTCCCTCCCTGAAAAGAGAAATTTAAGATTATTTTTAAGAATCTGACCTTTATCTGTCCATCTGGTTTCTTGCAAGCTGAGAATATCTAAATTATAATGGTGGAATTCTTGTGTGAGGACATCAAGAGAAAAAGTTCTGTGCAGAGTCCTCACATTCCAACTACCTATGGAGAGAAAAATGGTTAGTGGGATGTTTAAAGAAACTATGTTTATTGAGAGAGGGAATGCCGACAATATCAAACAGCCCCCTAATCGTAGACATGGGGCAAACACCCGTTCCCCCACCACTAAAGGCTGAAGCCATCTATACTGGAAGACATCCTCCAATGTAGAATTTGACGATGCCAATAGAAACAAAGAGTTCAGGTGCCTGCGATGACCTCTGCTCAGTATTATACACCAGCTGATAAACATATCCTGGGAATCTAGTCACTTGGGGCTGTCAACCCACAAACAAACAGAAAACACAGCGGAAGATTTTCCATCCACAGGAGCCCACCAGTGCAGCAAAATCAGGATTCATAAACAAGCTCAGAGCCATATATCTGTGCAGTCCAGTGGGTTTATATGGTCAGCACCAGGACCCTGTGTGGTTGACCACTCCTCAGCAGGGTAGAAAAAAAGAAAAGTAGCCATCGTTGTCCAGATCAGTAGGCAACACTAATCTGGCAGCCCTCCCCTTCCGTTCACTTCCACAAGAGAGTATCTCTTTTGAAAGGTACTAACGGTCTGCACCACGAGAAGGTATTGTCGGACATTAGGTGCTAGGCCTGGCTGGTTCTATGCATCATCACAGGGGATTGGTGCATAGCTCTCCTTCCAGTGATTCTCTAGCTACCATTTACAGACCACTACCAAAATTTCAAGTTTCCAACAAAAATTCATCGTTTGCAATATTCGATTAAAATTTGGGGATTTTCAAAATTTTCCACCTTTAGAGGGTGCAATTATAACCTTTGGGAGATTTTAAAAGTGCGAAGACTAACAAGCTCACCGGAAAAAAAAATTAGGCTCTCTGGCTGAATGCCACCTAATAGCACCTTCATACGACTTATGATGTATCCGTTGCCCCGCATGGTTTGAGTACAAGCAAAAACGTGACTCATCCGACCAGATCACACACTTCCAAGAGTCGACAGTCCAGTCTTTGTGGTGCCACATCCACTGTAGACATGCAGCCTTGTGCAGAGCTGCTAACATGGGTTTCTTCCATGGTACTCTGCTCCAGATATCCATGGCATGCAGTTCCTTCAGAATGTTCGTTCGGAGATAGCTTGTTGTAGGCCTGCATTGACTGACAGGAGCAATTCCTGCCTCGTTGAAAAGCGGTTTGCCCTAACAGTGCGTGCACATTGTGACACTCCTTATTGGGAAGCACAGTCTTTCTGGAGCAGTTCTGGTGACAATTTGCGGTGGACTGCGATGTATGCCACTGCTGGAAGACTCTTTGGACAGTACGTTATGACACACCTGTAAAGGCAGCAACTTTTATACACTATGCCCTTTGGATCGGTCAAATGCAATAACACTTTATTGCCACTCATTCAGTCATTGGTGTGACCCATGTTTCATGGAGCAACTGACACACACGTGGCACGCATCCATTTCTTGTCACTGTATGAACCCCGTAGCATATACGGCACAACTATTTGTAGGACGCGTTCATTACTGGTGCGCCCTCTGTTGCTGTTAAATGACTGATTTTTTTTGTCTGGTTAGCTTATCTCACAATACCTATATGAAATTAAAAAATAATTTTTAATTTATTTCTATAAACAAGAAAGTTCGATGTCTGCGACAGGAAAGCGACAAAGAAAGCATGTTAAGAATCCTGTTTCCTTTTGAAAACGAGACAAAAACAGTTCAACCTAAAAAAAAATACATCTAATTTATTGATATTAATCGAACAAATGGCACAGCCAAGAGAGCTCAGGCATTCTCTAAGTTTTACTAGTTCAGTTAAAATACTTAGGAATAACGTGCATTTGAATGGTAAATTCATTGCATAAATGCTTCCATGTTTAAAAGTCATTGAAAAGCGAAACGTTCATAGAGGGTAATGTTAACAAGGCAAGAATATCGTTCCCAGCGCCCTCTACTGGTATGGGACACTTTTTCTGCCAGATTTTAGTAGACGAATGTCACACTATACTTATAGGCCCTATAGTTCAGAGTAACGTTCACTGGAACTAGGGAGTCCAGCAGGAATCATGAAAACTAGTCCCAGAGCATGATGCCTCCTTCAGCAAATTTCACAGTTGTCAAAACACAGTCATGCAGATAGCGTTCACCCATTGGTGTTCATAGTCTCGTCCGTCGGGGAAATTCTGAGAAGATGATGAAGCCTGATTCATCATTCCAGAGATCCACCGTGCTTTACACCACTCCAACCGATGCTTGGCATTGATCTTGTTGATCTTTGGTTTGTGTGCGGTGCTTCGCTATGGTAACTCATTTCCTGACGCTTGCAACGAATTGTTATGGTATTGTTATTTTGCAACTTTTTCCGGTGGTGAGTGATGCAACCAAGTACAGGTTATTTTGTCGCACTACCCACTTCAGTACTCAGTGGTCCTTCCCTGTCAATTTACGTGGCCTACATGATTTCGATTGCTCTGATGTTGCTCCTAGGCGTTTCCACTTAACAATAACATTACTTACAGGCAGCTGCAGCATGGCCGAAATGTGCCGAACTGACTTGTTGATAAGGTGCCATATTGAAATCACTGAACTCTGCTGTATAGCCCATTCTCCTGTTTATGTGTGTCTAAGAGGTTTGCCAAGCATTGCGCGTCTCTTTATACCTATTTGGGCAATGGTTGTGGCTTATATTGGGCGAATCCACTACTCAGAAGGGGTGTCCAGAT
Organism: Ryuthela nishihirai; assembly: GCA_038380435.1. Lineage (NCBI taxonomy): Eukaryota > Metazoa > Arthropoda > Arachnida > Araneae > Heptathelidae > Ryuthela > Ryuthela nishihirai. The sequence continues at coordinate 1,973,496 of JAWZYU010000017.1, forward strand.
ACTTTTGATCAGAGAGTGTATATATATATATATATGTATTTAACTTACATCTCAGGATGCTTTGAATATAATTATAAGATTCAATATCTTCCTGTTGTGTTGAAAACCTGATGTGGAACACTCTTACTTACATTGTTGCCAGTGGCGTAGTGGAAAATCTCGCCAACGCTCCCCCCCAACGGACCCGCAAGAAATGTCTTGGAGAGAAATGCCTTTTGTTTCTTTTAATGAGTACCATAATATACTTGCCATATACCGATGGTAAATATCTGACATATATTTCGGATTTCGTAATTTATAATTCCACGTTTTGAAATAAATCAGTGCAGGATCTAGGGGATGGGGCATGCCCACATCTTTGAGAATGCTAATACGTTTAATGGAAGCCAAAATTCATTAAACTTGAGAAATTTCATAGACTTTTCATGATTTTTTTTTAATCCCCTAAAACAAAGAGAGAGATGTTTCATTGCAACTGAATTCCAGTCTCTTGTGCCCCTTTTTCACCGTTTCTGGCTCGATCGCGTCTCTGGTTGGGTCACGGTTTTATTGCCAATGCACTATAATAAGCTTTTACCTTTTACTATATTTATTATACCTCACTCACCAAAGAGACCACTCACCAAACCTCACTCACCAAAGAGAAAGATTAAGATAACGTAATTAACAGCTGTATTACAGCTCTTGTATTCGGAAGCCAAATAATAAAATAATAAATACCCCTCAAGCAGCTGCTTGCCACAGAGGTCTGACAGGAGCCTGTCAGTTTATATGCCACAGTAGAAGGTCTGAGAGGATGGCAGGACCTCAGCAGAAAAACGACACATACATCCATGCCGTACCCGGGGCTCGAACCCAGGTCCCTTAGATCAATAGCCAAGCGTACTAACCACTCGGCCACGGGACGGGGGAAACTCATTTAGCTCCCATGCTTTACATGAACCTTTGCTTTATACCGTGAAGGCAACGGGTTAAAGTAGAGAGAGTGGGCACTAGGTTTCAAAAATTTAAGCGACTTCAACGATGTTTCCCAAACTTTTCATGGCCACCTTCCTATAAAATGTCGGAAATATTTGCCTATTTTTCAGCATTGCATTCATATGCTTTAGTAAACAACAGAGCATTTTTTTGCATTAAATACAATCTAAGGGACCTGGGTTCGAGCCCCGGGTAAGGCATGGATGTATGTGTCGTTTTTCTGCTGAGGTCTTGCCATCTTCTCAGACCTTCTATTACGGCATATAAACTGAGAGGCTCCTGTCAGACCTATGTAGCAAGCAGCTGCTTGAGGGGGTGTTTATTTTTAGCAGTCCCATGGCCGAATGGTTAGCACGCTTGGCTACTGATCTAAGGGACTCTGGGTTCGAGCCCGGGTAAGGCATGGATGTATGTGTCGTTTTTCTGCCGAGGTCTTGCCATCTTCTCAGACCTTCTACTATGGCATATAAACTGACAGGCTCCTGTCAGATCTCTGCGGCAAGCAGCTGCTTGAGGGGGTGTTTATTGATTTTTAGCAGTCCCATGGCCGAGTGGTTAGCCCGCTTGGCTACTGATCTAAAGGACTCTGGGTTTGAGCCCCGGGAAAGGCATGGATGTATGTGTCGCTTTTCTGCTGAGGTCCTGCCATCCTCTCAGATCTTCTACTTTGGCATATAAACTGACAGGCTCCTGTCAGACCTCTGTGGCAAGCAGCTGCTTGAGGGGGTATTTATTTATTTTTATTATTATCTTTGAACTCAGACTAGTATTATGCATATATGTATTTATGTGCGTACGTATGAGGAGAAGGATAAAAATATAGGTATAAATAACATCTTATAAATGCTACGATCAAAAAATTCCTTTTTTTTTGAAATGTGGTGTGTAATATTGTCAAATCCTTCGTGGGTCAAATTAATGGGTGAATTAAGGACTACCCGGAACCACCATGAGAAGAACGGCAAAAAAAAAATGCAACTCAATTAAGGCAGAAGTGCGTGGCATCATAATTCATGAATAAAATGGCGTCTAATATATCTGCTGAAATTGGTTGGGAAGGTAAATTATTTTCCTTAGTTAGATTTTAATAAAGTTTTATTCATCTTTGTTCATTAAATATGTGTATCTAGTAAAAGTGACGCTCAAGGCACAATATTTGGGGATTATTTTCATGCCATATTTTGTCTTAATTTTGGACTACAGTAAACCATGCAATAAGCCTCTGGCGTTTTATAGTTTTGTAAAATGTATAATATAGTTGCATATTAGTGAGGAAGTATAGATTTCTCTCATTTCCACGGTATAGAAAAGGAAGAAAAAAAGGACTCAACAGACCCACTTCTAAAAATCAGTGAAGTTTGATAGTTTGCGCTGTATTCAAACTTCATTGAATTGTTTTTGGGTCTATTTATTAGTTTGGTTAGGGCACGGTTGAAAAACATCTTCAATAAATAATTACTAATCATTAAATTCAAGCATTGATTAGCAGATTAAAATGATTAGCGATAAACAATTCTGTTTTTTGATAGTGTGGTATTCAGCAGTCATAAAAGTCATACCTCAAAACAACTTGCCACATATTGTTATATGTTAACCATCAAAACCATATTTAATTACTGTTATCAAGATTTATGAAGAATTCATAGCATATAATCTCAGGATTGCATTTTATTATAGGCTTATAAATTCTATCTTTAACAATATCCTATTGGATTCTGTATCGTTAATGTGAAAATTATACAAATTGAATATAGGACCACAATATTATCATGATTGGATGTCTAATATGCTTGTTTGATGGCAAATTTTTTGCCTTGCAGTTGAACAAAAGCAAATCTGATAAAAATAATAGCCCATTTCCCTTTCAATTTTTTTTAAAAATGTGCATTGTTTTAGCATAAGGAAAATGTAGTAAGAAAGACTATCAGTGCTGGCAAAGAATCTCCATCATATAAAATTACCAGAACTACTACTTTCAGCCACTTAGGTGTTATTTTTTTAATGCAGCATAATATTGTGTTTTTTTCAAAATGCTTCACTTCTGGATTTCTTTCCAAACCTGAGAACCTTTGGGGTCACAAGGACCTTAAAGGTTTAGAGAAAATTTGAGAAAAGGATCCACTGGATAGCTGTTGGAAGGCAGGTGAAAGTGTCCTGTCAAGGTTATCCAGAGTGTTCTTTAACATACACAGTATATTGCTTTGTAGCCTGCCAGGCTCATAATCTGCAGTTCCCAGGTTTGAGTCCCAGCTGGGCCAACATTGAGATTTATCTCCACAAAACTCCTCACCATGCCCTCGGTCAGTAGGGGATACTAATGGGCTTGGAAAAGCTGCCATCTGTTGGATGGGACATTAAGCCATGGCACCATGTGTGGGTGATCCATACCCTGTGTACATTAAAGAACATGCTGGATGGCCTTGATGAGAGACTGCCATCTTTCTCCCAACCTTCTCTGGGCTCTCGGGGTCCTTGTGATCTGGCTGTTTAGGCCATTGTATTGTCAGAAGTAAAACAACCCAACTGAACCCATTTTAACAGGCAGTAAGTAGCATTTCAAGCTCATCAGTGTCCCTGTTTCTCAATTAGGAGGGGTAGGGGTTAGCAGAACAAAAGATCTCATGGAATTCCGTATATGCAAAACATTTTTGGGAGAAAAGAACTTGCACAACCCCCTGCGTGGAATAAATTATTATATTTTAAAACATGGGCCAATGTTAAGGTGGTGATTAACAAGGGGATTCAAACTGGTTTATTTTAAAACACTGGCTAGTGATATACAGGGTTGACAAAATTATGTCACCTCCCAGCCAGACATAGAAGACAAGGAGGTCTGATTCCCATGCCAAATAAATCATTTTTGCTTCCTTATCCAAGATCTCATTTATTCACAGGGTATGAGAACAAATAAAAAAAAATCTTTACTGAAAAATCAAGAAATAAAAAAAATATTAAGAAATAAGTGGTGTTAAAAGAAATCTACAGCAATGATTGTAAGACTTTCGTGTCAGAAAAAAATGGTGAAGATATAACTCCAAAAGATTGATAATTTATAAATCTATGGAAATAAGATTAAAATCAATAAATATTTTATGGAAATTTTTTTTCTGCAAATTATTTATTGATTTATCAACACCAAAAGAGCAGCAGGTAACGCTGTGATTATCTCTATGTTTAAGATTAAAATAAATCTATGTAAATAAAGATGAGATTTACTAAAAATATAAATGCCAGACAGAAAATGCAATCTTCCCCCAATGTTTACAAGAAAGTAGCATTGGATGACCACATGCACAGATGTGTCTCAGTAAGTCACACCATGCACTGAGCAACAATGCAGTTGCACCTTTTCCGTTTGATTCCACAAAGTATACAACAGTAGTTTTAGTCTCACTTTTGAGAAGTTGCACACCGAATGCTGGGATGAATGATAAAAATAATTCTAGAAATACTGAAATAAGCTATAGTGAAAAAGAGTAAAATGGAAAAAAAAAATGACATACATATTTGCTTACAAAATCCTCTGATTTTAAAAAGAAAAGTTTTTAGTTTATTTTTGGGAGAATTACAAAACTTTAAAAAAAGAGTTGACAAATATTTCAAATTGAGTTCATGAGCTTAAACCACAGGGTTGCTTCAAAATGGAGAGAAAAGGAAAGTGGTGACTACTGAATTTGGTATATAGTATCTTCATATCAGTGTAAGGATTTGACATCCCAACTTTTCTTCCTGCCCTCTTAGAAATGGGGAAGAATTTCTCTTAAATGGTAATAGCTAGAAGTACCAAAATCCAATATACAGTTCCTCTTAGAATTTAAAGCAACGTAAGGTTTGGCATCCCAACCATCATACTTCCTCCCCCACAAAAAAGGAAGAACTAAACAATAAGAGCTAGGATAATAAAATTTGGTATTTAGCCTCCCAAATTTACTTCCTCTTTCCCTTAAAATGAGAATAATTCTCCTTAATAGGAAGAACTGGGATTGCCGAATTTGTATAGTTTTCCTCTCATCATAACTAAAAGCAATGTAAGTGTTTGGCCTTCTAACCTTTCTTCTGTTGTAAAATCTGCCTCCACCCTCCAAGTAAAAACAAAAGTGGGAATGTATAAACTATTGCTGCCTAATGAATATACCTCAAATGAAATATCTGACATGGGAAGTTTCATGGATCGCCTTGAATTATGCTTGCTCTTTCCACTCGAAAGGAAGTGGGTGGGGGGGAATTGATTAGAGGCCAATTGTAATCAGTCAAAAGCTTATGACATGAGGAATGTAATCAATATATTTTAGGGTTTGCATTAAAGATCTGAACAATTCCTGGTAAATATGTCAGTAGTATATACACTGACGTGCCATTGAATTAGGGGTTGCTGCCTCTAATTTAATGGCTCTTCAGTGTATATACTATTATGCAAACTTATGGAGTTTATGCAAGCTTGTGGAGTCCTTGCCTCATGTGGCGGCCATTATCAGGGTCAGAGGGGGTCTGACACGTTACTAGGTTGCATAAATGTTCCACAGGTATGGTGACCTATGCATCCTCCAGAGCTGTCCACAATTCTCTCAAGGTCATCGCTGATGGGACATGGGCTCAAACACTCTGCTCGATGGTATCCCAAAGATTTTCGATGGGATTTAAATCTGGGCTTCTTGGTGGCCAATTCATTATTTCAAAGTCAGCAGAATGCTCCTGCAATCATGCAGTAGCCAACCTGGACCTGTGAGATGAACAGTTGTCTTGCTTGTAGACGCCATCTCCATTGGGATGCATAATGGCCATAAATGGGTGTAAAGGTCAGCCATGAGTTCTACATACTGGGATGCATGAGAGTGTTGTCGGTATACGTACCAAAGGTGCCACAGACGTCCAACTGAAAACACCCTAGGCCACTATTTACCCATCACCAGCTTGTACTGTTCTGACCTGACATGCAGGATTCATGGCTTCATGGGGTTGGCACCATAGCCTCAATCTCCCATCGGCGTGTTGAAGTTTAAATCGGGATTCATCATTCCAGGCTATCCATTGCCAATTTTTGATTGTCCAGTTTCGATGATCTTTATCCCAGGCAAGGTGTTGAGCCCAGTGTTGTGCCATTAGAAGTAGGGCTCTCGTAGGTTGATGGCTCCTGAAGCTGAGATAATAAAGTGAGCATTGCACAGTCTGTGCACTGACTTTCTGACTGGAACCCGCGTTCAGATGGGAGGTGATTTCAGATAATGTCTGGCCCCTATCAGTCTGGACGATGCAGATCAGATGGAGAAGCCCACGATCATTCAAGGCTAGTTGTCCTTAGTAGAGTGTCCGGGTGCTTGTTTTTTTTCCTGGAATTTTAATATTCCTGGAACACTCTTGAAACTGTCGTATGAGAAAATCTAAGTTTGTTGACAATTTTGGAGATTGAGTGCCCCATATGTCGGGCACCTACGATCTGCCCTCTGTCAAATGCATCTAAATCCTGCGCTTTTCCCATTCCCTTTTCGCAACGAATGCTTGGGGAAGCCAAAGCTGACAGCTATATATGACCAGAGTTTCAGCCATGCATGCACGCAAATACGGGACTCGTGGTACTGAATTTGGATAATGTCTTCTGTCCCTAATTCAATGGAACTTCAGTGTAATAGACTGAATTAGCAGTTACATGATAATGTAACATGCTACATTATTATAAAATTTAAGGACACAGTGCTAATTTTAATTAAAATTTACATTGCACAGACAAATGTTACATTACTGTATCTTTATGTTGTCACAATTGGGTTACTTGTCAGTGAAGTCATATATATGTATGATTTTTTTTGACATGATTTCCATCTAAACAGATTGCTCTTAATTAAAATAATAAAAATAATAAAAATCCTTTCCTTTTTATAAACTCTGTAATGTTTGATTGATTTTAAAATTTGAAGTTGTTTAATTATCTATATCCTTAATAGTGAACATTGTTATTTGAATGAATTTTTATTGATTCTGTCACCTCAATTATCATTTGAGAAAATTTCTATTCAATTGTTAAGTTGCAATTTACATAGTAATCCCACATTCAAGAAATGCTTTATTTGATATTAGAAGCAAGAGATATACTTCGGCAGTGGCGAGATGATAATGTCCGTTGCTCAGAAGAAGTACAGGACATTTGGCAAGATATTTTATGCAGAAATATACATAAAGTTGGAGATGAAAGTAAGTGATAATTCAGGATCAAGTGAAACTATAACTCAGACTAATAAAATGGCAATGCATTTTTTTTCATTTTGTTTTACAATAATAAGACTCTACAACAAATTATTGTTTCCTGTTACATTAGTAATGTAGGTCATCAAAAGCTATTTCCATTCTCTAGAATTCTCAAGAGATGTGGGATGGAGGTGCATCTACTAAATTCAAACTGCAAGTCAAAAAATAGTAGATGCTGTGAGGATAAAGATGGGAAAATGAAAACCTTGTATAGGCAAATAAGAAATTTATGTACATGCATTTGCTAGTTGTACTCTTGCAGTGATACATATGCTAAATCATTAACAAATAGTTTGCCTCTGCTATTACTTCCACAAAATCTGACCCCTTAGCTGAGTCATAATGGGTATGGCAAAACTTAAGTCCCTTAATCACTATCTCCATAGCAACTTAGGAGACTGGGACAGGCTCTCAGCTGTTCCTGGCAAAACAAAATACAAATTTGTCAAACTTCACTCTGCTGAACCACAGGTGATCTTTGTTTCCTGCCATAAAAGTCACTTGTTCAATAGTTTGAAGCCATTACTTTCTGGAGATAGCAAAAAAAAGTAAGTGTCAAAAGTAACAAGCTATTTGTCAATTGAAAGCTTGTGACATGGGGAGTGTCATATTGTATAAATATTTACCCTTATGCTTCCTCCCTAAAAAATGAGTTACAAAAAAAAATTGTTCTGCTATATCTCCAGAACACAAGGGCTGGAAGTAATGGGCTGTGTGCCAAATGAAAGCTTGTGACATGGGAAGTATTGCAGGTTATAAAATCCACCCCCCTCTTCCCCTGCTAAAAAATGGAAAACATGAAAACAATTGTTACACTATATCTTCGGAACATGAGGGCCAAACATAACAAGTTGTATATCAAATGAAAGCTTGTGATGTGGGAAATGTTGTGGGCAATAAAAACATATCCCTCTTTGATTACTTCTCCACTAAAAAGGGGAAATGTGAAAGTCCTTCTTCTACTATATCTTCTGAATGCGAGGGCCTACAGTTACAAGTTAAGGTGGTGTCAAATTAAAGCTTATGCTGTCATAGACTATTTTGAGTTATGCCCCCCCCCCCCCATTCTCCCCATAAGAAAAGGGGACTGAAATTTAGTGGGGTCGACCTAAATGAGTTGTATCTCAAATTAAAGCTTGTGACATCTGCAATGTCATGGGCTACTTCAAACATGGCTTCAAAAAAGGGGAAAGAAAAATGTGGTCGATGTTTATGAATCTTATATCAAATGAAAGTTTCTGAAGGTAGGTGTTTTAGTGACATTAAAAATTAAAAACCTACCTATCCATATGCACCCTAAAAAGTAGAAAATAAACCTAAAAGATGTTGATGGTGCAATCAGTCATTCAATTCATATTCACTTCAAATGAAGGTAGGGCACCGATTTACCTACTCAACAAAATTGCTGTTGCCTATCTACATTTGAAATGAATACAAATTCAGTGACTGATTGCACCATTGGTATTAGGTTTATTTTCTACTTTTTAGGGGGCACATATAGGAAAATAGGTTTATTTATTTGTTTATATTCTGTAATTTTATTTTGGTACTTTAAGAAAAGTTCAGGCTTTTTGCCTGTGCTGAGTCAAATATATAGGTCAACTTTAGAATTTTTTTTTTTAACAAATAACCAACTTAGATCACGTTATATACCATATTAAACAGAATTTAATATTGAATTTTATGAAAATGAAAATCAATTGTTTTAGACTTATATTCAATTTTTATATCTTTCCCCCAAAAATATGGATTGATCTTTACGAATCAAATCATTTGTCAAATAAAAGTTCCTGAAGGTAGTTTTTTTCATTTTTATAGGACAAAGTAAAAAATTTTAATTAAAAATAAAATACGTCTCTCTTCCTATGCAACCTAAAAAAGTCAGAAATAAAACTAAAGCATACTGATGATGCAATCAGTCACTGAATTCATATTCACTTAGAAGGAAAATGTGGTCCAGCAATTCTTCATAAATAGGTAAATTGACACCCTATAAGCTACTTTGATTTTACTTCGAAATCAGTGACTGATTGTACCATTGATAATGTTTAGGTTTATATAGGAAGATAGTTTTTTTTTAATTTTAATTTATTTTCATATTCAGTTGTTTTAGACTTATATTCAATTTTGTATCTTTTGAACTGTTATGATAGACAAGCTGTTTTCATTTTCCAGATTCCTTGTAAAATTTCCTTTGAAACACTTGCCTTTTATCATCCTATGAAGTAGACTTGTTTTGAACAGTGGTATACCAAAAAGAGGGTGATTTTATGTAGTTCATATGTAAAGGTGTTGCCATACTTTTGTAGGTAGCTGTATGCTACTTTTCACAAATAAGCAATTTAATACTCTTTGCTTCTCTTACTTCTTAAACATGAATTAAGCTGATAAAGGGTTCTATCCTGAAACTTTTATCAAGGTGCCCTACCTATAGTATCAAATTAAAACTGATCTTCCCATTGCTCTTCTGTTCTGTCCTGTAGTTGAAGTCTTCAATTGTAACTCTGCAATTTACAGTTTACTTCAACCTAAAATCTGTAGTGGACAATTGTGTGGTTCAAGATTTCTGTTATTATTCAATCCTAAAGGACAGTATAATCAACTAATACAATATCACACTTTCCTAGACCATTCATCTTTTTATTTAAGTGGTGTTCAATAAATATACTGTGCTACTTTTAACTTTAAAACATAAGTCAAACTTATAGTTAAAAGGTTAGGTGCTTTTAATTATATAGAAATAATAAAAATTACCCCTCAAGCAGCTGCTTGCCACAGAGGTCTGACAGGAGCCCTTCAGTATAATATGCCACAGAGAAGATCTGTGAGAAAGGCGAGACCTCAATAGGAGAATAATGCAAGAAAGAAAATATCCATTCTTTATCCGGGGTTTGAGCACAGGTCCCTTTGATCAGTAGCCAAACATGTTAATCACTCAGCCACAGGCTGGACTAGGGGACACTATTATAATAAAAAAAAAATAAACACCCGCTCAAACAGCTACTTGCCACTATTACTAAGAATTAAATTCTTTATTAGGCAATTACTAAATGGATTGAGCAGAAAATAAAATTTACTCTCCTACTAAATTAGAATGAAACCCAAAAATTGCCACTAGATGGTAAATGAACTGGCAAAGATTAACTATTTATTTCATAATCAGCTACTGAAAAACTAAAGTGCCAGTGTTACCTGTGAAAAAAGTTAATTTTTTAAAGAATAGTGCATACAATTTCATGTTCAGGACAAAATTTTGTATTTAAGAATCATTTCTTGAAAGAATATTTCTGCATAAACTCCAACTGTGAACTGAAAGTGTATTAAAATAATAGGCTATGGCACTCATGAGTCGCATTAATTTTGATAACATCAGAGACAAAACTCTCATGGACAAGCATAAAAACTCTTTATCGTTATATACATTAGATAAAAATAATGCAGCATAACCTTGTGCAACCACATTCTTTTATTATTCCTTATGGCAATGTCTTAGTCTTTTGCATTTGGCAATGGATAACAAAATACTGAAAGTAACAAAACTTTTCAAATACAACTAAAATCTGCATATGGGTATGTTGAACAACTGTTGAAAGTTTAGTTTAAATTGCTTCTGTATTTCTTGAGTTACTAGCTAATATGCATGCACATATACCTACCTACCTACCTACCCACCCACCCACCCACACACACACACACACAAGCTTTTTTTCATAAGAATAATCTGTATTTATTTATTTTTATTTTTGGAAATGGAAGAATCATTAATAGGCTGTTGCATTTAAAATTTGCCAAAGTGTTATATCAACATGCATTGTTGGAAAGAATATCATCATCGGGGTAGGGGTGGCTCAGTCGGTAGCGCGCCAGGCTCATAATCTGTAGTTCCCAGGTTCGAGTCCCAGCTGGGTCAGCGTTGAGATTTATCTCCGCAAAAATTCCCCGCCCTGCCCACGGGCAGTAGGGGACACCGATGGGCTTGGAAAGGCCGCCGTCCATCGGATGGGGCGTTAAGCCGTGGCCCCGTGTGCGGCAGAGCCATACCCTGTGCACGTTAAAGAACACGCTGGATGGCCTTGACGGGAGGCTACCATCTGTCTCCCAAAAGCTGTTCCAGTGGGTCCCCTCCCCCAACCTTCTCTGAGCCTTCGGGGTCCATGCGACCTGGCCATTTAGCCCATGGTGTGCAAAAAAGTGCCACTCAGAGGTAAAACAACCCAACCCATCATCATCCTCAAGCAGCCATGGGCTACGGAGGTCCAACCAGACCGCGCAGTTTAATTCTCCAAGCATATCTGTCCTGAGCTACATCTGCTGCATCCGGCTACTGCATACCAATTCTAACAAGGCCCTGTTTGACATTGTCTGCCCACTGCATTCTAGGTCTCCCCCTCCTTCTGAGGCGTCTAGGCACACTGTTCATACCCTATTCGCCAATCTATATTTATCCATACGGGCAACATGGCCAAACCAGTGGAGTCTCTCTCTGCACAATATGCTGCTTAAAGGAGGTTGCAGACTCCTTATTATTTCCTCATTATTAGTTACAAAGTTAAACCACCTAATACCCAAGATACTACGTAAGCATGCACCCTTGTCGAACACCAGAAGTAATGCTAAACCAATTGCTACAAGCCTTACCAACTCTCACACACGACTAAGTGTTATTATAGAGAGCTTTCATTACGTTAACTAACTTGTGAGGTATACCATATCATCTCACAATCAACCACAAATTATGTCGAACAACAGACTCGAAAACCTTTTTGAAATCAACAAAGCTGCAAACCAAAAGGTTCTGAAACTCTAAACATTTCTCAAGAATCTGCCTAAGTGAAAATATCTGATCCACACATCCCCTACCACTTCTGAATCCACATTGCTCATCATGCAATTGCCTGTCAACTGGATTTTTAATTCTATTAAGCACAATCATGCAAAGAACTTTACCTGGAACAGAGAGTAGGCTGATATCCTTATAGTTATCACAAGACTTGCAATTACCTTTTTTGAAAATAGGGATAATAATAGCTCTGGTGAAATCCTTAGAAATCATCCTTTATCATAAAAGGTATTCAAAATTTCAATCATCCAAGTGGTAACCGAAACATTCCCAGCTCTAAGCATTTCTGTAGTAATTTCGTCTACCCCTGGGTATTTACGAAGTTTAAGTTTAGAAACAGCCAAAATAACTTCAGATTGTGTTATAGGGCCAACATTAAAGCCACCATGCATCTATCATCATTACAAACAATGGGAGTAGAACTAACCACATTGTTTAGGACATCACTGAAATGCTCAGCCCACCTAGTCATGACAGAATCCTCACCTTCTATAACCTTACCTTGTTTATCCTTCAATCCTTGTATGCCTGTCCATTTTCTACCACATAAAACGTTAACTCTCTGGTACAGCTCTCTGCTGTTGTGCTGTCTAACTGCTTCCTCAGCTTTGTCAGCCAAGCCATCAAAGCCAAAGATTCTTATCAGTAGCTAACTGATCCTTTACATGTTTATTAAGCTCTCTGTAATCCTTTCTATTTGGACTAGTAAGGTACTGATTAAGGACATTCCTGCAGTTCCTTCTTTCTGAAATAAGCTCAAGTGCCTTATCACTTAAATAATTCTGCCTCCTCTGCTCCTTTTTTCCTAAAAGAGTACTGTTAGTTTCCAAAAAAGCCTGTTTAAAACGGCCCCATTCTTCCTCAACTTCAGTATTAAGCAAACCATGACTGTCATAATGACTAAGTAACCTATCATGGTAAGCTTTAGCTATAATTGTGTCTTTCAGAGCTTCAGTATTAAAGGTAAATTTTTAAATTTAGCACAACACTTTTTAAGTTTATGTTGCAAGACCTTTTTACAAGGTAATGGTCGTATCCAATTTCAGCTACCCTATATGCCCTGGTATTTCTAACAGAACTAGTCCATTTGCTGTTAATTAATATATAATCAATCATATTCCTATGCAGCCCATCAGGTGAAACCCATGTGTATTTATGTATGTCGCGGTGTTTGTAATATGTGTTAGTTATTCTGAAACCATTGAGTTTACTTACCTGTAGGAGACGTTGCCCATTGCCATTGCAGCTACCAATACCAAAAGGGCCTATCATCCCTCCCCAAAGGTCAGAGTCAGTACCAACTTTGGCATTGAAGTCACCTAGAACAAGGGTAATATCTCCTTTCTTGACAGAATTCAAAATATCCTGAAGTTGTCCGTAAAACCTATCCTTCTCATCCTCATCGGCATCCTCAGTGGGGGCATAACAGCAGATAACATTCAGGTCTTTAATGCTTGTGTGAAATTTTTCTGTAAGAAACCTTTCATTAATGCACTCATTTCCTAGAAGAGCATCACTAGCATGTCTGCTGAACAGCAGACCCACGCCTTGGTGATGCTTTCCATCCTCCCTTCCTGTAAAGATAAATTTAAAGTTATTTTTTAGTATCTCACCTTTACCAGTCCATCTGGTCTCTTGCAAGCCTAGAATATCTAGGTTATAGTGCTGGAATTCCTGCATGAGGACATCAAGAGAATAATCTCTATGTAATGTCCTCACGTTCCACGTAGGGAAAAATACTGATTTCTCACCAACTATTGAATTTATTAAATATATATTTTTCATTGTACATCCTGAGGCTACTTCTTGGCTTCTGTCAAAATTTGATGTTCCTAACTTTATATTAATGTGTAATCATCAGGAATGACACACTACAGAGGAGTGCCTCCCTTTTCTGCAGTGTGCCACTGCCTTCAATAATGATAATTAAACAAAGTAATTTGTTATGTTACCAGTAGATGGTAGCACTTTAACTATCAATCCCAAAGATATGGGTTTTTTTAGGAAATATACCATTTTCTCACCATATATTGAACTTGAAGTTAATATTTTCCACTGCACATCCTCAGACTACTCCCTTAGCCTCCATCAAAAATTCAAGTTCCTAGTCTTTTTATCTGATGAGTTATAATGACTAAAGACATACACACACCTTTGTATTAGGACATGAATGTTAAAGAAGAAATTAAGTCATAGGTTTAATCATATATAAGAAACCATTCATTTATATTGTCTTCAGTAGATGAAATATGAGTAGTCTTTATATTTTTTGTTGTAACAATGGTTTTTAATATCAAGATATTGTTTTCAACAATGGCATATGAGTAAAATACTTATATTTTTGGTGAAGTACTAGATCTATAGTAGTAAAAGACTTTTCTGGACTGCAGTGGAATAACATTAATCTTCTTCAGATTGAAATGTATGAACAATCCTGCAAGCTATAATAAAATTTATACCTGTGACATTATTGATACAAAGATATATGCTTACTCAAAAAATGTGTACATTTCAAGGAAGAATATATATATGTTAATAGAAGAAACTACAAATAATTTAGTGAAACAGTAGTTCAGTCACATTATCAAAGTGATCACTGTTGACAGGGGTGAACAAGTGAGCAACAAACTTGAGTGAAAATTTCTGCTGTGATAAATGCTCAATTTAATTCCAAAGTTCTTGAGTGTAACTGGTTTCCTACCATATCCTTCAGGTAACTCACAAGTAAAAAAATGTCTGCAGACTTAAATCACGTGAATGTAGAAGATAATCAATGTATCTTCATTTCAATATCCACTGGTTACATACTACAAACCATATTAGTTATGAATTATACAATGATTTCTTTATTTACATAAATTTTTTTATGAAATATATATACTCAGCTTTTTGAAACATGCTACATGTGAAAAAGAAAAACTATTAGGATACACTATACTGTTGGGAACTTTTTGCAGAAGTAGGTTTGATGATACTTAGTAATATTGCAGAAAACTACCTTTTTAGCCTTTAGACATTTACCATTGTGACAAGGAGGCGGGGGTGGCTCAGTCGGTAGCGCGCCAGGCTCGTAATCTGTAGTTCCCAGGTTCGAGTCCCAGCTGGGTCAGCGTTGAGATTTATCTCCGCAAAAATTCCCCGCCCTGCCCACGGTTAGTAGGGGACACCGATGGGCTTGGAAAGGCCGCCGTCCGTCGGATGGGACGTTAAGCCGTGGCCCTGTGTGCGGGAGAGCCATACCCTGTGCACGTTAAAGAACACGCTGGATGGCCTTGACGGGAGGCTACCACCTGTCTCCCAACAGCTGTTCCAGTGGGTCCCCTCCCCCAACCTTCTCTGAGCCTTCGGGGTCCATGTGACCTGGCCATTTAGCCCATGGTGTGCAAAAAAGTGCCGCTCAGAGGTAAAACAACCCAAACAACCCAACCCATTGTGACAATATCTGCACCAGAAATAACATATACCTTTGCTGTACATTGCTTTTCTCATTAGACAGTTTACAGTAGTTCCAAATATATTAAATATTATGATCCTTAGTATATGTATATACTGCTTAAGAATAGTGTTACACCTTTTTGACCCTGAAAGAGCAGAGTTCAAGTAGCATTGAACAAAGGCAGGAAGGGATTGCTTCCAGGGATAATTTTTTTTTTGCTTATATTAAGAATTTGTTTCCAGCATTCATATAATAAAGTCGCTCTGTGTAGAAAGTTTGTAATGATAAAAGAAGACTTGGAGGTCAGTGGTCTCCATAACTCTTCGCATAGAAAGGCTAGTAACCTGGAATTTTTACAGATAGTTAAGAGCAATTGGGGATGTGCATGTAATGCACATATTGGCATGATAACTGGTTAGAAAATGGTATTTTAGATATATAGTAATAGATCCAAAAAAGTATTTTGCTGAAAAAATGAGTTTTACTCTAGGTAGGACACGAATTTACGTTTCCTAAAAATATCCTGGGTGTTCTAGCCACTGAACTATCAGCAGCTAGTTCATTTTTTAGCTGATTGTGATTATAAATCCTCCTTGTAACTTATAATCTTCGTCCTGATTTTGTTTTCCATGGCCCTATGATTGGGAACAGTAACCTTTGAACATTTCCACAAATGATGATGTTTAATAATTAGTCACATGCTAATAGCATATTAATGCAAGAATCAGTCAATAGTAAAAGCACATATTACCTGTAAAACATAGAATTAAAAAGATAGTTTGTTGGGAAATGCATGGCACAATTCATTTTAAGTTTAGGTTTGCAGTTGTTATGTAATTCATTCTTTTGTGCTTTTTAAGTTTTTTGGTTTGTGTGTGTTTGAGTATTTTGGTTTGTGTTCTAATTTAATTAAGGTTCCTGGATTAACAAGAATTTATATAAATAATTCAGTTAAATTGTTATTAAATCAAATACTCTGCATTGTTGCAATATCATGCAAATAGTGAATAAAGATAAATACAGAAATACAGAATAAATGTCCAACAGATGATTTGAACATTATGCATAAAAGTGACTAAACAACAGCATTACTAAATTAAATATACATTTTGTAGTATAATGGCTAGAACTGTAGTAAATTTATGCACTTCTTTTCTCCCAGAATGGCTTATTTATGAACAAGTATGCATTGCTGCTCTTGACTGTCACAGACTTGATATTGTCCAGGTGAGTTTATCTAAAGTAAAAAAAAAAGTTTGTGTTTTATTCAGATACTACTATAACTAATCCTCCTTACTGAATTTTGCAAATGAATCTTAAATTATGAACTTGCATATGATTATTACTGCAATAAAACTGAGTATTTACATATACTTGTGTTAATTATGCATTGTGATTTCTGAATAAGAAAATAATATGTATATATCTATAGCGTGAATTTGAATTCTCTTAAGAAAGGAGAGTTACTTGTGTTTAGTGATGTTAATGTAAAATCGGGACTGAATATGGATTTTGCTGAGTTATATGGCTTTTTAGTACTGTAGCTATATTTTAGTAATGGGGAGCATCCCTACAAGTAATTAAATTTGATAGGTTTAAAATAACATATTTGGATTTCTTCAAAAATAATATTTATTAATATTCTTAGGTTTCATCTAATGGGTTATATAGAAATATGTATAGTTCTTTTTTCTTCTCTCAAGCAAAATATTTGCCAGTAGGCTAGCCAAACAGAATTAGAATAACAAATAGAGGGTAGAAATTAGCAGAATGGCTAAAGTGGCAAAAGTCAGATAAATACTAGTACATCTGTTATGTTACCAGTATGCACAGGCTTGTACTAGCCAAAAAATGCTCTGTGTTTATGTATTGATTGGTAATAAATTGTCCAGTTAAGAACACCACTGCATAAAGAGGCTGAAATTAATCCTAAGTATTATCTTGCTATACATGTTTTATATTTAACCCTTCCAGTGTCCACGTTGTCTGTATACATTTGGAGAATCTGAATTGAGAGGCCAAGGACATATGTATCCCTTTTTAGTACAGCAAAAAAAAAATTGATTTTAAAAAAATAAAAATTGGCTTTGCAATTTTTTTTTAATATATACTTATAAAAATATATAATTCAGGCTTCAAAAATAATATTTTGTTTTTTAATTTGATGCATATTTTATTAAACTACAATATAAATAATATTATAAGGCCATCTGATTGCCATTTCTTAGAAGCACTAAACTGTGTTGCCGATTTGCTTGTTAATGTTCCTATTTGCTGAAGCAACCTTCTGATTTAAGCTCACAAGTTTGATTTGTACTATTATCAACAAATTTTTCCTTAAATTTTCGAAAATCTCCTAAAAATTAACAAAAACCTAAAAAACCTAAAAATTAACGAACACACTCTTTTTCTGTCATAAACCTATTTCAATATTCCCAAATTATTTTTATCATTTTTCCCAGCATTCTATGCATCTTTCCCACTCTTAAAATCGAAACTGGAAGTAAACACATCCTTCTTAGAAATTCTGGTTGCAGTTGCATTTAATTAGTTATGCTTCACTGAGGCAAACAAGAGGCAGATGGCTGACATATGCTATCTCTGTTTCATGTGCTGTAAGTGTTTTTTACAGTTTTGGTCCAGCATATTGGACACCCTTTGTAAAGTTAGTATTTACTTTTTATATTTAAACCTTAATTTTCATTTCAGTATATATTTTCGTAAATTTGTAATCATTTGGCCAATCAATAAGTATTGATTTTCCATAGTTATGCTACACTGTATGACCGTCCTATAACTTGTTGCTGTGGATATTTTAGCATCGCATTAGGCTATACGTTAATTTTTATTTTATTGTTTATTACTTTTCCAGTAAAACTTTGATCTAGTATCATTTTCTGGAAATAAATGAAGTCTTGGATATGGAAGGAAATTCATTTCTGTAAATTTACTTCCATTAGTTAGCGATCTTCGAATGGTTGATTTATCGATCTTTCCGAATTATGCTAGATCTTAGGCTAGCTTAAAATTTGTTGTGGATATATTACTTAACATACCATTAGGTTATATGTAATTTTTCTTCTACTATTTCTTGTTTTTTTAGTAAAAAACTTTGAGCTTGTACTGTTTTCTGAAAATGAATGTCTTGGATACAAAAGCAAAATAGACTTCCTTGCTATGGAAATCAGCCATCACGTGGGAGGGCAATTTTGGGAAAGTGTTCCCTTCGCTAAACTCACAGTGAAAGTTTCACTCCCCCCCTAGAAAAATATAATTTTTTTAAATTACGAGTTTTTATTTTATATTGAATGTTTTAAAAGGCAACTCCCCCCCACACACACACACTCAGTACCTTGGCTCTGCCACACAGATGATATAATGGTTTTTTTTTACTTTGGTGTACAAACTTTTCTGCACTTAGCCAAGATCATCAAACTTCAGCACCCAAAGAAAAAATTCATAATGTTTAGTAAAAAAAAAGCAGCCAAAAAAGTTTTTTTTTTGTATTTCATAACCAGTTCAGAAAACCCATGAATGTGAGAAGTCCAAGTCAAGTTGTATAACACTGGCTGTGTTTAAAATATATGATACTGAAAAGAATCATTAAGAGAAATAAAAGTGATATTTCAGATTGAATATTATATTATTCGGGAGGAAATTTTCTTTTGATTAATGTATAATTTAACTATTTTTGTTCATCAGGTTTTTCAAAATGAAGCCTTAATTGTAATCTTTTTTTCACCATATCACATTGAAAAAGGCCTATTAAAATCAATATGCTTTCAAATTTCTTTATATTGTTTATTTTCATAAAATTCGTAATTAAATTCTGTTTAATTTGGTATATAACATGACTTATTTCTGTTGATTGGTTATTTAAAAAAAAATTATAAAGTTGACTTGTTTATGTGACTCAGCACAATTTGTTAAAAGCCTGGAATTTTCTCAAAGTATGGTACCAAGAAAAAAAATTACAAAACAAGAAAAATATTTAATTGAAGCCAAAAAAATAATTTTTTTTGTTATTCAGAAATAGTCTTTCTATTCATGTGCATTATAATCATTTCTGTCTATTAGTTTTTTTTAATAAATTTTTATTTGTGTTGCCAGATGCATTTTTTTATTACATGACTCTAAAAAGGTCCTATTAAAATAAAATATGTAATCTTTTCTGTTAAATACTTTATTTTCAGAAAATCCAAAAGTAAATGCAGATTAATCTGGCATATGACATGTCATAATTCCTTTCATTATTTATCTGGCAAAGTTCTAAAGTTAAATTTTTTTTGGCTGAGCATAGGGAGAAAATAGCTTGGCCTCTGGATGGAAACCTGTTTTTCAGGCTGAACACTAGAAGGATTAAAACTTAAAAAAATATGTAAAAAGTAAAAAAAAAATTATACCGAGGTTTTCCAAAGATCCTGAAGCAACCTAATCTTAACTATAAGAGGTTGTTTAGGTAATATGAAAAATTTACTTTGCATATTTTGATGTAGAAGAGAATCAATGTAATCAAGTTATACCCGAACCTTTGCTGGGGAAAAGTAGCACAGAAGGCAGAATTACTTGAATGATAAAGTATGCAGCTTATTTTTAACAGGGATTTCAGGAAAGAAAATGGATTATCACTTTACTAGTCTTAACCAGACAGCATACATAGAAGGTCAGTAAAAGTTTAAAGAACAATTAAAAATCTTGGCTTTATAGCCTATCAGTCTGATCAGGTTAGACAAAGGAAACATCTTGCATAGAGAAAGATACCTTAGTTTGACTATGTTGAGAGCATGACAGATGAAGGAAATAGAATACTCTAAAGAGAATAGCATTTGATTAGCTTTTTTTTTGCATGCTGATCAATGCAAAGTGTAATGCTCCAAAGTATATTAACTCTACCAGGTAATTTAAAAGTTGGGTACCAGGCAATTAACCGTGTCAAGAAATTAAACAAAGATTCTTTTATTAAATGCATTAGATGAAAAAAATAACTTAAATAAGTGATTGTCTTCAAATAAAAGTTAGTAAAGTTAATCTTCTAAACTAAAATTGTGCTCAAGAGAAGAAAAAATAAGAAGTTCAAAACACAAATTTCATAAATGCTTATTCGAAATCTAGACTTACCAAAAATACGTTGCACCAAAAGCAGCACTTCACAAACTCCAACCTCCTTCACAATAACCATCAACTGCTGCTCACACTACAGCTGAGCAACTACTCCAACTAACCTTATGTCACCAACTAACTTCCTATCATTCTGCCATATACACTTGGCATGTAAAACTGGGCATGTGTCATCATGTGGGGGGGGGGGGGGGAGCCACAAATGCATGCGATGATTGCACACCAGATGATGAAAATGGGCATTCTTCAGCACATGTTTGGCAGCTGTCAATCAAAATATACAAAGTTGCACAATTGCAACTCTTCCTAGTGGAATGGGCAGGGATAACAATGATTCAAATTAAGTAAAACCCCAAAATAATAATTATAACATAAATAAAGTAAAGCTGATCAAGTAAAGGTGAATGGATGAACCATCTCAAAAGCTATTTTTGCTTGCCATAAGCAGTTATAAATTTTGTGCTTGTAGCTGTAATTAATGAATGCAAACATTGTCATCTCTACACTGAGATCCCAGTTTATTAGATGCACCACCCCTCATCACATAAATGGTTCATTCCAACACTTATATATGTCACACGACCACAGTGTTTGGCATAAATCAGACAGACTTGCTCTTCAAACATCAGATAGAGTTGGATTGATCATCAGAATGGGCAAAATGAGCAACCTTGAATGTGGCTTGATAGTTGGTGCTAAGTGTGCTGTTTCTAGCATCTCCCAAATGGCTGTCTTCCTGGGCTCTTCACACATAACCATTTCAAGGGTTTACTGAGAATGGTGCAAAAAGCAAAAAACTACCAGTGATTGGTGATCCTATGGACAAAAACAGTTTGTGGATCAGAGGAGTTAAATGAGACTGACAAGAATTGTGCAAGTGAACAGAAGGGCCACAACCAGGCAAATCACAGCAGAATTGAACATTGGCATGCAGAGTCATCTCCAAACACACCACTAATCGGACCTTGTCAGAAATAGGGCTACAACAGCTGCCACTATGTCAAGTGCTAATGTTTTCAGTGAAGAACACAAAAGTGCATCATCAGTGGACACAGGAGCATCTACACTGGACCATTGAGGACTGGGGAAAGATAGCCTGGTCAGACGAATCAAGGTTCCTTTTGCATCACCCTGATGGATCATTTTTGCATCATGCTGATGGAAGGATCAGAATTTGGCACAAGCAGCATGAGGTGTTTTGGGGTGTCAACAGTACAGGCTGGTGGTGGCAGTGTGATGGTGTGGGGAATGTTTCCCTGGCACACATTAGGCCATCGAAGGTTGTCTGAATGCTACATCGTCTTTGAACATCTTTGCTGACCAAGTTCATCCCTTTGTGGATATAATTCATCTTCACTCAGAAAATAGATATTCATCATGATAATTCACCTGCTCACAAGACATGTATCATTACCAAATGGTTCCAGGAACATGCTGACAAGTTTTCCTTGCTTCATTGGCCTGCACAGTCATCTAAATCCTATCGAGTATCTTTGGGATGAGGTAGTAAGGGCTGTTTGCAGCAAGACTGCCACCATCCGATTTGCAGCAACTGTGCAACACAATCATTTCCACATGGTACAACATTCATGCACAACTCATCCAGCATCTTGTAAGTTCCATGCCCCAATGAATTCGGCTGTTCTGAAGGCCAAATTAGGTAGGTGTACTTAATAAACTGGCATGTCAGTACATATTCATTAGCTTATCCTCCTGAAGAATGAGACATGCTCTAATTGCTATGGAAACTATTGTTAAGGCTTTATGATCAGTTGTATTTGCTTTAGTGGAATACAGTGTGATCAAACAGGAGCAGAAGGTACAACTCATTAGCTTTTCTGGAAAAAACTCATTAAGTAAAAAAAAAAAACTAAGTTATCTAATGACTTATTTTTGTTATGAAAGTGGCTAAAAGCCTTAATGATAAATCATCCAATTTAAACAGCCTTTTTTTTTCAGAAAATATTAAAATTAAAAATTAGAAAATTTGCAGCATCCCATATTTATCAGAAGTGATATGTATTTTTCTAGTTCCAGCAAATTGGTGAAGTTTACTAAGGCCAGAATTTGTGGTTGTCCAAAGAATGCTAAAATTGTTTTTTTTTTTTTGTGAGAAAACAAAGCAAAAAATTTGTGTATAGATCTGTGAAGCAATTGTGTACCTGGCCCAGAAAATCCTGTTGTCAACTCAGCCAATTTATTTGCAGCTAATAACAGAAGGATGAAATGGAATTATTGCCATTGTTTTTTCAAAGTAATATATCATCTTCCCCTAAAGTAATGATTCCCAATGGGGGCATTGTAGACATTTTTGGGTGCATTTTTTGGAGCTTTTATGTGGAAGTAGATTGAAATGAATAATGAATATTGTTTAAATTAACATAGCATTCCATGAAGGGGGCATTAGAAAAATAATAGGTATTCAGTCCAAATAGGTTAGAAACCACTGCTCTAAAGAATAGAATCTAAATGGAAACAGACACCATGTCTTTTCAGAGGTGGTTGGGTTGTTTTACCTCTGAACAGCACTTTTTTTCACATAATGGGCAAAATGGCCAGGTCACAAGGACCCTGAGAACTCTTAGAAGGTTGGGGGAAGGGGACCAACTGGACAGCTGTTAAGAGACAGATGGTAGCTTCCTTTCAAGGCTATCAAGTATGTTCTTTATAACATACACAGGGTATGGCTCTCCCCCACATGGGGCCACAGCTATATGTCCCATCTGACAGACATCAGCCTTTCAAAACCCATCAGTGTCCCTTACTGACTGAGGGCAAGGTTGGGGATTAAGCATAGATAAATCACAATGCAGGCACAGTTGGGACTCGAATCTGGGAACTGCAGATTATGAGCCTGGCACACTATTGCTAAGCCACCCCTCCCTATTATCATTAACTGGGTTTATCAGAGGTGGTATCACAAACCTATTCTAGTCTCAATCATTTTTAAGTATGTTTTGAAAATGTTTAAGTAGCTAAATTTACAACTGTTCCCCATCTGGTTTTAGTTTTCCAAATTTCTTAAAATAATTCTGCCATGATTCTAACAATGTTCATTTTACTTAAGTTAATATGAAGCTGCCTTCTAAGAAAATTACTTATTTATCTGAAATGCTTGCTTGTTTTAAGTTTTTGATGTTGGAGATCTTTTAAGGTATAAATGAAAATTTTACAGGTAATTTTTGAAAATTTTGTTTAATTGATTAGTGAATTTACTGTTAGTACAAGTTATTTATTTGAGCCTATTGTACATATCTCATATATCATGTTTATTCATAATACACCACTTTCTACATGATTTATTGTATTATTTACTGAAATGCAAATGTTTTTCCTTTTTTATTTTTAAGGATTGCTTAGGAACTCTTGATCGTCAATTTCCTGGGAGCTTAAGAGTACGTAAATTGAGAGCTATGGAATTTGAAGCTTTGGATAGGTAAGTTAACTTATTTTTAAAGGTTGCTGAAATGAAAGATAGATAAGCCAGAAATAAAGTATGAAGGATTTATTTATCCATAGATATTTTTGCATGTCTCTTGAGATATTTGTCCCAATGTAAGTTAGCAACATGATAACCTTTTTGTAGCATACTTTGGTTGTTCTGTGAGTAATTCTTCAACTCTGACATATACCACTTTGTCTGTATTGAACTTCCTTTCATGGCTTTTTACCTATCTTCCTACTGCATTTAGCTTTGACATTTGTCAGTTGGTCGGTTTGTGGATTTGACAAAATGTTGTTCCACCATATCTTTCGAACGTGATGAAGAAAATGATTTATGTGCCAAATGAAACTTATGACATGGGGAGTGTTATAGTCTATAAAAAAATTATGCTTTCTTCCACCCTAAAAAGGGGAAATGTGAAAACTATTCTTAAGCTATATCTTCAGAACATGAAGGCCAAGAGTAACAAGCTATACATTGAGTGAAAGCTTCTGACACAGGGAATATGTAGGCTATGAAAAATTGACCTCCGTGCTTTCTTCCACCATAAAAAAAGGGGGAGGGGATGAAAATGACTTCCCATATATTTCCTGAATGCGAGTGTGGAAAGTAATGAGATATGTCGAATGAAAACTTGTGATGCAGGGAGTGCATAGGCTATAAAAAAAATAAGCCCCCATGCTTTCTTCCCCTCTAAAAATGGGAAATCTGAAAGTCATTCTAATATATAATCAGAATGCAAGGGCCTACAGTTACAAGTTAGGTGTCAAATGAAAGCTCATATAATGATGCTTGTAAACTACTTCGAACTTTGTCCCACTGATAAAATGTGGAGGGGCAGATTTTTGTGGGTGTTGAATACGAACTCAGTGACTGGTTGCACCATCGATATGCTTTAGGTTTATTTTCTACTTTTTAGGGCCCTATAGGAAGATAGGAATTTTTTAAATTTTTTAATTTATATTTTTTGTAGAGGGCCAATGATCCATTCAGCGTGGTTACTGTTGATTGGACAGTATGGGAGCAGGTGTCATGTAACTAAACAATTTTCCTGCTCAAAAGTCTTGAGCACTTTGACTTTATTGCCTGCCTTAACCCTTCCAGTCCAGCCTGAAAAACTGGTTTACATCCAGAGTTCCAGCTATTTTTTCGCTATACTTGGCCATAAAAATATTAATTTTAGAACCTTTTTGCTAAATACCTAATGAAAGGAATTATGGCATGGATATTTAAAAAAAAATCTATTTAGATTGTTTCTTAATTTTATTAAGTTTTTTTGGTTTTTAAATTTATTGTTATGCAAGAATTCTTTAGCTCAAAAATCAGTCCTCCCCAGACCAATGGGAGGTGGATAATGATGCTGTCTCTTTAAGTAGTAACCTCAAATTTTGAAAATCTGTCCCCCCCCCCTGCCCACAAAACCAACATATTCTGATTTGCAACTATGCTTCTTGTAGAAAATTTTTCCTTCACATACTAGGACATTGTCATACTATTGATATCTATTTCTATTTTCCTTGTCTAATATTCCTTAGAGACACTTGTCACCAACTTTTGTTAGAAATTATTTTCCTTATATATGTAGAAACATTTTTATTTAATTTACTCTTTATTTACTTTCTTCTTATTATGATATTTCTTAAATTGTAATCATGGCCGAGTGGTTAGCATGCTTGGCTACTGATCTAAGGGACCTGGGTTCGAGCCCCGGGTAAGGCATGGATGTGTGTGTTGTTTTTCTGCTGAGGTCCTGCCATCCTCACACACCTACTATGGGATATAAACTGACAGGCTCCTGTCAGACCTCTGTGGCAAGCAGCTGCTTGAGGGGGTATTTATTTATTTTTTTATTTATATAATCTGTTGTTGTTACACTGAAGCTCTTCTAACTTTGATTTATTTTTAAAACTTTCTTGTAACATGTCTCTATAGGTATGATGATGCTATCAAGTTATATGACTCTATTCTACAGCATGATGAGTCTAATTCTGTTATTCATAAGAGAAAAGTAGCAGTGTTGAAAGCACAAAACAAGATTTCTGAAGCAATTAAAGAATTAGCTGATTATTTAAAAAAGTAGGTAATTTTTTGTAAAATCATTTCTAAAACTGCTAATTGGTTATTTAATAAAAATGTGATAAAATATTCTTAAATTGTTGTTTTCTTTTGAAAAACCTTTTTCTATTTCTTACATAGTGTACATATATATATTCCCACACAGTTCACACAACCTTCAAGCACCCAAAGGCTAAGGAAGTCAACCCGACTTACATTTCCTATGTCATATAGGAAAGATATGCATTATCTGTGTTTATGGTGTCGGCCTGCCTGTTTGGATACTACTATCATGTATTATGATGCTGGTGATGTAAAACTTCATCTCATCTATTAACATAGTTATTTAATTATTTCTCCCCTTTTTCCATATTTAATGTTTTAAAAGGAAGATTTTGCAGAAGTAAAAAATGAAAAATTATCTCCACACATTACTCCTATTCACTCATCCAGGATGAGAGGCTGACTTAATTTTTAGTACTAAGTATTACTAATTAGCAGTTAATTATACATTGATTTGAAAAACATTTTTTTTATTTATGAGTGAAGTTCTATTAAAAAAACCCTAAGGAAAACGATTCTGAATTTGCATATTGCACCTGGGTTCAAGCCCCGAGTAAGGCATGAATATATGTGCTGTTTTTCTGCTGAGGTCCTGCCATCCTCACAGACCTTCTACTGTGGTTTATAAACTGACAGGCTCCTGTCAGACCTCTGTGGCATGCAGCTGCTTGAGGGGAATATTTATTTTTCTATTTATTTATTGCTAATGTACACTTTTAATTTGGGTAATTTAAATATTTACAACCATTTTCATTTATATATTCCTTAAATGCCACATAATTTTGTTGATGCTATCTCAGTTTTTTTCTTTTTAGTTATTTTCATATGAAAATATATATTTTTAGATTCATGAGTGATCATGAAGCATGGATGGAACTATGTGATTTATATTTATCAGAACAAGACTACAGCAAAGCAGCCTTTTGTATGGAAGAGCTCATCATGTCCAATCCTCACAATCATTTGTACCATCAACGATATGCTGAGGTAAGAATAAGGAAAAGATGGGAGTGCATTATTTGCATAAAAACTAGTATTTTTCTTAGAGATGACAAGAAAAATTCTTCACTGTAACTTC
Organism: Ryuthela nishihirai; assembly: GCA_038380435.1. NCBI lineage: Eukaryota > Metazoa > Arthropoda > Arachnida > Araneae > Heptathelidae > Ryuthela > Ryuthela nishihirai. Next base: position 2,000,749 of record JAWZYU010000017.1, read on the forward strand.
CTAAAGAGTTATGATTCTTAGATTATAAGGTCAAATACCAATTACTGTATGCAACATTATATTAATGATAATTCATGTTACGCAATATTAATTGTTGCAAATAACATGGAAATAGAAATTTTGTACTATGCATATAATGGTGTGCATGCATATGAATAATAGGTCTTTCTCAGTTACAATAAATTTATGTACAACTTTGTCACTGGTTATATTAGCTAGGTAAAGTGTTAAAAACTTACATATCATGATACAAAAGGAGCAAAGAAATTAAATATATAGTTGTGTCAGTTTTTAATATAATAAATGTTAAATGTAATATGAGCCCCAAGTAAGGCATGGATGTTTGTGATGTCTTTCTACAGAGGACTTGCCTTGCTCACAGATCATATGGCATTAAACTGACAGACTCCTGTCAGATCTCTGTGTCAAGTAGCTATTTGTGGGGTAATTAATTTTTATTTTTTTAATTAGAAAATATACTGAAGCAGATTATGAATCTGCAAAAATGAAAGCATGATCACTTACTACAAGATGCACAATATATTGCACATAGTATTATTACATCATAAATGTATTGGAACATGATTGAGTTCAAAGCAGAAGAATACAGTTGAAATTAGTGTGTAAAGGAAAGTTTTCCTTTGATGTGTGCATGGAAGTAATAAAAGAATTCTTGATTTACTTGCTAAAGAAGTTTTATTTGGTAGTAAAAATAACTATATCTATATCAGTGTAGAGAGTGCCCTTTATTTAATTTCTGATGTTTTAACTAGTGGCAAGATATCTGGTAAACATTCCACCATTGATTTGTGAATTGGTTTATCAGTTAGTTTAATAATTATGATCAGAATCAGTACAGATGAATAACTTATTGGTGTTACTGGTACCGAAATTTGTTTATGATTTACATAAACTTATTGCCTTAGTTATTAATCTTTTCAGGTCCCAACCTGTATGTATATGTACAGAGAATCTGATATGAGAGGCCAATGATCTATTATGCATATTTAGTACAATAAAAATATATCAATTTTTAAAAAATAAAAATTGCTGTTGTATTTTTATATATATATATCTTATAAAATATATATAATTCAGACTCCAAAAATAATATTTTGTTTTTTAATTTGATGCATATTTTACTAAACTACAATATAAATAGTTTTATAAAGCCATCTGATTGCCATCTTTTAGAAGCACTAAACAGTATTGCCAATTTGCTTGTTAACGTTCCTATTTGCTGAAGCAACCTTCTGATTTAAGCTCACAAGTTTGATTTTAGCTATTATCAACAAAATTTTCCTTAAATTTTCGAAAATCTCTTATAAATTAACAAAAAAAAAACTGCTATTTTTGAAAACCATAGAATATGAAGTAATTGCAAAATACGTAAAGCAATTTTTTCTTCCGTTTCACACTCTTTTCTGTCACAAACATATTTCAGTATTCCCAAGTTATTTTAATCATTTTTTCCCAGCATTCTATGCATCTTTCCTGCCTTCAAATTGAAACTGGAAGTAAACACATCCTTCTTAGAAATTCTGGTTGCAGCTGCATTTAATTAGTTATGCTTCACTGAGGCAAACAAGAGGCAGATGGCTGACACATGATATCTCCATTGTTCTGTTTGCTGTGTTTTTTTCAGTTTTTGTCCAGCATATTGGATACTCTTTGTAAAGTTAATATTTTTTTTATATTTAAACCTTAGTTTTCATTTTAGTAGATTTATTTTCGGAAATTAGCGATCTTTTGGCCGATCGATACTTGATTTTCAGAAAATCCAGAATTAAATGCTGATTAATTTGGCATACAACATGCCATAATTCCTTTCATTAGTTATTTGGCAAAAAAAGTTCTAAAGTTAAAAGTTTTTTTTTGGCTGAGCATAGACAGAAAATAGCTTGGCCCCTGGATAGAAACCTGTTTTTCAACCTGGGCCCTGGAAGGGTTAAATCAGTTCATTTACAGTCTGTGTATTTATTATGAATGCGTACTTAGTTGTTGAATATTCAAATAAACTAAATATCGGTAACAATACCATTATAGTTTTTACTCTTTCATATAAGAGTTGACATAATTTAAAATTGTTGTTTGTTTCAGTTCTAATTATTATTTATGAATAAATATTTTCTTAATGTGAAAGTTTAGTTTTGAAACACATATAATCTGGACATGTACATTGTTGTTTTAATTTACGTGTTAAGTAGGGATACAGTTCTTCATTTTTGTTAACATGCTCTATTATTATGATGACAAGGAATAAACTGCTTCAGCTCCCCAGTTTTTGGGGTATGTAAAATTCCTTGAATACAGATATAGTTTATGATGTAAAATCTTCACTATAGATTTCCTGCAATATTAACCCTTCCAGTGTCCAGCCTGAAAAAACTGGTTTCCATCCAGAGGTCAAGTTGTTTTCACCCTACGTTCAGCCAAAAAAAAAACATTAAAACTTTTTTGCCAAATAACTAATGAAAGGAATTACGGCATGTTATATGCCAATTAATCAGCATTTAATTCTGGATTTTCTGAAAATAAAGTATTTAACAGAAAAGACTGTTTTATTTTAATAGGATTTTTTTTAGAGTCATGTAATAAAAAAATGCATCTGGTAACACAAATAAAAATTTATTTAAAAAAAAACTAATAGACAGAAATGATTATAATGCACATGAATAGAAAGACTATTTATTTCTGAATAATGAAAAAAATAATTTTTTTGGTTTCAAGTAAATATTTTTCTTGTTTTGTAATTTTTTTCTTGGTACCATACTATGAGAAAATTCCAGGTTTTGAGCCAATTGTTATGAGTTAGATAAACAAGTCAACTTTCGAATTTTTCAAAGAAATAACCAATCAACGGAAATAAGTCATGTTATATACCAAATTAACTAGAATTTAATTGCAAATTTTATGAAAATAAATAATATACACAAATTTACAGGCATATTGATTTTAATAGGCCTTTTTCAATGCGATACGGTGAAAAAAAGATTGCACTATACAGCCCGATGAATAAAACTAGTTAAATTATACATTAATCGAAAGGAAATTTCCTCCTGAATAATATTCAATCTGAAATATCATTTTTATTTCTTTTAATGATTCTTTTCAGTATCATATATTTTAAACAGGACAGTGTTATACAAAGTGACTTGGACTTCTCATGTACATTGGATTTTCTGAACCGGTTATGAAATAGAAAAAAAACTTTCTTGGATGCATTTTTACTAAACATTATGAATTTTTTTCTTTGGGTGTTAAAGTTTGGCAATCTTGGCTAAGTGCAGAAAGCTTTGTGCACCAAAGCACCAAAGCAAAAAAACAAACAAACTGTTATATTGTCTGTGTGGCACAGCCAATGTACTGGGGGGGGGGGGGGGTCTTTAAAATCATTCAATATAAACATAAAAACTCGTAATTTAAGAAAACTTGTATTTTTCTAGGGGAGGGGGGTGAAACTTTCACTGTGAGTTTAGCGGAGGGGTGCCTTCCCAAAATTGCCCTCCCACATGACTGCTGATTTCCGTATCAAGGAAGTCTATTTCGTTTCCGTATTCAAGACATTCATTTTCAGAAAATGGTACAAGCTCAAAGTTTTTTTTCTAAAAAAACAAGAAATAGTAAAAGAAAACGTACATATAACCTAATGGTATGTTAAATAAAATATCCGCAACAACTTTTAAGTCGGCCTAAGATCTAGCATAACTCAGAAAGATCGATAAATCAACCATTCGAAGATCGCTAACTAATGGAAGTAAATTTACAGAAATGAATTTCCTTCCATATCCAAGGCTTCATTTATTTTCAGAAAATGATTCTAGATCAAAGTTTTACTGGGAAAGTAATAAATAATAAAATAGAAATTAACATATAGCCTAATGCGATGTTAAAATATCCACAGCAACAAGTTATAGGCCGGCCATACAGTGTAGCATAACTATGGAAAATCAATACTTATTGATTGGCCAAATGATTACAAATTTACGAAAATAAATCTACTGAAATGAAAATTAAGGTTTAAATATAAAAAGTAAATACTAACTTTACAAAGGGTGTCCAATATGCTGGACAAAAACTGTAAAAAACACTTATAGCACATGAAACGGAGATAGCATATGTCAGTCATCTGCCTCTTGTTTGCCTCAGTGAAGCATAGCTAATTAAATGCATCTGCAACCAGAATTTCTAAGAAGGATGTGTTTACTTCCAGTTTCGATTTTAAGAGTGGGAAAGATGCATAGAATGATGGGAAAAATGATAAAAATAATTTGGGAATACTGAAATAGGTTTATGACAGTAAAGAGTGTGAAACAGAAAAACAAACATCAGTGCGTATTTTGTAATTACTTCCAAAATCTATTGTTTTTAAAAATAGCAGTTTTCTTTGTTAATTTTTAGGAAATTTTCAAAAATATAAGGAAAAATTTGTTGATAATAGTTTAAGTCAAACTTGTGAACTTAAATCAGAAGGTTGCTTCAGCAAATAGGAACGTTAACAAGCAAATCGGCAATACTGTTTAGTGCTTCTAAGAAATGGCAATCAGATGGCTTTATCAAATTATTTATATTGTAGTTTAATAAAATATGCATCAAATTAGGAAACAAAATATTATTTTTCAAGCCTGAATTATATATTTTGATAAGATAAATATGAAAAAAGTTACAACGGCAATTTTTATTTTTGAAAAATTGATTTTTTGTTGTTGTGCTAAAAACGATATATATTTAATAGATTCTGAAAAAAATTCATCGCCGCCACGGCGGGAATCGAACCCGCATCTCTCCAGATTCATGCCAGAGCGCGCTACCATTGCACCACGCGTCAGACAACGAATAATTTCAGAATATGACCTTTTAAGTTTTTCTTCTTGAGACGTGACTGAGACAGCGCCATCTATACTCAAGGAGATGCAACATTTTACAGTCGTTGCATTTGATTATCAGATGTTAATGAGAAGGTCGCTAACGCTACCGCGTTAAATATATAATTGAAATCCAAAGTGAATGCACAGTATTCCCTGTTAAGAAACAATAATTAATAGATTCTGAAAAAAATTCATCGCCGCCACGGCGGGAATCGAACCTGCATCTCTCCAGATTCATGCCAGAGCGCGCTACCATTGCACCACGCGTCGCGGTGGCGATGAATTTTTTTCAGAATCTATTAATTATTGTTTCTTAACAGGGAATACTGTGCATTCACTTTGGATTTCAATTATATATTTAACGCGGTAGCGTTAGCGACCTTCTCATTAACATCTGATAATCAAATGCAACGACTGTAAAATGTTGCATCTCCTTGAGTATAGATGGCGCTGTCTCAGTCACGTCTCAAGAAGAAAAACTTAAAAGGTCATATTCTGAAATTATTCGTTGTCCGACGCGTGGTGCAATGGTAGCGCGCTCTGGCATGAATCTGGAGAGATGCGGGTTCGATTCCCGCCGTGGCGGCGATGAATTTTTTTCAGAATCTATTAATTATTGTTTCTTAACAGGGAATACTGTGCATTCACTTTGGATTTCAATTATATATTTAACGTTGTAGCGTTAGCGACCTTCTCATTAACATATGATAATCAAATGCAACGACTGTAAAACGTTGCATCTCCTTGAGTATAGATGGCGCTGTCTCAGTCACGTCTCTAGAAGAAAAACTTAAAAGGTCATATTCTGAAATTATTCGTTGTCCGACGCATGGTGCAATGGTAGCGCGCTCTGGCATGAATCTGGAGAGATGCAGGTTCGATTCCCGCCGTGGCGGCGATGAATTTTTTTCAGAATCTATTAATTATTGTTTCTTAACAGGGAATACTGTGCATTCACTTTGGATTTCAAACGATATATACTCATTTCGGATTCTGCGAATGCATACAGATGAAGTGGATGCTGGAGGGGTTACGAGAAATGTTATAATTTTTGACATTTTTGTTTTTAAAAGTGATAGGTGATGTTAGTAATGTCAGTTGAAATTTTTTTGTGTTTGGAACAGTAAATTTATTTACAGTTTTACATTTTTATACTTTTTTTTATATATGTTTTTATTATCAACATTTAGTATAAAGAAAATATTTTTCATTATATTTAATTGTTTACTTTTAGATTCAATACACCATTGGTGGTTTTGAAAATATGGAATTGGCTCGAGCCTACTTTGCACAGTCTGTAAAATTAAATCCACATAATATGAGGTCTTTGTTTGGATTTTTCTTGGTAAGTAAAAGGAAGAAATATTCCTCTGCACTAACTTCTTTTGTTATTGAAGAAATGCTTTTATAAAATTTATGAATAATTTTGTAGTGTACATATAGGATTAGCTGCCACAGCACTGCATTGTGGCCCACACTCAGTATATAAATGCAGTGAGCCTAACTATTTGCTTTTAGTTTTATACCTGTCTTCCTATTGCTTTTTGGCTTTGACATTTGTCAGTTGGTCAGTTTGCCTGTTGGCTGGTTTGCGATTTGGCAAATGTTCCACCATATTTTTCGAACGTGATGGAGAAACTTAATAATTTATGTATTAAATGAAAGTTTACAATGTGGGAAGTGTTACAGGCTATGAAAAATTGACCCCATGCTTTTTTTCCCCTCTAAATAAAGGAGAAATATGAAAACTATTGTTCTGCTATATATCCAGAATGTGAATGCTGAAAGTAACAAGCTATTTGTCAAATGAAAGCTTCTGATGCAGGGAATGTCATAGGCTATGAAAAATTGACTCCTAATGCTTTCTTCTCCCCTAAAAAAGGGGGAAATATGAAAATGATTGTTCCCCTGTATCTCCTGAATGCAAGTGTGGAAAGTAAGTTATTTGTCAAATGAAAGCTTGTGATGCAGAGAGTATCATAAATAAAAAAATAAATAAATACCCCCTCAAGCAGCTGCTTGCCACAGAGGTCTGACAGGATCCTGTCAGTTTATAACCATAGTAGAAGGTCTGTGAGAATGGTGGGACCTCAGCAGAAAAATCACGTCTTATCTGGGGTTCAAACCCAGGTTCCTTATGTCAGTAGCCAAGTGTGCTAACCACTGGCCATGGGGCTATAAAAAACTGACCCTCCATGTTTTCTTCCCTCCTAAAAATAGGAAATGTGAAAGTCATTCTGCTATATCTTCTAAATGCGAGGGCCTACAGTTATGAGTTAGGTGCCAAATTAAAGCTTGTATAATGATGGTCGTAAACTGTTTCAAATTTTGCTCTCACTATTTCCCTCCTGATAAAAGGGGCTGGGCAGATTTCCCCGGGGTTCGACGTTAATGAACCATATCTTAAAGCTTGTGATGTCTCCAATGTCGTGGGCTGCCTCAAACGTGACTCCAAAAGAGGGAAATGTGCTTGATGTTTATATGTCATATACGAAATGAAAGTTTTTTAAAGGTAAATGTTTTTAGTGACTAAAAATGGAAGTAAATTGAATATTTTTAAAAATACCTATCTTCCTATAGGGCCCTAAAAAGTAGAAAATAAACCTAAAGCATATCGATGGTGCAATCAGTCATTAAGTTCATATTCACTTCAAAGGAAGATAAGGCACTCATTTACCTACTCAACAAGATTGCTGACACCCTATCTTCATTTGAAGTGATTACGAACTCAGTGAATGATTACACCATTGATATGCTTTAGTTTTATTTTCTACATTTTAGGCACACGTGAATGGGAAGATAGGTATTTTTAAAAATTTTCAATTTATATTTTCATGTATGTTCAGTATTGTTGAAAGTTTCAACAGAGTCTCTGTATTGTGTACTTTTGCTTGTACTGACATTTACTGCTAATGCATTATACAAGTTATTTTGAGGGAATTTCAGAAGATCAAGAAAAGAAAAAATCAGGCACGAGTTCTAAGAATCATCCCCATGAATCTTTAGTTTGGGAACATTAAAAGAAGGAAAAAAACCAAATTGCTCAGGTGCAAAAGAAAAAGCATAGTAATGTCTGCCAGTAGTGTAATACTTTCTTTTGTTATATTTTGCAACTTTATTGGATATCCAAATCATTAGGTTTATATTAATTGTCAAATTTAGTTAACCCTTCCAAGGTAACCAAACATCTTAGACATTGACATAATCTTAAATGAGAGGCCCAAGATGAACATAGACTTCTTTTGTAAAACACACAAAACTTCAATATTAAATAAAATAGAAATTGCAATTTAAGCATTGTGCACTGATGACTGAAACTAAGAATATTAGTCAGATTTTTACATACTCATTTTATATAGCAGAATTAGCATTTGAATTAATTTTAAGTTCTGTCAAGTTTAATTGCAGTTAACCCTTCTGGGGTCCCCGATGAACGTAGATATTGACAAAATCTGAAATGAGAGGCCCAAGAAGAACATAGATGTCTTTTGAACAACAAAAGTTTTTGATTTTTTAATAAATAGAAATTGCATTTAATAAATGAAAATTTCCATACATATATCTTTTAAAAATACTTAATTCAAGTTTGAAAAATCATATTTTCTTTTTTCATTTGATGCATATTTTATTGAAATATGAATAATTTGTTAAAGTCATCTGATTGCCATTTCTTAGAAGCACTAAACTGTTTTGCCTATTTGCTCTTTGTTGAAGCAACTGTCTGATTTAAGCTCACAAGTTTGATTCGAACTATTATCAACCATTTTTTTCCTTAAAGTTCTGAAAATCTCCTGAAAATCAACCAAAAATAATTGCTATTTTAAAAAACAGAAGATTTGGGAGTTATTACAATATAGGTACAGCTAGTTTTTTCCTGTTTTACACTCTTTTCTGCCATAAACATATGTCAGTATTCCCAGAATTATTTTTATCATTTATATCATGCTTACTAATAATTTCCACTCTGTAAATTGATTGAAATATTTAGAGGAAACGTCTGAGCCGGGTGGGATACAAACCCACGACCTCCTGATAACATGTCTTACAGCAAATGTCAGGTGCTCTGGACCACTGAGCTACTGGCTGTCCATAGCACCTGACATGTTATCAGGAGGTTGTGGGTTCGTATCCCACCTGGCTCAGACAATTTTTCCTCTAAATATTTGAACCAATTTACAGAGTGGAAATTATTAGTGGATACTTAATGAGTTGAGTTTAATAATAATTATTTATATCGTGTTTACCAGCATTCTATGCATATTTCCCACTTTTAAAATCAAAACTCTAAGTAACAATAGCCATCTTAAGGCCAGAACAAGCAAGGCCAGAGTTGTGAAACTCCCTGAGTGGAAAGTATATCATGTCAGAGCATGTGCTGTTCTTTGAGTGCTGTGACCTAGTTATTGCTCACATGTGCAGTCAAGTGTAAGTGACTATATAGTGGATGTTTACAGCAATTGTTCTTTTCACACATAGGGTAATGTGACCATGCATCTAGTTAGTATTTATAGTTTTATAATTAAGCCTTTATTTTTATTTCTGCAAATTATCAATCTTTTGGTTGGTTGATCTATTGATCTTTTAGAGTTATGCTACATCAGATGGCCCACTTACAAGTTGTTGCAAATATTTTATTTAACATCGCATTAGGTTATATGTTAATATTTTTTTTATTATTTCTTCATTTTCTAGAAACAGAACTTTGATCTTTTATTGTTTCCTTAAAATGAATAAGCTATTGAATATGGAAGCAAAAATTGCTTTCTTGACACTGAAATCAGTTCTCCTGTGGGAGGGCATTTTCAGCAAGAGTTTTTACCCCTCTCCCCAGCAGAATTTCTTTTTTAAAATATAAGTTTTTAAGTTTGTATTCATCATTTTTAAAAAATTTGAGTTTAATAATAATTATTAAGTTGAGTTTAATAATAATTATTTATATCGTGTTTACCAGCATTCTATGCATATTTCCCACTTTTAAAATCAAAACTCTAAGTAACAATAGCCATCTTAAGGCCAGAACAAGCAAGGCCAGAGTTGTGAAACTCCCTGAGTGGAAAGTATATCATGTCAGAGCATGTGCTGTTCTTTGAGTGCTGTGACCTAGTTATTGCTCACATGTGCAGTCAAGTGTAAGTGACTATATAGTGGATGTTTACAGCAATTGTTCTTTTCACACATAGGGTAATGTGACCATGCATCTAGTTAGTATTTATAGTTTTATAATTAAGCCTTTATTTTTATTTCTGCAAATTATCAATCTTTTGGTTGGTTGATCTATTGATCTTTTAGAGTTATGCTACATCAGATGGCCCACTTACAAGTTGTTGCAAATATTTTATTTAACATCGCATTAGGTTATATGTTAATATTTTTTTTATTATTTCTTCATTTTCTAGAAACAGAACTTTGATCTTTTATTGTTTCCTTAAAATGAATAAGCTATTGAATATGGAAGCAAAAATTGCTTTCTTGACACTGAAATCAGTTCTCCTGTGGGAGGGCATTTTCAGCAAGAGTTTTTACCCCTCTCCCCAGCAGAATTTCTTTTTTAAAATATAAGTTTTTAAGTTTGTATTCATCATTTTTAAAAAATTTAATACCCCTTCCCTCATTCATAATATATTCCCTTGCCACTCTGAAGATATATATGTTTTTTACCCTTGGTGCACAAACCTTTTGGCACTTAGCCAAGATCACCAAACTTTAACACCCAAAGAAAAGATTCCTAATGCTTAGTAAAAGAGGCAGCCAAGAAAATGTTTTTCCATTTCATAAACTGGACAGAAAATCCCATTAATGCAAGCAATCTAAGTCATCTTGTATAACTGTGGCCGATGTTTTAAAATATACCATACTGAAAAGAATCATTAAAGGAAATAAAAATTGTGTTTCATGTAAATATTATATTTTTTGGGAAGAAATTTACCTTTGATTAATGTATAATTTAACTATTTTTATTCATCAGGTTTTCCAAAATTGAGTCTTAATTGCATAGTCCAATCTATTTTTTTACTATATGATTGTAGAAAATGTCTAATTAAAATTAATTTGTTTGTGAATTTGTTTAAATCTTTTATTTTCATAAAATTCTTAATAAATTCTCTTTAATTTGGTGCATAGCATGACCTATTTTAGTTGATTGGTTATTTAAAAAAAAAATCCAAAGTTGACTTGTTGATATGACTCAGCACAGTTGGCAAAATGCCTGGACTTTTCTCAAAGTATGGTACCGAGAAAAAATTGCAAAACGAGTAATTTTCCTGTTTCAAGTAAATATTTTTTTATTATTCAGAAATAAATGGCCTTTCTATTTATGTGCATTTCTGTCTATTAGTTTTTTTTTAAATAAATTTTTATTTGTGTTGCCAGATGCATTTTTTTACTGACTCTAAATAAGTCCTGTAAAAAAAAAATATATCGTCTTTTTTGTAAAATACTTTATTTTCAGAAAATCCAGTATTAAATGCTAATTAATTTGGCATGTAACATGCCATAATCCCTTTCATTAGTTATTTGGCAAAAAGTTTAAAGTTAATTTTTTTTGGCTGAGCATAAGGCAAAAATTGCTTGTCCTAGGGATGGAAACCAGTTTTTCAGGCTGGACACTGGAAGGGTTAACATAAGTCAGATACAACTTATTTTTACTGACAATTGTGTTGGTGATATGCAAGTAGAAATCAAACTAAAGCTGAGAAATTGAAATTAGTATAAAATGTGAAAAAATAGAAGCATTACCCTGAATGCTGTGTGTATGTGTTGGGGGGTGGAATTAACACCCCATAAAACCACAATATCTGTAAAATATCAAAAATGTGTCTAATATGACTAATGGATATCCATTTGTTAGATATCTTCTGGAAAGTTTCTGAATATTGTCGTTGTGTGGGACAGTTAGTGGTACATCAGATATTTTTAGGTTCAAGACTCAAATTTGCTTGCACTTAGATATTCTCTGCTAATCCGAGCTCTGCCCTTGATCAGAAAGAGGACATTGGCAAACTTTGAAAGGCTGTCATCCATTGGAAGGGACAATATGCTGTGAACATGCTGGATGATTTGACAGGAAGCTTTCACCTGTTCCCTAACAGGTATCCAGTAGATCCCTTACCCAACTTTCTCTGAGGCCTTTGAGTTCTTATGACTTGGCTATTTAACCCATTGTGCACAAAAATCATACTCTTGGTTATAATAACCCAACTACCCTGAAGCCTATTTTTGTAACCATTTAGTTTTAAATGAGAATGAAATTTGTGCAAGTGGGGGGAGTACGATAGCTTTGATAACAGAAGCTTAAGAAATATTTTTCTAGTTTTTCTATTCTGTGAGACAAGATTGAATTTCTTAGAAGAGGTTACTGTTCTGTTAACATTTTATGTAAAAGATACTTAAACCATATTATTTGCTTGCAAGGTAACTTAAGTTCCTGAAAAATTTACAAAAGATGAGATAAATTTACATTATCAAGCTGTTTTTGGTAAGAATTGTATTATAGCATCGTAAGGAAAATAGTTCTTCCTAGAACCCTTTATGATTGGAAAAACAATCTGAATAACTATTTGTTTAGGATTGTTCATGTTTTTGTGTATGTGTTGATTGAGATATTTTTATAGTTACATTTTTCAATATGATGTAATAATTAGAAATATTTGAAGCATTAATGATTAATATCATGAATGCTTTAAATATTCCATTTGAGAATAAATAACAAAATTTAAAGGAACCTGTTTTTAGGTAATGTATTTGTTTTTGAATCATTTTAGGCTTCCAGCAATGTTGCTGCCTCACCAAAATGTCCAGCACAGAAAAGGAAAGAAAATCTAAAGTATGCATCATGGGCTGGACAACAAATCACTTCAAAATATCAGGTAAGTTTAACAACTTGTGCTTAACAAAGAAGTTTAGTCAGTAGATGGGAATCTACATATGGGAACAAAGAAATTTAGTCAGTAGATGGATCGAAAATAATATTTATGCTTTGTGGAGAGGAAACTAAATCGATCACTATTTAATTTTATACCAATAGTGTGCTGCTCGCAAACCAATGCAATTTTTTAACATTACTGCAGCTGACAGACGTAACCTCTACCAAATCATCGTCACAAATCAAACCATCAGGACTTGTGCAAAGTAAAGGTTTATGTTATTTGGTTTTGAATAAAAACAGCAATTCGGTGGATATTAAAGGATGATGAAATAAAACTCGTGATGGGTAAAAAGTAAGGAAGTCATTCTGTATCGCGTTTTGGAACAAAGTCAATCGCTTGCACCACCAATTGTTAGAATCTTGCAACCAAGGCCCCCACTCCAAGCGACCTTGTCAAGAGTCACTGGAGAACAACTGACTGGAGTGTCTGAGTTCAGCCAGGGGAGAGAGGGAGGCTCAGCTACAGGGTGATATATTTATTGTTTTGGTGGGGGAACAGAGGTCTGAGGTGCCTGGGGTCACTTGATGCAACTGCGAGATCAGCGGACTGCCGATTGAATATAACAGTGGTTGTACTATACGATTTTTCGAATACATATTCGTATATAAAGAAGCCTCTAGTGTCTCTAAGGGGACATATTTCGTTTTTAAATTAATAAAAAAGTGCAAGTGAAAAAAAAGTATATGTAAAAATATTTCTATTTTTTCTATTTTTGACTCAGCCATAAAACAATTTTTAAGTTTTTGTAATCCATTACAATTTCTCTAGATCAAGCAATCTTTCATTTCTGTGTAGTTGTGACCCAAAATATTTACCATTGCAAGTATATATCTTTCACTTCCCTTAAATTTTGTTCAGCTGCCATTATTGTGGATAGCTTGTTGTTCAAATGTCTGACAGATAGAAGAATGTCAATGATGGTTATTGATGCTGCCCCCAGTTCAGTATTAGTTATTATTGGCTATAATTTTGTTAATTGTAACATTTCTGTGAATAGCTTGTTATTAAAATGTGTGACAGATAGAAGAATGTGTCATGTATTACAAGAACTGATTATAGGTGAAAATCACAAGAAATTTTTCATAGAAAGGAATTTTATGCATAATGAATTGTTGAAAAGAAAGGAAAAAATCTTGCTCTCTATATAAAAATATATTTTAAATGTTGATACTAAATTTTCATGAAAATTAAGTGCACTGCATAGGGGCAGCCAATTTTAAGACAGTCACAGAATTTGATGTCAGATCAGGATAGCAAATTAAAAAGTTTTTCACAAGAACGGTCAAACACACAGGAATGACACTCTTGATACCAAATTGAATATATAAGACATGCTGGTAACAGTGTAGTGTGACTAGTTTGGGCTGTTGTTTCTGTTTTGTGTTTCTTTGTGGAATATGATGGAAGCTCCTAGTTTCTCTTGAGCTTCCATCATATCCCACAAATTGTATATGTCCATAAATTATAATTAAATTCTTAATATTACAACAAAATTTGATCAGTTAAAGGTATATTTTAATATGATAAAGGGTGACTTTTAAAAATAGAGATTTATATATTTTTATATATATATTTTTCGCTATTTCTTCTTCACTCTAATTACTATTTTTTTTTGTATTCCATGAAATTTTAATCTTTGGTATATATTACAATCACTCAAAATGTTAATAATTGGCAAGGAGTTCTGTTTTAACCTAATTTTTCATATCAGCTAATTTCAGGTTGTGTTTTCTGTTATGTATGTTATTAGAATGCTATTTTCCTTTTTTGTAGGAGCGAATTTGTGATGATTCTCAGATAAAATCTCTGGAAGGAATGCTTGGAATGCTACAGATTGCACCTACGAATTGAATTAAACAATTGCTAAACTTCATATTTGATACAAAATTATATAACTTATACATACATATTGTTCAATTATTGTTTTTTTAAGGGCATGTTTTATTTGTATAAAAGTACAAAGAAAGTGTCAAAAATATTTAATTTGAAACAGTTGCATTACTGTTGATTATTTATTCATTGAAAACATTACTATGCAATATTATGATTTGAGAAAGGGCTAAATATTGAGAGTTGAAGCAAAAAATGCAAAATTTTTATTTTGTCTCACATAAAATATGTTAAAAGATATTTCTGTGAGAAAAGGAATCAGTACTCTATAATAATAGTTATAGAATATATTTAATAATGTATTTTATTAGATTAGTTGTAAAAAATGTTATGCATTTGTAATATCAAAGGTTTCAGTTTATTCAGAAATTGATAAAGACATGAACTCTGACATAAAATTAGGAAAATAGTTATTGATTTCGTAAGGCACGGCATTTTTAACCCATAAAGTGCTGGATTATTTATCATTTCTATTCAATATGAAAATTTAAAGAGCTGCAGAATTTTATCCTAAAGTAAGTAACAGAACTTTGTTATGTCATTGTATGCAATATATATATTTTTTTTATTTTTCATATTTAATTTGAAAAAAAAAGAGGAAATTTCGTGTAATAAAAATTTGCAGCAAAGTTCTCTGTGAACTATAGTGTCTTCTGATACTTTAAAGACTAAAAAGAAATTCTACCATATAAAAGATAATTTTTCCCATGTTGAGTAAAAAACTTTTTGTCTATATGTTTATGCGTATGCAAACAAAATATTTCTTTTTAACCAAAACTATCATGCCATGAAGCAGTTTTAGAGAGTGATTATTTCATTTTATGACCAATAAACTTTTACTTTCTAACTTTTCAGTCATTTTATTTCAGTGTTTACTTCTACTTTTTTTAACATTTGGTTTATTATCTACAGATAACACTAAAATGCTGGCTAATGTAAAGTAATAATTTTTTATTAAATCCTATTTATTATTTAAAAATATTTGTTTCCATTTTGTGATTGACATATTTAATATAATGCAGCATGGTACTGTTTTCAGTGTACACTGATGATAGTTATAATTTTATATAATACAGAAAGGTGTATTGTTATAAGTTTGTATCACTATATTTGTAGTGCTCTGTTGTAAATAACTAGCTATGTTATCAATCTTAAGTAGTGACATTTTTCTTTTTTACGAACAAATTTTACTAATTATGCATCTAGAAATAAGGACAATTTCCAAAATGAAGTGTATTTGAATGTCATTCCTCTACATAGGATCCCATATGATTCTAATCACATTGAACAAGTGGTGATTTGTATTGAATCCAAGTAAGAGAAATATCATGCATAATTTTACACATTTGTTATTGCTTATTGTGTAAGGATGTATATATAACCTCATTAAATAATACATATTCCTAATTTGAAGATAACATAATGTTAACCTACTATCAGTCCTCACTGTTGTCAGTAATATTTCAAATATCTTTTCATATTTGACATCACCAGCAAGGACTAGAGAAAGCTTAGTGACACAAGAAAGATATTACTATAAATGTATGTTATCTTCACTTTAGGGTCATAGTGTGTAACACAGTATTATGTAGAACTTTACACTAGACTTAAAGTGACTTCCAAGATCTTTAAAGATGAATATTGATGTTATGTTCACTTTGCTTCTTTTTTTTTAAGTAGGAAAATTTTTTTGAATCTTGAAGCAAGTAAAAAGAAATAGATTATGTTATATACTAAAGAAAGAATATTTATTCTGAGCACTAAAATAATAGAAATTTGAAGGAAATAAAAAATATGAGGCAATGTTTACATATTTTTTTTCTGATAAGGGCAAAATATTTAGTCAGTTTTAAAAATTTTTTTCCCTAAATTATTTTACCAACATATATAATATTTTTTTTTATTATTGAAAATTTAATTTTTTAGGTTCATATTCACTTTAGATACAATATGTATGCATCACATTTTTACCAATCTCAAACTAGGCTTAATTTAGTTCTGCAAAAAATTAGTTTTCTTTCAAAACAAGATAATTTAAAAAAATGTAAATATGGCTTAAAATAGGTAACTGAAAAATAAAAATGTATTCCACAGCTTACAAAGCTTAACTGAGGTATTGAAGTTAAAATCAAAATTGTTTCTAGATCAAGTTTACACTACCACTACAAAAAGAAAAAAAAAAATTTTAAGTTGTAGCAAAATTTTATTGAAAAATCATGACATTTAGGAATTGATAAATTTTAGCATTAAAAACAACTGTATTATAAACTTATTAATCCATGATTATGCTGTTTAATCTAAAATATCTTTGAGCAACTAGTACTAACACTTAACACTATTTTTACATAGTTAAGGTATGAGCTATTTCAGTTATGGTAATTTTTAACTTAAGGGACTTTTTTATCAACTTGTTACCATTCCATTGATGTCTGTCAACAATTCTGCTGGCTTCAGCTGGTTGTGCTATCCTTCTTGTAGGATTTTTTCAGAGTCCATTTTCCAGGTTTTTTTCTGAGATGTTTTCACACAGATGATCGTTGAATTATAGCACTGATGTTTCATTTTCAAAGTCCAGATACCAGTCCGAGGTTAATTATTGATGACATTTGTTTGAGTATGTTTTCAGCACTATCACTTAGGCTGAATTACTCTTAATAATATATAATATAATTAAATTATAAAAAAAAATATAAATATTGAAATACATAAATTACCACTAATAAAAAATAATTGCTTTTTTCATTGAAATGTTCTCGAAATTCTTGCAAAAGTGCTGGAAAAGGAAGATAACAGTTTAGAGAACATTCTCAGTGATAATTCTGAAATACTTGAACTTGTTACTGTGCCAAATAAACTGGTAACAATGACTGCCTATTGAGGTGCTGATTTTGTGGTCAAATTGTTTCCAAGCTTTTTAGACAGATAAGTCAAAGGGAAAAATTCTTATTGTGAAATTAGGTTTGTTAGCTTTCAGATTGAATTTAGAAAAATTTTAAGAAAGATTTCAATTAAGGAAAAAAAGAATTATACTACACAGCATTGTATTGTCTTCCAGCATGTGTACTGATTTTAGTAAACAATATTTTGGCTTCAGATATGTTAAAAGTAAATCTCAGATAGCTGTTTTCCATGAAAATCAGACAGAAATAGAATAAATTGCATAGATAAGACCTTTAAGAAAGCTTCGTTCAGTAGTAAGACCACAAACATCCATGCCTGTGTCTGGGAATTGAATCCAGGCACATGATCATCACTTCCCTTTAGAATGCCTTTGTCCCATCTCCACATCTTGAAACTTGCAGTAGTACTACAAATTACCTATTAATATGGGCAACTCCTAAAGATGTGAAAAAGGGCAACATTCCACTACTCTCATAGAGCTGAAAATTTAGTCCATGCTCTTTTGTTCTGCCACCTGACACTCTTAGTTAAGTGCTCAATAGAATGGCTTTTATGTGCAAAACCGTCTTACACAATATAAAAAAATTCCAAATTGGAAGCTAAACCAACCAGCTATTTGTAAAAGGGCAAAGAAGGAAAAATATGTCAGGTTTTTTTTTTTGACATAACACAATATACCAGTATAATATGTATATTAATGTGTGAAGAATGACAGTTTTCAGTAGTTTGTGGCATGAAACTTTGGGTATTCTGAGATGCTGAGTGTTATACATGAAGAAAACCTTGCTCAGTGAATAATAGCTGTAAAATATACATATTTAGTGTTCCCTTTGATTTTTGTTTCAAAATATTGTACATTTTGTATGATGATATACACAGTGGTTTGTAAATGGTTATTTCCTTTGTTTGTTCCAGTAAAGGAGTTAATTTCTGATCTTCAATAATTTATAATTGTATAAAAAGTAATTTTCAAAAAGTTATAATGTACAAATGCAATTTCAGTAATTAAGAGTGTTTAAAAAGTTCAAGGCAAGTTTTTTCCTTATATTTTTGGATCATAAGGTTTGCTTATGTTATTGCAGTCTGCACAGAATTTACTGTTTACTTGTAATATCGCCTGTAGGCTGTCAATTATTGGATTACACCATTAAATTGCTATTTGTAGCATGAATCTAAAGTCAAGCTATGAAGTATTCTTTAACTTTTGTAGGTGGTATTTGATGACTAGAGTAATTGAACATGAAATAAAATAGTCAGTTGTACTAAACATCAGTGCTATTTTTAATATGCATTGGTGTCCTTTGTTATAACAGATCGTGGTTAGGTAAGCTATATATCAAACTTATTTGTATCATTGGCAGTCATATTTTTGAATCATGATCTATTATTGATTGTGTTTTGAATTTTCTGCCATGTAGTAGTATCCTGTAATGGATAATAGTAGGGTTCAAATTCTTTCAATTAACATTAAATATATAAAAAATATGTATTATTTCATGAAAGGAACATTAATGCTTTGACAACTCATAAAATAGTATCATCCAAATTAATATGTCAATTGAGCATCATTGTAGTAATTTCTGAATTTACCCATCAATGCATCATCAAACAGTTAATATTATATTATTTTATTGGCATGGCATCATCAAAGTTATTTTTTAAATTTTTATTCACAGGCTTGAGAAATATAGTATATTTGCCTTTTTGACTCACAAAACTAAGTAACTTATGTGCAACAAAATGAATTTTAAGTGATTGAACAATTGAACCCCATAAAAGAAAGGTAAAAATATTCTATAGTTAATAAAATTAAAAACTCGAGGAGATAAATTGTATTGGGATTATTTTGCAACACATTTGCTTTATGTGAATAATTTAGGGTTATTTGCATATTCACTTTTATGCCTTTAATTTGTATATGTGGAAGATAACTTTAATAATAAATTATAATCTTTTAATCTAATTAGGAGAATTAATATATTAGTAATTTCCAGCTAAAGATTGGATTCTTCTGTGTTACAAATATTTGTTCATATAATATGTTACTGCTTTTCTCTGAAGAAAGAGCTAAAAGGCTTGAGTTTTAGTAGAAGTGGACCTGAACTCACAAAGTGGGGGGGGGGGGTATTAATATTTGGCTTAGTCAGCAGTTCATCAGCCTCAAAATCTGCAGTTTCCAGGTTTAAGATACCAGTATTAACTATGCCAGTATTGAGATTCATCTCTGCTAACTCTCCATCCTGTCCTCAGTGAGAAAAGAGATGGTGGGTCTGGAAATGCCACTTGATATATTATTAGATAGATTCATTTATTAGATAGGATGTTAAACCATAGCCCTGTGCACAGTAGAAGCATACTCTGTTCATGCTGAATGGCCTTGATGGGAGGTTACCATCTGTCTCCTAATAATTGTCCAGTGGGGCTCCTTCCAACCTCTGAGTGCTCAGGATCTTTGTGACCTGGCCATTTAACTCATTGTGTGCAAAAAAAGTGCTGCTCAGAGATGAAATAACACACCACAACTTTGAATGCATGACCTCCTGATAAATGAGGTGCTCTTAGCCGAACTATCCTGGCCATTTAATCTTCAGCTTAGTTCAGTTTGATGTTGAATGGTTCAGTAGTACAATGTGCTAAAAAAAAAAAACGATTTGATTTACTCGTTAATAGCAGCAGTTGCCAAAGTTGTAGTTTTTTTTTTTTGCTCATATCAACATGCTTTTTCACCATGAATAATGTTAGCATGGTTGGCCAATGTGTGATTTAGTATTTCTTTACTCTGAGTATTATGAGATATAAGCTTTACAGGGATACAGTACACTTCCTCTTATTTATTTCTAATAAATTTATTCTGATCATTTCTTAGTGCCTTAGCTAGTACCAGATTTACATGGCAATGTTTGTTTCATATTTCTATAATGCTTTTAATTTAGGAAAAAGGTTTAAAAACAAAGCTTTAAAAATTTATTTTAAAATTATCGTATTGTTACATCATATCTATGATTTCATAATTGTCTAAGAAATATTTTCACGAATCATTCTGAAACAACCATACTATTTCCAGCTAAATCAGATACATCTACTATGTTTTTTTTTTGGTAGTTCAACTCTGACCATTGCATTTATATGTTTTTCATATCATTGGCTCCACCTAACACAAATTGATTTGCAAATTTCTATATATATATAATGCTGTTTTTCAACAATTAGGCAGATATGAAAAGAAGCACATTTCATTCTGCCTCCCAGATTTGAACATGGGATTTCCTGGTTATACACCAATTGCTCTATCAGTTGAGCTAAGGATAAACTTAGATGAACTCTCTTCATTTTATAACCTTATTTAAACAAGTGTGAATCTCCACTTCTTAGCTCAACTGATAGAGCAACTGGTACACAGTCAGAATATCATGTTCGAATCTGAGAGGTTAATTGGTTGGTCTATTTATTAAAACACTTGTCTAATTATTAAAACTAATTGTCTCTATGGCTATCACTAATGTGTGATCCATTGCTTTATGATGCACTTTTGTTTTTGTAGTTTATTTGTCCCTCAAATGTATATTCTTAAATTAGGGAATATTTAATATTTTTTATAAGATATGAATCACTTGATATTCACTCTTTGATTATGTAATCCATGAGTGGCATATGAAATTATTACCAAATTCTTTAAATTTTGTAACAAACGTTTAATCATTTGTGTACTGAACTATTTGAGCATTTTGCATATAAATGTAAACTCCTTTAGAAATCAAGGTCAATCAAATTGCGGAGTTTCTGTCCAAATATGTTACCTGATCAATTCTTACATTATTCTGCCAACACGGACCATTTTTAATAATCTCACTTGATATCAGACTGATCCATGTTCAAAACATGGATCAGTCTGATATCAAGTTCAAAACAAGTCTGATATCGGGTTCAAAACATTTCAATTCAATCTTTTTAAGATTTATTTTTTCAACATATATTAGAAAAAATGTTTTCTACTTTATATTTTTTTTAGGAAAATGCTAGGGTAACACATTTTGAATTGTCACCAATAGAAGTGTTCACATAATACTTTTCATAATTCTAGTTGCTAACTGTCTATTATCCTAAATATAGGCCACATTTGCAAACCAAAAAGCAATCCCTCTGAATATACAGTGTATTGAGAAATATATTTAGAAGAAAAATGTATTTTGATGGAAATTATATTGAAAATGATCAAAGTGTTATAAAGTTAGTCTTCAGGTTTCTACATATTCTGTGAATTTAGAGAAAGTAGCATAGCAGCACTTCCAGTCCTCTGTATCTCAAACTGCACATTTCCATGATAGTTGCAAAACTGCCAAGATATTTAAGCTGAGAGAATTATTCTAGAATACAGCTATTGCCCAGCATTTTAAATGATGGATTTAAGTAATATTTTTATATTTGCCATTGAAATCACAAAGGCTAGGTAGAATGAAAGTAATGGCAAAAACATTATAAATCATATCAGTGGTGTACAAAGGAGATGAGTTAGAACTCACATTATCCAAAAAATAAAAGTAGCACAATACTGCTCTGTGGTTGGAAACTTGTTAGTCCCACTAAAATTATTTTGGGAAATAGAGTAAAAGTGGAAATCTAATATGTATGTTTCACTTTATTACTATAATTTATATGCAAAATATTGCAGATATTGGTAGTTATTTTAAAATTGAGAATATTTCAATTTTCAGTTTTATTTACATTTTAGGATTTTTTTTTATTTACGTTAGGAATTGTGCCTCATGTTCAAAGGATACATATATTGGAAAATTTTTTTTAGAAAAAAGTTAGAATGACTCATTTTCAATTTGTCATTAATAGAAGTGTTTTTGTAATGAATGAAAGAGAAAGCTTAATAGAGATTAATCATTTAGTCACTTAAATAATTTAGCTAATTAGCAGTTTTCATTTATTTAAATGGTCTACACAAGTCCTGGAACTTCTATGTCGAAAATTCACATGTTAAATAGTTAAAAAAAAAATCTGGTCTGTTATTTGCTTTCCATTCAATCAATGAAATATCATTTTCCTCACTATTATTATGTTATGCACTGAAACAGTATTATAAAAAATGCATATGTTTTGTCTATTTACAATGCCTTTTGAACTAATAAATTAATAAAAAGTAATATTTATAATGCCAGTTGTATGTGTAATATTTCTTATGCCATTGATAGAAACCTTAATTTTCAGTGGCCTAAGAATTTACATAGAGTAAATCGAATTTAATTTATAGATACTGCAAAGTTTGAATGGTTATAAATACAATATTGAAATAAGCAATAGATGATACTGAAATACCACAATTTTTTATTCTACATATAAGATGATCACACTCAACCCAAACCCACCAATCCAGAAATTTATCCTATGTGTTCAGTTAGAAACTGTCTGCATTTGTAATATCAGTCCAGCATTTCAGATCATCAAGTGTCATTGGTAATGTGACACATAGCCTTGAATTTTTATATAGCTCTGCAAGAAGCATTTGGAGGGGTTAAATCAAGTGATCATGGTGACCAGAGAATAGGGCAATACACAAGTGAGGAAATGAGGAGGTGCTACATTCTGTTACTGCCATCCATGATCAAAACTTTATGTATATGTATTTGATCTTGCTATTTATTTTTTACTTCCCAATCATATGTCACCATTCAAAATGTACAGCCTTGGAAATTGTGAATTTTGACTTACCTGTGTATGCAACCTGTATGCTACGGAGTTTTACTTATTGTCTCTTTCAATGGAAGTTATCTAGTGAGACATTGACTGAATGTAGTGATTTGCATTACTAGGAAATTTTGGTTGCATAAATTCAATATTACTCATCTAATAATTATTGAGTGTGGGCCTGAACTACTTTGATAATTACTGCTAAACCATTTTTAATTCTTCCTGTTATGGGTTATTGTAAACTTTAAATATAATTATTTGATGAGAAAATTAAAATCTTAATATAAATAAGAAATATTAGAAATTATTTGGAGAAGCTCAAAATTATTGAGTAACAAACATTATTATAAATGCTAAGAGCGAGAGAAAATGCCTAAACAAATGATGCTCATTTTTAAATAATAAGGATAGATTAAAAGAGTTGAATTTGTAATCAAAAGAAATTATTTGTTATATGTCTTTTACTAATTGTTTTTACAATTATGAGTAAAATTAAAAATTTAAATTATGACTAAGTTGGAGCTCATCTCTATATGCACACGTATTAAGTAAGAAAAAAGAATTCTACTATTCTAGTTGATGCATTTACATAATGCACCTTTAATACATACAAATGTACATGCTAAATATTGATTAAGGATTTTGTTTAATGAGTAATTAAAAAATACTTTTACATATTCTAATGTGTTTCAATTTGGATTGCGTAAGCCTTTCAATGGAAAAATGTAACTTTTGTTCAAACAAAAAAAGAGTTAACAGTTCATAGTCAGCATCTGATTGATATTCCTTCAGCTATGACAATATTATGCCATAATATATCGAATGCTTTGAGATAATTTTGTTTATGCAGAATGCTTGACCTTGATCAGTACGTCACTCGCAAGTTTATTTCGTAATCTGAAATGTAAGTTCCACTATTTTGGTATCTGTAAATACTTCAATATCACCATAAACCTTCACATAGATATTGCCGTCATCTAGAACTGAGTGTCTGTATCAATTACTGTAAATTACAGGTAAAATTTTTTTATTTTAGTCGTGATTGTAAAATTGTGCAAGCTTGGCACAAATCAAAGTGAATCAATAGATCACTGTATCATGTCATCTGCTGCCGATTGCTTAATTGGTAACAAAGCCTGGGGCGGGGGTGGCTCAGTCGGTAGCGCGCCAGGCTTGTAATCTGTAGTTCCCAGGTTTGAGTCCCAGCTGGATCAGCGTTGAGATTTATCTCTGCAAAATTCCCCGCCCTGCCCACGGTCAGTAGGGGACACCGATGGGCTTGGAAAGGCCGCTGTCCGTCGGATGGGACGTTAAGCCGTGTCCCCGTGTGCGGGAGAGCCATACCCTGTGCACGTTAAAGAACACGCTGGATGGCCTTGACGGGAGGCTACCATCTGTCTCCCAACAGCTGTTCCAGTGGGTCCCCTCCCCCAACCTTCTCTGAGCCTTCGGGGTCCTTGTAACCTGGCCATTTAGCCAATGGTGTGCAAAAAAGTGCCACTCAGAGGTAAAACAACCCAACCCGTAACAAAGCCTGGATGTTTGCAGCAGGTTTCAATGGTCGAAGCTTAAGTAGCACTCCAGCTCATTTGATGTTGGGACTGGGGGAAGGGGAGTTGACTCATATTGGTAACAGTCTTGTAATCAGAGTTTCCCAGGTTTGAGTCCCAACTGTGCCTGTGTCCACTGACTCCTTTTCTGACCTTGGTAACAAAGAAGATACCGATAGGCTTGGAAACATTACCATCTGTCAGATTAAACATTAAGCTCATGTGCAGGAGACCCATAATCTTCTGCATGTTAATACACTGGATGGCCTTGACAGAAGGCTTCCATTTCCTAACAGCTGTCTATTAAATCTCCTGCCCAACTCTGATCCCTTAGAGCAGTGGTTCTTGACCTTTTATGCTTCATGTACCTGCTGGAAATGTGTTTGTAACTAGCTATCTATCTTGTATAGATAGATAAAACTATAGTTATAGTATAACAATGGGAATAAAAAAAGGAGCCTGTCAGTTTATATGCCATAGTAGAAGGTCTGTAAGGATGGCAGGACCTCAGCAGAAAAACGACACAAACGTCCGTGCCCTATCCGGGACTCGAACCCAGGTCCCTAGATCAGTAGCCAATCACGCTAACCATTCGGCCACAGGACGGCTATAAAATAAAACATATACTGTATATATAACATGTATCTAGCAACTTTTGAGCTCTTACGGCGTACCCCAAAAATTTTTTCGTCGTACCCCATGTTAAGAACCCCTACCTTAGAGAGTGACCTGGCCATTGTTTGCACAAAAGTGCCTCTCAGAGGTAAAAGGATCCAACCTTCTAACAGAAATTTTAAATTTCTCACTTGTGCGAATGTCTACTAAAAGTTCTTTTGTCAGTAATTTTCTGTAATAAAAATTTTGGGCATCTCCTAATCAATGGATAAAGGACTGCTTATAACATTCAGAGACAGTTGAATGATGTAAATGTTTTAAAGTAATCTAATCCTGAATCTGCAGTTTGATGGGAAAATGCATTGTCATATGCATTTTTCCTTAATTGAATGCAGTTTGCTTTGTAAATCACTGGAAGTGGCAACATTTTGAAACATCCCGACCTTTTTTCCCTGTTGTGACTGGTTTCAGCTTGTCTGTTCCTTCCATATTTGTGCAAAGCAAAACGGTCAATTACTTTTTGTTTGCCACCTGTACATTTTTCACTATGAAAAGTAAAGTTTTTTGTAGTTTGGTTGTTTTATCCAAGTGTCACTTTTTTACACAATGGGCTAAATGGCCAGGTCACAAGGACCTTAAGGGATCAGATAAGTTTGGGGGAAGGGACCCATTGGACATACGTTAGGAGACAGATGGTAGCCTCCCGTCAAGGCCATTCAGCATATTTAACGTGCACATGGATGGTCATGTGCAGGAGAGCATGGTTTAATATACTATCTGATGGACGGTAGTCTTTCGAAGTCCATGTGTTCCCCCTTTCTCACAGAGTGTAGGGAGGAATATAAATGTAATATAAATAAATTCCCCCTTAAGTAGCTGCTTGCCACACAGGTCTGACAGGAGCCTGTCAGTTTATATGCCGTAGTAGAAGGTCTGTGAGGATGGCAGGACCTCAGCAGAAAAACAATACAAACATCCATGCCTTACCTGGGACTCGAACCCAGGTCCCTTAGATCAGTAATTGAGATAAATCTCAGCACTGGAACAGTTAGGACTTGAACCTGGGAACTGAATTATTAGCCCAGCATGCCATTTACTGAGCTTTGACAGGAGACTATCTACTGAGTCTTGACGTGTGCAAAAAAGTGCTGCCCAGAGGTAACATAATTCATAACTAAGCCAACACCCACACTGTTTTATATAGTAAAAGACAACAAAAATGGTTTCGTTCCAGTTATACATATCTTAAAATTGAGAAGTCATTTGAAACGTAATTCAGCGCTGATTCCTTCCAATTTCCACAGATTGGATCGACACTTGGAGCCTCATCATACATAAAGAATCCTTAAGCAGCCATGGGCTATGGAAGTCTCAATTTAGTTCACGAAACATGTCTGTCCTGAGCTACATCTGCTGCATTTAGCCACAGTAGGCCAATTCTAATGAAGTCCTGTTTGACATTGTCTGCCCACTGCATGCGATGTTTCCCTTCTTTTTCTGAGGCCTTTAGACACTCTTCATAACACTTCGCTAATTTATAGCTATACATACGGGCAAGATGGTCAAACCAACTCAGTTTCTCTCCACACAATATGCAACTCAAAGGAGGTTGCCAACACTTGCCTAATCTCATCATTACTTAAAGGTCACATCACCTGATGCCCAAGATTCTGCATAAACATCTAGAATTCAAAGGTATCACGTTTCTTGTTTACAAAGGCTCCATGTTTTGCTACCACAAGTAACTAGAAAGGATCAAACTGCTGATAGTCTAATTTTAATCTAGGTGTAAATGCTTATTTTTCCACACTCTCTATGTATTTTTCAAAGTCAGCAGCAATCCCTGTTCTGTTTATATTATGCCATACATCAGTAACGGTTGCATAGTTCCCAAGATAAACTGAGACACTCAAAGGTGCAACCATTCAATATAAAAACCAGCCTGACCAATTTTCATCCCTTTAGTTTTCTGTTTATCGGGAAACCGATTCTACTATCGGTCTCATCCAGGTTTGGATCTAGGAAGTGGGATGGCATGGCCCACCCCTTTGAGAATGCCAGTAAGCTTATAATGGAAGACAAAAATGTTTAAATATATTATGATAAAATTTTAAAAATCTCAAAGAAAATGAAGGGGAAAATTTTAAATTGCAATGGAAATCCAGTCTCTTCTCTCCTCCCCCCAACTTTTTTCCAGATCTGGGCATGGTCCCATCAACAGCTCTAATGAAAGAACTCATCTGAATATCATCTTTCAAAATGGCCAACTCACTGGTATAAAATCGGAAATTTTCAAAACTAGACCATTTAAGGCTAACATCTTCCCCTGTGCAGTGAATCCCGATAACAATCGAAAACCAAACAAAAAGGAACAAAATGCACCGTTTTTGTAATTCCACTAATAATGTTAATTGCAACAAGCATTCTCAGTTATCACACAACTCAAGGTTATTATAGACGAACCATTCAGGCCCGATTCTAGGGAAAAAAATCGAGGGGGAGGGAGCAAGAAACGCAATCGAGGCGCAAAAATGTAAGGGGGGGGGGGTGACTGAATTTTCAATGCAGTATAAACTTCTCACCGTTTTATTGTTAAAATATTTTTATAATGCATGAAATATAAAGCAATTCAAAAATTTTGGCATCTGTTACCTTTATTATCATTCTGAAAGGGATGGGGTTTGGGTTGTTTTACCTCTGAGCGGCACTTTTTTGCAACCATGGGCTAAATGGCCAGGTCACATGGACCCCGAAGGCTCAGAGAAGATTGGGGAAAGGGACCACTGGAACAGCTGTTGGGAGACAGACGATAAAGCCATCCAACGTGTTCTTTAACGTGCACAGGGTATGGCTCTCCCATACATGTCCACATCTTAACATCCCATCCGACCGATGGCGGTCTTTCCAAGCCCATTGGTGTCCCCTACTGATCTTGGGCAGGGCGGGGAATTTTGCGGAGATAAATCTCGACGTTAAACCAGCTGGGACTCGAACCTGGGAACTACAGATTACGAGCCTGGCGCGCTACCGGGGTGGGGGTGGAGGACTTATAACTAGCTCATATATTTCATGATTATATATGGTATACTATCTCATGATCAACAGAGTCTAAAGCCTTTTTGAAAACTACAGTCCTAATAGCCAGTGAATGCACATTTGTTCATTACGCAGTTGTCCACCAACCAAATTGTTAATTACGCCAAATCATACCAAGAACTTTACCTGGTAATCTGTAGTTCCCAGGTTCGAGTCCCAGCTGGGTCATCGTTGAGATTATCTCCATAAAATTCCCCGCTCTGCCCACAATCAGTAGGGGACACCGATGGGCTTGGAAAGTCCGTCGAATGGAAGGTTAAGCCATACACTGTGCACGTTAAAGAACACGCTGGATGGCCTTGACGGGAGGCTACCATCTGTCTCCCAACAGCTGTTCCAGTGGGTCCCCTCCCCCAACCTCTGAGCCTTCGGGGTCCATGTGACCTGGCCATTTAGCCCATGGTGTGCAAAAAAGTGCCGCTCAGAGGTAAAACAACACAACCCCTATAGTACATATTCACAAGAACTGCGATCACGTTTTTTAACTAGAAGAATGCATATCGCCTCTGGCGCATATGGGAATCTTGTTTAAAAAAAAAAGTTTTTCGTTTACCTACTTTTTCATTTTTTTGAAAATTTTCATATGAGCTAATCGATGATGGGGAAAATGCAAATCGTATTTTATTAGTAATTATGCAACAAAAAGTATTTGTCTTTTATTACTAAATTGAAAAGTTCCTTTTCTCGCACCACTTTGAGGAAAAGGGCCAGGTTCTTTCTGTAAATGGAATCTCTCTCAAGCTCAACTACAGAAATTTCAAATTTCTGCCGTAAACAAAACAGTTGCAATCTTTGTTAAAGTTCTGCCGTTTCCATATTTAGTGATCTCTTAAAATAACAGTTGCGTTTCCGACCTCTCCTGGGCAGGGCTAGCTCAGTCGGTTGCGTGCCAGGCTCGTAATCTGCAGTTCCCAGGTTCGAGTCCCAGCTCGGTCAGTGTTAAGATTCATCTCAAAACTCGCCGTCATGCCCATGGTCAGTAGGGGACACTGATGGGCTTGGAAAGGCTGCCGTCCTCTGTTGGCACTTTTAATCATGGTCCGTGTGCAGGAGAGCCATACCCCTGTTCACTTAAAAGAATACGTTGGATGGCTTTGACGGAAGGTTACCATTCTGTCTCCCAATAGCTATTCCAGTGAGTCCCCTCATCCAACCTGTGAGCATTTAGGGTTCTTGTGACCTGGCCCTTTAGTCCATTGTGTCCAAAAAAAATTCTCAGAGGTAAAACTACCCACTCCTCTTGAGTGTAAGGTGTTAACTCGCTCCCAATGGAAAGTTCATGACCTTCACCATTCCACCATTAAAGTATAAAATTTCTTGCATAAAAAACATCGTTTGCAATATTCGTTTAAAATTTTGGAATTTTTCATTGTTAAAGGGTGCGGTTTATAGCTTTTAGGAGATTCGTAAAATGCAAATCAATATTTTATCAACACCTATCCAACCTAATAAATTTTAATTTATCTGTAAAAACATCTCAAAAAAAAAAAAGCTGCGTTTTCCCATTACCTGGGGGTAAGGGATCAACTCATTGCTGCCAGTGAAAACTTCATGATCTTCACATTCCACCAGCGAAATTTAAATTTTTTAGCATAAATACATTGCTCAAAGTGGAAATTGCAACACAACAAAGGAAGTGATGTATACGTTCGAAAAGACGGAATCTATGGGGGCGGGGGTGCTCAGACGGTAGCGCGCCAGGCTCGTAATCTGTAGTTCCCAGGTTCAAGTCCCAGCTGGGTCAGCGTTGAGATTTATCTCCGCAAAATTCCCCGCCCTGCCCACGGTCAGTAGGGGACACCGATGGGCTTGGAAAGACCGCCGTCCGTCGGATGGGACGTTAAGCCATGGTCCGTGTGCGGGAGAGCCATACCCTGTGCACGTTAAAGGACACGCTGGATGGCCTTGACGGGAGGCTACCATCTCCCAACAACTGTTCCAGTGGGTCCCCTCCCCCAACCTTCTCTGAGCCTTCGGGGTCCATGTGACCTGGCCATTTAGCCCATGGTGTGCAAAAAAGTGCCGCTCAGAGGTAAATCAACCCAACCCAACGGAATCTATGAGCCCATTGTGTGCAAAAAAGTACCGCTCAGAGGTAATCCAATCCAAAGCCAAACTTGGAACATTCTGGTATTGATGAGCGCCTTCTGTTTCACTTTCCCTGTGTGAGCGCGCAACGATCTCGGCCCATTACCCAATTATACGGGTTGTCCACTTTTCACTTGAATGGCATGCACTGCCAGGCCAAAATATTAATTTCCATGAGATGCTAACTGGAATTTAACTTCGACGCTCTACAACTTCTAAAATATGCATTTTGATGGAAGAATATGACATGATAAAAATCATAATCAAATTTATTTCAATCTGACCTTCCCAGGATCGATTCCTAGCTGTGCCAGCGTTCAGAATAATTTAGAAGCTTTGAATGTAGCTTCACATGACATGGAAGCATCCAGACGCTTGGATAATATAATCAGTTGCCTAATTATATTGAAAGTAGGTTATACCTTCAACTTTATAGCTATCGTTGTCTATTATATATACATAGCTTGGCATTAGGGGCGGGGGTGGCTCAGTCGTAATCTGTGATTCCCAGTTCAAGTCCCCCATTTTTAGCTTTTCTTATGCTTGCCCTTAGGGGCCCACCTAAGGGTGGTTTACTTATATATTTTGTACTTACTCATGCCAAATAGGCATATCTTTCTGATGGAGTGGTTAGGGTGATGGAGATGGTTAGCGCAATTCGTTCTCATTTAAAGAACTCTCTTTCCGGTTTCACATAGCAACTCGTAATAATCACATCCATCTTGTGACATCACTCTGCATTCAGGCTGGTTAATCTTTAACTTTTCACTCCTTCAAAATTCATGCGAATACATTGTTTGAAAACTGTTATAACCAATCAGCAAGTCGCAAGCCGAAATATTGTGACTACAGTATCGTTTTAACGAAATGTTAAGCAACGAATCTCGGTGAATTAGATTATATTTTATAATTTACTGTCGTTTTTTCCTTTTCCGCTTTCAACGATCAAGTGGTCTGTCTGGTGCATTTTGTTACATACTTTTTTCTAACGCAGCACTTCATAAGCTGACTATTACATTGAGTGTATAGATATTCAAGAATGAGACAATGCAGATAATAAAGAACATATCTTACCGTTATGTAGGACAAGTCGAAGTTTGTTTTTTATTGTTCATTTTCCGGTTCCCTTTTTTCTTCGTATAAAGGCATCGTCTGCTGCGCCCTCAAGGTCCTTGTTAACACGCGCCCTTTCACTATACATGAAAAGTCCCGTTTTCAAAAGCTTTTTCTTCCTCAAAATTGAAAACGAAAGTTAGATAATTTATAACGCTAATCAGTTCACAGCGTAACGGTGCACGAGGTAACGGTTGAAGTATTCCACGTGCTCTTGCTATTGCTATCTTGAATGCTACTGTGTATTGGAAAGGAAGCAGATAATTCAGCTTTGCCATTCAGAGTAAGAATAAAAAGTGTTCGCAGTGTAAAACTTCTACGTTAAAATCTAAAAACGAATCTACCAAAGTTAATTGGGCGGGGGTGCTCAGTCGGTAGCGCGCCATGCCCTAATCTGCAGTTCCCAGATTCGAATCTCAACTGTGCCAGAGTTGAGATTTATCACTGCTAATCCCCGTTCTATCGTCGGTCAGAAAGAGGACACCGATGGGCGTGTACAGGCGCCGTCCATTAGATTAAACGTTAAGCCGTGATTCAATGTTTAAGAGAACCCTACTCTGTGCACTTTAAAGAACAAGCTGAATGAGGCTACCATCTATCTCTTAACAGCACCCAGTGGATCCCTTTTCCCCATCATTCTCTGAGTCGGTGGGGTCCTTGTGGCTTCGCCCTTTGTGTACAAAAAAAGTGCCCCTAAAAGATAAAAACTACCCAAACCGAAGATAATTATTTCATTTCAATAAAAAAGCGAATAGAAACATTAACTTTTGTGCATTATTCTATAAATATAAATTAATCTAATAGTCATTCGAACACATTTAATCACATTCTCATATTAACTGTCAGAGATGATATCAAAAACAAGAAAGGAAATATGAGTATTTATACCTGTTTTTGAATAGTGTCCAATCATTGGAGCATTTAGATTTCGGGGCGGTGGTGGCTCAGTCGGTAGCGCGCCAGGCTCGTAATCTGTAGTTCCCAGGTTCGAGTCCCAGCTGGGTCAGCGTTGAGATTTATCTCCGCAAAATTCCCTGCCCTGCCCACGGTCAGTAGGGGACACCGATGGGCTTGGAAAGGCCGCCGTCCGTTGGATGGGACGTTAAGCCGTGGCCCCGTGTGCGGGAGAGCCATACCCTGTGCACGTTAAAGAACACGCTGGATGGCCTTGACGGGAGGCTACCATCTGTCTCCCAACAGCTGTTCCAGTGGGTCCCCTCCCCCCAACCTTCTCTGAGCCTTCGGGGTCCATGTGACCTGGCCATTTAGCCCATGATTGCAAAAAAGTGCCGCTCAGAGGTAAAACAACCCAACCCAGCATTTAGATTTTCCTCGCTAATTCCCACTTTGCCGTTAGGAAAAAAGTTGGCACTGATAAGGCCGTCGTCTACGATGTTAAGCCGTGTCTGTGGGTACAGGAGAGCCTGTATGTGGGAGGCTTCAGTCTCCTAAGAACTGTAAATTCCCTTTTCTTACTCGGATCCCTTAGGGTATTTCTGACCTAACAATTTTGATCGGTGTAGGCCAAAAAATAAGCGCTACTCAGAAAAAAAAATTCAATCTGATGAATATGTGTGTGCGTGAATCAAATATTGCGAAAGCTTAAATGCTATTTTATTGTGGTGGAAGATAATTTAACTGACCTCGTATATCATCCGATTTCTGAAAAATGATCGTACCACGGATAATTTTACATAAAATGCGAGTGCTATTATTCATCTATACATGTAATGTTCCTGAAAAGATCTCTTTTATAACTAAATGTAGCTCTAGATCACTACTTTTCAAGTATGAGTGTTGTTCCCCATCATTCCGTACTCAAGACTATGTGATGAAAAGCGAGGCCACTCAACAGGTGAATGTTTGATGATTGGACTGAGAAGTGGTGGTTAGAGACTACTTCACTCTGAAGAGGTTTTCTCAACAGACCTCCGAAGCTGATTTGTGTGCAGAAAATCTTCACTCTGCCATTAGGAAACGGAAAGTAGGGCAGAGGGAAGCAGGGGGGAGGGGGATGAGTTTGTTTGACATGCCCAATAGGTCATGGTCATCAAGCTTTACCTCTCATTTTCCTCATTCTATTCTTAAATGCAGACAAGGCTATCGGATTGAGCCGGTCTGGTAGAGATGAGTGCATCGTAAGTCATTCTTTTATGGATAAAGTTCGGGAATCATCCTTTCGAAGACAAATCTAATTCGATTTAGTTTACAAAAGAGTTTTCTTAGTTCAAACACACTACCGAACATAATGTAGAAATAGGATCAGTTGTTCCAACCCTGAATGGTGTTTCCTACACTTGGTATAAATCACAAAGAACCCGAAGTTCAATGAGCGGTTGGGAAAGGACGCCCACTGAACAATTGCTAATTGTCCTTTATAGCAGACTAGAGATTAAAGAAGACGGTGGGTGGCCTTGACGGGGTGCTGGTGGTGGGGGTTCTACCTTTCTTTTATACGCTGCTTAGATGCTAGAGAAAATTTCAATTAACGAGACAAATCTTCTGTTTTGAGAACTGTATCCAGGTTCGGTCTCTTTTCCTTTCCAGTTATTCGGGAAGGATAAATTTTACCACTACGTATTTAATATTAACTCTATTTGATATTTTTTGTGTTGATAACACTGGCAACCCTACTAGAAGAAGGAAGTAAACAAGTGCACTTGTTGGTTATGCGCAAGAACCAAACGTATGCTATAATTATGATAATCTGTAACCAAAGCGTATGAAGGCATGTAACTGTGCTTCAGTTGGAGTCTGCTCGTTTATTGTACACGGGTGTTTTTAATGTACTTCTTATTAGAACTTTTATTTACATATTTTTGCTTTCATTTCACTTATAATGCACATATTAACATGCATTATTATATGCACTTATAATGCACATATTAAGATTAGCGGATGAAGACAGACGAAGGTGTAAAAATACTATTATGTCAATGTATTATTCTCTCATGCAGATAAGCTGTTAGCTTTGCGGGATTATTTGTAAATAGAAATGATTTATTTGAAATTGTTTCAAGAAATAAATGATTTAAAAAAAAGAATGAAAATGCGCATTTAACGAAGAGTTCCTGAGAAATGACCAGACATATTAGAGATTCAAGTTCGTCCCCTTTATCCACTCTTGTCTTCTAGGGAAAAAAAGTGGGGATATTATGACCTTCCAACAATTTTGTTGTGAGAGTTGGGGGGGAGGGAGGAAGCACGACTTTAACTGGGTTGGGTTGTTTTACCTCTGAGCGGCACTTTTTTGCACACCATGGGCTAAATGGCCAGGTCACATGAACCCCGAAGGCTCAGAGAAGGTTGGGGGAGGGGACCCACTGGAACAGCTGTTGGGAGACAGATGGTAGCCTCCCGTCAAGGCCATCCAGCGTGTTCTTTAACGTGCACAGGGTATGGCTCTCCCGTACACGGGGCCACGGCTTAACGTCCCATCCGACGGACGGCGGCCTTTCCAAGCCCATCGGTGTCCCCTACTGACCGTAGGCAGAGCGAGGAGTTTTGCGGAGATAAATCTCAACGCTGACCCAGCTGAGACTCGAACCTGGGAACTGCAGATTACGAGCCTGGCTCGCTACCGACTGAGCCATCCCCGCCCCACGACTTTAACTGTGTTCTCTGGTCTTCTGTAACATGCTTTAATGTTAATATTTTAGGAATG
Organism: Ryuthela nishihirai; assembly: GCA_038380435.1. Lineage (NCBI taxonomy): Eukaryota > Metazoa > Arthropoda > Arachnida > Araneae > Heptathelidae > Ryuthela > Ryuthela nishihirai. Next base: position 2,036,153 of record JAWZYU010000017.1, read on the forward strand.
AGAAAATGACCTAAGCGCAAGAAAAAATTTAAATATACATTTTAATTTGATTCACTGGAAAATTAGAACAAAAGTGCAAATTAATGCTATGAAAAGTTAACAAAATCACCTTCACAGAAGTTTATATCTGTGAACGGCATTTTTTTTTTTGCGTACAAGGGGCTAAATGTCCAGGTCACAAGAACCCCGAGGCTCAGAGAAGTTGGTGGTGGTGAGGGGGGGGGGAACCCACTGGATAGCTGTTGAGACAGATGGTAGCCTCCCGTCAAAACCATGCAGAGTATTCTTTAACGTGCACAGGATCTTCCGCACACGGAGCCACGGCTTTACGTCGCCTCCGACGGACCACAGCTTTTCCGAGTCCATAGGTGTCCCTTACCGACCGAGGGTAGGGCGGAAAGTTTTGCGGTGATAAATCTGAACGCTGGCTCAGATGGGAGTCGAACCTGGGAACTGCAGATTACGAGCCTGGCGCGCAATCGACTAAGAACCTCCACCACCGCCCCCCCAAAAAATGGGGTAAACAAAAATGTCACCAACTATATGATAAAAATCTATAAGTAGCAAATTCTGAAATAAAGCAAAGTTGGGTTGTTTAACCTCTGAGCGTCACTTTTTTGTATACCATGGGCTAAATGGCCAGGTCACAAGGACCCTGAAAGTTCAGAGAAGGCTGGTGGAAGGGACTCACTGGAACAGCTGTTGGGAGACAGATGGTAGCCTCCCGTCAAGGTCATCCAGCGTGTTCTTTAATGTGCACAGGGTAATGTTCTCTTGCACACGGGACCACGGCTTAACGTCCCATCCGACGGACGGCGGTCTTTCCAAGCCCATCGGTGTCCCCTACTGACCGTGGGCAGGGCGGAGAATTTTGCGGAGATAAATCTCAACGCTGACCCAGCTGGGACTCAAACCTGGGAACTACAGATTACGAGCCTGGTGCGCTACCGACTGAGCCATCCCCGCTCCCATAGAATGGTGGACACCAAGGAATATAATTACCATCGTGATTGTTTGACCAGACGTCTACCTTTCGATGGCTGGGCACTCTACCGTTTTGAGTCATCTAAAAATTTTCCTAGAGGCATCATGGTTTTGGTTTGTTTTACCTCTGAACGGCACTTTTTTGCACACCATGGGCTAAATGGCCAGGTCACATGGACCCGAAGGCTCAGAGAAAGTTGGGGGAGGGAACCCACTGGAACAGCTGTTGGGAGACAGACGGTAGTTTCCCGTCAAAGCCATCCACCGTGTTCTTTAACGTGCACAGGGTATGGCTCTCCCGCATACGGGGCCACGGCTTAACGTCCCATCCGACGGACGGCGGCCTTTCCAAGCCCATCGTGTCCCCTACTGACCGTGGGCATGGCGGGGAATTTTGCGGAGGTAAATCTCAACGCTCACCCAGCTGGGACTCGAACCTGGAAACTACAGATTACGAGCCTGGCGCGCTACCGACTGAGCCACCCCCGCCCCTATTAAAAAGATTGAATAAAGTACAAATTTTTTTATTCTTTAAAAAGTGATCATTTATGAGAGTGATCCCTCTGATTTAGAGATGTAGGGGAAAAACTGTTTATAAACTCTCCGTGTTTTTTACCTTTCTTCGTAACTAAATACGGCATTCCGCAGGGCTCTGTTCTTGACCCTTTATTGTTTAATATTTATGTTAATGACCTCTGTGAAATGAACATTAATTATAGCATTACTACTTTCTCAGATGACACTGCATTAACTTTTAGTAACAGATCGTTGGTTTGGAGGTTAGCGCGCATGGCTACTGATCCAAGGAACCTGAATTCGAGTCTCAGATGAGGTATGGGTGTTTCTGTTCTGTGTTGTTTGCCTGCTGAGGTCCGCCTTCCTCACAGATCTTCTCTGTAGTACATTATACTGACAGACTCCTATCAGCTGCGGGCGGGGATGGCTCAGTCGGTAGCGCCAGGCTCATAATCTGCAGTTCCCAGGTTCGAGTTCCGTTTGGGTCAGCGTTGAGACTTATCTCTGCAAGACTCCCTGCCCTGCCTACGGTCAGTAGTTGGAAAGACCGTCGTCTATCGGATGGGACGTTAAGCCGTGGCCCTGTGTGCAGGTGTTGGGTTGGGTTGTTTTACCTCTGAGCGGCACTTATTTGCACACCATGGGTTAAATGGCCAGGTCACAAGGACCCCGAAGGCTCAGAGAAGGTTGGGGGAGGGGACCCACTGGAACAGCTGTTGGGAGACAGATGGTAGCCTCCCATCAAGGCCATCCAGCGTGTTTTTTAACGTTGGGTTGTTTTACTTCTGAGTGGCACTTTTTTGCACTCCATGGGCTAAATGGCCAGGTCACATGGACCCCGAAGGCTCAGAGAAGGTTGGGAGAGGGGACCCACTGGAACAGCTGTTGGGAGACAGATGGTAGCCTCCCATCAAGGCCATCCAGCGTCTTTTTTAACGTTGGGTTGTTTTACCTCTGAGCGGCACTTTTTTGCACTCCATGAAATTTCGGACTGAAATTTCATGGAGTTTCGGAAAACTCCATGAACGTGTTGCATCCACGTTAAAGAACACACTGGATGGCCTTGACAGGAGGCTACCATCTGTCTCCCAACAGCTGTTCCAGTGGGTCCCCTCCCCCAACCTTCTCTGAGCCTTCGGGGTCCATGTGGCCTGGCCATTTAGCCCATGGTGTGCAAAAAAGTGCCGCTCAGAGGTAAAACAACCCAACCATCCACGTTAAAGAACACACTGGATGGCTTTGACAGGAGGCTACCATCTGTCTCCCAACAGCTGTTCCAGTGGGTCCCCTCCCTCAACCTTCTCTGAGCCTTCGGGGTCCTTGTGACCTGGCCTTTAGCGCATGGTGTGCACAAAAGTGCCGCTCACAGGTAAAACAACCCAACCCTGTCAGCTGCTTGCGAATAATTTATTTATTTTTTAATTTGTGGTACTGAACAACTCCTGAACATTTATTTGAATGCCACTTGCAAAGTTTGATGACAAGTGTGTTGAAATCTGCCTTCTCTCTTTCTCCTTACTGTCATGCTCCGAGGCTGTATGCAACGTTTAAAATGACTCATATTGAGATTGGATTTTTCTTTTCATCTTTGGAGGGGAGAAGGCGAACGTTTCCCCTTGAACAAATCACTGCAACGTGTCAGCGCCAAAAGCCCGTTGATCCACCGCCTCCGTTTCATTCAGATTGCCGGGCACCTCCCTCGTTTCGCGTCTCACCTTCGGGAAAAGCCTCGCGAGAAGCGATGCATGGACAGGCGTCGCCCCTGACCGGCGTCACGACCCGTTTCCTAGGTCAAAGTTCGAATTGAGTAGGTGTGTAACAAATTTACTCTTCTTTTCAAGAAGTCAATGATTAGTGCAGAATTTCTCCAATTTTTTTCTGATCACAGTGGGGCGGGGGTGGCTCAGTCGGTAGCGCGCCAGGCTCGTAATCTGTAGTTCCCAGGCTCGAGTCCCAGCTGGGTCAGCGTTGAGATTTATCTCCGCAAAATTCCCTGCCCACGGTCAGTAGGGGACACCGATGGGCTTGGAAAGGCCGCCGTCCGTCGGATGGGACGTTAAGTCGTGGCCCCGTGTGCGGGAGAGCCATGCCCTGTGCACGTTAAAGAACACGCTGGATGGCCTTGACTGGAGGCTACCATCTGTCTCCCAACAGCTGTTCCAGTGGGTCTCCTCCCCCAACATTCTCTGAGCCTTCGGGGTCCATGTGACCTGGCCATTTAGTGTGCAAAAAAGTGCCGCCAACCCAATCTCATCACAGTGCCCCTATGCAGAGCCAGCAGTTACCGTGGCAACTTTAACCACGATATTCAGTTTCCTTGGCAACCTTAAGTACGGTCTTCAACATCCGTAGCACTCTTAACGTGGTCTTCAATTTACTAAGCACCAATAAATACGTTTTCAACTTCCGCAACACCCTTAATAACACATTTCAGCAGGGGAGTGATGAAAGCAAATTAAACTATAGAATATCTCAGGGTTCAGTTTTAGGCCCAGTTTTATCCCTATTTGCAAAAATGATGTTTCCAATTACATTTGGGGTCGATGGCGCGCCAGGCTCGTAATCTGTAGTTCCCAGGTTCGAGTACCAGATGGGTCAGCGTTGAGACTTATCTCCGCAAAACTCCCCGCCTTTGCCCATGGTCAGTAGGGGACACCGATGGGCTTGTAAAGGTCGCCTTCCGTCGGATGGGATGTTGAGCCGTGGCCCCGTATGCGGGAGAGAGATACCCTGTGCACGTTAAATAACACGCTGGATGGCCATGACGGGAGGCTACTATCTATCTCTCAACAGCTGTTCCAGTGGGTCCCCTCCCCCAACCTTCTCTGAGCATTCGGGGTCCTTGTGACCTGGCCATTTAGCCTATGGTGTGCAAAATAGTGCTGCTCAGAGGTAAAACAACCCAACGTTAAAGAACACGCTGGATGGCCTTGACGGGAGGCTACTATCTATCTCTCAACAGCTGTTCCAGTGGGTCCCCTCCCCCAACCTTCTCTGAGCCTTCGGGGTCCTTGTGACCTGGCCATTTAGCCCATGGTGTGCAGAAAAAGTGCCGCTCAGAGGTAAAACAACCCAATCTAATTACATTTATTGATGATTGATTTGGTGATCAGCTGACATATCAATCATCATCAATAAATCATCAGATGACATGATCAATAATAGACAAAATGTATACAAATCTGGGAACAGTTAAAAGTGGTTTATTGCAATTAATATTAAATATCAAAAAGCAAAATATATGAACATAATATTTAAAGATAATAAAAAAGATAATTTTACAGAAAAATTACTATATCGCGAAAAAAATGGCGACCATAATACATAGATGTAAATATGAGACACTCAAGTGAGTTGATTGTTACGAATATAACAGAAATCAATGTCGGAAAAAAAATGAAGTGGGTAGAAAATATACAAAGTTTTCGTAAAGAATTAAGTAACATTTTTCAAACAGTAAAAAGAGAGAAGTTTTGATAATTTATCTTTACTTGAAATAATATATCATTCATGGATTATGTCGTATCTGTCAAAAGGGCTCTTGAGTTGTTGGGTTGGTTTGTTTTACCTCTGAGCGGCACTTTTTTGCACACCATGGGCTAAATGGCCAGGTCACATGGACCCCGAAGGTTCAGAGAAGGTTGGGGGAGGGGACCCACTGGAACAGTTGTTGGGAGACAGATGGTAGCCTCCCGTCAAGGCCATCCATAGTGTTCTTTAACGTGCACACGGTATGGCTCTCCCGCACACGGGGCGACGGCTTAACGTCCCATCCGACGGACGGCGGCCTTTCCAAGCCCATCGGTGTCCCCTACTGACCGTGGGCAGGGCGGGGAATTTTGCGTACTTTTCTGTTGAGAAGTTTGACAAATATGTAAAAATAAATAACAAATCTGTGTTGAAATATAATTAAAAAAAAGGAAAGTGTTAAGGTTTGTTCTAGATATGCTTGTTTTTTACAGTTACGTAAATTATAATTTTAAATTCTTTGATTAAAAAAACAAAACTGGAAAAATGACAAAATTAAAAAAAAATTTCTTCCAACAATATTTTTCGATAAAATATAAGTTGAAGTACCGGTTAAAAAAAAAATGCTTTTACGACGCATTATGTTCTCTTTTTCTGTAGGCTGTATAACAATCGTGTACAAATTTTCACCCACAGGCGAATCCGGTCGGTTTAACCATTTTATCCGACTGCATGAAAATTGAATAATAAAAAATACATGTTTTTAAATCGGGTTGTGCTGAAGTGAATGGTATTTAAAAAAAAATATACAACTAACTACAACGTCATTGAAACCGAATGTTGATCAGTTCATTTCCGGCATTGTGTCCCATCCTTCACATACAGTCGCTCAAAAAAGTATCCGAACACTATGGTTGATTACAGAATTCAGAAAAAATATCTGACAACGATTTTTTTAGAAATGAGTGATCTGGCAACCTTCGTGTCACGTGATTACAGAATTCAGGAAAAATATCTGGAGCGTGTACAGCAACTGTACACGCTCCAGTTACCGTTCACAGCAAACTGGAGCGTGTGCAGTTACTGCACACGCTCCAGTTTGCTGTGAACGGTAACTGCACACGCTCAATATTTCCGTGAGTGAGCCCACACGATCTAGTATCAAAATAATATGACCACCTACAATCGCTCAAAAAAGTATCCGAACACTATGGTTGATTACAGAATTCAGAAAAACATCTGGCAAGGATTTGTTAGAAATTAGTGATCTGGCAACCTTCGTGTCACGTGACACGAAGGTTGCCAGAATACTAATTTCTAAAAAAATCGTTGCCAGATATTTTTTCTGAATTCTGTAATCAACCATAGTGTTCGGATATTTTTTTGAGCGACTGTACTCCTTCGACAAGCCAACTTCAGTTTTAACGTTAAAATAAACTTTTTATCAATATTGGATTTTTTTCCCTATTACTTTATACATATACATAGACAAGCAAAATGCAATAAACAAACTTTCTTTGTTCTTTTTATTTCAAACCCCCCTTCTTCCCCTCTCACAACTCTTGGCTCACAGCGAACATATTTTTCGATTCTCCCTGACACCAAAAAAAGTTTGTGTACAGTCGCTCAAAAAAAGTATCCGACACGAAGGTTGCCAGATCACTAATTTCTAAAAAAAATCGGTGCCAGATATTTTCTTTGAATTCTGTAATCAACCATAGTGTTCGGATACTTTTTTGAGCGACTGTACCACTGCAGCATGCCGAATTAGGAAGCTTTTATGTATCATTAGACGATATTCCTTAGCTATAAGAAATTTGGACCATTCAGGATTTCAATGTGCAACACTATCAAAATATTTTTTGCAAATCTATTTGAGAAAACTATTAATATTTGAAACTGAAGACAGCAGACTCACAATCTCATTTCATAAATGCAGATACTTTGACTCTTAAAATATTTGTGTTATTCCCCCATAGACTGGGGCGGGGGTGGCTCAGTCGGTAGCGCGCCAGGCTCGTAATCTTCAGTTCCCAGGTTTAAGTCCCAGCTGGACCAGTGAGATTTATCTCCGCAAAATTCCCCGCCCTGCCCACGGTCAGTAGGGGACACCGATGGGCTTGGAAAGGCCGCCGTCCGTCGGATGGGACGTTAAGCCGTGGTCCCGTGTACGGGAGAGCCATACCCTGTGCACGTTAAAGAACACGCTGGATGGCCTCGACGGGAGGCTACCATCTGTCTCCCAACAGCTGTTCCAGTGGGTCCCCTCCCCCAACCTTCTCTGAGCCTTCGGGGTTCTTGTGACCTGGCCATTTAGCCTATGGTGTGCAAAGAAGTGCCGCTCAGAGGTAAAACAACCCAACGTTAAAGAACACACTGAATGGCCTTGACGGCGAGGCTACCATCTGTCTCCCAACAGCTGTTTCAGCGGGTCCCCTCCCCTAACCTTCTCTGAGCCTTCGGGGTTCTTGTGACCTGGCCATTTAGCCCATGGTGTGCAAGAAGTGCAGCTCAGAGGTAAAACAACCCAACGTTAAAGAACACACTGAATGGCCTTGACGGCGAGGCTACCGTCTGTCTCCCAACAGCTGTTCCAGTGGGTCCCCTCCCCCAACCTTCTCTGAGCCTTCGGGTCCTTGTGACCTGGCCATTTAGCCCATGGTGTGCAAAAAAGTGCCGCTCAGAGGTAAAACAACCCAACCCAACCCCCACAGACAATTATTAGCACGGATAGGATAACTGATTGTGTTAAATAGGTATTAAAACAATTACGTTGCTATTAGTTTCCATATTGTGCTTCTTTTAAAATTACAAATGAGTTTAAGCAACACCTCCTACAACTTAAAGCCAATGGACCATGCTATGACGTCAGTACAGGTACTCCTAACATCTAGATAATTCTTATATTTTTGGTTCTAATATTATTACTGGTGAACTCTTTTGTTAATCTTCTTACTGACGTTTATCGAAAAATATATTTTATTTAGAAAGAAAATTCGTATTTATTATCAAATGTCATAATTCGAATTAATGCAAAAAAATTTCTTCTAAATAAAATATATTTATAGATAAACATTAGTATAAAGATTAGCACAAGAGTCCAATAATAATATTAGATTCAAAAATATAAGAAGTGTCTCTAAGGTAGGACTACTTGAGCTGACGTCATAAATTTGGTCCATAGGCCTTCTCAGGTGTTCTCTGCATTATATTAATCATGTAAGGATAACAAACTTTTATCGAAACAAGATCTTTTTTATTAAGTTGGGTTGGGTTGTTTTACCTCTGAGCGGCACTTTTTTGCACACCATGGGCTAAATGGCCAGGTCACATGGACCTCGAAGGCTCAGAGAAGGTTGGGAGAGGGGACCCACTGGAACAGCTGTTGGGAGACAGATGGTAGCCTCCCGTCAAGGCCATCCAGCGTGTTCTTTAACGTGCACAGGGTATGGCTCTCCCGCACACGAGGCCACGGTTTAACGTCCCATCCGACGGACGGCGGCCTTCCCAAGCCCATCGGTGTCCCCTACTGATCGTGGGCAGGGCGGGGAATTTTTATTAAGCAAAAATGTGTATTATGTTAAAAAACTACATGAAACAACAGAGTATTCATATAATTGAATATAAGTTTCTGCTTCAATTCAGTGCAATAATAAGCGTTTTTTATTTCAATTTTATTTTATAGTACAAAGACATAATATTAGTTATTGCAATATAATTCACACAAGAAATAAAATCCAACCACTTTTACTTAAAAATGTAGGAGAAGCTTCTTTTAAGCTTACACATAACCATGAAAACCATCGGCCCATAATAGACTGTCACTGGTTTGAAATAAGTAGCCTTAGGTTTCCTGAACGTAGGTTTACAATTTTCTTATTACAAGTATTTGGTTAAACAAACCTTAGATCGTTGGGTTGGGTTGTTTTACCTCTGAGCGACACTTTTTTGCACACCATGGGCTAAATGGCCAGGTCACATGGACCCCGAAGGCTCAGAGAAGGTTGGGGGAGGGGACCCACTAGAACAGCTGTTGGGAGACAGATGGTAGCCTCCCGTCAAGGCCATCCAGTGTGTTCTTTAACGTTGGGTTGTTTTACCTCTGAGCGGCACTTTTTTTGCACATCATGGGCTAAATGGCCAGGTCACAAGGACCCCGAAGGCTCAGAGAAGGTTGAGGGAGGGGACCCACTGGAACAGCTGTTGGGAGACAGATGGTAGCCTCCCATCAAGGCCATCCAGTGTGTTCTTTAACGTTGAGTTGTTTTACCTCTGAGCGGCACTTTTTTGCACATCATGGGCTAAATGGCCAGGTCACAAGGACCCCGAACGCTCAGAGAAAGTTGGGGGAGGAGACCCACTGGAACAGCTGTTGGGAGACAGATGGTAGCCTCCCATCAAGGCCATCCTGCGTGTTCTTTAACGTGCGCAGGGTATGGCTCTCCCACACACGGGGCGACGGCTTAACGTCCCATCCGACGGACGGCGGCCTTTCCAAGCCCATCGGTGTCCCGTACTGACCGTGGGCAGGGCGTGTAGTTTTGCGGAGATAAATCTCAACGCTAACCCAGCTGGGACTCGAACCTGGGAACAGCAGATTACGAGCCTGGCGCGCTACCGACTAAGCCACCCCCCCGCCCCTCCCTTAGATCGTCTACTAATTAATATTGTAAAACATTATCAAGGTTAGATGAACTGGTTTCTCGAGATAAATCTGTGATTTAGTCCATTGTGTTCAAAGACAAAAACAAAAACTCATAAATGAAACGGCAGAAACCATGTCAGGTTGGTTTAGATTCTTCTGAGGCCTTATCTCTCTTGCAGGCATTTTCCTAAGGTGATTCGAATTGACACAAATGCAATCCATTTAAGTTTTGCTCCTTGACTGTCTGCACGCTTCCTGTTTGCATTGAACTTACGACCTCAGAAAATGGCGTTTGCTCTTTCGTTTTGACGCAGCATCATCCAATTTGTAACAATGACATCATTTTCAGAAGTAGAATTGGTCGTGAGGTTTAATCTGCCTTTATTGTTGCAATTAAGCTTGTCTATGATTCCTCTTCCCACAAGCGCACTGCAAACTGCTGTTTCGGAAATGGCAAAGTCGTGTCTATTTAAAACAAAGTTGCAAGAAGGAATGATTTGTTGCAAGTAAGGAACTACTAGGAAACACGATTAGATTTGAAGAGTGGCTTTTGAATACTCAGTTTATTTTTTAAGCCGTCAAAAATGGCGTCATATGTTGTGAAAACTGTTATTGCATTTTTGAAAAGGCTCTAATAGAGTTTTGTTGTTTTACCTCTGAGCGGCACTTTTTTGCACACCATGGGCTAAATGGCCAGGTCACATGGACCCCGAAGGCTCAGAGAAGGTTGGGGGAGGGGACCCACTGGAACAGCTGTTGGGAGACAGATGGTAGCCTCCCGTCAAGGCCATCCAGCGTGTTCTTTAACGTGCACAGGGTATGGCTCTCCCGCACACGGAGCCACGGCTTAACGTCCCATCCGACGGGCGGCGGCCTTTCCAAGCCCATCGGTGTCCCCTACTGACCATATGCAGGGCGGGGAATTTTGCGGAGATAAATCTCAACGCTGACCCAGCTGGGACTCGAACTCGGGAACTACAGATTACGAGTCTGGCGCGCTACCGACTGAGCCACCCCCGCCCCAGGCTCTAATAGAGACTTTTAATAGATGACTTGTAATAGGATTACAAATCATTTTCAGAACAAATAATATTATTTATCCTAATAGGGATATATAAAATGGTCTTCGTTATTCTGCGTTAAACATGAATCCTTTTGCGTACAGTCGCTCAAAAAAATATCCGGACACTATGGTGGATTACAGAATTCAGAAAAAATATCTGGCAACGATTTTTTTAGAAATTGGTGATCTGGCAACCTCACATGACACGAAGGTTGCCAGATCACTAATTTCTAAAAAAAAATCGTTGCCAGATATTTTTTCTGAATTCTGTAATCCACCATAGTGTCCGGATATTTTTTTGAGCGACTGTAGGTGGTCATATTATTTTGATATTAGATCGTGTGGGCTCACTCACGGAAATATTGAGCGTGTGCAGTTACCGTTCACAGCAAACTGGAGCGTGTGCAATTACTGCACACGCTCCAGTTTGCTGTGAACGGTAACTGGAGCGTGTACAGTTGCTGTACACGCTCCAGATATTTTTCCTGAATTCTGTAATCACGTGACACGAAGGTTGCCAGATAACTTATTTCTAAAAAAAATCGTTGCCAGATATTTTTTCTGAATTCTGTAATCAACCATAGTGTTCGGATACTTTTTTGAACGACTGTACATGAAATATTATTTTCAACAATATTTTGCTTTATATATGGAAATGGGATAATAGAAAAATGGCGCAGCATCGCGGGTTTCTACTCCAACACGAATAATGGTGGATTAAGAACATAAATTTTAATATTACAATTCGAAAATGAAATCAGAACAAATTTTATTTGATTTGAAAGTTTCTGTATTCCTAGTTTCAAATTCTACGAGATTTGGGAGAAATACTCTGAATAAAGTTGAACCATTTGAGTGCAGAGGTTTTTTTTCCCGTTTGAAGTTGTATAGGTAAAAAAAAGCACTGATATGTTCGTAGTCCTCAAAGGGTTATATCACGAATAAATATTGCCAGTTGTTACAGTTAGAGGAATTGGAGAAATTGAATGGATAATAAGCTTGTATATGTTACCGCTAAAGCTCGAAAGCCGTTAATGTGCACATTACCTAGCTAATCTGCAGATTAACTGATTTGCTCCGTTAACGTGCGGAATCAAGAGTTTTCCGCATTTTACCTAGGTAATGTGCACATTAACGGTTTCCGTATCGTTAAAGTTCAAAAGTTTGTTTCTCTCATAGTGGTGAATCTCTTGAATATGAATCTTCGTGTCACGTGATTCACTCGTCCGCATTATAAAAATCGCCCCGGATGAGCGGAGGCCAAGTGAGAACGAATCGGTAAAGTGATTCATTCTTGATAACGAATCACTAAAAGGATTCGTTCTCACTTGGCCTGCTCATTTTGGGGGCGTTTTTTATAATTCGGACGACTGATTCATGTTGACAGAGGGATGACCCTGGTTTCAACTCTACTCTCGGACACTAGATAAATAACATTATGTTAATTTAAGCGTACAGAAACGTTCCTGTTGTTCCAGCAAAGATCTTATTTTCACTTTAACGAGTGCCTAGTAGGTAATGTGCAGATTATCCAGGTAATTTGCAGATTACCTAGGTAATTTGAAAAATGAAACAATTTTCCGCACGTTAACGGATCACCCTAGTTAATCTGCACAATACCTAGATAATCTGTAGAATAACTGATTTCTGCACTTTAGCGGTATCATATACATTAATCAAGGAATATGAATTTTTGAAAAAAAATCCTACTGGATATGTTACAAGATTGTATCATATCCATTGACATATCCAGGGAGCAGTTTTTTTAGTGAATAATCTTTAGGTAGTAACTGGTATACGCATGGTATACCAGTTGCGTTATAACAGTATAATCAAAAGCTCACCTCGATGCAAAGATCTAGGTGGTGGTGGTGGGGGGGGGAGCTTTTGAGTATTGTTTAAAATATTCTATATCACGAATTTATGATAAACAGCTTTTCAATAATTAAAAGAATTTTAATTATTCAATATATCATCTCTTATTAACTTCAATATTTTAATACAGAAACTCTTATATAATCTTCAGTATAGAGTAGTTGTTGGGTTGGGTTGTTTTACCTCTGAGCAGCACTGTTTTGCACACCATGGGCTAAATGGCCAGGTCACATGGACCCTGAAGGCTCAGAGAAGGTTGGGGGAGGGGACCCACTGGAACAGCTGTTGGGAGACAGATGGTAGCCCCCCGTCAAGGCCATCCAGTGTGTTCTTTAACGTGCACAGGGTATGACTCTCCCTCACACGGGGTCACGGCTTAACGTCCCATCCGACGGATGGCGGCCTTTCCAAGCCCATCGGTGTCCCCAACTGACCGTGGGCAGGGCGGGGAATTTTGCGGAGATAAATCTCAACGCTGACCCAGCTGGGACTCGAACCTGGGAACTACAGATTACGAGCCTGGCGCGCTACCGACTGAGCCACCCCCATCCTTCAATTGTGGGAAAGAGCCCAATGTGTCCGAACACAGAGTTCACTATAAGCTCTTGGATATGGGTCTTTGCATCCGCAACCCCATTCATGTGCCCTTGCTCACAGCCATTCACCGTCGTCAATGCTTGCAGTGGGCACATAATCATCAACATTGGTCCATAGAAGACTGGAAGAGGGTCGCATGGTCAGACGAATCCCATTTGCTGTTACACCATGTGGACGAACAAGCTCGTATGCGACGTTTACCCGCGGAAGCCTTCTCACCTGGATGCACTGTGGGACGGATCGAGGCAGCTGGAGAGAGTGTGATGCTCTGGGCAATATTTTCTTGGAGAATACTTGGACCAATTATTCCTGTAGAGCAAACTCTGACATCTGTCACTCCGCACCCCTCACCCCCTGACAGGGAACCACCTTGACGTGGTGGTGGGGGCTTGTGGTCCAGTGCGGTCGAAGGTTCTGCTGACCAGTTTGGGCCCGGTTGGACAGAGTTAAGATCATTTGAGGTCGAAGGCACTGCTGACCGGTTTGGGACCCGGTTGGACAGTGCTAAGACCTCCATCAGGTGCTCAGTGGAACAATTCGGGGCCCTGCTGAACGACTTGGTCCCTCTAGTAGGCTTATTCAAAATCTGGGTCCAACTAAGAGTTCCCATCCCGGGAGCCGGGTCAACTTGGATCTACACATCATTGTTTGTGGCTAACGGGGGCGCAGATTAAATTATGGTTTTGACCGATGGATGGAACGATGCCATTAGGTAATCGGGGATAAGATGTATCTATATGGTACTGTCTTGCCCCCGACCGTAGTTAGTGGCAAAAATGTCATTTCTCTATATTGGTAGTGCCTTTTGGCGGAATTAGTGGGTCTTGCCTTATATATATATTTTTCTGTCGCTCCGCCCCCCCCCCCCCCATTTAACGCCACCCACACTCCAAGCCCCTACTGGTCTCCTCTGAGACAAACCCTTCTCATTGCCGCTCGTGTAGTGTCGTGTAGATGGAGCACGAGTTTCATCCTCAGGGGTGGCGAATCCTTCGGGACCCGCACCCCCAATTTATGAGAGGTGTCACCTACCTGAACTTCGTGGCTGACCAAGTACACCCCTTTATGGCGACTGTATTCCCTGGCTGAGAAGGCGTCTTTCAACAAGCAATGCCCCATGTTACATTGCGAAGAAGGTTCAGGAATGGTTCCTAGAACATGAGGAATTCCATTTATTGCCATGGCCCCCAAAGTCGCCGGACATGAATCCTATCGAACATTTGTGGTTTGAGTTGGAGAAACGGATACGAGCAGCATCACCCCATTCACGTAATTTACGGGAACTGCGGGATCTTCTGTTGCCTCATTCGATGATCTTCGATGCCTCATCGAGTGAGAGCTCTTTTGGGAGCGAGAGGAGGACCTATTATCATATTAGGTGGTTTGAATGTTTTGTCTGATCGGTGTATAGGACAGATAAGAATCTTAGAAGCAACTCCTAGCTTCTAGGATTGTTCCATTTGTTAAAAGGGTGATAAAGAGTCAAGTAAAAATTATTACTTTGTCTGAGAAACTGCATTTTTCACTTTCAATTGCAAAGTACAGTCGCATTGCTGTACAGTCGCTCAAAAAAGTATCCGAACACTATGGTTGATTACAGAATTCAGAAAAAATATCTGGCAATGATTTTTTTAGAAATTAGTGATCTGGCAACTTTCGTGTCACGTGATTACAGAATTCAGGAAAAATATCTGGAGCGTGTACAGCAACTGTACACGCTCCAGTTACCGTTCACAGCAAACTGGAGCGTGTGCAGTTACTGCACACGCTCCAGTTTGCTGTGAACGGTAACTGCACACGCTCAATATTTCCGTGAGTGAGCACACACGATCCAGGTCTTTGTGAACTCACACGATCCAATGTGCTGTGAACATTAACGGCAACTTCTCCAGTTTGCTGTGAACGGTAACTGCACACGCTCAATATTTCCGTGAGTGAGCCCACACGATCCAGGTCTTTGTGAGCTCACACGATCCAATGTGCTGTGAACATTAACCGCAACCGCTCCAGTTTGCTGTGAACGGTAACTGCACACGCTCAATATTTCCGTGAGTGAGCCCACACGATCCAGGTCTTTGTGAGCTCACACGATCCAATGTGCTGTGAACATTAACCGCAACCGCTCCAGTTTGCTGTGAACGGTAACTGCACACGCTCAATATTTCCGTGAGTGAGCCCACACGATCCAGGTCTTTGTGAGCTCACACGATCCAATGTGCTGCGAACATTAACCGCAACTTCTCCAGTTTGCTGTGAACGGTAACTGCACACGCTCAATATTTCCGTGAGTGAGCCCACACGATCCAGGTCTTTGTGAGCTCACACGATCCAATGTGCTGTGAACATTAACCGCAACCGCTCCAGTTTGATGTGAACGGTAACTGCACACGCTCAATATTTCCGTGAGTGAGCCCACACGATCCAGGTCTTTGTGAGCTCACACGATCCAATGTGCTGTGAACATTAACCGCAACCGCTCCAGTTTGCTGTGAACGGTAACTGCACACGCTCAATATTTCCGTGAGTGAGCCCACACGATCCAGGTCTTTGTGAGCTCACACGATCCAATGTGCTGTGAACATTAACCGCAACCGCTCCAGTTTGCTGTGAACGGTAACTGCACACGCTCAATATTTCCGTGAGTGAGCCCACACGATCCAGGTCTTTGTGAGCTCACACGATCCAATGTGCTGTGAACATTAACCGCAACCGCTCCAGTTTGCTGTGAACGGTAACTGCACACGCTCCATATTCATTGCATTATATATTCATACGCATTATATATATTAAAAAATATCCGAACACTATGGTTGATTACAGAATTTAGAAAAAATATCTGACAGCGATTTTTTTTAGAAATTAGTGATCTGGCAACCTTTGTGTTACGTAACACGAAGGTTGCCAGATCACTAATTTCTAAAAAAAATCGCTGCCAGATGTTTTTTCTGAATTCTCTAATCAATCACATTGTTCGGATATTTTTTTGAGCGACTGTATCTCTACTGTTTTAGTTTACATCTATTATACACTTTTATTACAGGTTATGAGATGGGGGAACGTAAAATTATAGGAAAGACCCAAATTAAAAAAAAAAGATAATGGTAATGGAAGGAAGAAAAAAAATCGACAAACGGGCAATTTTTTTGTTCATTTCTATTGAGGTATACGTTTAACTACATTAAATAGATTAATAAATGCTTAAAAACAACTAAATGTAGCAAAAATTCCCTTCTTAAATCTACTAATTCGCATTTTTTTCTCCTGTTAGATATAAGGATATAAGGGGGCATGTGGCGGTTATTTCATTATTTCAAATATATGATGAAATAATAAACTATATATGTTGACATAAAAAACACTAATTTCTCTATTAAAAGCTTGAAAGAATTTTTGTCATTTATTCTACAACTTTTAAGAAATAGCAAAGGCTAATTCTATTTTAAAAAGCAGAAATAATTTCTGGATCTCCCTTGCACTGCTTTTTGCACTGCATAAGTTGACTGACAAGTAATTGATCGTGATCTATGAGAACTGGCGAAGCATCAACTGCGCAGTCTCATACTCTCCCCACAATCCCCCCCCCCTTCCATAGTCATCTCCATCTTCTTTCTTATCTTATTGTGAATTCTAATAATTAAGACACACGTATCCGCAATCAGATTAAATTCAGAAGCTGTGAACGACACATCTGTTGCCGAGCACATTCAATAAACTTCAGCGTCGTAAAACTGCAGGCATGGCCCGTCGGGGTCGGCGCCGGGGTCCTGTTCACTTCAAAATCACCTCTCTGTGGTGGCTCAGTCGGTTGCGCGCCAGGCTCGTAATCTGCAGTTCCCAGGTTCGAGTCCCAGCTGGGTTAACGTTGAGATTTATCTCCGCAAAATTCCCCGCCCTTCCCACGGTCAGTAGGGGACACCGATGGGCTTGGAAAGGCCGCCGTCCGTCGGATGGGACATTAAGCCGTGGCCCCGTGTGCGGCAGAGCCATATCCTACGCACGTTAAAGAACACGCTGGATGGCCTTGACGGGAGGCTACCATCTGTCTCCCAACAGCTGTTCCAGTGGGTCCCTTCTCCCAACCTTCTCTGAGTCTTCGGGGCCCTTGTGACCTGGCCATTTAGCCCATGGTGTGCAAAAAAGTGCCGCTCAGAGGTAAAACAACCCAACCCGTAAAACTGCAGGCATGGCCCGTCTGGGTCGGGGTCCTGTTCACTTCAAAATCACCTCTCTATTTTTCTCTTTCCACCTGGTTAGATTTCTAAATCACTTCCCAAAGCCCACTTCGCCACTAATAGCTGAATATCCCTCCGGACGAAACTAGGCTATCCGCCAGTGAAGTAGTCCACTGGCCCACTGACGGTGGACATAGTTTTCCGGTTCACTGGTGTGCATTGTACCAGAAGGTGACATTGGCGTACATTCGCCGCTGCCCTAGACCGTCGCTGGCGTCCTTATTGGTCTTGGTGGAGATTCGCACTTTCCGTACTTTTTAACCTCCGTCGGTTTGTTTCGTAGCCGCTCTGCGACGATGCGTTGCGGAAATCAGGGACGGTTTCTTGACGTCAGTTGAAAGCTCGAGGATATGATGAGCATTGCATGAATCGTTTTATGTCCATTCCTAAATTCTACTGATTTGCTCTTTAATCTGAGTTTCATCTTTATGTTAGTAATAAAATTATACCAAATAATAACGGTAACTTAATGAATGGGATTTTGTTTTATCTTTTAAACTTATCGTTGTGGCTAGGATTCTTCACTTTAAGATTGTAATGATTACTTCAAAATGCAAATATATCAGAATGGAAAAGGTAATAAACTGTCTAAAAACCTCCTCTCAAGGCCATCCAACATGCTCTTTAAGTCTGTAGAATTTTCTTCTTTTGTATAGGGAAAACAGATTAATGTTCCTTACGACAGACGGCGGGCTCTTTGAGCCCAACTGCGTTGATTTTCTCACTGAAGTCAGATCGGGATGTGGGGGCGGGGGTGGCTCAGTTGATAGCGCGCAAGGCTCGTAATCTGCAGTTTCCAGGTTCGAGTCCCAGCTGGGTCAGCCTTGAGATTTATCTCCGCAAAATTACTCGCCTGCCCACGGTCAGTAGGGGACACCGATGGGCTTGGAAAGGCCGCTGTCCGTCGGATGTGACGTTAAGTCGTGGGCCCGTGTGCGGGAGAGACATATTCTGTGCACGTTAACGAACACACTGGATGGCCTTTACGGGAGGCTACCATATGTCTCCCAACAGCTGTTCCAGTGGGTCCTCTCCCCCAACCTTCTCTGAGCCTTCGGGGTCCTTGTGACCTGGCCATTTAACCCATTGTGAGCACAAAAGTGCCGCTCAGAGGTAAAACTACCCAACGTTAACGAACACACTGGATGGCCTTTACGGGAGGCTACCATATGTCTCCCAACAGCTGTTCCAGTGGGTCCTCTCCCCCAACCTTCTCCGAGCATTCGGGGTCCTTGTGACCTGGCCATTTAACCCATTGTGAGCAAAAAAGTGCCGCTCAGAGGTAAAACAACCAACAGATCGGGGTGCAGTTAGGTGGATGACTCAGTCGATAACTCGACTCTGTTGATTGAACAACTCGCTACAAAAGAATGTTGAAGAATATCTACTGGGTATCCAGTTCTCTGAGGACTCTAGTAATTAGCATACAGATGACTTGCATCTCTTTTATCGTGTGTTTTACCAAAATTGATCACAACACCTCCTTGAGATATACATGTATATCTCAAGGAGGTGTTGTGATCAATTAAGCAACATGTGATCAATTAATCAACTAAACAACATGTGTTGTACGCCTTCGGTACTTAGCTCACCTGATAGAAAAGACGTACTAAAGGAATTTTTTCCGTATCAGGGGAAAGTTTGATTTATAATCTTCAACATAAAATCTTGTGAGACTCAATTCAAATTATGCTGCAGCAACGAGCAGAAAATGTAAAGCTGTTGCATTGGACGCTACACCTTGGTATGAGTCATTATAAATAATGGAGAAACGATCTGCAAAAGCTGTTGGGTTGTTGGGTTGTTTTACCTCTGAGCGGCACTTTTTTGCACACCATGGGCTAAATGGCCATGTCACATGGACCCTGAAGGCTCAGAGAAGGTTGGGGGAGGGGACCCACTGGAACAGCTGTTGGGAGATAGATGGTAGCCTCTCGTCAAGGCCATCCAGCGTGTCCTTTAACGTGCACAGGGTATGGCTCTCCCGCACACGGGCCATGGCTTAACGTCCCATACGACGGACGGCGGCCTTTCCAAGCCCATCGGTGTCCCCTACTGACCGTGGGCAGGGCGGGGAATTTTGCGGAGAGAACAAAAGCTGTTGAATTTGTTTCCAGTGTTCAGTGAGAGATTACTGTAAATGTTGTTGATTCTGATGCAATAACTGGAGAGAGAATGGACACATTCAACTCGCATACTTTGAGCACGTATTTGGAGCAGGGAATTTGACAGCTGAGACCCTGACCGCATTGCAGTTGGGTTGTTGACAACTCACTTTGTAAGACTATTAGAATAATTGTTGCTGCCAATATCTCAGACAAAACAGTAAACATAGTCAGGCAGTAGGGTTTGCTGAGAATAACTCTTATTTTCTATGTTAGATCATAGTGGATATTCTAGTCAACCTTGAACCAAAGCTTATGCTGTTATCAAATAATTCTTATCGATCCATGAATTAATTTTGATAATACGCTATTTAATAATACGAGTTTTTTTAAACGTATCCAACACTTTTAATTATGTTGGCCAGGTTCAATTTCAAAGTGACTCCAAAGTAAATGAACTTATTTCTATAGCTTATTTTGAATAATGAGTTATTCTGGAACTTTAAACAATTGGATTGGATAGGATTATTTTACCTCTGAGCGGCACTTTTTTGCACATCATGGGCTAAATGGCCAGGTCACATGGATCCCGAAGGCTCAGAGAAGGTTGGGGGAGGGGACCCACTGGAACAGCTGTTGGGAGACAGATGGTAGCCTCCCGTCAAGGCCATCCAGCGTGTTCTTTAACGTGCACAGGGTATGGCTCTCCCGCACACGGGCCACGGTTTAACGTCCCATCCGACGGACGGCGGCCTTTTCAAGCCCATCGGTGTCCCCTACTGACCGTGGGGAGGGCGGGGAAGGAACTTTAAACAAAATCTCAGTTTTTGTAGAGAGGCATTTGGTTCACTTGGAATGTAACCCCTTCCTAGGTTTTGCTGAAATGAAAAGTTATCAGTTATTCATTCCATTGCCAAAACTGATATATATGTGTAGTATTAGCCAAACAAGTTAAATATAATACTTGCAGAATATAAAACAAAATCATCTCTTTAAAAATCTCCTTCACGCCCAAAAGTCTGTCGACAAATTACAAGGAGGGCCTGAAACTTTTAGTTTCCGGTCTGCCTCAGAACATTACAGAACTCACTGAATGGAATTTATGTGAGGTTACTTTTTATCTTTCCCTAACTGTTGTTAAGTGGTTGTTCCTAATCCATCCTACTGTGAGCCTTGGGGGTCTTTGTGACTTGGTCTTGTAATTCGTTCATTGCCGAATTTAGTTACAAGCCAAGTAACCCCACTTATGAGGGGCCTCAAAATACCATGGAGATTACTGAAAAAATCAATTATAACTGAAATCAACATCTTTGCTTATGTGTATATATATATCTATACAAATATAATCATTTATTTTTAAATGACCTTTTTTGTTATAATGCAATAAACTCATTTCCCTTTATTTTATTTATCAGAATATTGTCTCAGCCTGTCTTAATCCGATCCTGAGTCCGTTATAATAATATAATAATAATTTATTTCATGCAGGGGGTTACAGTAAAGCCAAGGTACAGGAAATTTGGATATTAATTTAAACTTTCATGTGGCTTGATGCCCCAGTACATTTGAGAAATTAAAAAGAAATATTGATCATAGTACAAAAATGCAAATATATTTACAGGAATTGCATAATTATTTGATAAAAATAAACAAAATGACAAGTTGCACAGACGAAGACAAACATACAATATGAAATATGATAAAAAAAAAAAGCATAGTAAACTTAGGGGGGAAAAAGAAAGGTTTAAGACAACAGAGAGTAATATTAAATGAATTAAAAGGGGAAAAAGATGCCTGTCTGTTAAAATTCATCAACTCTAGAGGGACTGAAGCTTCAGAATGATCTCGATGATCGAAACACTGAAGTTCGTTTCATGACTTCTTTCTCTCTTTCAATCCATCAACCCTTCTGCTCAAGTAAGTCTGCTCAGCTTCAGAATGATCTCGTAGATCGAAACATTGAAGTTCGTTTCATGACTTCTCACTCTCTTTCAATCCATCAACCCTTCTGGTCAAGTAAGTCTGCTCAGCTTCAGAATGATCTCGATGATCGAAACACTGAAGTTCATTTCATGACTTCTCTCTCTCTTTCAATCCATCAACCCTTCTGCTCAAGTAAGTCTGCTCAGCTTCAGAATGATCTCGATGATCGAAACACTGAAGTTCGTTTCATGACTTCTCATTCTCTTTCAATCCATCAACCCTTCTGGTCAAGTAAGTCTGCTCAGCTTCAGAATGATCTCGATGATCGAAACACTGAAGTTCGTTTCATGACTTCTCTCTCTCTTTCAATCCATCAACCCGTCTGCTCAAGTAAGTCTGCTCAGCTTCAGAATGATCTCGATGATCGAAACACTGAAGTTCGTTTCATGACTTCCCTCTCTCTTTCAATCCATCAACCCTTCTGCTCAAGTAAGTCTGCTCAGCTTCAGAATGATCTCGATGATCGAAACACTGAAGTTCGTTTCATGACTTCTCTCTCTCTTTCAATCTATCAACCCTTATGTTCAAGTAAGTCTGCTCGGCTTCAGAATGATCTCGATGATCGAAACACTGAAGTTCGTTCCATGACTTCTCACTCTCTTTCAATCCATCAACCCTTCTGGTCAAGTAAGTCTGCTCAGCTTCAGAATGATCTCGATGATCGAAACACTGAAGTTCGTTTCATGACTTCTCTCTCTCTTTCAATCCATCAACCCGTCTGCTCAAGTAAGTCTGCTCAGCTTCAGAATGATCCCGTTGATCGAAACACTGAAGTTCGTTTCATGACTTCTCTCTCTCTTTCAATCCATCAATCCTTCTGCTCAAGTAAGTCTGCTCAGCTTCAGAATGATCTCGATGATCGAAACACCGAAGTTCGTTTCATGACTTCTCTCTCTCTTTCAATCCATCAACCCTTCTGCTCAAGTAAGTCTGCTCAGCTTCAGAATGATCCCGATGATCGAAACACTGAAGTTCGTTTCATGACTTCTCTCTCTCTTTCAATCCATCAACCCTTCTGCTCAAGTAAGTCTGCTCCACCCATCACAACACTCTCGATTTCTCCTTCACGTGCAGCTACTGGCTAATGGCCATCGTCTGCTCCCCAATTGTCACTTCCCATTGGGCTCTCTAAGAAGCCGTGGTCATGAATTCGCAGTTTAACACTGATCACCGCTTCTCCTCTGTAATCAAGGAATTTCCTCCGAATTATCACGAATTAATATCATTTTGTTTAATAAACACTTGATCGTCCTTAAGGGAAAGGAAAATTCAACTTCGGTTTATTTCCATCTCTCAACAAAGGACTCAATTGCGTTCGCAATTTTTCTTCCTCACCAACCTTGACTGGCTAATGGATCCACGAGACTTATTAAGATACTCCGATTGAAATGCCTTTGAAGAAATAAGGGATATATGATTAATTATTTTCGATCACCATGAACGGAGTTTTTAAGTTCAAACTGAGTTACAGTCGCTCAAAAAATATCCGAACACTATGGTTGATTCATCATCATTATCATCATCCTCAAGCAGCCATGGGCTACGGAGGTCCAACCAGACAGTGCAGTTTAATTCTTCAAGCATTATCTGTCCTGAGCTTCATCTGCTGCATCCAGCCACTGCACACCAATTCTAACAAGGTCCTGTTTGACATTGTCTGCCCACCGCATCTTAGATCTCCCCATCTTTCTGAGGCCTTTAGGCACACTGTTCATAACCCTATTCGCCAATCTATAATTATCCATACGGGCAACAATGCCCAAACCAACGGAGTCTCTCTCTGCACAATATGCTGCTTAAAGGAGGTTGCAGACTCCTTTGCCTAACCTCATCATTAGTTACAAAGTTAAACCACCTAATGCCCAAGATGCTGCGTAAGCATTTAGAATCAAAAGCATCTAGTTTCCTGTTATCTTGTTTACAAAGTGTCCAAGTTTCACTACCATAACTAACCCTAGAAAGAACCAAACTATTATACAGTCTAATTTTAGTCTTTAGGTGTATACGGCTATTTCTCCACATTCTCCATAGGTTCTTAAAAGTCCCGGCAGCAATCCCTATTCGTCTGTTAATCTCATGCCGTACATCACCATTATCGGTTACATAGCTCCCAAGATAATTAAACTGTGACACCTGCTCAAGACTGCAACCATTCAGATGAACTGAATCACAGCCTGCCTGGCTAATTTTCATCACTTTAGTTTTCTCTCTGTTTATAACCAAACCTACTCTACTACCAGTCTCATCAACATCTCGAATGAAAGAGTTCATCTCATCAACATCATTTGCTAAAAGGGTTAAATCATCAGCGTAATCTAAATCAGAAATTTTCGTATCTCCAGTTCGTATCTCCAATTTCGTTTCATGACTCCTCTCTCTCTTTCAATCCATCAACCCTTCTGCTCAAGTAAGTCTGCTCAGCTTCAGAATGATCTCGATGATCGAAACACTGAAGTTCGTTTCATGACTTCTCTCTCTCTTTCAATCCATCAACCCTTATGTTCAAGTAAGTCTGCTCGGCTTCAGAATGATCTCGATGATCGAAACACTGAAGTTCGTTCCATGACTTCTCTCTCTCTTTCAATCCATCAACCCTTCTGCTCAGAAAGTCTGCTCAGCTTCCGAATGATCTCGATGATCGAAACACTGAAGTTCGTTTCATGACTTCTCTCTCTCTTTCAATCCATCAACCCTTCTGCTCAAGTAAGTCTGCTGAGCTTCAGAATGATCTCGATGATCGAAACACTGAAGTTCGCTTCATGACTTCTCTCTCTCTTTCAATCCATCAACCCGTCTGCTCAAGTAAGTCTGCTCAGCTTCAGAATGATCTCGATGATCGAAACACTGAAGTTCGTTTCATGACTTCTCTCTCTCTTTCAATCCATCAACCCTTCTGCTCAAGTAAGTCTGCTCAGCTTCAGAATGATCCCGATGATCGAAACACTGAAGTTCGTTTCATGACTTCTCTCTCTCTTTCAATCCATCAACCCTTCTGCTCAAGTAAGTCTGCTCCACCCATCACAACACTCTCGATTTCTCCTTCACGTGCAGCTACTGGCTAATGGCCATCGTCTGCTCCCCAATTGTCACGTTCCCATTGGGCTCTCTAAGAAGCCGTGGTCATGAATTCGCAGTTTAACACTGATCACCGCTTTTCCTCTGTAATCAAGGAATTTCCTCCGAATTATCACGAATTAATATCATTTTGTTTAATAAACACTTGATCGTCCTTAAGGGAAAGGAAAATTCAACTTCGGTTTATTTCCATCTCTCAACAAAGGACTCAATTGCGTTCGCAATTTTTCTTCCTCACCAACCTTGACTGGCTAATGGATCCACGAGACTTATTAAGATACTCCGATTGAAATGCCTTTGAAGAAATAAGGGGATATATGATTAATTATTTTCGATCACCATGAACGGAGTTTTTAAGTTCAAACTGAGATACAGTCGCTCAAAAAATATCCGAACACTATGGTTGATTCATCATCATTATCATCATCCTCAAGAAATTAACCCTTTTAGCAAATGATATTGGTCCTACCTACGGAGGTCCAACCAGATAGTGCAGTTTAATTCTTCAAGCATTATCTGTCCTGAGCTTCATCTGCTGCATCCAGCCAGTGCACTCGAATTCTAACACGGTCCTATTTGACATTGTCTGCCCACCGCATCCAAGGTCTCCCCCTCTTTCTGAGGCCTTTAGGCACACTGTTCATATCCCTATTCGCCAATCTATAATTTTCCATACGGGCAACAATGGCCAAACCAACGGAGTCTCTCTCTGCACAATATGCCGCTTAAAGGAGGTTGCAGACTCCGTTGCCTAACCTCATCATTAGTTACAAAGTTAAACCACCTAATGCCCAAGATGCTGCGTAAGCATCTAGAATCAAAAGCATCTAGTTTCCTGTTATCTTGTTTACAAAGTGTCCAAGTTTCACTACCATAACTAACCCTAGAAAGAACCAAACTATTATACAGTCTAATTTTAGTCTTTAGGTGTATACGCCTATTTCTCCACATTCTCCATAGAATCTTAAAAGTCCCGGCAGCAATCCCTATTCGTCTGTTAATCTCATGCTGCACATCACCAGTATCTGTTACATAGCTCTCAAGATAATTAAACTGTGACACCTGCTCAAGAGTGCAACCATTCAGATGAACTGAATCACAGCCTGCCTGACCAATTTTCATCACTTTAGTTTTCTCTCTGTTTATAACCAAACCTACTCTAATACCAGTCTCATCAACATCTCGAATGAAAGAGTTCATCTCATCAACATCATTTGCTAAAAGGGTTGAATCATCAGCATAATCTAAATCAGAAATTTTCGTATCTCCAGTTCGTCTCTCCAATTTCGTTTCATGACTCCTCTCTCTCTTTCAATCCATCAACCCTTCTGCTCAAGTAAGTGTGCTCAGCTTCAGAATGATCTCGATGATCGAAACACTGAAGTTCGTTTCATGACTTCTCTCTCTCTTTCAATCCATCAACCCTTCTGCTCAAGTAAGTGTGCTCAGCTTCAGAATGATCTCGATGATCGAAACATTGAAGTTCGTTTCATGACTTCTCTCTCTCTTTCAATCCATCAACCCTTCTGCTCAAGTAAGTCTGCTAAGCTTCAGAATGATCTCGATGGTCGAAACACTGAAGTTCGTTTCATGACTTCTCTCTCTCTTTCAATCCATCAACCCTTCTGCTCAAGTAAGTCTGCTCAGCTTCAGAATGATCTCAATGATCGAAACACTGAAGTTCGTTTCATGACTTCTCTCTCTCTTTCAATCCATCAACCCTTCTGCTCAAGTAAGTCTGCACAGTTTCAGAATGATCTCGATGATCGAAACACCGAATTTCGTTTCATGACTTCTCTCTGTCTTTCAATCCATCAACCCTTCTGCTCAAGTAAGTCTGCTCAGCTTCAGAATGATCTCGATGATCGAAACACTGAAGTTCGTTTCATGACTTCTCTCTCTCTTTCAATCCATCAACCTTTCTGCTCAAGTAAGTCTGCTCAGCTTCAGAATGATCTCGATGATCGAAACACTGAAGTTCGTTTCATGACTTCTCTCTCTCTTTCAATCCATCAACCCTTCTGCTCAAGTAAGTCTGTTCAGCTTCAGAATGATCTCGATGATCGAAACACTGAAGTTCGTTTCATGACTTCTCTCTCTCTTTCAATCCATCAACCCGTCTGCTCAAGTAAGTCTGCTCAGCTTCAGAATGATCTCGATGATCGAAACACTGAAGTTCGTTTCAGACTTCTCTCTCTCTTTTAATCCATCAATCCTTCTGCTCAAGTAAATGTGCTCAGCTTCAGAATGATCTCGATGATCGAAACACTGAAGTTCGTTTCATGACTTCTCTCTCTCTTTCAATCCATCAACCCTTCTGCTCAAGTAAGTCTGTTCAGCTTCAGAATGATCTCGATGATCGAAACACTGAAGTTCGTTTCATGACTTCTCTCTCTCTTTCAATCCATCAACCCGTCTGCTCAAGTAAGTCTGCTCAGCTTCAGAATGATCTCGATGATCGAAACACTGAAGTTCGTTTCATGACTTCTCTCTCTCTTTCAATCCATCAACCCTTCTGCTCAAGTAAGTCTGTTCAGCTTCAGAATGATCTCGATGATCGAAACACCGAATTTCGTTTCATGACTTCTCTCTCTCTTTCAATCCATCAACCCGTCTGCTCAAGTAAGTCTGCTCAGCTTCAGAATGATCTCGATGATCGAAACACTGAAGTTGGTTTCATGATTTCTCTCTCTCTTTCAATCCATCAACCCTTCTGGTCAAGTAAGTCTGTTCAGCTTCAGAATGATCTCGATGATCGAAACACTGAAGTTCGTTTCATGACTTCTCTCTCTCTTTCAATCCATCAACCCGTCTGCTCAAGTAAGTCTGCTCAGCTTCAGAATGATCTCGATGATCGAAACACTGAAGTTCGTTTCATGACTTTTCTCTCTCTTTCAATCCATCAACCCTTCTGCTCAAGTAAGTCTGTTCAGCTTCAGAATGATCTCGATGATCGAAACACCGAATTTCGTTTCATGACTTCTCTCTCTCTTTCAATCCATCAACCCGTCTGCTCAAGTAAGTCTGCTCAGCTTCAGAATGATCTCGATGATCGAAACACTGAAGTTGGTTTCATGACTTCTCTCTCTCTTTCAATCCATCAACCCTTCTGCTCAAGTAAGTCTGTTCAGCTTCAGAATGATCTCGATGATCGAAACACCGAATTTCGTTTTATGACTTCTCTCTCTCTTTCAATCCATCAACCCTTCTGCTCAAGTAAGTCTGCTCAGCTTCAGAATGATCCCGATGATCGAAACACTGAAGTTCGTTTCATGACTTCTCTCTCTCTTTCAATCCATCAACCCTTCTGCTCAAGTAAGTCTGCTCCACCCATCACCACACTCTCGATTTCTCCTTCACGTGCAGCTACTGGCTAATGGCCATCGTCTGCTCCCCAATTGTCACGTTCCCATTGGGCTCTCTAAGAAGCCGTGGTCATGAATTCGCAGTTTAACACTGATCACCGCTTCTCCTCTGTAATCAAGGAATTTCCTCCGAATTATCACGAATTAATATTATTTTGTTTAATAAACACTTGATCGTCCTTAAGGGAAAGGAAAATTCAACTTCGGTTTATTTCCATCTCTCAACAAAGGACTCAATTGCGTTCGCAATTTTTCTTCCTCACCAACCTTGACTGGCTAATGGATCCACGAGACTTATTAAGATACTCCGATTGAAATGCCTTTGAAGAAATAAGGGATATATGATTAATTATTTTCGATCACCATGAACGGAGTTTTTAAGTTCAAACTGAGTTACAGTCGCTCAAAAAATATCCGAACACTATGGTTGATTCATCATCATTATCATCATCCTCAAGCAGCCATGGGCTACGGAGGTCCAACCAGACAGTGCAGTTTAATTCTTCAAGCATTATCTGTCCTGAGCTTCATCTGCTGCATCCAGCCACTGCACACCAATTCTAACAAGGTCCTGTTTGACATTGTCTGCCCACCGCATCTTAGATCTCCCCATCTTTCTGAGGCCTTTAGGCACACTGTTCATAACCCTATTCGCCAATCTATAATTATCCATACGGGCAACAATGCCCAAACCAACGGAGTCTCTCTCTGCACAATATGCTGCTTAAAGGAGGTTGCAGACTCCTTTGCCTAACCTCATCATTAGTTACAAAGTTAAACCACCTAATGCCCAAGATGCTGCGTAAGCATTTAGAATCAAAAGCATCTAGTTTCCTGTTATCTTGTTTACAAAGTGTCCAAGTTTCACTACCATAACTAACCCTAGAAAGAACCAAACTATTATACAGTCTAATTTTAGTCTTTAGGTGTATACGCCTATTTCACCACACTCTCCATAGATTCTTAAAAGTCCCGCCAGCAATCCCTATTCGTCTGTTAATCTCATGCCGTACATCACCATTATCGGTTACATAGCTCCCAAGATAATTAAACTGTGACACCTGCTCAAGACTGCAACCATTCAGATGAACTGAATCACAGCCTGCCTGGCTAATTTTCATCACTTTAGTTTTCTCTCTGTTTATAACCAAACCTACTCTACTACCAGTCTCATCAACATCTCGAATGAAAGAGTTCATCTCATCAACATCATTTGCTAAAAGGGTTAAATCATCAGCATAATCTAAATCAGAAATTTTCGTATCTCCTGCCCATTTAAGGCCAAAAACTTTCCCGTGAAGTGAATTTCGCATAACATAATCAATAACCAAGCTAAAGAGAAAAGGAGACAAAATGCACCCTTTTCGAACACCAGAAGTAATGCTAAACCAATTTCTACAAGCCTTACCAATTCTCACACACGACTCAGTGTTATTATAGAAAGCTTTCATTAGGTTAACTAACTTGTCTGGTATACCATATGATCTCAAATCAACCACAAATTATGACGATAAACAGAGTCGAAAGCCTTTTTGAAATCAACAAAGCTAGCAACCAAAAATTTCTGAAACTCTAAACATTTCTCAAGAATCTGCCTAAGTGAAAATATCTGATCCACACATCCCCTACCACTTCTGAATCCACATTGCTCATCACGCAATTGACTGTCAACCAGATTCTTAATTCTATTAAGCACAATCATGGAAAGAACTTTACCTGGAACAGAGAGTAGGCTGATACCCCTATAGGTATCACAAGAACTGCGATCACCTTTTTTTGAAAATAGGGATAATAATAGCTGTGGTAAAATCCTTAGGAACCATGCCTTTATCATAAAAGTTATTCAAAATTTCAGTCATCCAAGTGGTAATCGAAACATTCCCAGCTCTGAACATTTCTGTAGTAATTTCATCTACCCCTGGGGATTTATGAAGTTTAAGTTTAGAAATAGCCAAAATAACTTCAGATTGTGTTATAGGGCCAACATTAAAGCCACCAATGCATCTATCATCATTACAAACAATTGGAGTAGAACTAACCACATTGTTTAGGACATCACTGAAATGCTCAGTCCACCTAGCCATGACAGAATCCTCACCTTCTATAACCTTACCTTGTTTATCCTGCAATCCTTGTATGCCTGTCCATTTTCTACCACATAAAACATTAACTATCTGGTACAGCTCTCTGCTGCTGTGCTGTCTAACTGCTTCCTCAGCTTTGTCAGCCAAGCCATCAAGTCAAAGATTCTTATCAGTAGCTAACTGATCCTTTACATGTTTATTAAGCTCTCTGTAATCTTTTCTATTAGGACTAGTAGGGTACTGATTAAGGACATTCCTGCAGTTCCTTCTTTCTGAAATAAGCTCAAGTGCCTTATCACTTAAATAATTCTGCCTCCTCTGCTCCTTTTTCCCTAAAAGAGTACTGTTAGTTTCCAAAAAAGCCTGTTTAAAATGGCCCCATTCTTCCTCAACTTCAGTATTAAGCAAATCATGACTGTCATTATGACTAAGTAAAATATCATGGTAAGCTTTAGCTATAACTTGGTTTTTCAGAGCTTCAGTATTAAAGGTAAATTTTTTAAATTTTGCACAACACTTTTTAAGTTTAAGTTGCAAGACACTTTTAACAAGGTAATGGTCAGATCCCATTTCAGGTCCCCTATATGCCCTGGTATTTCTAACAGAACTAGTCCATTTGCTGTTAATTAATATATAATCAATCATATTCCTATGCAGCCCATCAGGTGAAACCCATGTGTATTTATGTATGTCGCGGTGTTTGTAATATGTGTTAGTTATTCTGAAACCATTGAGTTTACGTACCTGTAGGAGACATTGCCCATTGCCATTGCAGCTACCAATACCAAAAGGGCCTATTACTCCTCCCCAAAGGTCAGAGTCAGTACCAACTTTGGCATTGAAGTCACCTAGAACAAGGGTAATATCTCTTTTCTTGACAGAATTCAAAATATCCTGAAGTTGTCCGTAAAACCTATCCTTCTCATCCTCATCGGCATCCTCAGTAGGGGCTTAACAGCAGATAACATTCAAGTCTTTAACGCTTGTCTGAAATTTTGCTGTAAGAAACCTTTCGTTAATGCACTCATATCCTAGAAGAGCATCACTAGCATGTCTGCTGAGTAGCAAACCCACGCCTTGGTGATACTTTCCATCCTCCCTCCCTGTAAAGAGAAATTTGAAGTTATTTTTAAGTATCTCACCTTTACCTGTACTAAATTTAAAAAAATATCTGGCAACAATTATTAATTTGGGCGTAAAAACCCGAAGTAAGGGTGAAGAGAATTAAGTAGCAATTTCATCGTCCTCTGGCAGCCACGACATTTGGCCAACCCTATTCCGAATGCGGAGAAGGGCATCCCATCTTGCGCAGTCCCGCAGGATCGGGCGAGGGCATCACATTCTGGCGCGGCTTAAATTGAATCGAAAAAGGCAGGATATCACATTTGGCTCAGTCGGCCAGGATCTGAAAGTACAGATCATCACAATAGCGCAATTTTATTTTTTTACAAATGCCTCTGAAGGGGGTGAAAGAACACGCTGGCTGGCCTTGAAAGAACGATTCCATTCGACTCCTAACACTTTGTCCGCCAAAAAAATTGGGGGCGGGGATGGCTCAGTCGGTAGCGCGCCAGTCTCTTAATCTGTAGTTCCCAGGTTCGAATCCCAGCTGGGTCAGCGTTGAGATTTATCTCTGCAAAATTCCCCGCCCTGCCCACGGTCAGTAGGGAACACCGATGGGCTTGGAAAGGCTGCCGTCCGTCGGATGGGACGTTAAGCCGTGACCCGTATGCGGGAGAGCCATACCCTGTGCACGTTAAAGAACACGCTGGATGGCCTTGATGGGAGGCTACCATCTGTCTCCCAACAGCTGTTCCAGTGGGTCCCCTCCCCCAACCTTCTCTGAGCCTTCGAGGTCCATGTGACCTGGCCATTTATCCCATGGTGTGCAAAAAAATGCCGCTCAGAGGTAAAACAACCCAACCCGCCAAAAAATTGCAGCTTGGAATGCGCACGAGAATGCTTTACGTTTGGAAATACTTAATTCTTAACGGTACAATGGAATCGGCGAAGTTCGGTTATGAAGTTTCGATTCATTTTTCAAGTGTTGAATCATTTTAACCCTAATCGGCATTTTTCTTCCGCTCAGATGGAGCTTAAACGTCCCTGTCGCTTAGCAACGCCTCGGAATTACCAGTCTGGCCAATTGGTAACGAGTGAGTGGCCAACTGGCATGTGCAGCCAGATAACCAGACAGCTGCCAATTGTAATGGCCGCTCAATCACGAATTGTCATCAGCTGCCTGGCGTTTACTGTATGACCAAAGGGTGCCTTTCTCTCGTACAGTCGCTCAAAAAAGTATCCGAACACTATGGTTGATTACAGATTTCAGAAAAAATATCTGGCAACGATTTTTTTAGAAATTAGTGATCTGGCAACCTTCGTGTCATGTGATTACAGAATTCAGGAAAAATATCTGGAGCGTGTACAGCAACTGTACACGCTCCAGTTACCGTTCACAGCAAACTGGAGCGTGTGCAGTTACTGCACAACAAACGGTAACTGCACACGCTCAATATTTCCGTGAGTGAGCCCACACGATCTAGTATCAAAATAATATGACCACCTACAGTCGCTCAAAAAAGTATCCGAACACTATGGTTGAGTAGAGAATTCAGAAAAAATATCTGGCAACGATTTTTTTAGAAATTAGTGATCTGTCAACCTTCGTGTCACGTGACACCGAATCCACCGTTGCCAGATATTTTTTCTGAATTCTGTAATCAATCTTAGTGTTCGGATGTTTATTTGAGCGACTGTACACGATCCTACCATCCATTCATCTATCATAGTTATTTTTTTTATATATATACTGTATATTATTCAAGATCATTGTATGAAAATATTCTTGACTTAAAATGGATTTTATGCTGAATTTAAATATATTACTTAAAGAAGCCAATAAGGAGTAGTAGAAATGCAGAGATTGTAATTATCGTGGAAAAAAGTATATGGGATCTCCCATATGTTAACATGGGATTCCCTATACTTTAACATTGGCCCAGAACTTCCAACTACTTCACTACTAGTAATCATGCAGCCTTGTCCAGAGGGGGGCGGAGGTGGCTCAGTCGGTAGCGCGCCAGTCTCGTAATCTGTAGTTCCCAGGTTCGAGTCCCAGCTGGGTCAGAGTTGAGATTTACCTCCGCAAAATTCCCCGCCCTGCCCACGGTCAGTAGGGGACACCGATGGGCTTGGAAAGGCCACCGTCCGTCGGATGGGACGTTAAGCCGTGGCCCCGTGTAAGGGAGAGCCATACCCTGTGCACGTTAAAGAACACGCTGGATGGCCTTGACGGGAGGCTACCATCTGTCTCCCAATAGCTGTTCCAGTGGGCCCCCACCCCCAACCTTCTCTGAGCCTCGGGGTCCATGTGACCTGGCCATTTAGCCCATGGTGTGCAAAAAAGTGCCGCTCAGAGGTAAGAGAACCAACCAACCAACACCCAACTACTTCACTACTAGTAATCATGCAGACTTGTCCAGAATTAGATACTTTGAGAAATAAGAAATCGAACAATTTCTCTGGTTAAATGCCTTTCTTTCGCTCATTGAGTTTCTGACAGATTAATAACATATTTAAACAGCAAGATTAATATTTCAGTTCTCCTAATGTTCAAATCCATCAAGAGCTTATTAAAATCCCATTATTTCTTCATTTAGTGCCACGAATTCCCTAATAACCTCCTCATCTATCTGATCACAAAACAAAGATCGCAAGAGGATTGTTTTCTGCTCCATCGACCCCGTGAGTGGCGTGAACGACTGAAAATGCTACCAAAAAAAAATCGCCCAAAGTAGGTCTTGCTTTTCCGAAAACGCAGACGAATCTCAGCGCAACCGTAACCGATTTCCTTGGCGCAAAAGATTCATAGAGAGAACGATCGCTCATTTCTCAAGCGGAACGGGGGCGAGGGTGGCTCAGTCGGTAGCGCGCCAGGCTCGTAATCTGTAGTTCCCAGGTTCGAGTCCCAGCTGGGTCAGCGTTGAGATTTACCTCCGCAAAATTCCCCGCCCTGCCCACGGTCAGTAGGGGACACCGATGGGCTTGGAAAGGCCACCGTCCGTCGGATGGGACGTTAAGCCGTGGCCCCGTGTGCGGGAGAGTCATGCCCTGTGCACGTTAAAGAACACCCTGGATGGCCTTGACGGGAGACTATCATCTGTCTCCCAACAGCTGTTCCAGTGGGTCCCCTCCCCCAACATTCTCTGAGCCTTCGGGGTCCTTGTGACCTGGCCATTTAGCACAAGGAGTGCAAAAAAAGTGCCGCTCAGAGGTAAAACAACCCAACGTTAAAGAACACGCTGGATGGCCTTGACGGGAGGCTACCATCTGTCTCCCAACAGCTGTTCCAGTGGGTCCCCTTCCCCAACCCTCTCTGAGCCTTCGGGGTCCTTGTGGCCTGGCCATTTAGCCCATGGTGTGCAAAAAAGTGCCGCTCAGAGGTAAAACAACCCAATCCAATCCAGCGGAACTCATCAAGGCAGAAAAGCCGAGTTCTGCCAAAGTGGTCATTATCCCATTTCACGTGTCACTTAATCCAAAGAACAGCGAGCTCTTTTAGGAACAATGCACGAGCATTAACAGGCATCGCTGCAACAGGGACAGAGAACTAGTGACCTTTTTTTAAAAAAAAGTATTAGGTGTTCCTCAATCGTTTCTTATAATTAATAGAATATGAGTGGCAACAGTACTTTTCTGCACTTCAGAGACATTTGTGAATGAACGTCTTGAGTCTTTCATGGCTAAACTCTTTAAGATGCAAACACAACTGCTGGTCTCATTGCACAATGATCCTACTAAACCGTAACTTTTTGCCTTGGGATCATCAAAGCATGGATGGATTAATGGATTATCCAAGGTCGTGAAGGACTCTTTACCGTCACCATTGTCGGATAGCTGTTCCTTCCTCCTTTGCTGGCCTTGTGGAGAGATTTATGTTTTGGGTTTAGATTTATGGTTTGTGTGTGTAATTGGGAAAGAGGCGCAATTATCTCTGCTTTTCTGCATACGAAATCTCGGACAAATTCGTCATCGATTTGTATCTCTTCAAAGAGATTCTTTTGTATCGTGTCGGTATTTGCTATCTGTTGTTCATACGGGGAATGTCAGATCAATTGAAAATTTTGATCGCTTTGGCTGGGGCGGGGGTGGCTCAGTCGGTAGCGCGCCAGGCTCGTAATCTGTAGTTCCCAGGTTCGAGTCCCAGCTGGTTCAGCGTTGAGATTTATCTCCGCAAACTTCCCCGCCCTGCCCACGGTCAGTAAGGGACACCGATGGGCTTGGAAAAGCCGCCGTCCGTCGGATGGGACGTTAAGACGTGGCACCGTGTGCGGGAGAGCCTTACCCTGTGCACGTTAAAGAACACGTTGGATGGCCTTGACGGGAGGCTACCATCTGTCTCCCAACAGCTGTTCCAGTGGGTCCCCTCCCCCAACCTTCTCTGAGCCTTCGGGGTCCTTGTGACATGGCCATTTAGCCCATGGTGTGCAAAAAAAGTGCCGCTCAGAGGTAAAACAACCCAACGTTAAAGAACACGTTGGATGGCGTTGACGGGATGCTACCATCTGTCTCCCAACAGCTGTTCCAGTAGGTCCCCTCCCCCAACCTTCTCTGAGCCTTTGGGGTCCTTGTGACCTGGCCATTTAGCCCATGGTATGCAAAAAAGTGCCGCTTAGAGGTAAAACAACCGAACCGCTTTGACTTGAGGAGACTGCGCAATTGACGCTTCGATAGTTCGCATAGGTTAGTGTTTATTGACTGGTGAATGATGCAGTTGAACCAGGAACTTTCAGAACTTTAAACCATCAACTGCGCAGTCTCAGTTCCTCCCAAACCCCTGGTATTAAACACGTCACACCCCTGACTAAAGGTAACTGAAGTAATGCTTGAACTCAAGTTCAGTCCCCAGGAAATCTATATCATCTATTTTGAAAAATCCCAGGGAACCCTTTTCAAAAGGAATTCCATCGAACCAGTGTTATCTTTCGTGATATTTAGTTAATTGTTTTGCTTTTCTCTAACGTTTTGGGGAGGGGGTGGCTCAGTCGGTAGCGCGCCAGGCTCGTAATCTGTAGTTCCCAGGTTCGAGTCCCAGTTGGGTCCGCGTTGAGATTTATCTCCGTAAAATTCCGCACCCTGCCCACGGTCAGTAGGGGACACCGATGAGCTTGGAAAGGCCGCCGTCCGTTGGATGGGACGTTAAGCCGTGCTCCCATGTGCGGAAGAGCCATACCCTCTGCACGTTCAAGAACACGTTGGATGGCCTTGACAGGAGGCTACCATCTGTCTCCCAACAGCTGTTCCATTGGGTCCCCTCCCCCAACCTTCTTTGAGCCTTCGGACGGGAGGCTACCATCTGTCTCTCAACAGCTATCCCAGTGGATCCCTCCCCCAACCTTCTCTGAGCCTTCGGACAGGAGGCTACCATCTGTCTCTTAACAACTATTCCATTGGGTCCCTCCCCCAACCTTCTCTGAGCCTTCGGACAGGAGTCTACCATCTGTCTCTCAACAGCTATTCCAGTTGGTCCCTCCCCCAACCTTCTCTGAGCCTTCGGACAGGAGGCTACCATCTGTCTCTCAACTGCTATTCCAGTGGGTCCCTCCCCCAACCTTCTCTGAGCCTTCGGACAGGAGGCTACCATCTGTCTCTTAACAACTATTCCAGTTGGTCCCTCCCCCAACCTTCTCTGAGCCTTCGGACAGGAGTCTACCATCTGTCTCTCAACAGCTATTCCATTGGGTCCCTCCCCCAACCTTCTCTGAGCCTTCGGACAGGAGGCTACCATCTGTCTCTCAACTGCTATTCCAGTGGGTCCCTCCCCAACCTTCTCTGAGCCTTCGGACAGGAGGCTACCATCTGTCTCCCAACAGCTGTTCCAGTGGGTCCCCTCCCCCAACCTTCTCTGAGCCTTCGGGGTCCATGTGACCTGGCCATTTAGCCCATGGTGTGCAAAAAATTTGCGCTCAGAGGTAAAACAACCCAACCAACCCTAAATTTTTATTACCATTCTCGTTAACGCCAAGGAGTCATGGTCCTCCTTTGAACAGCATCTCCTTTCTGCAAAGAGAAATTTGCCTTGCTTTGGCCCTGGTGACAATACGTGGAACTAGATTGGCGAACAAAGTTATGAAATGTTCCTAAGGAGGGTATGAGGAAGAATCGACTGATATTGGGGGGTCCAGAAAGATGAAATTATTATGATGACTGTATTCCATCTTCTTTTCAATGCTGCGGGTAATTGAAATCTTTGATCGAAGTCTTCCTCGAAAATCCCAATATAGGTTTCGTCACCCAGCTTAGAAATTACTGCACTTCGAATTGCAACTGTTTCTTCAAAAACAGTGTGATCCAAAAATCATTGTATATCTAAATAAATCCCCAGAATTAAAAAAACTTTGCAGGATATTTTATTTTATAAAATCCAGACTTACCCTCTCAATATATTCACTTGTACTACAAAACACATGCTCCCCCCCCCCCCCCCAAAAAAAAGACTCCTTCCTACAAGTGACTGAAACCAAATCCACTTCTTTCTCAACAACAACTGGTTTTATAACAACACAATTCTCCCATCATATGTGGCAACTTGGATGTCCGATTCCTGATAATAGATGGCGGGAATGCTTGTACGTCACATTGTTGGAGAAATTGTTAGCTTCCGATGATCTGTCGGTAATGACGCTCAGCATGATTCTCGGAGACGTGGGTTCGAATTCCACTCAGGACAACTAATTATTTCCAGTTGGGTTGGGTTGTTTTACCTCTGAGCGGCACTTTTTTGAACACCATGGGCTAAATGGTCAGGTCACATGGACCCCGAAGGCTCAGAGAAGGTTGGGGGAGGGGACCCACTGGTACAGCTGTTGGGAGACAGATGGTAGCCTCCCGTCAAGGCCATCCAGCGTGTTCTTTAACGTGCACAGGGTATGGCTCTCCCGCACACGGGGCCACGGCTTAACGTCCCATCCGACGGACGGCGACCTTTCCAAGCCCATCGGTGTCCCCTACTGACCGTGGGCAGGGCGGAGAATTTTGCGGAGATAAATCTCAACGCTGACCCAGCTGGGACTCGAACCTGAGAACTACAGATTACGAGCCCGCCCCCAATTATTTCCAGTGAAAATAAAATTTTTACAAGTAATTATGCTCTCTTAGGAAAGCTCAGAAAATATCCCATCCATTGTCGAATGCTCAAGAAAAGAATATAAAGAAGAACAAGGTCTTGTTCCCCATTCGCCAGTTGCAGAGGCCAGGAGGCAAGATGATGGGTGACAAGGACCCCAAGGATCACTTCTCCCTCCCCTAGCGCAAGTACAATACTTTCTAACTTATTCGGTTTTTGAGCCAGACTTCATAAATATGTCTGATCGAGCAAATGTAAGTCAGCTAAATACAGGGGTTTATCAAAATAATGGAAACATATAATGTTTGTGGAGAACATTTTATTAATAAGCTGTAGGCCCACCTCGGGCAATCAGAATAGACACAATTCAACACGGAATAGACTTATACAAGTCATGCACATACGGTAATGGCATGTGGGACCATTCTTCCTGTAAAATATGGCCCAAATGTGCCAGTGATGCTGGGTTGGGTTGTTTTACCTCTGAACGGCACTTTTTTGCACACCATGGGCTAAATGGCCAGGTCACAAGGACCCCGAAGGCTCAGAGAAGGTTGAGGGAGGGGACCCACTGGCACATCTGTTGGGAGACAGATGGTAGCCTCCCGTCAAGGCCATCCAGCGTGTTCTTTAACGTGCACAGGGTATGGCTCTCCCGCACATGGGGTCAAGGCTTAATGTCCCATCCGACGGACGGCGGCCTTTCCAAGCCCATCGGTGTCCCCTACTGACTGTGGGCAGGGCGGGGAATTTTGCGGAGATAAATCTCAACGCTGACCCAGCTGGGACTCGAATCTGAGAACTACAGATTACGAGCCACAAATGAGCCACAAATGGTGAATAATATTGAGGTCTGGAGATTGAGCTGACCAGGGTAGCTGCTGTTCCTCATCCTCATGCTCTGCAAACCTCAACTTGACACGTTTCGCACAATGCACGGGTGCATTGTCCGCTTGAAATCAGGGATGGTGATTAGGGAACAATGCCCGCACCATTGGGTGTAGGTGATCTCCAAAAACATTCATGCGTTGCAGATGTGACAGCATCAGGGATCCACCTCCATGCTTCACAATCGGAACCAAACAGTCGGGGTGGTACGATTCTGAAGGTTTTCACCAGATGGTGGGAAAACTAATAGTGGGAAACAATGTGTAGTACGATTCATCAGACCAGATGACACGTTGCCAGTCTTTAACATCCCAGTTTTTATGTGCTTTGCACCACCTTACGTGTTTTGCTGCATTGATGCTGGTTATCAGAAGTTTGTTTGGATTGAACCACTGCCATAAATAGTGGCACGATGAAGTTCCCGAAGAATTGTCATGACGGAAACGGGATCATTTCGACTGGTGTTCAACTCTGCTGCAATTTGCGGTGCCGTGGTCTTGTGCTTCCATTGTACAATCCGTGCTAACGTTCGCCTATCCCTATCTGACAACATCGTGGGTTGGGTTGTGGGTTGTTTTACCTCTGAGCGGCTCTTTTTTGCACACCATGGGCTAAATGGCCAGGTCACATGGACCCCGAAGGCTCAGAGAAGGTTGGGGGAGGGGACCTACTGGAACAGCTGTTGGGAGACAGATGGTAGCCTCCCGTCAAGGCCATCCAGCGTGTTCTTTAACGTGCACAGGGTATGGCTCTCCCGCACACGGGACCACGGCTTAACGTCCCATCCGACGGACGGCGGCCTTTCCAAGCCCATCGGTGTCCCCTACTGACCGTGGGCAGGGCGGGGAATTTTGCGGAGATAAATCTCAACGCTGTCCCAGATAGGACTCGAACCTGGGAACTACCGACTGAACCACTCCCCTGACAACATCTTATGGCGTCCACAATTTGAACGTTTGGAGGCAATGCCCTGTCCTTTTTGATATGTAACCATAATCTTCGATACAGTTCCTCGTGTTACACTACTATTTTCCCCATTCTGGTTACTGAAGCTCCTCCAAGACGCGCTCCAATGATCATGCCTTTTTGGAGGTCACTGAGATCTGACATTGTTGACAATTACACCACAACAGCTGTTTCACCTGTGCTTGTGGCCTGACATCGTACGTCACGGGTGACATCGTCCCTGTGATATGCATACGGCGCATTGCGTGTACTCCATTCACCGTCGATGTTTCCATTACTTTGATAAACCCCTGTATCTTTAGCAGTAAGTTTTATCTCTTTATCATCTCCTGCATTCTCAGACTAGTTTTACAAAAATCCACCGCGACTGGTCTGTTGGTCGATCTATCTGAAATCCCATCCGAGGTGATAGTTCGAAAAATGTTCTGGTTCAAACCAGTCTTGAACGCCACCCGGTAGAATGCGCCAAGGTCGCACTTTTCGCTGAACCCTACTGGGCGGTGCCTTGAACTAGCGGAACTCTATGGCAGACGGGAGCCAAGGATCGCGCAGCCTTGAGACAGTTTCGTGCCGCGGGAACGAAACCCACTTTACGAGCAATGGGAGTGCACGCGAGTAGGTTTCCTTACGACTCCAAATCTTAGTGAAGCCAGTGGGAAAGTTGGGTTGGGTTGTTTAACCTCTGAGCGGCACTTTTTTGCACACCATGGGCTAAATGGCCAGGTCACATGGACCCCGAAGGCTCAGAGAAGGTTGGGGGAGGGGATCCACTGGAACAGCTGTTGGGAAACAGATGGTAGCTTCCCGTCAAGGCCATCCAGCGTGTTCTTTAACGTGCACAGGGTATGGCTCTCCCACACACGGGACCACGGCTTAACGTCCCATCCGACGGACGGCGGCCTTTCCAAGCCCATCGGTGTCCCCTACTGACCGTGGGCAGGGCGGGGAATTTTGCGGAGATAAATCTCAACGCTGACCCAGCTGGGACTCGAACCTGGGAACTACAGATTACGAGCCTGGCGCGCTACCGGCTGAGCCACCCCCGCCCCACAGTGGGAAAGAAACTTTATATTCTTTATTGATTAAAAGAGAGATTGATAATGATCTTGAGTCTCGGGTCAGTTGCATTTTAGGTGGTGGATAAAGGCGGATAGGTGAAATAAGATACCGATCCGTTGGGTGAATAAAGACGCTGTAACAAGTACACAAAAAAGCATTTTGTTTACCTGCTTATCTGCAATGAAAAAAAAGTAGGCTGTTGTGAATGTAGGAGGATAATTACGGGGCTTCGAGTCACGTTACACAAACAAATAGAAAAAAGAGTCGACGCAAAAGATAGGGATGTAATAAAGTGCTTTTAATGACCCAGATTGGTGTAAGAGCACATCGTGAAAGCTTTAGCACAATATTAAGATAAAACTCGTATTCTGGTTTTGCGTTCGGATAAAAAGTTCTTAAGAATTGTGTGTGGAGTATGGAAAGCTATAAAGGTTGGCGTACAGGGTTGCGAAGTGTTCATTTTCCTTTATGGGTAGGAGAGGAGTTTTATTTAATGAATGAAATGGTTTTATACTGAAGGTGAAATAAATTCGGGTGTCAATGTTGAATTATAAAGAGTCATGGGAGTCGGCTGTAAATTTTCAGGAGGGAGGGGCAAAGAACAATGAGTTCAAATGCGAATACAACAAACATGCTTACATCATATAAAAAAATACACAGGGGCGGGGGTGGCTCAGTCGATAGCACGCCAGGCTCGTAATTTGCAGTTCCCAGGTTCGAGTTCCAGCTGGGTAAGCGTCGAGATTTATCTCTACAAAATTCCCCGCCCTCCTCCCGGGGTCATTAGGGGGCACCGATGGGCTTGGAAAGGCCGCCGTCCGTCGGATGGGACGTTAAGCCGTGGCCCGTGTATGAGAGAGCCATCGTGTATGAGAGAGCCATATCCTGTGCGCGTTAAAGAACACGCTGGATGGCCTTGACGGGAGGCTACCATCTGTCTCCCAACAACTGTCCCAGTGGGTCTCCTCCCCCAACCTTCTCTGAACCTTCAGGGGTCCTTGTGACCTGGTAATTTAGCCCATGGTGTGCAAAAAAAATTCTAGAATAAGTTTCATTAAGGAAATATTGACATTAAGTTTCGGCTCACCTGTATTATCCAAATAAGTGTTTCGATCATCAATTTTTCCGGAATGGTGGGGGGTGGTTGGAGTGCCGACCCCCATGAAAACAATAAGAAGAAAAATTGCTCGCGAGAAGATGAAGTTCGGTTGCTCAACTCTTGAAGTGGGGAGAGACGCGACAGAAATTAGTTTCTCTTATCACTTCATCAGAGAGCTGACATACAGTCGCTCAAAAAAATATCCGAACACTGTGGTTGATGACAGAATTCATAAAAAATATCTGGCAACGAT
Organism: Ryuthela nishihirai; assembly: GCA_038380435.1. Lineage (NCBI taxonomy): Eukaryota > Metazoa > Arthropoda > Arachnida > Araneae > Heptathelidae > Ryuthela > Ryuthela nishihirai. Next base: position 2,078,538 of record JAWZYU010000017.1, read on the forward strand.
TTTTTTTTTAGAAATTAGTGATCTGGCAACCTTCGTGTCACGTGATTACAGAATTCAGGAAAAGTATCTGGAGCGTGTACAGCAACTGTACACGTTCCAGTTACCGTTCACTGCACATGCTCAATATTTCCGTGAGTGAGCCCACACGATCCAGGTCTTTGTGAGCTCACACGATCCAATGTGCTGTGAACATTAACCGCAACCTCTCCAGTTTGCTGTGAACGGTAACTGTACACGCTCAATATTTCCGTGAGTGAGCCCACACGATCCAGGTCTTTGTGAGCTCACACGATCCAATGTGCTGTGAACATTAACCGCAACCGCTCCAGTTTGCTGTGAACGGTAACTGCACACGCTCCATATTCATTGCATCATATATTCATATGCATTATATATATTAAAAAATATCCGAACACTATGGTTGATTACAGAATTCAGAAAAAATATTTGGAAACGATATATTTTAGAAATTAGTGATCTGGTTGCCAGATCACTAATTTCTAAAAAAATTGTTGCCGGATATTTTTTCTGAATTCTGCAATCAACCATAGTGTTCGGATATTTTTTTGAGCGACTGTACAAGCGATGGGATTTTAATGGAGAAAGGGGATTTTGGAGAAAATAAATGACGTCACGTGGTGTTTCAACAGGATTTTGATAATTCATGTTCGTACATTGAAATGATGAACGTAATAAAATTGTTAATAAAAATTAAGCGAAAAATAATGGAAATAATTGACTTTTTATTCCATCGAAGTAAACTATAAACATCGAAGTAAGTTTTTTTCGTTTGTTTATAGCGAGTGGGTTGTTAAGAGTTACAAGTTGGAAGAGAACAAACATTACTCTGGTTTCCATAAATTAAGGAAAACCCTTATGCTAAGTCAATGGGAAGCTAACGTCAAAGCTCTATAACTTCTAAAATAAGTTTATTTGTTTTGAAAAATGTGTGACTGCAGATAAATATCTCAATCAAATAAATCAATATATCGATTTTCAACAATATTCGTTCAGTATTTAATGAGTTATGGAAGTTTGAATATTTTACGTTAACAATGTCAGCCACAAAAATTGACTTCAGAAGTTAAAACTTATTGATAAGTATTGTATCAAAGTGTTTAATAAAATAAGTTTTCATTTTAAACTTTCTGTAAAGAATTCTTTCACTATTCTTCAGTTTTGTATAAGTTTTTTAAGACTGGCATTGCTGTTGTTAAATATTCAAACTTGCATAACTCATTAAATACTGAAAGAATATTGTTGAAAATCGAGATATTGATTTATTTGATTGAGATATTTATCTGCAATCACATTTTTCAAAAGAAAAAATCTTATTTTAGGAGTTATAGAGCTTTGACGTCAGTTTCCATTGACTTGGCATAAAGGTTTTCCTTAATTTATAGAAACCAGTGTATTATGCGATTTTCTCTAACTCCTTTTTCCTTTTTCTGAATTTCTAGTCTTTGATCTCTGAACCTGTTCAGTTGGATTCGATCAATAACCAATGGAATTCAAAAAAACTCGAATTGCTCCGAAGGCCACTGTGCACATTATTCGACTCAATTCCGATTATTTATTTTCCTGCACATGCATTTTTTTTTATATTATTGCTGCTTTTTCTGATATTCGAAGAGAAAAGGGCCTTTTCTTGAACTTAATTGCCTTGAATTCACTTCCTGAATGCCTTTTGCCTGACAGTTACATTTTTTCTCATAATGTCGCACATTTTTCACACTTCCACCATTTTATTTTCGTTCCTCTTTTGCGTCTCAACATCCAGAAAGAGCAAGATACCTCAGGAAAATCATTCATGAATGATGTTTACAAGAAATTCGAAATCGGATGTTTTGGAGCGTAGAAAAATTGATGGTTTGAATTTTTAGGAAAATTCGGATGGCACATTAGCAGCAGTTTGAGATTTATTAAAGACATCAGAAGCTAAATGCGCAAAAACTGCTGTTGGCAATTGGTTAGTGAAGTAGCATAGACTAAAACTGACGATATCTCTGACCAGCAAACAAGAGCCTATGATACTTCCGTACACTAAACTAGAGCTTATGATACCTCCTGGGCAGCAGACAAGAGCCTATGATACTTCTGTACACTAAACAATGCCTATGATATCTCCTGGACAGCAGACAAGAGCTATGATACTTCTATACACTAAACTAAAGACTATGATACCTCCTGGGCAACATACAACTTTTGTACACTAAGTTATAGCTTATGATACCTCCTGGACAGCAGACAAGAGCCTATGATATTTCTATACACTAAATTATAGCTTATGATATCTCCTGAACAGCAGACAGGGGCCTATGATACTTCTGTACACTGAACTAGAGCCTATGATACCTCCTGGACAGCAGACAAGATTCTGTGATACTTCTGTACACTAAACTAGAACCTATGATACCTCTGTACACTAAACTAGAGCCTATGATATTTCTGTACACTAAACTAGAGTCTATGATACTTCTGTAAACTAAACTAGAGCCTATGATATTTCTGTACACTAAACTAGAGCCTATGATATTTCTGTACACTAAACTAGAGTCTATGATACTTCTGTACACTAAACTAGAGCCTATGATATTTCTGTACAATAAACTAGAGTCTATGATACTTCTGTACACTAAACTAGAGCATATGATATTTCTGTACACTAAACTAGAGTCTATGATACTTCTGTACACTAAACTAAAGCCTATGATACTTTTGTACAGTAAAGCAGCTACAGCCTGTGATACTTTTGTACGGTAAAGTACAGTAAAAAATATGGAATATTCGTTTTTAAATACAGAAAGTTTTGCATATTCCAAGATTTAGCTCCCTCTAATGGTATGGATTCATACTGATAAATGATTCAAAGACTGCGAATAGTAATATTTTATTGATACTTCTCCAACTAAGAGTGTTTTTTTTTCATTCATTTCTTAAAATATTTACATTTTCCGACCCCTTTTGGTCATAAGAGGAGCAATTCGCTGCCAATTCCTTGACCACCATACTCTGCTACCCAAATTCAAAATTTCCAGTATCTGAAATATTCGTTTAAAATTTAAATATCTCTTTAAGGTCTTCTAGTGGTAGAAATTCAAACTAGTGGAGGATTTGAAAAAGTGGAATCCTAATATATCCTTAGTACCTATCTAACCCAAAAAGGATTCGTCTATACCTTAAAGCCAAAAAGATTGAATATCAACAGGTGCACAGACGGCAAACTGAAAATAATAGACTTTTTTTCCCTTTAAATGAGCTAAAAATTAAACTTGAAGACTTTACTTCGTCTTACAATCCATGGCTTTGGGTTGGGTTGTTTTACCTCTGAGCGGCACTTTTTTGCACACCATGGGCTAAATGGCCAGGTCACATGGACCCCGAAGGCTCAGAGAAGGTTGGGGGAGGGGACCCATTGGAACAGCTGTTGGGAGACAGATGGTAGCCTCCCGTCAAAGCCATCCAGCGTGTTCTATAACGTGCACAGGATATGGCTCTCCCACACACGGGGCCACGGCTTAACGTCCCATCCGACGGACGGCGGCCTTTCCAAGCCCATCGGTGTCCCCTACTGACCGTGGGCAGGGCGGGGAATTTTGCGGAGATAAATCTCAACGCTGACCCAGCTGGGACTCGAACCTGGGAACTACAGATTACGAGCCTGGCGCACTACCCCCGTCTCTCACAATCCATGGCAAAATTCACAGCTGCAATCGCCGTCCCATGGCCGAGTGGTTAGCGCGGTTGGCTACTGATCTAAGGGCCCCAGGTAAGGCATGGATGTATGTGTTGTTTTTCTGCTGAGGACCTGCCATCCTCTCAGACCTTCTACTCTGGCATATAAACTGACAGGCTCCTGTCAGACCTCTGTGGCAAGCAGCTGCTTGAGGGGGTATTTATATTTTTTTTTTCATTTAATAAGATTTATAGCTTTTTAAATAACAACGCTGTCGACTCTTCGCAAACATTTACAGTTGCTAAAAGTGAGAGATATTTTAAAGTTTCCTTTTTTGATACGTTAATTTTTTAATTTCTACTTACATGAAGGACGAAGAAACCTAATTTTTTGCATTTGATGCAGATTTTCATTTACGAAATCGATTGCAGAAGCTAAATGCCTGAACAGAGATTTAGAACTGAGAACTCGAGAGACTTTTGTGTTGTAATCAAAACAACTGAATACAATAGGAGCTAATTTTCTAATTATTAAACCAAAAGTGATTAGGGAACGGGGACTGATCACTAATCTGAAATTTCCACTTTCCAATCTCCAATGTTGTTGGGTTATTTTTTTCGCTAAATACTACTAACCTCTCCATGATGACATCGGCTGCTTATGTCGGGCTGCCATCCTTTAGATGGAACATTAAGACGTGGTCAATGTACAGTCGCTCAAAAAAGTATCCGAACGCTATGGTTGACTACAGAATTCGGAAGAAATATCTGGCAACGATTTTTTTTTAAATTAGTGATCTGGCAACCTTCGTGTACAGTACACGAAGGTTGCCAGATCAGTAATTTCTAAAAAATCTTTGTCACATATTTTTTTGTGAATTCTGTAGTCAACCATAGCGTTCGGATACTTTTTTGAGCGACTGTACCGAAGAACCATACCCTGTGCACCTAAGAGAGTACACTGGTGAATAAGGGTCTTCCGTCAGTGAATTTTCTTCTTTATCGACTTCTGAATCCATGGGGTCCTTGTGACTTGGACATTTGACTCAACGTGTACAGTCGCTCAAAAAAGTATCCGAACACTATGGTTGATTACAGAATTCAGAAAAAATATCTGGCGACGATTTTTTTAGAAATGTGTGATCTGGCAACCTTCGTGTCACGTGATTACAGAATTCAGGAAAAATATCTGGAGCGTGTACAGCAACTGTACACGCTCCAGTTACCGTTCACAGCAAACTGGAGCGTGTGCAGTTACTGCACACGCCCCAGTTTGTTGTGAACTGTAACTGCACACGCTCAATATTTTCGTGAATGAGCCCGCACGATCCAGGTCTTTGTGAGCTCACACGATCCAATGTGCTGTGAACATTAACCGCAACTGCTCCACTTTGCTGTGAACGGTAACTGCACACGCTCAATATTTCCGTGAGTGAGCCCACACGATCCAGGTCTTTGTAACGGTAACTGCACACGCTTTGAACGGTAACTGCACACGCTCAATATTTCCGTGAGTGAGCACACACGATCCAGGTCTTTGTGAGCTCACACGATCCAATGTGCTGTGATCCAATGTGCTGGGAAGGTTTGGTTCACAGCAAACCTTCCGCAACTGTTCCAGTTTGCTGTGAACGGTAACTGCACACGCTCCATACCATATTCATTGCATTATATATTCATACGCATTATATATATTAAAAAATATCCGAACACTATGGTTGAAATTAGTGATCTGGCAAACTTCGTGTCACGCGACACGAAGGTTGCCAGATCACTAATTTCTAAAAAAGTCGTCGCCAGATATTTTTTCTGAATTCTGTAATCAACTATAGTGTTCGGATACTTTTTTGAGCGACTGTACTAGAAAGTGTAGTTCGGAGATAAAACAATCCAAGCAAAAGGTGGCCATAGTATCGATTTCTGTGGTTGTATTTTTCTTGTGATGAGGCACGAGGACAGAGTTTGAACAACTCTGCAATAAACAAACGAACAAGAAAACACGCCTCTACGTCGGTGGTTCTTTTCTCCCATTCTATTTTTTCCAGAGCCTTCCATTAGTTTGAATTTCCACCGTTGAGGGCGGTAAAGTTGGAAAGTGGGATGCTTTACTCTCTCTGCAAAGGAGCATTCCCATATTCACTAAAGGCGATTAACCTCTCTAGTTCCTTTGGGAAGAGCAATTTTTGCACATAGGCGATGGATGCTAAAGACTACCTCCTTCGCAGGGGCGGGAGCGGCTCAGTCGGTAACGCGCCAGGCTCGTAATCTGTAGTTCCCAGGTTCGAGTCCCAGCTGGGTCAGCGTTGAGATTTATCTCCGCAAATATTTCCCCGCCCTGCCCACGGTCAGTAATGGACACCGATGGGCTTGAAAAGGCCTCCGTCCGTCGGATGTGACGTTAAGCCGTGGCCCCGTGTACGGGAGAGCCATACCTTGTGCACGTTAAAGAACACGCTGGATGGCCTTGACGGGAGACTACCATCTGTCTCCCAACAGCTCTTCCAGTGGCTCTCCTCCCCCAACCTTCTCTGAGCCTTTGGGGTCCATGTGACCTGGCCATTTAGCCCATGGTGTGCAAAACAGTGCCTCTCAGAGGTAAGACAACCCAACCCATACCCGGTGCACGTTAAAGAACACGTTGGATGGCCTTGACGGGAGGCTACCATCTGTCTCTCTACAGCTATCTAGTGGGTCCCCTTCCCTTCAACCTTCTATGAGCCTTGAGGGTCCTTATGACTTGGTCATTTAGCCCATGGTGTGCAAAAAAGTGCCGCTCAGAGGTAAAACAATCCAATCCAAACCTCCATCGCACACTGAGTAGTCACAGATGATCTCAATCCACCGAACCGAATCTTCGAGATATTTGACCTCATCGTTTAACTAGCAAAACTATTTCGTATTAACGATACTTGAGTGAGACAATCATCATCTTTGTCTGCATCTGTTCATCACGAAATTAAGTCACTGCGTCGAAATACATCTCAGCTTTCACTTTCGGTCAATCACTGATCTCTCTGATCCTGAGAGCGAGAATATTTCCCTCCTCACAAGCTGGAATCTTTCTCTTCCTTTCTGCTGACTCAGTAGCCCAGAATGCAAGATGTTCTCAGTATTCAGGCTTGACCCAAACAGCTTGCTAACGTCAGTCGTGGCGCTTGAAAAACCACCTAGTTAACGTTCCATTCTGTACAACGCAGAGAGGGAATAGGGGGCCACTGTACCGTGCAAAACTCTCTGTCGCGATAGAAGAATTGATCTGGCCCATTACGAAAGTTCCTGTCGCTTCAGCTATGCGGACTGACCTAGTTGAGGGATGAAATGACTCGCTGGAGGTTTATCTCTTTTGCGTGGGAAGTGGTCAAATAGATGAAGTGCCTTTTACATTTTGTCTTGGGGCGGGAGTGGCTCAGTCGGTAGCGCGCCAGGCGCGTAATCTGTAGTTCCCAGGTTCGAGTCCCAACTGGATCAGCGTTGAGATTTATCTCCGCAAAAATCCCCCCGCCCTGCCCACGGTCAGTAGGGGACACCGATGGGCTTGGAAAGGCCGCCGTCCGTCAGATGTAACGTTAAGCCGAGGCCCCGTGTGCGGGAGAGCCATACCCTGTGCACGTTAAAGAACACACTGGATGGCCTTGACGGGAGGCTACCATCTGTCTCCCAACAGCTGTTCCAGTGGGTCCCTCCCCCAACCTTCTCTGAGCCTTCGGGGTCCATGTGACCTGGCCATTTAGCCCATGGTGTGCAAAAAAGTGCCGCTCAGAGGTAAAACAACCCAACCCAAGATTTTGTCTTTCTCCCTCGCAGCGCTCATCAAATTTCGTTAATCTCTGGATGCGAAGATGAAATATCACTCCACATCTCTTTCCATAAGAATTCGACGATGGCTGTTGCGTAGTCAATTGGTATCTCAATGGCAAATGATGATGACTTTTCGTAAGTATTCCAACTCTTCAAGGTGAAAGTGGAATTCCTCCAAGCAGAACCAGGCCGGGAATTACAGAGAAGGAATGGACACGGCGGAAAGTGACTGATTGAAAGAGAACGGTGTAATTATTTAATCTCAGAGCGGATTCTTTTCACCACAGTTGCGTTAAATATGCGGTCCAGAAGGCACCAAGGGATTGCAGCTGCGTAAAGTGAGGGAATTAAGTGGACAACTGCTAAAGGAGAACTTCTGGATCAGAAAATCATTTTAGTACTTTTTTTTAGAAATGATTCTTGCGAAATATATGTATATGTCTCTGCCACTACCTTCTAGTCCTATTTTAAAAAATATTCTTTCAAAATATATCTATTGTGTCCTGCTTTTAGCGCATAAGTCAGAGAGGATAGGTTTTTCAAAAAAATTCCATTGGACAGCTGTTAGGAGAGTGATAAAAGGAAACCTTCCGTAAAAGCCACACAATATGTTTTATAATGTGCTCAGAATTTGGTCCTCCTGCACTGAAAGGGTCATGACCTTAACGTCCTGTCGTACGGAGATCAGCCTTTCCAAGCCCATCGGTTGGTTGGTTTAGCTCTGAGCGGCACTTTTTTGCACACCATGGGCTAAATGGCCAGGTTACAAGGACCCCGAAGGCTCAGAGAAGGGGACCCACTGTAACAGCTGTTAGGAGACAGATCGTAGCCTCCCGTCAAGGCCATCCAGAGTGTTCTTTAACGTGCACAGGGTATGGCTCTCCCGCATACGGAGCCACGGCTTAACGTCCCATCCGACGGACGACGGACTTTCCAAGCCCAGCGGTGTCCCCTACTGACCGTGGGCAGGGCGGGGAATTTTGCGGAGATAAATCTCAACGCTGACCCAGCTGGGACTCGAACCTGGGAACTGCAGATTACGAGTCTGGCGCGCTACCGACTGAGCCACCCCCGCCCCTCCAAGCCCATCGGAGTCTCTTCTTTTTTCACCAAAAGCTGATCGGGGATTGGCTTAGAATATCTCAACACAGATACCTTATCAACCATCGGATTGGGAAGATAAGGAGGAAGTTGTCTGCGTATTTATCAAAACAGTTGTTGACCAACTGCCATAAGGCAGAAGACAAATGATAAGCTGAAAGCAATAGCGATGGGTTTCTTTGGTCTTTTCTCGAAACTGGAATAGAACAGGCCATTTCGAAATGGATCAAGGCTTGCACGCGCTCCTAGACCATCCTTTCCGTTTCGCGAAGTGATGATGATGTGTAAGAAAACCACCTTTACGGGCAATTCATCTTCTTCAGTATCAAAAAAAAGTCTCATGTCCCTGTTGAAAGATCCCATGAAAATGAGTTCCATTAAAATGTTACATTGTTATTAGTGTGTAGGAGGAGTACAGTCGCTCAAAAAAATATCCGAAAACTACGGTTGATTACAGAATTCAGAAAAAAATATCTGGCAACGGTTTTTTTTTAGAAATTAGCGATTTGGGAACCTTCGTGTCACGTGACACGAAGGATCACTAATTTATAAAAAAAAGAATCGTTGCCAGATATTTTTCTGAATTCTGTAATATTCTGTAATCAACCATAGTGTTCGGATACTTTTTTGAGCGACTGTATTTCCCACAGATTCTCCGCTGGCCTACATTTCATTAGACCTGCCTTAAAGGATTCACGTCCGCATCTCTCACAACTGTCTTGTCTCTCTCTATACAGGAGAATTTTTTCCTTTGAGATTATTTTCATTGAGAGATGTTTGTAAGCGGAGGAACGAGATGCTTGCTGCTTCTGATCACGTGGGACGATGTCCGAGATTGAAAACTCGCTTTCCTATATCGTCGCCAACGACCTTGGCAGAAAAAATTTCCTTCCTCCCGTTGTTCTCACCAAACAAGTCATTAAGCAACGAAAGCTTGCCGATGTCGTATTCCGTAATAACAAGTGTTGTCAATTCTTTGATCCTTGTCCCATCTGACTTTCTCTCGCATCTCCTGGGGCGGGGGTGGCTCAGTCGGTAGTGCGCCAGGCTCGTAATCTGCAGTTCCCAGGTTCGAGTCCCAGTTGGGTCAGCGTTGAGATTTATCTCCGCAAAATTCCCCCCCTGCCCACGGTGAGTAAGGGACACCGATGGGCTTGGAAAGACCGCCGTCCTTCGGATGGGACGTTAAGCCGTGGCCCCGTGTGTGGGAGAACCATACCCTGTGCACGTTAAAGAACACGCTGGATGGCCTTGACGGGAGGCTACCATCTGTCTTCCAACAGCTGCTCCAGTGGGTCCCCTCCCCCAACCTTCTCTGAGCCTTCGGGGTCCATGTGACCTGGCCATTTAGCCCATGGTGTGGAAAAAAGTGTCGCTCAGAGGTAAAACAACCCAACGTTAAAAAACACGCTGGATGGCCTTGACGGGAGGCTACCATCTGTCTCCCAACAGCTGTTCCAGTGGGTCCCCTCCCCCAACCGTTTCTGAGCCCTCGGTGTCCATGTGACCTGGCTATTTAGCCCATGGTGTGCAAAAATGTGCCGCTCAGAGGTAAAACAACCCAACGTTAAAAAACACGCTGGATGGTCTTGACGGGAGGCTACCATCTGTCTCCCAACAGCTGTTCCAGTGGGTCCCCTCCCCCAACCTTCTCTGAGCCTTCGGGGTCCATGTGACCTGGCCATTTAGCCCATGGTGTGCAAAAAAGTGCCGCTCAGAGGTAAAACAACCCAACTCGCATCTCCTGATTTACCCTCTTCGTCGGATCTCACGTGCAAGAGGAAATCCTCCAACATCAGATGACTGAACCTTCCTTGAAAAAGAAATATGACGTCGAGAACACGTTCCGGTGACGAAACGAGCGGTGCTCTTCTGTGATTGGCTGAGAAGGCCTTGTGTCGTCACAGGTTTCGGTACAGCGCGTGTGCAAGGAACTGCCAATGGCGTCGTTCGATCCCACTTCAATCGCTTTTTCAAGAGAAAACGAAAGTAAAACAAAATGCGTTTCACTTCACATCTAGAGCGACTATTTTAACTAGCTGGACTGCGTCTGCAGAGTCGATGCAGGGCTCAAGTGCAGTGGAAGTGACAGCGCGCCAGCGCACCTGAGCAGTGTTATTGGAGGCGCAGGTTAAGAGTTCGGAAGTGTGCCATTTACTCTCAACGCAAGTGACGAATCCTCGACGCTTTGGAGTTTTATTGTTTCGCTGAAATTTGTGTTTATAGATTTGAAACTTTTTTTTTTTCCAATCCATGAGGACTTCAGTTTGGAAGATAAAGCTTCCATTCCTTAGGATGACTTTAACGTAAGTACAATTGATAAATATTTTTTTCTACTTTCAATTCGCAATAAAAAAAGAGTTTGATTATTGACAACATGAAATTTTTTGTTTAAAAAAATTATTTAAAACTTTTTTAAATTTAACATACAGTAATTTTGATAAATGTAACAAAAATCACGATTTAGTTTTTTTTTAAATTACGTTTTTTTTTTGCTCATCACATTCCTGTGGTCATCTGTATTTTTCCCGCGCTAAATAAAAAATAAATAATAAATACCCTCTCAAGCAGCTGCTTGCCACAGAGGTCTGACAGGAGCCTGTCAGTTTATATGCCATAGTAGGAGATCTGAGAGGATGGCAGGACCTCAGCAGAAAAACGACACACGCTAATTTATTTTTTTAAATCTCAATGCTGACCCAGCTGGGACTCGAACCTGGGAACTACAGATTCATTAAAAATAATAAATGTTTTCTCACGCAATCACTTTTCAAAAGGGTTAACACATTATGAAAAATATTTGTGAGAAAAGCGAAACCACATCAAATATATCAGAAAGGAAACATTCAAGCTTTATCTGGGATTCGTACCCGGATCCCTCCCCTCCGTATCCAAACATGTAACAGCTTAGTTACGCTATTTATGAGTGTGAAAATATTTTTCTTTTTACTTTTTGAAATCTTATTATTTGTTGGATTTGGGTTGGGATGTTTTACCTCTGAGCGGCACTTTTTTGCATACCATGGGCTAAATGGCCAGGTCACATGGACACCGAGGGCTCAGAGAAAGTTGAGGGAGGAGACCCACTGGAACAGCTGTTGGGAGACAGATGGTAGCCTCCCGTCAAGGCCATCCAGCGTGTTCTTTAACGTTGGGTTGTTTTACCTCTGAGCGGCACTTTTTTGCACACCATGGGCTAAATGGCCAGGTCACAAAGACCCGAAGGCTCAGAGAAGGTTGGGGGAGGGGACCCACTGGAACAGCTGTTGGGAGACAGATGGTAACCTCCCGTCAAGGCCATCCAGCGTGTTCTTTAACGTGCACAGGGTATGGCTCTCCCGCACACGGAACCACGGCTTAACGTCCCATCCGACGGACGGCGGCCTTTCCAAGCCCATCGGTGTCCCCTACTGACCGTGGGCAAGGCGGGGAATTATTTGCGGAGATAAATCTCAACGCTGACCCAGCTGGGACTCGAACCTGGGAACTACAGATTACGAGCCTGGCGCGCTACCGACTGAGCCACCCCCGCCCCATAGAGAGAAGAGGGAATCCTGAAGACGTTGCATCATGTCAAAGAAGATACCCAACCTAAAAAATATTGCAACATTGCTTCAGAATGATGTGTCTATTTGATGTTACATGATGTGGAATGCAGTCTATTTGACAACAATGAAACCGTTACACTATGTGCAGAATCACATAATTAGATGCATGATGAATCTAATTATGTGATTCTGCACATAGTGTAAGAAAGAAATTTGAAAATATATATATATAATTTCATAAAAAAATTTGAAAGCGTTGCAAATGTATACAATGAATTAGGTATTTTACAAATAAGGAAATTATATGTATTTCAGGTACTGAAATCCATAAGGATGAATTTTAATGTTCAAACTTTACGGACATTTGAAAAGAATACTCGACTGTCAAAAAACCTTTTCTTACTTGATTTAAAAGCGAACAAAACTATTGTTGAAAAACATTATGTTTATTTGCGCTAAAGTTTTTTAACTGCTTACCAGAGTACATCAAAGGAATAAGAAATGATAACTTTTTCTATAAGGAATTAAGAAAATGGATTTTGAATGTGGTAAATATTGAGACTATGTTTTAAAAATAAAAGAGATTTAAATGTAATAAAATTTCATTTGATGCTGAGTTGCCCTTAAGATGCTCAACTGAACCACTTACTAACGCACAATTCAATATAGATTTTTATATTTTTTTTCTATTTTTCTACCCAGTAAAGATTTTTTTTAATTTTTTTAAATTCATTTATTCTTAATGATAATTTTCAAACTTATAAGTTAGTTAAATATTTACTTAGATTTTTTGATCAAGCTAGCAAAGTGTGAGGAAATGTGAAACTGAAGCATGTTGCCTTTTCGTTTTATTACAACATAACGGTTAAATTTCTTCCACAAACGAGTTTTTACTCTCGTGGAAGACTCAACATTTTTTCTCAGACTTTTACTGAAAAATGTAGGTAAAATTATAAAACACTAATGAATTATAATATGAAAATTTTCCTTATATATGGTATGAATAAATATGTGATTTTTATTGGACAAACTATGTATAAGAAGAATTTATATTAGAAAATATAAATCTTTAAAATTGTGTATCTGAGAAATACAACATTATATATATATTTCATTATAACTTCAGTTCTAAGGTAAAAAACATGTAAATGTAAAGTACTGCATATTCTGAGAATAAATTATCTATCTATCTATCTATCTATCTGCTTCTAGTACAGTAGGTTACGGAGGTTGGCTCTGTTGGCAGTGCGCCAGGTTCGTAATCTGCAGTTCCCAGGTTCGACTCCGATCTGGGCATGCGTTGATGTTTATCTCCGCAAAACTTCCCACCCTGTCCTCGGCCAGTAGGGGACACCGATGGACTTGAAGAGGATGTCCGATGGGACGTTAAGCCGTGCCTCTGTATGCAGGTTGGGTTGTTTTACCTCTGAGCGGCACTTTTTTGCACACCATGGGGTAAAAGGCCAGGTCACATGGACCCCGAAGGCTCAGAGAAGGTTGGGGGAGGGGACCCACTGGAATAGCTGTTGGGAGACAGATGGTAGCCTCCCGTCAAGGCCATCCAGCGTGTTCTTTAACGTGCACAGGGTATGTCTCTCCCGCACACGGGGCCACGGCTTAACGTCCCATCCGACGGACGGCGGCCTTTCCAAGCCCATCAATGTCCCCTACTGACCGTGGGCAGGGCGGGGAATTTTGCGGAGATAAATCTCGACGCTGACCCAGCTGGGACTCGAACCTGGGAACTACAGATTACGAGCCTGGCGCGCTACCGACTGAGCCACCCCCGCCCCACCATGGGGTAAAAGGCCAGGTCACATGGACCCCGAAGGCTCAGAGAAGGTTGGGGGAGGGGACCCACTGGAATAGCTGTTGGGAGACAGATGGTAGCCTCCCGTCAAGGCCATCCAGCGTGTTCTTTAATGTGCACAGGGTATGGCTCTCCCCGCACACGGGGCCACGGCTTAACGTCCCATCCGACGGACGGCGGCCTTTCCAAGCCCATCGGTGTCCCCTACTGACCGTGGGCAGGACGGGAAATTGTGCGGAGATAAATCTCAACGCTGACCCAGCTGGGACTCGAACCTGGGAACTGCAGATTACGAGCCTGGCGCGCTACTGACTGAGCCACCCCCGCCCCCTGTATGCAGGAGAAAGCAGTAACCTGCGCAGGTTAAAGGACATGCTGAATAGAGTAGCTCTCTATCGGGAGGCTACCATCTGTTTCCTAACAGCTGTTCAATGGGGTTTCCTTCCCTCAACCTTCTCTGAGTCCACGGTGTCCTTGTGACCTGGCCATTTAGTCCATTCTGAGCCAAAAAGTGCAGCTCAGACCTCAGTTCTCACCTAATACAGAATGGGCGCCATCTGGGGCGGGGGTGGCTCAGTCGGTAGCGCTCAAGGCTCATAATTTGTAGTTTCCAGGTTCGTGTCTCACCTGGATGAGCGTTGAGATTTAACTCCGCAAAATTCCCCGCCCTGCCTACGGCTAGTAGGGGACATCGATGGGCTTGAAAAGGCCGTCGTCCGTCGGATGGGACGTAAAGTCGTGGCTCTGTGTGAGGGAGAACCATACCCTGTGCACGTTAAAGAACACGCTGGATGGCCTTGACGGGAGGCTACCATCTGTCTCCCAACAGCTGTTCCAGTGGGTCCCCTCCCCCAACCTTCTCTCAGCCTTCGGGGTCCATGTGACCTGGCCATTTAGCCCATGGTGTGCAAAAAAGTGCCGCTCAGAGGTAAAACAACCCAACCCAAACCTTTCCACTTTATCAACAGCAGCAACAAATATACTACTTCCTCAGTATTTACACATTCATCTTGAAAGGTATACAAATTTCGCCATCTTGGATAGAAAGTGAACCCTTTAAAATTCTAACGTTCTCTATTGAATAAAATTCGAGTGGTGCCACTGACTTAAATACAAAACTTCTCATGGACGTCTGATCTTTGATTTCTGGGAAATAAAATATTAACCTATCTACACATACACATGAATTGCAAAGAGTTGTCTCATAGTATTTTTTTTACTCTATGCATATGCAAATTTTGTTTTCCAAGAAGTTATTCGCCTTAAGTTTGTTGTTTCCCAATTTGTGTAGCAGACTTTCTACATCAGCTTCTATAGAATCGTCCTTTGATTTATGCGCGTTTTTCCCTCTTTCGATGGGGCGGGGGTGGCTCAGTCGGAAGCGCGCCAGGCTCGTAATCTGTAGTTCCCAGGTTCGAGTCCCAGCTGGGTCAGCGTTGAGATTTATCTCCGCAAAACTCCCCGCCCTGCCCACGGTCAGTAGGGGACACCGATGGGCTTGGAAAGGCCGCCGTCCGTCGGATGGGACGTTAAGCCGTGGCTCCGTGTGTGGGAGAGACATACCCTGTGCATGTTAAAGAACACGCTGGATGGCCTTGACGGGAGGCTACCATCTGTCTCCCAACAGCTGTTCCAGTGGGTCCCCTCCCCCAACCTTCTCTGAGCCTTCGGGGTCCATGTGACCTGGCCATTTAGCCCATGGTGTGCAAAAAAGCACCGCTCAGAGGTAAAACAACCCAACCCAAACCCTCTTTCGAATTTTGTGACTGCGGCCTAAATGAGAGCATTTCAGGAATTACTGGATTGCTGGAATTAATAAATGGAAGTATAACAAAAAGGTATTATATATGCACACAACTTTAAAGCCGATCAAGAACACCTCGTTTGGCACCAAGTGGTTATGTTGTGCACGAGGTTAGCCGCTAGACTGCTGCCACTCAGTGAAGCAGAAAAACGCCAAAGATTAGATGTCATTACTATTGGCTGCGTTGCCTTTTAAATATTTTCTGGTGTAATTGTAAAGCATTTTATAAATATCCCCTCAACTATTTGCCATAGAGGTCTGATAGGAAGGATTGTTTTACCTGTAAGCGGCACTTTTTTGCACACCAAGGGCTAAATGGCCAGGTCACGTGGACCCCAAAGGCTCAGAGAAGGGGACCCACTGGAACAGCTGTTGGGAGACAGATGGTAGCCTCCGTCAAGGCCATCCAGCGTGTTCTTTAACGTTAGGTTGTTTTACCTCTGAGAGGCACTTTTTTTGCACACCATGGGCTAAATGGCCAGGTGACATGGACCCCGAAGGCTCAGAGAAGGTTGGTGAAGGGGACCAACTGTGGGGAGACAGATGGTAGACTCCCGTCAAGGCCATCCAGCGTGTTCTTTAACGTGCACAGGGTATGGCTCTCCCGCACACAGAGCCACGGCTTAACGTCCCATCCGACGGACGGCGGCCTTTCCAAGCCCATCGGTGTCCCCTACTGACCGTGGGCAGGGCGGAGAATTTTGTGGAGATAAATCTCAACGCTGACTCAGCTGGGACTCGAACCTAGGAAATACAGATTACGAGCCTGGCGCGCTACCGACTGAGCCCCCCCCCCGCCCCCCAAGCTCGTGATCTGCAGTTCCTAGTTTCGTATGGTAGCACTAATATTGATCTTCACCAAACACCAATCGGTGAGAAAGGAGACACCAATAGGCTTGGAAAGTCCACTGGAAGTAAAAAATATCACTGGGCCTGTAAAAAGCTATCAGTAGCTTCTAGAATTCTTCTCTGTCCTATATGTCGCAAATAAAAAAAAAAGTGCGTTAAAACAATGACCCGTGTCCACGAGAGCTCATACCTCGGGATGGGGGTTGCTCAGTCGGTTTCTAGGTGGAAAGTTTTCAAAAATAAGAGAGAACTAAAGTAATTCGATTTGAATATCGATATCTTCTTCTGTTAGATATTTTCGTCTTGGAAAACGTTAATCAATGGAGTTCCAGTTTCGAACAAGGATAATGAAATCGATAGGAAATGTGGGAATATCGTGGATAAGGATCACATGTCCAACAGCAGTCGTGGCCGAGTGGTTAAGGCGACGGACTAGAAATCCGTTGGGGTCTCCCCGCGCAGGTTCGAATCCTGTCGACTGCGGAGGTAATTTTTTCTATCGTGAGGTGTTAATACAAGAGTAGGCATTGCAATTACGGCTATCGTGGTTATATTTTAAGACATATAGTGATAAATGGATGAGATTATATATTTTAATGTGAATCTAATACTTCCAATTACCATAATATATATATTTTTTTATTCAATCAAAATCGAGTTGTGGTGTTTTTGTCTTCGTACGTTTGCTTTCCATGAATCCATGACAGAATATAAAAGAGAACGAATGAGGAGGTTTCAAAAAGCAATGATCTGCAGACTGACATTTCCTTTTTTTTCGTAATTGCATTAGTTTTTAAAATGAAAAAAAAAAGTTTTTAGAAAAAACCCACTTCTATAATAATCAAATTTTCTTGGCTCATCTGTAATAAAAAAAACATGTTTGTTTTATTATTATATCTGAAAATTCAATTCATTCACATATTAAATAAATATGTGGCAGAAAAAACACACATCTGAAAAAGCTACAAATTATACAGAAATCTTTTTCTTTGATTTTTTCTCACACCCATTTAGAATCATTGCTGTAGAAGACTCTTTCCTTCGCCAGACATTAGAATATTATAGACAAGAAAGAGTTTGGATAAAAAAATCTTTCGCAATCGACAGGATTCGCACCTGTGCGGGGTATCCCAACGGATTTCAAGTCCGTCGCCTTAACCACTCGGCCACGATTGCTTACTGAAAGGGTAATACTTGTCCACAATATTGTCACATTTCCTCATGATTTGGTTACGACAGTTTGAAAGTGGAACTCCAATAATTAATATATTCCATGATGCAAATATTTAAGAGAAGATGATACCAACGTTGAAATTTCAAAAGAATTATTTTATTTATGTCCAATTTTTGAAACATTTCCAACAAGCCTTTTCGTGGTGTAGACTGTTAGTACTTTTCAAACGAGCTACTTTCTGCTGGAAGGGAAGGGATGGGCTAGCAGCCAGTACTGGCTACCTTTTTTTTTCTACCCTGCTGAGTCAACCAACAGGGGCCTAGTGCTGACCATATATCCCAACCTGAAGGGAATAATTGCTCTAAGCTTGATTATGGATCCTGAATTTGCTGCACTGGTGGGCTTCTCTTGAGGGGACATCTTCTGATAGATTCAGACGATATATTTTATCAGATGGTGGATAATCATGATCAGAGGCCATTGCAGGTATCTTAACTCTTGCTTCTAGTGGCAGAGTTAAACCTACATTGGAGGAAGTCCTACCAATGTAGATGGCTTTTAGTACTGAGGAACAGGGCTTTACCCAATGCCTGAGTTTAGGACGCTGTTTGATATTGTCGGCACTTCCTTTCTCAATAAATATAATTTCTTTACACATTTCACAAACCAATTTCTCTCCACAGGTTCTTGGAATGTGAGGACTCTCAACAGAGATTATTCTCTTGATGTTCTTACAGAATTCAACCGTTATAACTAAGATATTCTGTACGTGGTTGCCTGACTTCTACTTTGACCTCTACATGACCACCATTTGACCTCGAAGGACACGTCTGAGATGAAATTCCGCATTTCCCCCCTCGAGATCTACGACCCAAATTACCCCTAGGTGATAATTTTCCTAGTTCTACCGTTTCTGCATCAGAGTTACAGTTAGCGTGATCCCCTGTCAGCGTCAGTGAATCACACACTTGTTTATGTTATATATGAGATGGTATTGTAAATATCTACGTGCACTTAATTCGATTTCTAATTCTATAATATTAACGGACCAAATGCATATAAAGCAAAGTGTTTTAAAGACTGACTGCTACACAAGAGAACTTAAAGTATTTGAAACTTTCTCTTAATTATTTCCGTTAAAGTGGAGAAAATCTGTTTCTTGGTGGAAAGTTTTCAAAAATAAGAGAGAACTAATGTAAATCGATTTGAATATCGATATCTTCCTCTGTTAGATATTTTCGTCTTGGAAAACTTTAATCAATGGAGTTCCAGTTTCGAACATGGATAATGAAATCGATAGGAAATGTGGGAATACTGTAGAGAAGTATCATATGTCCAACAGCAGTCGTGGCCGGGTGGTTAAGGCGACGGACTAGAAATCCGTTGGGGTCTCCCCGCACAGGTTCGAATCCTGTCGACTGCGGAGGTAATTTTTTCTATCGTGAGGTGTTAATACAAGAGTAGGCATTGCAATTACGGCTATCGTGGTTATATTTTAAGACATATAATAAATGGATGATTTTATATATTTTAATGTGAATCTAATACTTCCAATGGCCATAATATATATTTTTTTTATTCAATCAAAATCGAGTTGTGGTGTTTTTGTCTTCGTACGTTTGCTTTCCATGAATCCATGACAGAATATAAAAGAGAACGCACGAGGAGGTTTCAAAAAGCAATGATCTGCAGACTGACATTTCCTTTTTTTTCGTAATTGCATTAGTTTTTAAAATGAAAAAAAAAAAACAGTTCTATAATAATATATTTATCGTGACACACCTGTGGTAAATTTTTTTATATTATTATAACTGAAAATTCAATTCATTCACAAATTAATTAAATATTTGGAAGAAAAAAAAGCACATTTGAAAAAGTTACATTCCTTTTCTTTCCACATTCATTTGGAATCATTGCTGTAGTCGATTTTTTTCTTCGCCAAACGTTATAATACTATAGAGAAGAAAGAGTTTGGATAAAAGTATTCTGCCGTAGTCGAATCTGTGCGGGGAAACCCCAACGCATTTCGAGTCCGTCGCCTTAACTACTCGGTCACGACTGCTTACTAGAAGTATCTTACTTGTCCACAATATTCTCACTTTTTCTCATGATTTGGTTACGACAGTTTGAAAGTGGAACTCCATTGATTAATATATTCCATGATGCAAATATTTAACAGAAGATGATATCAACGTTGAAATTTCAAAAGAATTATTTTATTTATGAAACATTTCTACCAGCCTTTTCGTGGTGCAGACTGGTGGTACCTTTCAAACGAGCTACTTTCTTCTGGAAGGGAATGGGTTTGCTATCAGTCTGTCTAGTCTATTTTTTTCCGCTATCCTTTTGAGTCGACCAACAGGGCCATAGTGCTGATCATATATCCCAACCTGAAGGGAATAATTGCTCTAAGCTTGATTATGGATCCTGAATTTAGTGTACTGGTGGGGCTTCTTTTGAGGGAAAATCTTCTGCTCTGTTTTCTGCTTGTTGTGGCTTAACAGCCCCAAGTGAATAGATTCACAGGATATGCTTTATTATAATTGTGATCAGAGGCCATTGCAGGCATCTGAACCTTTTGCTTCTACGGGCAGCGTTAAACCTACATTGGAGGAAATCTTACCCGTGCAGTTGACTTCAGCCTTTACTAACGGGAGAAAAGGACTTTACCCAATGCCTGCGATTAGGAGCTGTTTGATATTTTCGGCACTTCCTCTCTTAATAAATATAATTTCTTTATACATTTCATTAACCAATTTCTCTCCACAGGTCCTTGGAATGTGAGGACTCTGAACAGAGATTATTCTCTTGATGTCCTCACAGAAATATTCCACCGTTATAACTTAGGTATTCCCATCTTGTAAGAGACCATAAATGACAGACAATGGTCAGATACTTAAAAATAATTTCTCTTCAAGGAGGAAGAATGGAAAGCATCTTCAAGTCACAGGTTTGCTTCTCAGCAGACTAGCTAGTGCTGCTCTTCTGGGATATGATTGCATTAATGAACGGTTTCTTACAGTTAATTTTAACATAAGTGTTAAGGACTTGACTGTTATCTGTTTTTATGCCCCCACTGAGCATGAGGATGATGAAGATAATTTTTACGGCCAACTTCAGGATATTTTGAATTCTCTCAAGAAAGGAAATATTACCCTTGTTCTAGGCGACTTCAATGCTAAATCTGGTACTGATTCTGACCTTTGGGGAGGGGTGACAGGTCCCTTTGGTATTGGTACTTGTAACGGCAATCAGCAACGTCTTCTACAGGTTAATTAACTTAGTGGTTTAGAATAACTAACGCTTTAGAACAAACACCCCGACATACATAAGTACACATGGGTTTCACCAGATAAGCTGCATAAGAATATGATCGATTATATATTAATTAACAGCAAATGATTTAGTTCTGTTAGGAATGCCAGGTCATATAGGGGAGCTGAAATTCGATCTGACCATTATCTTGTTAAACGTGTCTTGCAACTTAAACTTAAGAAATATTGTGCTACGGTTAAAAATGTTAGCTTTAAAACTGAAGCTGTGAAAGACCCAGTTATAGCCAAAGCTTACTATGATAGGTTACTTAGTCATTATGACAGTCATGGGTTGTGTACTACTAAAGTTGTGGAAGAATGGAATCATTTTAAACAGGCTTTTCTTTAATCTAACAGTACTGGTTTAGTTAAAAAGGAGCAAAAATTATTTGAGTGATAAGGCATTTGAACTTATTTCAGAAAGAAAGAACTGCAGGAATGTCCTTAATCAATACCCTATTAGTCCTAATGGAAAGCATTACAGAGAGCTTAATAAACGTGTAAAGGATCAGTTATCTGCTGATAAGAATGTTTGACTTGATAGCTTGGCTGATAAAGCATTTACATAGCACAACAGCAGAGGGCTGTATCAGATAATTAACGTTTTGTGTGGGAAGAAATGGACAGGTATGCAGGAACTGAAGGATAAGCACGTTAATATTACTGATGGTGAGGAGTCTGTCATGGCTAGGTGGCTGAATTTTCAGAGATGTTCTAAGCAATGTGGTGAGTTCTACTACCCTTTGTAATGATGATAGAGACATTACTGGCTTTAATGCATGTATAATTATTTAAGGTAGTGAAACTTGGACGCTTTATAAACAATATAACTGGAAACTTGATGCTTTGACTCTAGATGCTTATGCAGTATCTTGGGCATTAGATGGTTCAACTTTGTAAGTAATGATGAAGTTAGGCAAAGGAGTTGGCAACCTCCTTTGAGCAGCATATTGTGCAGAGAGAGACTCCGCTGTTTGGCCATGTTGCTCGTATGAATAACTATAGATTGGCTAATAGGGTTATGAATAGTGTGCCTCAGAAAGAGGGAAAGACATAGGATGAGGTGGGCAGACAATGTCAAAGAGGACCTTGTTAGAATTGGTCTGCAATGGTGTGATGCAGCAGATGTGTATTGCTCAGGAGAGATGTGTTTGGAGAACTAAATTGGGCAATCTGGTTGGACCTCCATAGACCGTGGCTGCTTGAGGATTCTGTATGTACAACCCGGTACAAATGTCTACCAACGAATAACTCTTTGACACCTTAACGATTTCAAATTTTCTTAAAATATATTATTTATTTTTTCAGCATTCACATTTGAATGAAAATTCCTCCAGGAATCAATATTTAGCTGTCCGATAGATCTAACTTTTACCTTTCACTTCAAAGGACCATTCAGATGCGAAATTTCGTAACGTTTTTGAGATCTGAATCCTGAAATATTCCCAGACACAAATTTTCACGCTTTTGGCACTCGTAGATCACGATATCCTCTACGTTGTCTCATGACTTCTACTTTGACCTCTACATGACCACCATTTGACTTCGAAGGACACGTCTGAGATGAAATTCCGCATTCCCCCCCTAGAGATCTACGACCCAAATTACCCCTAGGTGATAATTTTCCTAGTTCTGCCGTTTCTGTATCAGAGTTACAGTTAGCGTGATCCCCTGTCAGCGTCAGTGAATCACACACTTGTTTATGTTATATATGAGATGGTATTGTAAATACCTACGTGCACTTAATTCGATTTCTAATTCTATAATATTAAGGGACCAAATGCATATAAGACAAAGTGTTTTAAAGACTGACTGCTACACAAGAGAACTTAAAGTATTTGAAACTTTCTCTTAATTATTTCCGTTAAGATGGAGAAAAGCTATTTCTTGATAGTAAGTTTTCAAAAGTAAGAGAGAACTAAAGTAAATCGATTTGAATATCGATATTTTCTCCTGTTAGATGTTTTGGAAAACGTTAATCGATGGGGTTCCAGTTTCAAACTTGGATAATGAAATCGATAGGAAACGTTGGAATACCGTAGATAAGTATCATATGTCCAACAGCAGTCGTGGCCGAGTGGTTAAGGCGACGGATTAGAAATCCGTTGGGGTTTCCCCGCACAGGTTCGTAATCCTGTCGACTGCGGAGGTAATTTTTTCTATCGTGAGGTGTTAATACAAGAGTAGGCATAACAATTACGGATTTCGTGGTTATATTTTAAGACATATAATGATAAATGGATGAGATTATATATTTTAATGTGAATCTAATACTTCCAATGGCCATAATATATATTTTTTTATTCAATCAAAATCGAGTTGTGGTGTTTTTGTCTTCGTACGTTTGCTTTCCATGAATCCATGACAGAATATAAAAGAGAACGCACGAGGAGGTTTCAAAAAGCAATGATCTACCGAATGACATTTCCTTTTTTTTTTCGTAATTTCATTAGTTTTTAAAACGAAAAAAAAATTCAATTTTTTCATTTGTACAAAACTTTTCGCGACCTTTTCCTCTTGGCGAGCAACACACTTCTACAATAATCAATTTATCCTGACACACCTGTAATAAAATAATAAAACGTGTTTGTTTTGTTATTGTAACTGAAAATTCAATTCATTCATATATTAAATATTTGGCAGAAAAAATACATTTAAAAAAATTACAAATTATGCAGAAAAAAAACCTTTTTTTTGATTTTTCGAACATACATTTGCAATCATTGTTGTAAGTAGACAGTCGACTTTTTTCTTCGCCAGACGTTAGAATATTAGAGACAAGAAAGAGTTTCGATAAAAATTCTGCCGCAATCGACAGGATTCGAACCTGTGCGGGGATATCCCCACGGATTTCGAGTCCGTTGCCTTAACCACTCGGCCACGATTGCTTACTGAACGGGTAATACTTGTCCACAATATTGTCACATTTCCTCATCATTTGGTTACGACAGTTTGAAAGTGGAACTCCATTGATTAATATATTCCATGATGCAAATATTTTACAGAAGATATCAATGTTCAAATTTCAAAAGAATTATTTTATTTATGAAACATTTCTACCAGCCCTTTCGTGGTGCAGACTGGTAGTGCCTTTCGAACGAGCTACTTTCTTCTGGAAGGGGTGGGCTACCAGTCTGTGTAGGCTACATTGTTTTTTTCTACCCTGCTGAGTCAAACAACAGGGCCATAATGCTGACCATGTAATCCCAACCTGAAGGGAATAATTGCTCTAAGCTTGATTATGGATCATGAATTTGCTGCACTGCTGGGCTTCTGTTGAGGGGACATCTTCTGATAGATTCAGACGATATGTTTTATCAGATGGTGGATAATCGTGATCAGAGGCCATTGCAGGTATCTTAACTCTTGCTTCTACTGGCAGAGTTAAACCTACATTGGAGGAAGTCCTGCCAGTGTAAATAGCTTCAGCTTTTAGTACTCAGGAACAGGGCTTTACCTAATGCCTGCGATTAGGAGGCTGTTTGATGTTATCGGCATTTCCTCTCTCAACAAATATAATTTCTTTAAACATTCCACAAACCAATTTCTCTCCACAGGTTCTTGGAATGTGAGGACTCTCAACAGAGATTTTTCTCTTGATGTTCTCACAGAATTCAACCGTTATAACTTAGATATTCTCAGCTTGCAAGAGACCAGATGAACAGATAAATGTCAGATACTTAAAAAAAATGATATATCTCTTCAGGGAGGAAGCAAATAATGCATCTTCATATATGTGTTTCTCTTTAAGTGCATTAATGAAATGTTTCTTACAGCTAAATACAGCACAAGTGTTAGAGACTTGAATGTTGTCTGTTTTTATGCTTCCACTGAGCATGAGGATGATGAAGATAGGTTTTACGGTCAACTTCAGGATATTTTGAATTTTCTCAAGAAAGGAGATATTACCCTTGTTCTAGGCGACTTCAATGCTAAAGTTGGTACTGATTCTGACCTTTGGGGAGGTGTGATAGGTTTCTTTGTTATTGGTAGGTGCAATGCAATGAGCAGTCTCTCCTACAGGTAAGTAAACTCAATGCTTTTTTTTTTTTCGATATACGAGTGCTGGAGGTTTCAGAATAACTAACTGACTACAAACACCGCGACATACATAAGTATACATGGGTTTCACCCGATGGGCTGCATAAGAATATGATTGATTATATATTAATTAACAGCAAATGGGCTAGTTCTGTTAGAAATACCAGGTCATATAGGGGAGCTGAAATTGGATCTGACCATTACCTTGTTAAAATTGTCTTGCAACTTAAACTTAAAAAGTGTTGTGCTAGGGTTGAAAAATTTTCCTTTAATACCGAAGCTCTGAAAGACCCAGTTTTAGCTAAAGCTTACCATGAGAGTTTACTTAGTCATTATGACAGTCATAGTTTGCTTGTCACGATGAAGTGGAGGAAGAATGGGACCATTTTAAACAGACTGTTTTGGAAACTAACAGTACTCTTTGAGGAAAAAAGGAGTAGATAAGGTAGAATTATTTGAGTGATAAGGCACTTAAACTTATTTCAGAAAGAAAGAATTGCAGTAATGTCCTTAACCAATACCGTACTAATTCTAATAAAAAGCATTTCAGAGAGCTTAATAAACGTGTGAAGGATCAGTTTGTTGCTGATAAAAATCTTTGCTTGATAGCGTGGCTGACGAAGCAGTTAGACAGCATAAGAGAAAAGAGCTGTATCAGATAGTTAATGTTTTGTGTGGAAAGAAACGGTCAGGTGTGCAGGGACTGAAGAATAAACATGGAGAGATTATTGAAGGTGAGGATTCTGTCACAGCTAGGTGGGCTGAATATTTCAGAGATTTTCTAAACCAAGGATGGGGAAATTTTCGTGTTGGAAGGCCGGATTTAGTTAGTTGTAATCTAATAAGGTCGAATTCAAGAAACTTCAATTAGATACACTTCAAATTGTACACTATTTTGTAAAAATCTAACTACTATGTAATAAGTAACTTCAAAAACTGGAAAAAATTTGTTAATTATAACGTTAACTAACCTTTTAATGACTTTGTTGTGACTGCTTTTTGTAAGAAATAATTTGTTCTGCAAAATTTGGATTCATTCCAAAGGCCGCTGGTTTCCGAGAAACTAGTGATCTGGCAATCTTCGTGTCACGTGACACGAAGGTTGCCACATCACTAATTTCTAAAAAAAATCGTTGCCAGATATTTTTTCTGAATTCATGTAATCAACATATTTGGATGTTTCCTACCATATAAATAACTTTTTTCTCGTCTTCCTGAGAATTCTAAAGAACGATATTGTATCCTATACAAGGATTTTAAATTTTATTCGGCATTTAAGAATTTACCAAATATATTTTACTAGAAATCAAATTTTGTCTCTTGATTTCTAGCCCATCTGATCCTTATTTGACCTCGAAGGCGACAATGGATCTGAAAATTCTTCACATTTCTGAGTTCTGCTACTTGAAATTCATCAGTTTTTAGCTCTCCAGCACTCGTATATCGAATTTGACCTCTGACTTCAAAGGACACATCACATCCAAAATTTGGCATAATTTCCAAGATCTACAGCTCAAAATACCCCCAAGGCACCAATTTTTAACCCTCCAACACTGGTAGATCGATATTTGACCTTTCACCTTAAAGGACCCACCATATTCAAAATTTCTCAACATTACTGAGATCTACGGCTCAAAATACCCCCAGGAACCAATTTTTTTACTGTCCAGCACCGATAGATTTCAATTTGATCTTTGACCTCAAAGGACCCTCAGATCCGAAATTTCGAACGTTTTCGAGGTCTACAACCTGAAACACCCCCAAACACAAATTTTCACTCGTAGATCACGATATCCTCTACGTTGTCTCATGACTTTTACTTTGACCTCTACATGACCACCATTTGACCTCGAAGGACACGTCTGAGATAAAATTCCGCATTTCCCCCCTCGAGATCTACGACCCAAATTACCCCTAGGTGATAATTTTCCTAGTTCTGCCGTTTCTGCATCAGAGTTACAGTTAGCGTGATCCCCTGTCAGCGTCAGTGAATCACACACTTGTTTATGTTATATATGAGATGGTATTGTAAATACCTACGTGCAGTTAATTCGATTTCTAATTCTATAATATTAAGGGACCAAATGCATATAAGGCAAAGTGTTTTAAAGACTGACTGCTACACAAGAGAACTAAAAGTATTTGAAACTTTCTCTTAATTATTTCCGTTAAAGTGGAGGAAATCTGTTTCTTGGTGGAAAGTTTTCAAAAATAAGAGAGAACTAAAGTAAATCGATTTGAATATCGATATCTTCTTCTGTTAGATATTTTAATCTTGGAAAACGTTAATCGATGGAGTTCCAGTTTCAAACATGGATAATGAAATCGATAGGAAATGTGGGAATATCGTGGATAAGAATCACCTGTCCAACAGCAGTCGTGGCCGAGTGGTTAAGGCGTCGGACTAGAAATCCGTTGGGGTCTCCCCGCACAGGTTCGAATCCTGTCGACTGCGGAGGTAAATTTTTCTATCGTGAGGTGTTAATACAAGAGTAGGCATTGCAATTACGGCTATCGTGGTTGTATTTTAAGACATATAATAAATGGATGAGATTATATATTTTAATGGGAATCTAATACTTCCAATTACCATAATATATAATTTTTTTTATTCAATCAAAATCGAGTTGTGGTGTTTTCGTCTTCGTACGTTTGCTTCTCATGAATTCATGACCGAATATAAAAGAAAACCAATGAGGAGGTTTCAAAAAGCAATGATCTGCAGACTGACATTTCCTTTTTTTTCGTAATTTCATTACTTTTTAAAATAAAAAAAAAAACAGTTATATAATAATATATTTATCGTGACACACCTGTGGTAAATTTTTTTATATTATTATAACTGAAAATTCAATTCATTCACAAATTAAATAAATATTTGGAAGAAAAAAAGCACATTTGAAAAAGTTACATTCCTTTTCACATTCATTTGGAATCATTGCTGTAGTCGATTTTTTTCTTCGCCAAACGTTATAATATTATAGAGAAGAAATAGTTTGGATAAAAGTATTCTGCCGTAGTCGAACCTGTGCGGGGAAACCCCAACGCATTTCGAGTCCGTCGCCTTAACCACTCGGTCACGACTGCTTACTAGAAGTATAATACTTGTCCATAATATTCTCACTTTTTTTCATGATTTGGTTACGACAGTTTGAAAGTGGAACTCCATTGATTAATATATTCCATGATGCAAATATTTAACAGAAGATGATATCAACGTTGAAATTTCAAAAGAATTATTTTATTTATGAAACATTTCTACCAGCCTTTACGTGGTGCAGACTGGTAGTACGTTTCGAACGAGCTACTTTCTTCTGGAAGGGGTGGGCTACCAGTCGGTGTAGGCTACATTGTTTTTTTCTACCCTGCTGAGTCAACCAACAGGGGCCTAGTGCTGACCATGTATCCCAACCTGAATGGAATAATTGCTCTAAGCTTGATTATGAATCCTGAATTTGCTGCACTGCTGGGCTTCTGTTGAGGGGACATCTTCTGATAGATTCAGACGATATATTTTATCAGATGGTGGATAATCGTGATCAGAGGCCATTGCAGGTATCTTAACTCTTGCTTCTACTGGCAGAGTTAAACCTACATTGGAGGAAGTCCTACCAATGTAGATGGCTTTTAGTACTGAGGAACAGGGCTTTACCCAATGCCTGAGTTTAGGACGATGTTTGATATTGTCGGCACTTCCTTTCTCAATAAATATAATTTC
The DNA here is from genome assembly GCA_038380435.1 of Ryuthela nishihirai. Taxonomy (NCBI): domain Eukaryota; kingdom Metazoa; phylum Arthropoda; class Arachnida; order Araneae; family Heptathelidae; genus Ryuthela; species Ryuthela nishihirai. The sequence continues at coordinate 2,107,370 of JAWZYU010000017.1, forward strand.
TTTACACATTCCACAAACCAATTTCTCTCCACAGGTTCTTGGAATATGAGGACTCTCAACAGAGATTATTCTCTTGATGTTCTTACAGAATTCAACCGATATAACTAAGATATTCTGTACGTGGTTGCCTGACTTCTACTTTGACCTCTACATGACCACCATTTGACCTCGAAGGACACGTCTGAGATGAAATTCCGCATTTCCCCCCTCGAGATCTATGACCCAAATTACCCCTAGGTGATAATTTTCCTAGTTCTGCCGTTTCTGCATCAGAGTTACAGTTAGCGTGATCCCCTGTCAGCGTCAGTGAATCACACACTTGTTTATGTTATATATGAGATGGTTTTGTAAATACCTACGTGCACTTAATTCGATTTCTAATTCTATAATATTAAAGGACCAAATGTATAAAAGCAAAGTGTTTTAAAGACTGACTGCTACACAAGAGAACTTAAAGTATTTGAAACTTTCTCTTAATTATTTCCGTTAAGGTGGAGAAAATCTGTTTCTTGGTGAAAAGTTTTCAAAAATAAGAGAGAACTAAAGTAATTCGATTTGAATATCGATATCTTCCTCTGTTAGATATTTTCGTCTTGGAAAACTTTAATCAATGGAGTTCCAGTTTCGAACATGGATAATGAAATCGATAGGAAATGTGGGAATACTGTAGAGAAGTATCATATGTCCAACAGCAGTCGTGGCCGAGTGGTTAAGGCGACGGACTAGAAATCCGTTGGGGTCTCCCCGCACAGGTTCGAATGCTGTCGACTGCGGCGGGAATTTTTTCTATCGCGAGGTGTTAATACAAGAGTAGGCATTACAATTACGGGTATCGTGGTTATATTTTAAGACATGTTATAAATGGATGAGAATATATATTTTAATGTGAATCTAATACTTCCAATGGCCATAATATATATATATTTTTTTTTGAATCAAAATCGAGTTGTGGTGTTTTTGTCTTCGTAAGTTTGCTTCTCATGAATCCATGACAGAATATAAAAGAGAACGAATGAGGAGGTTTCAAAAAGCAATGATCTGACGAGTGCCATTTTCTTTATTTTTTCGTAATTTCATTAGTTTTTAAACCAAAAAAAAACACTTCTATAATAATCAATTTATTGAGACACAGCTGTAGTAATTTTTTTATTATTATACCTGAAAATTCAATTCATTCACATATTAAATAAATATGTGGCAGAAAAAACACACATCTGAAAAAGCTACAAATCATACAGAAATCTTTTTCTTTGATTTTTTCTCACACCCATTTAGAATCATTGCTGTAGAAGACTCTTTTCTTCGCCAGACGTTAGAATATTATAGACAAGAAAGAGTTTAGATAAAAAATCTTTCGCAATCGACAGAATAAAATATATATATATAGAAATTATACTATTATAACTGAAAATTCAATTCATTCACAAATTAAATAAATATTTGGAAGAAAAAAAAGCACGTTTGAAAAAGTTACATTCCTTTTCTTTGCACATTCATTTGGAATCATTGCTGTAGTCGATTTTTTTCTTCGCCAAACGTTATAATATTATAGAGAAGAAAGAGTTTGGATAAAAGTATTCTGCCGTAGTCGAACCTGTGCGGGGAAACCCCAACGCATTTCGAGTCCGTCGCCTTAACCACTCGGTCACGATTGCTTACTGAAAGGGTAATACTTGTCCACAATATTGTCACATTTCCTCATCATTTGGTTACGACAGTTTGAAAGTGGAACTCCATTGATTAATATATTCCATGATGCAAATATTTAACAGAAGATGATATCAACGTTGAAATTTCAAAAGAATTATTTTATTTATGAAACATTTCTACCAGCCTTTCCGTGGTGCAGACTGGTGGTACCTTTCAAACGAGCTACTTTCTTCTGGAAGGAAATGGGTTTGCTACCAGTCTGCGTAGTCTATTTTTTTCCGCTATCCTTTTGAGTCGACCAACAGGGCCATAGTGCTGATCATATATCCCAACTGAAGGGAATAATTGCTCTAAGCTTGATTATGGATCCTGAATTTAGTGTACTGGTGGGGCTTCTTTTGAGGGAAAATCTTCTGCTCTGTTTTCTGTTTGTTGTGGCTTAACAGCCCCAAGTGAATAGATTCACAGGATATACTTTATTATAATTGTGATCAGAGGCCATTGCAGGCATCTGAACCTTTTGCTTCTACGGGCAGCGTTAAACCTACATTGGAGGAAGTCTTACCAGTGCAGTTGACTTCAGCCTTTACTAACGGGAGAAAAGGACTTTACCCAATGCCTGCGATTAGGAGCTGTTTGATATTTTCGGCACTTCCTCTCTTAATAAATATAATTTCTTTATACATTTCATTAACCAATTTCTCTCCACAGGTCCTTGGAATGTGAGGACTCTGAACAGAGATTATTCTCTTGATGTCCTCACAGAAATATTCCACCGTTATAATTTAGGTATTCCCATCTTGTAAGAGAACATAATGACAGACAATGGTCAGATACTTAAAAATAATTTCTCTTCAAGGAGGAAGAATGGAAAGCATCTTCAAGTCACAGGTTTGCTTCTCAGCAGACTAGCTAGTGATGCTCTTCTGGGATATGAGTGCATTAATGAACGGTTTCTTACAGTTAATTTTAACATAAGTGTTAAGGAATTGACTGTTATCTGTTTTTATGCCCCCACTGAGCATGAGGATGATGAAGATAATTTTTACGGCCAACTTCAGGATATTTTGAATTCTCTCAAGAAAGGAAATATTACCTTTGTTCTAGGCGACTTCAATGCTAAATCTGGTACTGATTCTGACCTTTGGGTAGGGGTGACAGGTCCCTTTGGTATTGGTACTTGTAACGGCAATCAGCAACGTCTTCTACAGGTAAGTTAACTTAGTGGTTTAGAATAACTAACGCTTTATAACAAACACCCCGACATACATAAGTACACATGGGTTTCACCAGATAAGCTGCATAAGAATATGATCGATTATATATTAATTAACAGCAAATGATTTCGTTCTGTTAGGAATGCCAGGTCATATAGGGGAGCTGAAATTCGATCTGACCATTATCTTGTTAAACGTGTCTTGCAACTTAAACTTAAGAAATATTATGCTACGGTTAAAAATGTTAGCTTTAAAAATGAAGCTGTGAAAGACCCAGTTATAGCCAAAGCTTACTATGATAGGTTACTTAGTCATTATGACAGTCATGGGTTGTGTACTACTAAAGTTGTGGAAGAATGGGATCATTTTAAACAGGCTTTTCTTTAATCTAACAGTACTGGTTTTGTTAAAAAGGAGCAAAAATTATTTGAGTGATAAGGCATTGAACTTATTTCAGAAGGAAAGAACTGCAGGAATGTCCTTAATCAATACCCTACTAGACCTAATGGAAAGCATTACAGAGAGCTTAATAAACGTGTAAAGGATCAGTTAGCTGCTGATAAGAATGTTTGACTTGATAGCTTGGCTGATAAAGCAGTTACATAGCACAACAGCAGAGAGCTGTATCAGATAATTAACGTTTTGTGTGGGAAGAAATGGACAGGTATGCAGGAACTGAAGGATAAGCACGTTAATATTACTGATGGTGAGGAGTCTGTCATGGCTAGGTGGCTGAATATTTCAGAGATGTTCTAAGCAATGTAATTAGTTCTACTACCCTTTGTAATGATGATAGATACATTACTGGCTTTAATGCATGTATAATTATTTATGGTAGTGGAACTTGGACGCTTTGTAAACAATATAACTGGAAACTTGATGCTTTGACTCTAGATGCTTACGCAGTATCTAAGGCATTAGGTGGTTCAACTTTGTAAGTAATGATGAAGTTAGGCAAAGGAGTTGGCAACCTCCTTTGAGCAGCATATTGTGCAGAGAGAGACTCCATTGGTTTGGTCATGTTGCCCGTATGAATAACTATAGATTGGCTAATAGGGTTATGAATAGTGTGCCTCAGAAAGAGGGAAAGACATAGGATGAGGTGGGCAGACAATGTCAAAGAGGACCTTGTTAGAATTGGTCTGCAATGGTGTGATGCAGCAGATGTACATAGCTCAGGAGAGATGTGTTTGGAGAAATAAATTCCGCAATCTGGTTGGACCTCCATAGACCGTGGCTGCTTGAGGATTTTCTATGTACAACCCGGTACAACTGTCTACCAACAAATAACTCTTTTCCACCTTAACGAATTCAAATTTTCTTAAAATATATTATTTATTTTTTCAGCATTAACATTGGAATGAAAATTCCTCCAGGAATCAATATTTAGCTGTCCGATAGATCTAACTTTTACCTTTCACTTCAAAGGACCATTCAGATGCGAAATTTCGTAACGTTTTTGAGATCTGAAACCTGAAATACTCCCAGATACAAATTTTCACGCTTTTGGCACTCGTAGATCACGATATCCTCTACGTTGTCTCATGACTTCTACTTTGACCTCTACATGACACCATTTGACCTCGAAGGACACGTCTGAGATGAAATTCCGCATTTCCCCCCTCGATATCAACGACCGAAATTACCCCTAGGTGATAATTTTCCTAGTTCTGCCGTTTCTGCATCAGAGTTACAGTTAGCGTGATCCCCTGTCAGCGTCAGTGAATCACACACTTGTTTATGTTATATATGAGATGGTATTGTAAATACCTACGTACCCTTAATTCGATTTCTAATTCTATAATATTAAGGGATTTATAATTTCTATAATATATTATTATTAAGGAATTATAAATTCTATAATATTAAGGTAGCAATGCCTATAAGGCAAAGTGTTTTAAAGACTGACTGCTACACAAGAGAACTTAAAGTATTTGAAACTTTCTCTTAATTATTTCCGTTAAGGTGGAGAAAATCTGTTTCTTGGTGAAAAGTTTTCAAAAATAAGAGAGAACTAAAGTAATTCGATTTGAATATCGATATCTTCCTCTGTTAGATATTTTCGTCGTGGAATACGTTAATCGATGGAGTTCCAGTTTCGAACATGGATAATGAAATCGATAGGAAGTGTGGGAATACTGTAGATAAGTATCATATGTCCAACAGCAGTCGTGGCCGAGTGGTTAAGGCGACGGACTAGAAATCCGTTGGGGTCTCCCCGCGCAGGTTCGAATCCTGTCGACTGCGGAGGTAATTTTTTCTATCGTGAGGTGTTAATACAAGAGTAGGCATTGCAATTACGGATTTCGTTGTTATATTTTAAGACATATAATGATAAATGGATGAGATTATATATTTTAATGTGAATCTAATACTTCCAATGACCATAATATATATATTTTTTTATTCACTCAAAATCGAGTTGTGGTGTTTTTGTCTTCGTACGTTTGCTTTCCATGAATCCATGACAGAATATAAAAGAGAACGAATGAGGAGGTTTCAAAAAGCAATGATCTGCAGACTGATATTTCCTTTTTTTTCGTAATTGCATTAGTTTTTAAAATGAAAAAAAAAAGTTTTTAGAAAAAACCCACTTCTATAATAATCAAATTTTCTTGGCTCATCTGTAATAAAAAAAACATGTTTGTTTTATTATTATACCTGAAAATTCAATTCATTCACATATGAAATAAATATGTGGCAGAAAAAACACACATCTGAAAAAGCTACAAATCATACAGAAATCTTTTTCTTTGATTTTTTTCTCACACCCATTTAGAATCATTGCTGTAGAAGACTCTTTTCTTCGCCAGACGTTAGAATATTATAGACAAGAAAGAGTTTGGATAAAAAATCTTTCGCAATCGACAGGATTCGAACCTGTGCGGGGATACCCCAACGGATTTCGAGTCCGTCGCCTTAACCACTCGGCCACGATTGCTTACTGAAAGGGTAATACTTGTCCACAATATTGTCACATTTCCTCATCATTTGGTTACGACAGTTTGAAAGTGGAACTCCATTGATTAATATATTCCATGATGCAAATATTTAACAGAAGATGATATCAACTTTGAAATTTCAAAAGAATTATTTTATTTATGAAACATTTCTACCAGCCTTTTCGTGGTGCAGACTGGTAGTACGTTTCGAACGAGCTACTTTCTTCTGGAAGGCGTGGGCTACCAGTCGGTGTAGGCTACATTGTTTTTTTTTCTACCCTGCTGCGTCAAACAACAGGGCCATAATGCTAACCATGTATCCCAACCTGAAGGGAATAATTGCTCTAAGCTTGATTATGGATCCTGAATTTGCTGCACTGGTGGGCTTCTGTTGAGGGGACATCTTCTGATAGATTCAGACGATATATTTTATCAGATGGTGGATAATCATGATCAGAGGCCATTGCAGGTATCTTAACTCTTGCTTCTACTGGCAGAGTAAAACTTACATTGGAGGAAGTCCTAACAATGTAGATGGCTTTTAGTACTGAGGAACAGGGCTTTACCCAATGCCTGAGTTTAGGACGCTGTTTGATATTGTCGGCACTTCCTCTCTCAATAAATATAATTTCTTTACACATTCCACAAACCAATTTCTCTCCACAGGTTCTTGGAATGTGAGGACTCTCAACAGAGATTATTCTCTTGATGTTCTTACAGAATTCAACCGTTATAACTAAGATATTCTGTACGTGGTTGCCTGACTTCTACTTTGACCTCTACATGACCACCTTTTGACCTCGAAGGACACGTCTGAGATAAAATTCCTCATTTCCCCCCACGAGATCTACGACCCAAATTACCCCTAGGTGATAATTTTCCTAGTTCTGCCGTTTCTGCATCAGAGTTACAGTTAGCGTGATCCCCTGTCAGCGTCAGTGAATCACACACTTGTTTATGTTATATATGAGATGGTATTGTAAATACCTACGTGCACTTAATTCGATTTCTAATTCTATAATATTAAGGGACCAAATGCATATAAGACAAAGTGTTTTAAAGACTGACTGCTACACAAGAGAACTTAAAGTATTTGAAACTTTCTCTTAATTATTTCCGTTAAGATGGAGAAAAGCTATTTCTTGATAGTAAGTTTTCAAAAATAAGAGAGAACTAAAGTAAATCGATTTGAATATCGATATCTTCCTCTGTTAGATATTTTCGTCGTGGAATACGTTAATCGATGGAGTTCCAGTTTCGAACATGGATAATGAAATCGATAGGAAGTGTGGGAATATCGTGGATGAGGATCATATGTCCAACAGCAGTCGTGGCCGAGTGGTTAAGGCGACGGACTAGAAATCCGTTGGGGTCTCCCCGCACAGGTTCGAATCCTGTCGACTGCGGATTATTTTTATCGCATTGTGTCTTTCATACAGCTGGAAGTCAAAAATTCGTTACTAGTGCAATATCTTTTATTAATTGCTAGTAGAGTATAATTATGTATAAAATTAAAAAAAAAACTTAATATGTTTCTTTAATCTTCTGAATTTTTTACTGTGTACGAAAATCGTGAGTTGGGGCAGAATCATTCGCTTGCATGGCAAAATATTTTTTAGTTGAATATTTAATCGCGAGATTGCTGTGAGTTTGTGTGTTTATTTTTTTGTACACAAATTGAACACTGACGTGGCATAAACGTTAAAATGCACTGAGTCCCAATCATTTATTTGTTCTTAAAAAAATAAAGAATACCAATAATAATTTTTAGTGTTCCTTATTTTTATTTTTTTTATGGTTATCAGAGAAGTTTCGTCCTTATTTACATTCTGTGAGATCATCTTCGTTTTTTTTTTTTCAGAATCTATGACTGAACGGATTACAGATGGAAATGAAAAGAATACACAATATTTCTTAAAGGAATTAATTGCGAAAATGATTGATATTCAGCAGATGAATTCTTTTTAAGTTTCCCTGCACATCAGTTCTCGATTTGTGTATAAACGCACAAATTCACAGCAGGCTCACGATTTAATATTCAACTGAAACTATTTTTCCACTCCAAAGGATGATTTTGGTCCAACTCCCGAAATTCGAAGAAGTTAAAAATTTTAAGAAGTTTACGAAACAAATATTTTTTTCCGTATTCAGTTGCTCTTTAGCATTTTGTTACTGTATTAAATTATATACTTTACTAGTAGTAAATTAAATATATTTAATCAATATAAAAAATTTTGATTACCATAATGTTATTTTAAACACTTTTATAAGCCAACCACCAGAAACTATAATTTGGTTTAACGTTTGATTATGGCGATAGCAAAGAATCATGATCTGTAAATGGTTAGCTAGGTAGTCAATGGGAGGAGAGCTATGCACCCACCTATCCCCTGTGATGATGCAAAGAACCTGCCAGGCCTAGCACCTAATGTCCGACGCCGCCTTTTCGTGGTGCAGACCGTTAGTACCTTTCAAAAGAGATACTCTCTTCTGGAAGTGAACGAAAGGGGAGGGCTGCCAGATTAGTGTGACCTACTGATCTGGACAACTATGGCTACTTTTCTTTTTTTTTTCTACCCTGCTGAGGAGTGGTCAACCACACAGGGTCCTGGTGCTGACCATATATTTCAACCCGAACGGAATTATGGCTCTGAGCTTGATAAGGATCCTGATTTTGCTGCACTGGTGGGCTTCTGTGGAGGGAAAATCTTCCGCTGTGTTTTCTGTTTGTTTGTGAGTTGGCAGCCCCAAGTGAATAAATTCACAGGATATGTTTATCAGCTGGTGGATAATCCTGAGCAGAGGTCATCGCAGGCACCTCAACTCTTTGCTTCTATTGGCATCGTCAAATTCTACATTGGAGGAAGTCTTCCAGTATAGATGGCTTCAGCCTTTAGTGGTGGGGGAACGGCTCTTTGCCCTATGTCTGCGATTAGGGGGCTGTTTGATATCGTCGGCATTCCCTCTCTCAATAAACATAGTTTCTTTAAACATCCCACTAACCATTTTCTCTCCATAGATAGTTGGGAATGTGAGGACACTGCACAGAGCTTATTCTCTTTATGTCCTCACACAAGAATTCCACCATTATAATTTAGATATTCTCGGCTTGCAAGAGACCAGATGGACAGATAAAGGTCTGATTCTTAAAAATAATCTTAAATTTCTCTTTTCAGGGAGGGAAGACAATAAACATCACCAAGGCGTGTGTCTGCTTCTTAGCAGACGCGCTAATGATGCTCTTCTAGGATATGAGTGCATTAATGAAAGGTTTCTTACAGCAAAATTTCAGACAAGCATTAAAGACTTGAATGTTATCAGCTGTTATGCCCCCCACGAGGATGACGATGAGGATGAGAAGGATAGGTTTTACGGACAACTTCAGGATATTTTGAATTCTGTCAAGAAAGGAGATATTACCCTTGTTCTAGGTGACTTCAATGCTAAAGTTGGTACTGACTCTGACCTTTGGGGAGGAGTAAATAGGCCCTTTTGGTATTGGTAGCTGCAATGACAATGAGCAACGTCTCCTACAGGTAAATAAACTCAATGGATTCAGAATAACTAACACTTATTACAAACACCGTGACATACATAAGTATCCATGGGTTTCACATTTTGGCTATTTCTAAACTTAAACGTAACTTAAACCCCCCCCCCCCTCCCCAGGGGTAGATGAAATTACTACGGAAATGCTTAGAGCTGGGAATGTTTCGATTACCACTTGGATGACTGAAATTCTGAATATCTATTATGATAAAGGCATGGTTCCTAAGGATTTTACCAGAGTTATTGTTATCCCTATTTTCAAAAAAGGTGATCGTAGATCTTGTGATAACTATAAAGGTTTCAGCCTACTCTCTGTTCCATGTAAAGTTCTTTCCATGATTGTGCTTAATAGAATTCAGAATCTGGTTGACAGTCAATTGCGTGATGAGCAATGTGGATTCAGAAGTGGTAGGGAATGTGTGGATCAGATATTTTCACTTAGGCAGATTCTTGAGAAATGTTTAGAGTTTCAGAAACCTTTGGTTGCTAGCTTTGTTGATTTCAAAAAGGCTTTCGACTCTGTTGATCGTCATAATTTGTGGTTGATTGTCAGATCATATGGTATACCAGACAAATTAGTTAACATAAGGAAAGATCTCTATAATAACACTGAGTCGTGTGTGAGAATTGGTAAGGCTTGTAGTAATTGGTTTAGCATTATTTCTGGTGTTCGACAAGGGTGCATTTTGTCTCCTTTTCTCTTTAGTTTGGCTATTGATTACGTTATGTGAAATTCATTGCAAGGGAAAGATTTTGGCCTTAAATGGACTGGAGATACGAAAATTTTTGATTTAGATTATGCTGATGATTCAGCCCTTTTGGCATATGATGTTGATGAGATGAATTCTTTCATTCGAGCTGTTGATGAAACTGGTACTAGAGTAGGTTTGGTTATAAACAGAGAGAAAACTAAAGTGATGAAAATTGGTCAGGCAGGTTGTGATTCAGTTCATCTGAATGGTTGCAGTCTTGAGCAGGTGTCACAGTTTAATTATCTTGGGAGATATGTAACAGATGTTGGTGATGTGCGGCATGAGATTAACAGACAAATAGGGATTGCTGCCGGGACTTTTAAGAATCTATGGAGAGTGTGGAGAAATAGGCGTATACACCTAAAGACTAAAATTAGACTGTATAATAATTTGGTGCTTTCTAGGGTTAGTAATGGTAGTGAAACATGGACACTTTGTAAACAAGATAACAGGAAACTAGGTGCTTTTGATTCCAGATGGTTACGCAGTATCTTGTGTATTAGGTGGTTTAACTTTGTAACTAATGATGAGGTTAGGCAAAGGAGTTTGCAACCTCCTTTAAGCAGGATATTGCGCAGAGAGAGACTCCGTTGGTTTGGCCATGTTGCCGTATGAATAATTATAAATTGGCGAATAGGGTTATGAACAGTGTGCCTAAAGGCCTCAGAACAGACTTGCTTGGAGAACTAAATTGCACGGTCTGGTGCTCCGTAGCCCATGGCTACTTGAGGATGATGATGATGATGAAAGCATCATATTTACATGAGAATATATACGTTCAATCATGACCGTTTAGGATAGCAATTATAACGTTTCACCACGAATTACACAGTAGTGAAATGACGATCCCTTGTAGTAAATTCACAGATTACCTGTGGAAATAGAACATGTGTTAAAAAACGATCACTGACGCGGTGGAAATCGAACCCACAACTTTCGAGGTTCATACCAGAGCACGATACCGTTACACCACGCATCTGACGCTAAAGTGTTTCAGAATAAGACCTATAAATCTTTCATGAGGATAGGTCTTATTCTGAAAGTTTTTAGCGTCTGATGCTTGGTGTAACTGTAGCGCGCCCTGGCATGAATCTGGAGAGTTGCGTGTTCGATTCCTGCAGCGTCAACGATAATTTTTTCAGATTTTTAACGATTCCTTAATTGCAGAATCTCATTTTAAACTGTGATTTAAAAAAAGCTGCCGCAGTCGACAGGATTCGAACCTGTGCGGGAGACCCCAACGGATTTTAACCACTCGGCCACGACTGCTGCTGGACAAATGATCCTTATCTACGATATTCCCACATTCCCTATCGATTTCATTATCCGTGTTTGAAACCGAAATTTTTTTTCTAATCATGTTCTACGAAGAAGTTATGTATGCATTTTGTTTAAAAAAAAAGAGGGGGTGGGGGTTGATGATCAACATCCAAATTGAACTATGTATTTTATTTCTCTCTAATACTATTGAAGCAGCGAATTCTTTTAACGCGATTGGTGCGGAACTTGTCAGTTACCGGTTTAGCGTCACGGAATGTATTTCATTAAAACTAATGAAATAATGAACAAAGCAGACGCATCAGTGGTTAGTCTTTCAGCCCTTAATGGAATGTAAATTAATGTCTTGTAAAACTAGAAAATCTGAAATAAATATTAAATCTGCATAATGGCTTATAGTATTCAATACATTATATGGTATTCCCCAACCTCAGTAGATGCCGTTTCAGAGAATTTCGGATTAAAGGAATGCTGATGTTCGATGAGTGATGCCTCTCTTTAGAATATTAACGCCACGTGTCAAGAAAGTAAAATAAAACTTCTTTATAAGGATAAATACATAATTAATATAGATATTATAACTGCTTGTGCACCAATTTATTGCAGAGGGTTGGGTTGTTTTACCTCTGAGCGGCACTTGTTTGCACACCATGGGCTAAATGGCCAGGTCACATGGACCCTGAAGGCTCAGAGAAGGTTGGGGGAGGGGACCCACTGGAACAGCTGTTGGGAGACAGATGGTAGCCTCCCGTCAAGACCATCCAGCGTGTCCTTTAACGTGCACAGGGTATGGATCTCCCGCACACGGGGCCACGGCTTAACGTCTCATCCGACGGACGGCGGCCTTTCCAAGCCCATCGGTGTCCCCTACTGACAGTGGGCAGGGCGGGGAAATTTTGCGGAGATAAATCTCAACGCTGACCCAGCTGGGACTCGAACCTGGGGACTGCAGATTAGAGCCTGGCGCGCTACCGATTGAGCCACCCCCGCCCCTCCTCGTTGGAAGAATTTAATATTGTAGGAGATACGGGAAAATGGCAGTTAGAAAGTTAACGTAAATAAATAGTAAAATCATAACTATAGTTATATCTATACGATAGTTATTTATAAATAAACTGTGCGCAACATATAGTGAAGTTAAACATTAAAATCCGAGTGCCAAGTGTAGTTCCCAGGTTCGAGTCCCAGCTGAGTCAGTGTGGAGATTTATCTCCGCTAAAATCCCCGCCCTGCCCACGTTCAGTAGGGGACACCGATGGACTTGTAAAGGCCGCCGTCCGTCGGATGGGACGTTAAGACGTGACTCCGTATGCGGGAGAGCCATACCCTCTGCACGTTAAAGAACACGCTGGATGGCCTTGACGGGAGGCTACCATCTGTCTCCCAACAGCTGTTCCAGTGGGTCCCCTCCTCCAACATTCTCTGAGCCTTCGGGGTCCATGTGACCTGGCCATTTAGCCCATGGTGTGCAAAAAAGGTGTCGCTCAGAGGTAAAACAACCAACTAATCTGAGAAATAAATTGTACAGTCTGATTGAATTTCCGTATCCCATATCCACTTGAGGTTCTGTATGTATGTATAGATTTGTATATACTAGCCTCGTCGGTGATGCAGTCGTAATACGTTGGGTGACGCTCCGAAGCCCGAGTTTGAGTCCCAAGATGGTTTTGTGTTCATGTAGGTGTTTGTACATTGTATCTGAAACCAGGAGAAGCCTCATTCAGCATCTAGGTTATCTCTGTCCTTTCTAAAAAAAATTAATCAATTGAATTTTTTAGAAGTTATAGAACATTGAAATTCGATTCCCACTGACAGATGAAAATTCTATTACATTTTGCTAGAGTATATGAATGCTACGGGAATTTTTCTAAACATAGAGATTTAGCTACAGTTGAATAAATTCTCTCCATTGACTTTTCTAAATTAAAAATAATAATGAATGATTATTCTATCTGCACATCACTGTGATGGGTTGGGTTGTTTTACCTCTGAGCGGCACTTTTTTTCACACCATGGGCTAAATGGCCAGGTCACATGGACCCCGAAGGCTCAGAGAAGGTTGGGGGAGGGGACCCACTGGAACAGCTGTTGGGAGACAGATGGTAGCCTCCCGTAAGGCCATCCAGCGTGTTCTTTAACGTTGGTTTGTTTTACCTCTGAGCGGCACTTTTTTGCACACCATGGGCTAAATGGCCAGGTCACATGGGCCCCGATGGCTCAGAGAAGGTTGGGGAAAGGGACCCACTGGAATAGCTGTTGGGAGACAGATGGTAGCCTCCCGTTAAGGCCATCCAGCGTGTTCTTTAACGTGCGCAGTGTATGTCTCTCCCGCACACGGGGCCACGGCTTAACGTTCCATCCGACGGACGGAAGCCTTTCCAAGCCCATTGGTGTCCCCTACTGACCATGGGCGGGGAATTTTGCGGAGATAAATCTCAACGCTGACCCAGCTGGGACTCGAACCTGGGAACTACAGATTACGAGCCTGGCGCGCTACCGACTGAGCCACCCCCGCCCCTCACCGTGACGTATCAATTAAGTGTTACATACTACTTTATGGATTGTAAGCATAAAAGAGATGTTTGCGGAAACTTTCCGATTTTACTGTACCCAATTTTTAAGAATAATTGCTTGTTTAAAATAATTAAATAAATACCCCCTCAAGCAGCTGCTTGCCACAGAGGTCTGACAGGAGCCTATCAGTTTATATGCCATAGTAGAAGGTCTGTGAGGATGGCAGGACTTCAGCAGAAGAAACGACACATACATCAATGCCTTACCCGGGGCTCGAACCCAGGTTCCTTATTTAGTTATTTTTTCAACGTTACAGATATTTGAGAGGTCCTTATACAGGCTTTCTCATCATACTTTTTTTATAATAATTAACTATAATACTTTTTTTAGTTAAATTTCATTTTACTCTTTTTGTTTTTGTTTATTTGCTTATTTATTTTTTTATTTATTTATTTATTTATTTATTTATTTATTTTTTCGATTCTGTTCCATAAATCTGTAGAGATTAGAAATTCAAATAAAATTTTATATATTTGAATTTTAGAATCAAAATCTTTCTGGTTCAATATTAAATCAGTTTTGATCTCCTAAAACTCATGTTCCTCTAGTGATTTAAAGAATATTTTCCTTTGAGTTTTGTTGTTTATACAGTTAAGTAAAATATGATTAATTGTTTCGGGTACGTTACAATTTTTGCAGTTTGGAGAGTTTGAAAGTTTAAGATAAAATTTTGTTTGATTTAGCATTGCTGTATTTGTTCTAGGTCTACAGAGGATATTTAATTGTCTTCTTGTAAACGGTAGATTTTGAATATAATTAATATTTTTTGAAAGAACTATGTAGAGTTGTTTTTTTAATAATGCTTCAATTTGAAAGAATTGTTCGGTAAATTTAAATTCTATTTTTTTCATATCTTTTTTTATATTGTTATAAAAATTGAAGCAGTTGCTAATTTTGTTAAGTTTATGAGCATTTTTTGCTAATCCATCAACAAATTCATTTTCAATGATCCCTATGTGACGAGGGATCCATTGAATTGTAATTTGATTATTTTTGAATTGTTTGTTAAATGTATTAAGTGTTAATAGTTTGTAAATGTATTAAGTGTTAATAGTTTGTAAATGTATTAAGTGTTAGTAGTTTGTAAATGTATTAAGTGTTAATAGTTTGTAAATGTATTAAGTGTTAATAGTTTGTAAATGTATATATTATAGTCCGATTGGTATAATTCTTGTTGTACTGTTTGTATGGCTCCTTTGGAGTCCACAAAAACTGCAATTTTAAAATTATTTAAGTTATTTAAAATCCAATTAAATGCTTCTATTATTGCTATTAAATCTGCATGTGTTACTGAAGTATTTTGAGGTAATTTAAAAACTAGAAAATTTATCTTGAGGAACAAAAAATGCAGCTGTAGAGGATCCACTATCTTGTAGTACAGATCCATCTGTAAAAATGTTGAGGTGTTTTTTATATTTTTCTGATTGAAAATTTTTAAAAATTTTTAATGCTGCTTCAGTTGGAATATTCTTTTTAGATGTTTTTAGAGGAATTTCACTAAACATTTAGGGTTTTTCATAACACCAATCAGGTATTAGATCTGGCAAGTCTCCTTTTAATAATTTTCCTAAATTTACATTAAAAAATTCATGTATAATTATATCATTTTGTAGATTTTTAATTAAGGGTTTATTAGTAAAGTTTTTGTAAAAGGGATGGTTAGGAAATTTATAATGTAATCTAAGAATATATTTTAGAAGTAGAATTTTTTGTCGAATTTCAAAGGTTGGAATTTCCGTTTCTGCTATAATAGAAATTGTTGGACTAAATTTTGGTACTCCAAGTGCAATTTTAATGCACTGGTTTTGAATTGAGTTTAATTTTTTAAATTTTGTGTTTAAAGCACCTTGAATAAATTCAAGTCCATATTCGATTTCAGAACGTATTAAATTTTTATAAAGTGTTATAAGATAGAATTGATTTGTTCCTCCATTTTTAAAGGTAAAGAATTTTAAAAAATTTATTAATTTAAGACCAGAATTATAATTTTTTTCCAAATGAGAGTTCCAGTTCAATCTGGAGTCAAGGTTGATTCCTAAAAATTTTCCCTGATAGAGTAAAGGAAGTTTTTCTTTATTAATTTATAAAGTAAAAGTAGGAATAAATTTTCGCCCTTTAAAGAAGGGGAGACAAAATGGTTTTTTAACATTAATTTCCAAGTGCCATTTTTGGTAGTACTATTCTTGTAGTAAATTTATTTGTGTTTGTAAATTCCTTTGTAAAAGTTTTTCATTTTTATTTGTTGACCAAAAAATAAGGTCGTCAGCAAACCCTGTAAATGCAATATCGTTTAAAAATATGCTTTTAATATCATGAATGTAAAAATTAAAAAGAGTTGGTGATAATATAGATCCCTGGGATGAACCTTGCGTAATAGTATACGTTTTTGATAATAAATCTCCAATTTTGACTTGTAGTGTTCTATGTAGTTGAAAATATGAGAGGAAAAGTATAAAGTTTGAGCTTAGATTGATATTTAATAATTTTAATAAAAGTCCATGGATCCAAATTGAATCAAAGGCTTGTGAAAAGTCTATTGAAACAGCCAGTGAAGTTTGTTTAGAATTATTAGCAATATTAATATCATTAAGTTAAAGAGAAATATTTTCTTTTGCTGAACAGCCATCTTACTAATAAGAAGTAGGCTTATTTTGATAAAATACTTGAGTATTTATTATCTATTTTAATTTAAATAGCAGTAACTCATAAAGTAATTTTGAATCAGCGAAATCCAAAGAATGTTGATGGAAAAAATTCTCCGGATTGCAGAAACCAATTAAGACGTTTAAATAGGATTCTCTCAAATAATTTAAAAGGATTTGATAGCAATGAAATTGATCGTAAGAATTTAGGTTAATGTCATCTTTTCCAGGTTTTTGAATAAATATGATTAAAACATGTTTCCATGAGAGTGGGAGTTCATGAGTTTTCCACATAAAATTGAAAATATCTAAAAGTTTATTTTTCCAGTTTTGGGGAAAGTTGTTAAAAAATTTGTTTGAAATTCAATCTGCTCCTAGTGCAGATTTTAAATTAATTTTTAAAGCAAAATTAAATTCATTTGATTGATCCAATATTGTATAAGATTGTTTAGGATTTTTAGTTTTGTAATTAATATTTTTAATTAAGTTTTTTTCTTTATTTGTGAATTTTTCATTTTGTGGTAAGGCATGGATGTATGTGTTGTTTTTCTGCTGAGGTCCTGCCATCCTCTCAGACCTTCTATTATGCATATAAACTGACAGGCTCCTGTCAGACCTCTGTGGCAAGCAGCTGCTTGAGGGGGGTATTATGAATGCTATTTATAATTTTTAGGCTTTTTCGGCCCAGGTCCTTTAGATCAGTGGTCAAGCTTGCTAACCACTCGGCCATGGGACGACAAAAAAAAAACACTCCCCTACGGGGAATCGAACCCCGGTCTCCCGCGTGACAGGCAGATCTACAGAAGTGAAATATTTATTTGCTTTTAAGGCCAAGCACCTTGATCACGTGATCGCTCCTTTTAAGGGCGAAATGGGACGTTGGTTTGGCAATAACACTTCTGCCGGAAGTGACGCATTAGCCAACGGCGAACAATAGAAGGACGCAATGAAATGAAAATCAGGGCCATTAGAGAACAGAAAATGCGGGGTCGTGAAATTGTTCAAGATGCGATTGAAGTTAAGAGAATGCGAAGGATGAAACTGAAAGGGAAATTTTGGATGGTGTATTTATTACCCACCCTACATGAAGGAAGAGTTGGGTTGTTTTACCTCTGAGCGGCACTTTTTTGCACACCATGGGCTAAATGTGCAGGTCACATGGACCCCGAAGGCTCAGAGAAGGTTGGGAGAGGGGACCCATTGGAACAGCTGTTGGGAGACAGATGGTAGCCTCCCGTCAAGGCCATCCAGCGTGTTCTTTAACGTGCACAGGGTATGTCTCTCCCACACACGGAGCCACGGCTTAACGTCTCATCCGACGGACGGCGGCCTTTCCAAGCTCATCGGTGTCCCCTACTGACCGTGGGCAGAGCGGGGAGTTTTGCGGAGATAAATATCAACCCTGACACAGCTGGGACTCGAACCTGGGAACTACAGATTACGAGCCTGGCGCGCTACCGACTGAGCTACTCCCGCCCGACATTAAGGAAGATTACTTAGAAGAAAAGATAAGGGTTCATTCTTATTAGGAAAGGAGATAAACATGGCGTTAAAATGTTCAAGGAGGAACTTTTCGTGATTTTTTCCATATTTTGCTGAACTGAATATGTTCCAGCTGCATAAGAAGAAAATGGAGACTCAAATATCATTAGTTGAGACTCATATATTATTTATTACCTAAATTGCTGAAAGATATTATGCAACATTGAAGAGAACAGTCAATTTATTCGAATCAACACCATGCATTTAGCATTTGTTTTTACACTTAAGAGGAATAGTAGGGCACTTTGCTGAGTTGGGTTATTTACCTCTGAGCGGCACTGTTTTGCACACCATGGGCTAAAATTTTCACAAGGATCCCGAAGATTCAGAGAAGGTTGGGGGAGGGGACCCACTGGAACAGCTGTTGGGAGACAGATGGTAGCATCCCGTCAAGGCCATCCAGCGTGTTCTTTAACGTTGGATTGTTTTACCTCTGAGCGGCACTTTTTTGCGCACCATGGGCTAAATGGCCAGGTCACAAGGATCCCGAAGGCTCAGAGAAGGTTGGGGGAGGGGACCCACTGGAACAGCTGTTGGGAGACAGATGGTAGCCTCCCGTCAAGGTCATCCAGAGTGTTCTTTAACGTGCACAGGGTATGGCTCTCCCGCACACGGGGCCACGGCTTAACGTCCCATCCGACGGACGGCGGCCTTTCCAAGCCCATCGGGGGCACTTTGCTGATGACACTACAATAATTTATAAAAGTTTAAATGTTGATTGACTTTATCTGGATATTTGTCAAGATGTAGTCATAACAGAAACTTGTTAATATAATTTATTAAAATTCAAATGTCAAGAAAACGAAATTTTTTACTTTTCATTAACAAGGATGGATTATTTTGCCTATAACGTTTTATATACGTGTTAATAAATGCAATAAAAATAGATCATGTTCATGTAAAGCCACTGAATAAATTGCAACAATAGAGCATCTTAGATTTAAATTTAAATAATTCATAAATTATATAGCTAAAGAAATGAATAACCCTCAAGCAGCTGCTTGCCACAGAGGTCTGAAGCAGTCTCTAAGTTTAGACGCCAACGTAGGTCATGAGAATGGCTGAACCTCAGCAGAAAAACACCAACAACCAAGCCCTTACCTGGGGCTCGAACCCAGATCCCTTTCAGCAAGAACTTGGTTCGGCCACGAACCAGGTTGGCTAAAAATTAAAATACTATTTTACAGATTGTACGAATAAAATAATCGTACAATCAATAATCGTACAATAAATAATCGTACAATCAATAAAATAAGAAGAAAAAAAGCATGTATATACGTGAATTTTGAGAGTCGCGAACCATGAATGGCAACTGGGGAGGGAGACTATGCGACTGCGCAGTTGAAGCTTTGACAGTTCTCATACAGTCGCTCAAAAAAGTGTCCAAACGCTATAGTTGATTACAGAATTCATAAAAAATACTTGGCAACGATTTTTTTTAGAAATTAGTGATCTGGCAACCTTCATGTCACGTGACACGAAGATTGCCAGATCACTAATTTCTGAAAAATCCTTGCCAGATGTTTTTATGAATTCTGTAATCAACCATATTGTTCGGATACTTTTTTGAGCGACTGTAGGTGGTCATATTATTTTGATACTAGATCGTGTGGGCTCACTCACGGAAATATTGAGCGTGTGCAGTTACCGTTCACAGTAAACTGGAGCGTGTGCAGTAACTACACACGCTCCAATTTGCTGTGAACGGTAACTGGAGCGTGTACAGTTGCTGTACACGCTCCAGATATTTTTCCTGAATTCTGTAATCAACTATAGCGTTCGGATACTTTTTTGAGCGACTGTATATAATTGATTGATTGACAGGTCATTGGCGTATTTGATTCTTTGATTGATAGATGATAGATTAGCACTGTTAGAACGTCTACTCCGCAGTCGCATAGTCCCCCCTCCCCCCGCTTTCCTATTTGTCATTCACTGCATCTTTGCTTCGGAACCAGGTTGAGTATGGTCCTGAGCAGACCTAATGGTAAGGTGCTCCATTTTCCTCGGTGCTTGGCAATTGAAGAATATACATATAACATTTCTTTTGCGAACTGAGGATAAAATTTTATTTTATGCGGTTGAAATTCTTTGCATATGATACTTAATTCTCTTCTCTGTCTAATGGGGCGGGGGTGGCTCAGTCGGTAGCGCGCCAGGCTCGTAATCTGTAGTTCCCAGGTTCGAGTCCCAGCTGGGTTAGCGTTGAGATTTATCTCCGCAAAATTCCTCGCCCTGCCCACGGTCAGTAGGGGACACCGATGGGCTTGGAAAGGCCGCCGTCCATCGGATGGGACGTTAAGCCGTGTCCCCGTGTGCGGGAGAGCCATACCCTGTGCACGTTAAAGAACACGCTGGATGGCCTTGACGGGAGGCTACCATCTGTCTCCCAACAGCTCTTCCGGTGGGTCCCCTCCCTCAACCTTCTCTGAGCCTTCGGGGTCCATGTGACCTGGCCATTTAGCCCATGGTGTGCAGAAAAGTGCCGCTCAGAGGCAAAACAACCCAACACTTTTAGTTTCAAAAGTGCTTTCGCAAGGTTGGCTATTTCGAAATGAACATTGGGCACTCAAACACCACATTGAGTACTTATTTTCGTCATGTAGAACAAAACATTCTCGTGACCGCCCACTGTGAAAAGCTTTATTACAAGGGTGGGTAAATCGGAAGCGATTTGCATGTATTACCGTTTACAAGGTCTTTTAAATATGGCCCTGTATTCCTGTCCCACACGCAATATCACATGACATGTTAGCAGAACGGACAAGACAATTATAAAGAAAAGAAACAGATGCATAAATGGATCACCGAATGCGGTGGCTTTAAATGAAACGCACTTTTGCCTACAAGTCTGGACAGAATACAGTTCTGTGTTATCTGAGAAAGGAATCGCATTCGGAATTCAGTTAGTTTCTTAAATAATATTTTTTTCTGGAAAAAATATTTTCTTCTGGAAAAATTTTTTTCCAGAAAATTATTTATTTTTTTCTGGAAAAATTTTTTTCTGGAAAAAGTATTATTTAGAGGAAATTGAAGGTTCCGTCAATTTTCTTGAAACAGAATGAAGTTTTTCCTCTTAGCGCCCTCTAACAGTAAAAATTCGAATTAATTGATGATTGGCAAAACGTAAACAGAAATATTTTATTAGCATTTATTAGTTATTCATCAGAAATTTCATTTATCTTTCTAAGCATACTTGTTGTTTATCATTTTGTTTAAATAAAAAAAAAATTCGGTTCTTGTATTGTTCACTGGAAATAATAATCTTAATTTATTCCGTTCAACATATTGATGGCATTACATAAATAAATAAATAAATAAATAAATACCCCCTCAAGCAGCTGCTTGCCACAGAGGTCTGACAGGAGCCTGTCAGTTTATCTGCCACAGTAGGAGATCTGAGAGGATGGCAGGACCTCAGCAGAAAAACGACACACACATCCATGCCTACAGTCGCTCAAAAAGTATCCGAACACTGTGGTTGATTACAGAATTCAGAAAAAATGTCTGGCAGCGACTTTTTTTAAAATGAGTGATCTGGCAACCTTCGTGTCACGTGACACACGAAGGTTGCCAGATCACTAACGAAACGGACGGCTTCTACACACACACTTGGAACGGTTTCTACAATATAATATAAATATGAATTTCAGTGAAATGATGCTGAAAATAATTTTTGCATATTGTTCCCTTTGATCATAAATACGCCATATTTAAATGAAATCCTTTTTTTCTGTAAACAAAAATTGTGGTCTGAAGAGGTTAAGGAGGCGTATCTTGTCACATTGATTAAATAATCATCGAAGCTATTTTATGGAGAAGGCAATGCATGAATTATTCAAAAAGAAATTATTATTACCAATGGTTTGACTTTTATTTTGCGTTGCGGGGGTGGCTCAGTCGGTAGCGCGTCAGGCTCGTAATCTGTAGTTCCCAGGTTCGAGTCCCAACTGGGTAAGCGTTGAGATTTAACTCCGCAAAATTCCCCGCCCTGCCCACGGTCAGTAGGGGACACCGATGGGCTGGAAAGGCCGCCGTCCGTCGGATGGGACGTTAAGCCGTGGCCCCGTGTGTGGGAGAGCCATACCCTGTGCACGTTAAAGAACACGCTGGATGGCCTTGACGGGAGGCTACCATCTGTCTCCCAACAGCTGTTCCAGTGGGTCCCCTTCACCAACCTTCTCTGAGATAGATCATGACTAGATCGTGTGGGCTCACTCAGGGAAATATTGAGCGTGTGCAGTTACCGTTCACAGTAAACTGGAGCGTGTGCAATAACTACACACGCTCCAGTTTGCTGTGAACGGTAACTGGAGCGTGTACAGTTGCTGTATACGATCCAGATATTTTTCCTGAATTCTGTAATCACGTGACACGAAGGTTGCCAGATCATTAATTTTTAAAAAAATCGTTCCCATATATTTTTTCTAAATTCTGTAATCAACCGTAGTGTTCTGATATTTTTTGAGCGACTGTATGTGCGAAAAAGTATATAAGCAAAGCATAATATTCTTAAAATATTAATTCCCCCGTCCCCCCCCCCCAAAAAAAAAAATCTGAAAACACGCAAAGCAGAATTTTTATTTCCCCTTTCTTTAAATGCGTAAATTAATTACCATCTGAGATTATCGAAATTATTGTTTTTTAACAGCCTGAAAATCTTAAAATGGTGACACTCTTCATTCTAAATCGACTCATTAAGTCGCGAGACTGCTCCATGCACAAGACATCCATCACCAACGTTGTTACACTAATAACCCATAATTACTGATATCAGAGTTCATTTGAGATATTATTGCTTCCAATTACATACTCTTTCAGGAAAATTCTTTCCAACAAGTGTCGTTTAAGTGTAAATAAGTGATAAAGCAAAACCAGACCTTAAGTAAAAAAAAACTCCAGTAATTGAAACGTGACATAGTTCAGTAGATGTCGCAGCCTTTTCGAAAAAAATTCTTTTTTTCTTTGGCAGACGACGTCGCCCTGATTATTGCTCGCATGCGAAACAATGGAGAGCAGCAGATGTTATGTCTTATTTGTTGACTACAATTCCAAAGGGGCGGATTATTGTCGGCTAAGTGGAGAAGATATTGTTTTTGCACGAGCACCGAAGTGTTTTTTTATTTATTTTGCGAATGCGAGATAATTAAAGATTTTATTAACTCGCGAAGCAGAATCGCCCGAACCAGTGGCAGAAAGACTCCTGTCTCTCCTCCTTTAGGTTCCTTTTAGACCTTTCTCTCACCGCTGTAAACTTCGTAAACCTCACCAGAACTGAGGAGACCCTTCTCCCTCGTCTCCGAGTTGGAATCATCTACAGCAATTCTACCCTTCACATCCTTGGTAGAGTCTAGAGCCCCAACCGTGTCACCCGCAACACACCTGAGTGCGTTTCCCCATATCATGCTCAACTATTCCCGCTATAATGCTGATCAAATGATTCTCTTTCGGAATCTCAATACCGTTGGAATCTCCGATTACTTCATCACTTTTCTCTTAGGTAGTCACCATAACAACAGGAAGCTGCAGCGCACGCGCATGAGTCTACTTATTGAGTTCGTCAAGAACATCAGACTCTTTTGCAAAATCTAATGGTTTTTCTTTCTTTTTTTCAGGATAAATTTACATTTTTCTTTACAGCTCCTAGCGGATTAGACGAGAACTAATTCCTGTTCTCTCCTTTGCACCCTTCTGTCTTTCTCCGCCCTGCCCACGGTCAGTAGGGGACACCGATGGGCTTGGAAAGTCTGCCGTCCGTTGGATGGGACGTTAAGCCGTGGCCCGTTTATGGGAGAGCCATACCCTGTGCACGTTAAAGAACACGCTGGATGGCCTTGACCGCAGGCTACCATCTGTCTCTCAACAGCTGTTCCAGTGGGTCCCCTCCCCCAACCTTCTCTGAGCCTTCGGGGTCCTTGTGACCTGGCCATTTAGCCCATGGTGTGGAAAAAAGTGCCTCCCCGAGGTAAAACAACCCAACCTATGCACGTTAAAGAACACGCTGGATGGCCTTGACGGGAGGCTACCATCTATCTCCCAACAGCTGTTCCAGTGGGTCCCCTCCCCAAACCTTCTCTGAGCCTTCGGGGTCCTTGTGACCTGGCCATTTAGCCCATGGTGTGGAAAAAAGTGCCTCCCCGAGGTAAAACAACCCAACCTATGCACGTTAAAGAACACGCTGGATGGCCTTGACGGAAGGCTGCCATCTGTCTCCCAACAGCTGTTCCAGTGGGTTCCCTCCTCCAACCTTCTCTGAGCCTTCGGGATCCATGTGACTTGGGCATTTAGCCCATGGTGTGCAAAAAGTGCCGCTCAGAGGTAAAACAACCCAACCTTTCTGTCTTGATTTAGATATGACAAATTATGAACACTAAATCTGAAATTCTTTTGTTATTTATTGTGATTATTTTTGATGGGGCGGTGCCCCATATGGCCCAATGGAGGACCCGCCCTCTTCCTAATATGTAATCTGTTTTATTGCAGTGAAATGTTGCATGTGGTATTATTGCTATTACAGAATATTTGATATTCGTACAGTCGCTGAAAAAAGTATCCGAACACTATGGTTGATTACAGAATTCAGAAAAAATATCTGGCAACGACTTTTTTTAGAAATTAGTGATCTGGCAACCTTCGTGTCACGTGATTACAGAATTCAGGAAAAATATCTGGAGCGTGTACAGCAACTGTACACGCTCCAGTTACCGTTCACAGCAAACTGGAGCGTGTGCAGTTACTGCACACGCTCCAGTTTGCTGTGAACGGTAACTGCACACGCTCAATATTTCCGTCAGTGAGCCCACACGGTCTAGTATCAAAATAATATGACCACCTACAGTCGCTCAAAAAAATTATCCGAACACCATGGTTGATCACGTGACACGAAGTTTGCCAGATCACTGATTTCTAAAAAAAATCGCTGCCAGATATTTGTTCTGAATTCTGCAATCAACCATAGTGTTCGGATACTTTTTTGAGCGATTGTACCAACAGTGAAATTAATCTTAACCTTTTGAAAAATAACAGCTACGGAATATATTTTCTTCTTTGCAATGTAGGAAGCAAATCTTCCTAAACCTCAAGAAATGTAACAGCTGGTGAGCGTTACATGTCAAGCAATGAAAGACCCTCAATTTAGCCTCTTTTTGTCTCAATGTTCTTAGTCTAAGATTGCGTTTTTTTATTTCTCTGCAAACTGTTACAGATTCACCGGTCGTCCCTAGACGACAGAGTACGAAGGTGCATCCCGATTACGGCATCCTATGGCAAGGGTCGGCTCAGTCAATTGTGCTCCAAGATCGAAATCTTCCGAACTGTGCAGCGTTGAGAGTTATCTTCGCTAAATCCCATCATGCTCCCTGGTTAGAGAGTGAGATCGATGAGTTTGCAAAGGCCGTCGTTCGTCGGATGGGACATTGGTTGGTTGTTTTACCACTGAGCTGCAGTTTTTTGCACACCATGGGCTAAATGGCCAGGTCACATGGACCCCGTAGGTCAGAGAAGGTTGGGGGAGGGGACCCACTGGAACAGCTGTTGGGAGACAGATGGTAGCCTCCCGTCAAGACCATCCAGCGTGTTCTTTAACGTGCACAGGGTATGGTTCTCCGCACGCGGGACCCACGGCTTAACGTCCCATCCGATGGCCGGCGGCCTTTCCAAGTCCATCGGTGTCCCTTACTGACCGTGGGCAGGGCGGGGAATTTTGCGGAGATAAATCTCAACGCTGACCCAGCTGGGACTCGAACCTGGGAAGAAAAGATTACGAGCCTGGCGCGCTACCGACAGAGCCCTCCCCGCCCCCCAAGCTCGTGATCTGCAGTTCCTAGGTTCGTATGGTAGCACTAATATTGATCTTCACCAAACACCAATCGGTGAGAAAGAAGACACCAATAGATTGTGAAAGTCCACTGGAAGTGCGTTAAAACAATGACCCCGTGTCCACGAGAGCTCATACCTCGGGGGCGGAGGTTGCTCAGTAGGTAGCGCGCCAGGCTCGTAAACTGTAGTTCCCAGGTTCGAGTCCCAGCTAGGTCAGGAACCTGGAACTTCCCCGCCCTGCCCACGGTCAGTAGGGGACACCGATGGGCTTGGAAAGGCCGCTGTCAGTCGGATGGGACGTTAAGCCGTGGTCTGTGTGCGGGAGAGCCATACGCTGTTCACGTTAAAGAACACGCTGAATGGCCTTGATGGGAGGCTACCATCTGTCTCCCAACAACTGTTCCAGTGGGTCCCCTCCCCCAACCTTCTCTGAGCCTTCGGGGTCTTTGTGACCTGGCCATTTAGCCCATGGAGTGCAAAAAAGTGCCACTCAGAGGTAAAACAACCCAACGATAAAAAACACGCTGGATGGCCTTGATGGGAGGCTACCATCTGCCTCCCA
Source organism: Ryuthela nishihirai (assembly GCA_038380435.1). Classification (NCBI taxonomy): domain Eukaryota; kingdom Metazoa; phylum Arthropoda; class Arachnida; order Araneae; family Heptathelidae; genus Ryuthela; species Ryuthela nishihirai. The sequence continues at coordinate 2,133,896 of JAWZYU010000017.1, forward strand.
ACAGCTGTTCCAGTTGGTCCCCTCCCCCAACCTTCTCTGAGCCTTCGGGGTCTTTGTGACCTGGCCAATTACCCCATGGTGTGCAAAAAAGTGCCGTTTAGAGGTAAAATAACCCAACTCTCACTACAGACAAGTTTCAATGAAATGGTTGGAAGGCTTCAATGAATGGTTTTTAGCTGAGATTTCCGGGATGCCTACAACGCAGCAGATCAATTAGATTTTTCTTCTCATAAAAAAAATTCTCCTTCTCAATCTTTGAATTCTTTCTTTGCAGGTACCACTGGATGCTGGCTTTCCTGCTCTTCGTGTTCCGTTGCCAAGGGGTCAATCTCCAGTTCGATTCCCTCAACCCTCTTCTCACCAATGACTTCACAGAAACGTCTTCGAACTGCGCCCTCTTGCTCAGGAGGACTTACGTCACGCGCTCATCACGTGACTCCTTCTTCCCGGCGTTCCTAGATCCGATCAAGCCAAGGTGAGTAATGCCACAACTGACAATTCAATCACAAAGACTTACGAAATCCATTGCTTAAAATTCCAACTTTTGAGATCGGTTGCTATGAGGACAGCGATCTCATTGCTGATTAAATGGCAAAATATTATTGACTCTAAATCCGACATAATAATAAAATTATTTTCGTTTTTAATAATATTGCAAGTTCCACTCCCAATGCTTTTCTTCTTTGAAGAGGATGATCAGAGAATCATCATCATTTTGGAATGATGATGATCAGAGGATCATCATCATTTTGGAATGAAACCTCGCTGTTACTTATTTTCTCCAAACAGAATTATGCTTTCAGTGATAAGCATTGGAAGGAAACTTTACTTCGTTACAATTTCTTTATGCACTAAAACGAGACAATAAGTCAAACGGAATTTAAAATATTATATTTGAAATATACATAAACACATACGTGCATTAAAAATATAATTCTGAAGCTACAATATGAAAGTCTAAATAGGCTTACAGTTTATTTCTCCATACATGTGTATTCTGAGCTGTTGTTATAGCATTTTCCCACTGCAGGTCATTCCAAAATAAAGTCCTGTTTGACAGTGTCTGCCCACCTCATCCTTGGTCTCGTTTTTCTCAACTTTTAGGCACACTATTCATAATTTTCTGCTTATTAACTTGCAGTCGCTCAAAAAAGTATCCGAACACTACGGTTGATTACAGAATTCAGAAAAAATATCTGGCAACGATTTTTTTAGAAAGTAGTGATCTGGCAACCTTCGTGTCACGTGATTACAGAATTCAGGAAAAATATCTGGAGCGTGTACAGCAACTGTACGCTCCAGTTACCGTTCACAGCAAACTGGAGCGTGTGCAGTTACTGCACACGCTCCAGTTTGCTGTGAACGGTAACTGCACACGCTCAATATTTCCGTGAGTGAGCCCACACGATCCAGGTCTTTGTGAGTTCACACGATCCAATGTGCTGTGAACATTAACCGCAACCGCTCCAGTTAGCTGTGAACGGTAACTGCACAAGCTCCATATTCATTGCATTATATATTCATACGCATTATATACATTGAAAAATATCCGAACACTATGGTTGATTACAGAATTCAGAAAAAATATCTGGCAACGATCTTTTTTAGATATTAGTGATCTGGCAACCTTGTTGTCACGTGACACGAAGGTTGCCAGATCACTAATTTCTAAAAAAATCGCTGCCAGATATTTTTTTCTGAATTCTGTAATCAACCATAGTGTTCGGATACTTTTTTGAGCGAGTGTAGGTGGTCATATTATTTTGATACTAGATCGTGTGGGCTCACTCACGGAAATATTGAGCGTGTGCAGTTACCGTTCACAGCAAACTGGAGCGTGTGCAGTAACTACACACGCTCCAGTTTGCTGTGAACGGTAACTGGAGCGTGTACAGTTGCTGTACACATATATTGGTATAGTTCCTGAATTCTGTAATCAACCGTAGTGTTCGGATACTTTTTTGAGCGACTGTACACCTGTGCAATGATTTACGTAATCAAACATCTAATACCCAAGACATTGCATAAACGACTGCATTAAAAAAATACCAATCTCCTGTTATCTTGCTTACAAAGAATAAAAGTTTCCCAACACAGTAAACTTTAAAAGTGGACTTAATTATCAAATAGCCAAGTTCATTCTTCAGGTGTGGATCCCTATTTTCACAATCTTCACAGATTCTTAAAAAAAGTCTTATCAGCAAAACTTATTCTTCCATTTATCTCATGTCGCACGTCATGAATATCTGTTAAAAAAACTTCCGAGATAATTGAGCTGAGAAACTTCCACGTAAAAGAATTAAAGAGCGACTTGCCTGAACAATTTCATCAGTAAGTTTTTACCCCTCTTTTCCACGAAACCTACTCGATGACTAATCTCATCAACAGCTTTTGGGTTGTTTTACCTCTGAGCGGCACTTTTTTGCACACCTGGGCTAAATGGCCAGGTCACATGGACCCCGAAGGCTCAGAGAAGGTTGGGGGAGGGGACTCACTGGAGCTGTTGGGAGACAGATGGTATCGTTTACCTCTGAGCGGCACTTTTTTGCACACTATGGGCTAAATGGCCAGGTCACATGGAAGAACACGCTGGATGGCCTTGACGGGAGGATACCATCTAATACATAAAGAACTACTCATTATTCTTTATGTAACTTATTTAATTTCTTCATAGGAAGAAATTAAATATTTTTATTTTAATAATATTTTAATTAAATAACTTTATTAAATAATAATATTTTAATAATATTTTAATTAAATAACTTTATTTTTTATTTTTGTATTAGATAAGTCCTTTTTATTTATGCTAAACGGAAACTGGGTAAGTCTCTGAGCGGCACTACAAAGAGATTCCAACGGCATTGAGGTTCCGAAAGAGATTCATTTGATCTCTTTCGGAACATTTGATTAGCATTATAGCGGAAACATTGATCATTTGATCACCATTATAGCGGAAACATTGATCATTTGATCAGCATTATAGCGGAAACATTGATCATTTGATCAGCATTATAGCGGAAACATTGATCATTTGATCAGCATTATAGCGGAAACATTGATCATTTGATCAGCATTATAGCGGAAACATTGATCATTTGATCAGCATTATAGCGGAAACATTGATCATTTGATCAGCATTATAGCGGGAAGAGTTGAGCATGATATGGGGAAACGCACTCAGGCGTGTTGCGGGTGACACGGTTGGGGATCTAGACTCTCTACCAAGGATGTGAAGGGTAGAATTGCTGTAGATGATTCCAACTCGGAGACAAGGGAGAAGGGTCTCCTCAGTTCTGGTGAGGTTTACGAAGTTTACAGCGGTGAGTTGCTTGGTTGTTTTACCTCTTAGCGGCACTTTTTTGCACACCATGGGCTAAATGGCCAGGTCACATGGACCCCGAAGGCTCAGAGAAGGTTGGGGGAGGAGACCCACTGGAACAGCTATTGGGAGACAGATGGTAGCCTCACGTCAAGGCCATCCAGTGTGTTCTTTAACGTGCACAGGGTATGTCTCTCCCGCACACGGGGCCACGGCTTAACGTCCCATCCGACGGTCGGCGGCCTTTACCAAGCCCATCGGTATCCCCTACTGACCGTGGGCAGGGCGGGGAATTTTGCAGAGATAAATCTCAACGCTGAGCCAGCTGGGACTCGAACCTGGGAACTACAGATTACGAGCCTGGCGCGCTACCGACTGAGCCACCCCCGTCCCTATGTAAACTAGGAGTAGCTTTTATGTTGTTAGGTAATATTCTTGCTTCTAATGTTTTTGGTTGTTTTTAAGTGACGTCACTTTTAAAGTGTTTCCCATTTATTTCCTTTCAGTTACGTGGATGATCGATCCACCACGAAACAAGACATGTGCATCAAGTATAGTGACGTCAACAAAGCTGTCTCGGAGGCTAAGCGGAAACTGGGTAAGTCTCTTTACAGTATGAAGAGAGATCTGCTCACCGTTCAAAAGAAGCCATAAAAATAAAATTACACTCTTTCCGTAAATTAAGAAAATATTAAAAAAAAAAAAGGCGATTCTGATTCATCGTTATATAATTTCAATAAATTCTGTTTGATTTTAATCAAGAATTATTATTAACTGAACCAAATAATAATTTTTAATAAATCACTTATTATTTTACTTGGGAAAGGCAATATTATTTTCAACATGATATTGTTTCGAATTTTTAATAGAAAACTGAGCCTGGGTTCAAAAGAATGCCCATCAACAAAAATTATAAATGAACTAATTTATTACAAAGGTATAAGACCACAAAGGTAAAATGAATTCAACACAAATCCTTGTCTTCATCATTAAGAAACTAAACCATAAAGAGAGTGTTTTTGCATCTCATAACGCAAATTTCTTTGTTGAAATATACATATAAGTTACTAAGGTTCACCTTACCAAACTCTCTTTATAGATGGGGGCGGGGGTGGCTCAGTTGGTAGCGTGCCAGGCTTGTAATCTGTAGTTCCCGGTTCGAGTTCCAGCTGGGTCAAAGTTCCAAAGTTGAGATTTATCTCCGCAAAATTCTCCGCCCTGCCCACGGTCAGTAGGGGACACCGATGGGCTTGGAAAGGCCGCCGTCCGTCGGATGGGACGTTAAGCCGTGACCCCGTGTGCGGGAGAGCCATACCCTGTGCACGTTAAAGAACACGCTGGATGGCCTTAACGGGAGGCTACCATCTGTCTCCCTACAGCTGTTCCAGTGGGTCCCCTCCCCCAACCTTCTCTGAGCCTTCGGGTCCATGTGACCTGGCCATTTAGCCCATGGTGTGCAAAAAAGTGACGCTCAGAGGTTGGGGGAAAGGAGCCCATTGGAACAGCTGTTAGGAGACAGATGGTAGCCTCCCTTCAAGGTCATCTAATAGTGCGTAAAGTGTGGCTCAACGCACACGGAGCCATGGCTTAACGTCATATACGACGGACGGCGGCCTTTCCTAACCCACATACTGACCGAGAGCAGGGTCGGGGTTTTGCGGGGATAAATCTGAATGATCGACCAGTTGGAACTCGAACCTGGGGACTGCAGATTAGGAGCGTGGAGCGCTACCGACTAAGCCACCCCCGCCACTGGTAAAGTAAATTTTTTTCCTTTCTGTTTTAGCCACTGTTTTCCATTGTTACTAAAGGGAAAAAAATCAGCTACTTTGTTATGAATTGGGTTGTTTTACCTCTGAGCGGCACTTTTTTGCACACCATGGGCTAAATGGCCAGTCACAGGGACCCCGAGGGCTCAGAGAAGGTTGGGGGAGGGGACCCACTGGAATAGCTGTTGGGAGACAGATGGTAGACTCCCGTCAAGGCCATCCAGTGTGTTCTTTAACGTGCACAGGGTATGGCTCTCCCGCACACGGGCCACGGCTTAACGTCCTATCCGATGGACGGCGGCCTTTCCAAGCCCATCGGTGTCCCCTACTGACCGTGGGCAGGGCAAGGAATTTTGCGGAGATAAATCTCAACGCTGATCCAGCTGGGACTCGAACCTGGAAACTACAGATTACGAGCCTGGCGCGCTACCGACTGAGCCACTCCCGCCAACTAAATATGAAACAGTTTTTTGTACAATGAGAATAAGTAAAAGAAAAGTTTGAAAGATTAACTTTTTCCTCCAACAAAAATATCAAGAATCAAAGGAAAAGTACTTTATTACCCAATTTGAAGAGATTTTAAGTCTAAAATATCTGCGAATGTAATAAAAAGTTGCTTGCGATGAATCATTTTCCTTCTCTCTTCAGAGTACCGCCATCCGTCTGTGGACAGCATGGAGCCTCATCCTTCAGCGATTGATTCTACTGCGGTGCTGGTCTTGGAAACGACAAGGATCCTTGCACGCAAGTGAGTTCTCTTGGTTTTGATTTCAGGTTGGGGGAGGGGACTCACTGGAACAGCTGTTGGGAGATTTTGATTTCTTCTTGTTTTTTCTTCCATCAGATAATTGGCTGTAGGAGTTGCGACTATCAGCTAACATTCCATCGATATCTTCATTGAATTATGGAAAGGGTTGGGTCTGTAAATGGTAGCTAGGTAGTCACTGGAAGGAGAGCTATGCACCAATCCCCTGTGATGATGCATAGAACCGGCCAGGCCTAGCACCTAATGTCCGACCTCGCCTTCTCGTGGTGCAGACCGTTAGTACCTTTCAAAAGAGATACTCTCTTGTGGAAGTGAACGGAAGGGGAGGGCTGCCAGATTAGTGTGGCTACTTTTCTTTTTTTTCTACCCTGCTGAGGAGTGGTCAACCACACAGGGTCCTGATGCTGACCATATAAACCCACTGGACTGGACAGATATATGGCTCTGAGCTTGATTATGGATCCTGATTTTGCTGCACTGGTAGGTTTCTGTGGAAGGAAAATCTTCCGCTGTGTTTTCTGTTTGTTTGTGGATTGACAGCCCCAAGTGAATAGATTCACAGGATATGTCTATAATCTGGTGGATAATCCTGAGCATAGGTCATCGCAGGCACCTGAACTCTTTGCTTCTATTATCATCATCAAATTCTACATTGGAGGAAGTCTTCCAGTGCAGATGGCTTCAGCCTTTAGTGGTTGGGGAACGGGTCTTTGCCCCATGTCTGCAATTAGGGGGCTGTTTGATATTATTGCCATTCCCTCTCTAAATAAACATAGTTTCTTTAAACATCCCACTAACCATTTTCTCTCCATAGGTAGTTGGAATGTGAGGACTCTGCACAGAGCTTTTTCTCTTGATGTCCTCACACAAGAATTCCACCATTATAATTTAGATATTCTCGGCTTGCAAGAGACCAGATGGACAGATAAAGGTCAGATTCTTAAAAATAATCTTAAATTTCTCTTTTCAGGGAGGGACGACAATAAGCATCACCAAGGCGTGGGTCTGCTTCTCAGCAGACACGCTAGTGATGCTCTTCTAGGATATGAGTGCATTAATGAAAGGTTTCTTACAGCAAAATTTCAGACAAGCGCTAAAGACTTGAATGTTATCTGCTGTTGTGCCCCCACTGAGGATGCTGATGAGGATGAGAAGGATAGGTTTTATGAACAACTTCAGGATATTTTGAATTCTGTCAAGAAAGGAGATATTACCCTTGTTCTAGGTGACTTCAATGCCAAAGTTGGTACTGTTAGTCAACAGGACCTTGTTATGTATGTCAAACAGGACCTTGTTAGAATTGGTGTGCAGTGGACAGATGCAGCAGATGTAGCTCAGGTCAGATATGCTTGGAGAATTAAACTGCGCGGTCTGGTTGGACCTCCGTAGCCCATGGCTGCTTGAGGATGATGATGATGATGGGTTGTTTTACCTCTGAGCGGCACTTTTTTGTACACCATGGGCTAAATGGCCAGGTCACATGGACCCCGAAGGCTCAGAGAAGGTTGGGGGAGGGGACCCACTGGAACAGCTGTTGGGAAACAGATGGTAGTCTCCCGTCAAGGCCATCCAACGTGTTTTTTAACGTGCACATTGCATGGCTCTCACGCACACGGGGCCACGGCTTAACGTCCCATCCGAAGGACGGCGGCCTTTCCAAGTCCATCGGTGTCCCCTACTGACCGTGGGCAGGGCGGGGAATTTTGCGGAGATAAATCTCAACGCTGACCCAGCTGGGACTCGAACCTGGGAACTACAGATTACGAGCCTGGCGTGCTACCGACTGAGCCACCCCCGCCCCTATGGAAAGGGACTTCGGTTGGGTTGTTTTACCTCTGAGCGGCACTTTTTTGCACACGATGGGCTAAATGGCCAGGTCACATGGACCCCGAAGGCTCAGAGAAGGTTGGGGGAGGGGACCCACTGGAACAGCTGTTGGGAGACAGATGGTAGCCTCCCGCCAAGGCCATCCAGCGTGTTCTTTAACGTGCACAGGGTATGGCTCTCCCGCACACGGGGCCACGGCTTAACGTCCCATCCGACGGACGGCGGCCTTTTCAAGCCCATCGGTGTCCCCTACTGACCGTGGGCAGGGCTGGGAATTTTGCGGAGATAAATCTCAACGCTGACCCAGCTGGGACTCGAACCTGGGAACTACAGATTACGAGCCTGGCGCGCTACCGACTGAGCCACCCCCGCCCCATGGAAAGGGACTTGCAAATCATTTATAACAAGTTATCTCCGAGAAAATTTTATAATTGCTCTACAAATATATTTCTCAATCTGTAAAGTATTGTACAGAGTTTTTTCTCTATGTGTTTCTTCAAGAGCTTCTCTTACGTTAAGAGGGGGAGGGGTGGCTCAGTCGGTAGCGCACAAGGCTCGTAATCTGCAGTTCCCAGGTTCGAGTCCCAGCTGGGCCACCTCCTCCTGGGGATTTACCTCCGCTGAACTCCCCGCCTTACTCACTGTCAATATAGAGGACATTGATGGGATTGAAAAGACTGCCGTCCAACGGATGGGACATTAAGCCGTAGTCCCAGGTGTGCGAGAGTCATACCCTGTGCACATTAAAGAAGGGGAGGCTAACAGCTGTACTGGGGTCCCCTATCCTTCTCCTCACGTGTCACGTGACACGAAGGTTGCCAGATCACTAATTTCTAAAAAAATCGTTGCCAGATATTTTTTCTGAATTCTGTAATCAACCGTAGTGTTCGGATATTTTTTTTTGAGCGGCTGTACGTCTCCTTTCTCTGTATCTTTAAGGCCTTTGTGACCTGGCATGTGACGATTTTTTGTTTTTCGTTTCAGGTTCCAACTGACCCCAGAAGAGATTATGCACGGTCTTCCGTTAATCGACACATCTCGCACAGACATCTGGGATATCTGTCCGTCGCACGTGAAGCCGATCCCGTGCACCATGGGGAGATACCGTTCGATGACAGCGCATTGCAACAACGCTCAGCATTCGTCCTGGGGGGCGGCTAACACCCCCTTTGTGCGCTTTATGACTCCGGCATACTCCGATGGTGAGTGGCTTTCATTCATTTCCCTTTTTACAAAGGAAGAAGACTTTTTTAAAAATCATTGAAATCATTATCTTGACAGATTCGCTGTTGTTTTCGATCATGCTGTTAGCACACTTGGCCACTGATTAAAAGGGACCTGGGTTCGAGTCCCGGGTGAGGTATGGATGCTCTTCTTGTCTTTATGTTGTGCTCTTCACTTCCTTAAACTGGCAGGCTCCTCTCAGACCTCTCTGGAAAGCGGCTGCTTTAGGTGATATTGAACTTTAATTTTGAATTTTAAACGTATTTCTTTCTAGCTTTTGTTGCTCTGGAAATTACGCTAAATACAAATTACACAAATTATATTAAATACAAATTACGCAAATTATATTAAATGCAAATTACGCAAATTATATTAAATACAAATTACGCAAACTGCATTAGATAAAAATTACACAAATTATATTATATACAAATTACGCAAATTATATTATATACAAATTACGCAAATTATATTAAATGCAAATTACGAAATTATATTAAATGCAAATTACACAAATTATATTAAATGTAAATTACGCAAATTATATTAAATACAAATTACGCAAATTATATTAAATGCAAATTACACAAATTATATTATATACAAATTACACAAATTATATTAAATACAAATTACCCAAATTATATTAAATGCAAATTACGCAAATTATATTAAATGTAAATTACGCAAATTATATTAAATGTAAATTACGCAAATTATATTAAATACAAATTACGCAAATTATATTAAATGCAAATTACACAAATTATATTATATACAAATTACACAAATTATATTAAATACAAATTACGCAAATTATATTAAATGCAAATTACGCAAATTATATTAAATGTAAATTACGCAAATTATATTAAATACAAATTACGCATATTGCAATAGATAAAAATTACACAAATTATATTATATACAAATTACGCAAATTATATTAAATGCAAATTACGCAAATTGTATTAAATACAAATTACGCAATTTGCATTAGATAAAAATTACACAAATTATATTATATACAAATTACACAAATTATATTAAATGCAAATTACGCAAATTATATTAAATGTAAATTACGCAAATTATATTAAATACAAATTACGAAAATTGCATTAGATAAAAATTACACAAATTATATTAAATGTAAATTACGCAAATTATATCAAATACAAATTACGCAAATTATATTAAATGCAAATTACACAAATTATATTATATACAAATTATAAAATAATTATATTAAATACAAATTACGTAAATTATATTAAATGCAAATTACGCAAATTATATTAAATGTAAATTACGCAAATTATATTAAATACAAATTACGCAAATTGCATTAGATAAAAATTACACAAATTATATTATATACAAATCACGCAAATTATATTAAATGCAAATTACGCAAATTATATTAAATGCAAATTATGCAAATTATATTAAATACTAATTACGCAAATTATATTAAATTCAAATTACACAAATTATATTATATACAAATTACACAAATTATATTAAATACAAATTACGCAAATTATATTAAATGCAAATTACGCAAATTATATTAAATGTAAATTACGCAAATTATATTAAATACAAATTGCGAAAATTGCATTAGATAAAAATTACGCAAATTATATTATATACAAATTACGCAAATTATATTAAATGCAAATTTCGCAAATTATATTATATACAAATTACGCAAATTATATTAAATGTAAATTACGCAAATTATATTAAATACAAATTACGCAAATTGCATTAGATAAAAATTACACAAATTATATTATATACAAATTACGCAAATTATATTAAATGCAAATTACGCAAATTATATTAAATGCAAATTACTCAAATTATATTAAATGTAAAATGCGCAAATTATATTAAATGTAAATTACGCAAATTATATTAAATACAAATTACACAAATTGCATTAGATAAAAATTACACAAATTATATTATATACAAATTACGCAAATTATATTAAATGCAAATTACGCAAATTATATTAAATACAAATTACGCAAATTGCACTAATTACAAATTACACAAATATTATTAAAAATTACACAAATTTATTAAATACAAATTACGCAAATTGCACTAGATACAAATTACACAAATTATATAAAATACATATTACTCAAATTGCACTATACAAATTACACAAATTATATTAAATACAAATTGCGCAAATTGCACTAGCTAAAAATTACACAAATTATATTATATACAAATTACACAAATTATATTAAATGCAAATTACGCAAATGACATTAAATACAAATTACGCAAATTATATTAAATATAAATTACACTAAATACAAATTGCACAAATTATACATTTTCATGTTTTGCGAAAGGGAAAGCTATTCAAAGTTCCCTTTCCCCAAATCTCCAAATCGATCAATCACGTGAGAATAAACTTCTGCATTTGAGCCTTATTTGTTTATTATTAAAATAGTTCTGTAAACTGAAACATTTAACACCACTTTGCTACTCTAAGAATTTACCTTAAAAATTATAACAATTTCTTTTTCTGAAAAAAGTATATTTTTAAAGTTCGGTAATGTTGTTTCAGTTTACATTAACTTTAAGACTTTGGGTTGTTTTTCCTCTTAGCTGCACTTTTCTGCACACCATGGGCTATATGGCCAGGACATAAGGACCCCGAAGGTTCAGACACGCTGGATGGCCTTGATGGGAGGCTACCATCTGTCTCCCAACAGCTGTTCCAGTGGGTCCCCTCCCCCAACCTTCTCTGAGCCTTCGGGGTCCTTGTGACCTGACCATTTAATCCCATGGTGTGCAAAAAAGTGCCGCTCAGAGGTAAAACAACCCACGTTAAAAAACAGGCTGGATGGCCTTGATGGGAGGATACCATCTCTCTCCCAACAGCTGTTCCAGTGGGTCCCCTCCCCCAACCTTCTCTGAGCCTTCGTTGTCCTTGTGACCTGGCCATTTAGCCCATGGTGTGCAAAAAAGTGCCGCTCAGAGGTAAAACAACCCAACCTTTGCACATTAAAGAACACGCTGGATGGCCTTGACGGGAGGTTACCATCTGTCTCCCAACAGGTGTTCCAGTGGGTCCCCTCCCCTAATTTTCTCTGAACCTTCGAACAGCTGTTGGGAGACAGATGGTAGCCTCTCGTCAAGGCCATCCAACGTGCTCTTTAACGTGCACAGGGTATGGCTCTCTCCCGCACACGGGGCCATGGCTTAACATCCCTTACGACGGACGGCGGTCTTTCCAAGCCCGTCGGTGTCCCCTACTGACCGTAGGCAAGGCGAGGAATTTTGCGGAGATAAATCTCAACGCTGACCCAGCTGGGACTCGAACCTGGGAATTGCAGATTACGAGCCTGGCGCGCTACCGACTGAAAAACCCCATTTTCTTTGGAACAGAGCAGCACCTGGTGCCAAATATTTAACCTTCAATAACTCTTCAAATAATGAACTAATATTTTCGAAAATAGAAATCTAGATAAATTTGAGATCTACATTTTATCTTCTGGAAAATATTTCTGTTAAAAAAACTTATTTTCAAAGTCAGGGGGTTCTGAATGTGGTTTTCCTTTCACATACCGTGGAAATACCCCAATACGTGGGGCGGGGGTGGCTCAGTCGGTAGCGCGCCAGGCTCGTAATCTGTAGGTCCCAGGTTCGAGTCCCAACTGGGTCAGCGTTGAGATTTATCTCCGCAAGATTCCCCGCCCTGCTCACGGTCAGTACGGGACACCGATGGGCTTGGAAAGGCCGCCGTCCGTCGGATGGGACGTTAAGCCGTGCCCCGTGTGCGGGAGAGCCATACCCTGTGCACGTTAAAGAACACGCTGGATGGCCTTGACGGGAGGCTACCATCTGTCTCCCAATAGCTGTTCCAGTGGGTCCCCTCCCCAACCTTCTCTGAGCCTTCGGGGTCCATGTGACCTGGCCATTTAGCCCAGGGTGTGCAAAAAAGTGCCGCTCAGAGGTAAAACAACCCAACGTTAAAGAACACGCTGGATGGCCTTGACGGGAGGCTACCATCTGTCTTCCAATAGCTGTTCCAGTTTGTCCCCTCCCCAACCTTTTCTGAGCCTTCGGGGTCCATGTGACCTGGCCATTTAGCCCATGGTGTGCAAAAAAGTGCCGCTCAGAGGTAAAACAACCCAACGTTAAGGAACACACTGGATGGCCTTGACGGGAGGCTACCATCTGTCTCCCAATAGCTGTTCCAGTGGGTCCCCTCCCCAACCTTCTCTGAGCCTTCGGGGTCCATGTGACCCTGCCATTTAGCCGATGGTGTGCAAAAAAGTGCCGCTCAGAGGTAAAACAACCCAACCCCAATACGTTTGGTAATATAACGCAAAATCTGACTCTCCATGTTCTTTTAAGAGTTCATTTGCGATTTTCAGGACAGATAATTCTTTGAAAAGAGATTAATCGTTCCCCATCGATACTTGAAAGGTAAAAAAAAAGGCATAATTTTATTTTTATTTAAATAAACAAATTGTATCATTTAAAAGATAGCGCCCCCATTATGTTGGCGTCGCTAGGCTAGTACCTAACTTTCTTAATGGGAAATCCGGGCCTGCCCGTGAGGTATTAATCTCATCCCAGCGCTATGGTAAGGCTACCAGAGGAGTCTGTTGCTGTTCAAAGAAAAGTACGAGATGTCTTGTCTGTTGGCATAATTTCCAGATACATTGTCTTTTGTCAGAAATCTGAGAATGCCCTGTCTTTATGCCTTTTGTCATAATTCTGAGATGTCCTGTCTTTTGTCAAAATTCTGGATGTCCTGTCTTTTGTCATAATTCCGAGATGCCCGTATTTTGTCATAATTCGATATGCCTTCTTTTTTCATAATTCCGATATGCCTGTCTTTTGACATAATTCCGAGATGCTTGTCTTTTTTCATAATTCCGATATGCCTGTCTTTTTTCATAATTCCGAGATGCCTGTCTTTTTTCATAATTCCGAGATGCCCGTCTTTTGACATAATTCCGAGATGCCCGTCTTTTGTCATAATTCCGAGATGCCCGTCTTTTGTCATAATTCCTAGATGCCCGTCTTTTGTCATAATTCCGAGATGCCTGTCTTTTGTCATAATTCCTAGATGCCCGTCTTTTGTCATAATTCCGAGATGCCTGTCTTTTTTCATAATTCCGAGATGCCTGCCTTTTGTCATAATTCTGATATGCCCTGTCTTTTGTCATAATTCCGAGATGCCTGTCTTTTGTCATAATTCCGAGATGCCCTGTCTTTTTTCATAATTCCGAGATGCCCGTCTTTTGTCATAATTCTTAGATGCCCGTCTTTTGTCATAATTCCGAGATGCCCTGTCTTTTGTCATAATTCCGAGATGCCCTGTCTTTTGTCATAATTCTGATATGCCGTCTTTTGTAATAATTCCGAGATGCCTGTCTTTTGTCATAATCCGAGATGCCTTGTGTTTTGTCATAATTCCGAGATGCCTGTCTTTTTTCATAATTCCGAGATGCCCGTCTTTTGTCATAATTCCGAGATGCCCGTCTTTTGTCATAATTCCGAGATGCCTGTCTTTTGTCATAATTCCGAGATGCCTGTCTTTTGTCATAATTCCGAGATGCCCGTCTTTTGTCATAATTCCTAGATGCCCGTCTTTTGTCATAATTCCGAGATGCCCTGTCTTTTTTCATAATTCCGAGATGCCTGCCTTTTGTCATAATTCTGATATGCCCTGTCTTTTGTCATAATTCCGAGATGCCCTGTCTTTTTTCATAATTCCGAGATGCCCGTCTTTTGTCATAATTCTTAGATGCCCGTCTTTTGTCATAATTCCGAGATGCCCGTCTTCTGTCATAATTCCTAGATGCCCGTCTTTTGTCATAATTCCGAGATGCCTGTGTTTTGTCATAATTCCGAGATGCCTGTCTTTTGTCATAATTCCTAGATGCCCGTCTTTTGTCATAATTCCGAGATGCCCTGTCTTTTTTCATAATTCCGAGATGCCTGCCTTTTGTCATAATTCTGATATGCCCTGTCTTTTGTCATAATTCCGAGATGCCTGTCTTTTGTCATAATTCCGAGATGCCCTGTCTTTTTTCATAATTCCGAGATGCCCGTCTTTTGTCATAATTCCGAGATGCCCTGTCTTTTGTCATAATTCCGAGATGCCCTGTCTTTTTTCATAATTCCGAGATGCCTGCCTTTTGTCATAATTCTGATATGCCCTGTCTTTTGTAATAATTCCGAGATGCCTGTCTTTTGTCATAATCCGAGATGCCTTGTGTTTTGTCATAATTCCGAGATCCTTTGTCCTTTGTCAATAAGACGCAATTTTCTTATGAACGAACTGTGTTATTGCCAATGGCACCGCGAAAACTACGCTTTTGAGATCAGCACTGCTCTGAGGAATCCCCTGCCATGAAATGCCTCAGCTCACCACCTGACTTCAGCTCCGAAAGCAACGATTCAGCTGCAGAATAGGGCAACTCATGCAACGAATTCCTCAATGCAGATCATCAGTCATTCTAACCTCTCTGGAAGAAAAAAAAAATAATAATTTCGAGCTACTTATCTCACTTTTTAATTTTTCAACGGGGAAAAGAATCGCCTCTCAACATCGGGGGAAAATTAATCACCCATCTTCCATGAAGCCAAAGAGCTCATTTCATGTTCTTTGAAGCGTGTGATGACCACACTGAAGAGAGTGATCTCTTCGGAAAGGAAGAGTCTCCTTCCATCACTTCGCTGATGAACCACGAAACAGGAAAAGGGAGTTGCGCGTGTAATGATCATATGCATTCCATCAATTGAGAAAAAGAAAGGGGCTTTACAGATAAAGAAAATTAACTTCATTATTTCTGATTACGATTCGCTTTGCAGAAGACTGAGATATTGCTTTTTCTTGCTCTGCCTTTGCTCTGATAAACACCTAATTCATTTCTTGTTACTTTTTAATCATGAACCTGGTCAGAGAGTTCTATTTAGTCTCAATCACTTCCGTCCCATTCTCTTTCCAATTTTTACTACCAATGGTCTTTTTCCCGCCTCTCACATTCGTTGAATCAGAGCTGAAAGGATTTGTCATTGTAACATGATCTGTTTAAAAAAAAAATAGATGTGTGGCCACTTTCTTTTTTTTTGAAGAAAAGAGGTTTATCTCGATAGCATTGGATTGTTTTACCCCTAATCGGCACTTTTGTGGGCACAATAAGGATTTTGGCCAGGTCACAAGGACCATAAAGAATCAGAGTTGGTGAGGGAAATGAGCCCACTGAACAGCTGTTAGAAGCCTCCCGTGAAGACTACACGGAGAGTTGGGTTGTTTTACCTCTGAGCGGCACTTTTTAGCAAACCATGGGCTAAATGGCCAGGTCACATGGACCCCGAAGGCTCAGAGACGGTTGGGGGAGGGGACCCACTGGAACAGCTGTTGGGAGACAGATGGTAGCCTCCCGTCAAAGCCATCCAGCGTGTTCTTTAACGTGCACAGGGTATGGCTCTCCCGCACACGGGGCCACGGCTTAACGTCCCATCCGACGGACGGCGGCCTTTCCAGCCCATCGGTGTCCCCTACTGATCGTGGGCAGGGTGGGGAATCTTGCGGAGATAAATCTCAACGCTGACCCAGCTGGGACTCGAACCTGGGAACTACAGATTACGAGCCTGACGCGCTACCGACTGAGCCACCCCCGCCCCTACTACACGGAGAGACTACGAAGTGAAGACTGCAGACGGATGGGCAGACAGACCACGAAGTGAAGCCTAGAGACGGATAGACAGACAAAAAAAGTGAAGTTTCAGATGGATGGGCAGATAGAACACAAAGTGAAGACTACAGATGAACATCATGAAGTTCATGAAGTGAGGACTTCAGAAGGATGGATGGACAGACAGCAATGAAGTGAAGGCTACAGACATATGATAGACCAAAAAGTGAAGACTGCAGACGGACAGACAGACCACGAAGTGAAGACTATAGATGGACGGACGGACAGACTGCAAAATGAAGATTACTGAGGGATGGACAGAGAGATAGACCATGAAGGGAAGACTACAGATGGAGAGACAGACAGACCATAAAACGGAGACTAGAGGACATACAGAACACAAATCGAAGACTACAGAGGGACAACAGACCACAAAGCGAAGACTATAGACAGAAAGATAGACCACAAAGCGAAGATTACAGACGGACAGAAAGACCACGAAGTGTAGACTACAGACGGGAGACAGACCACAAATCGAGGACCAGAACACAAAATGAAAATAATAACTAATTTTCTTTACGAAAACGAACTAAACAGAGAAATTTAAATTTCGAACTTGGACTATTCGGATTCTGAACCTTTCATTTAATGCCGAAATTCTGTCGCCAATTTATGTGGGGGTGGCTCAGTCGGTAGCGCGCCAGGCTCGTAATCTGTAGTTCCCAGGTTCGAGTCACAGCTGGGTCAACGTTGAGATTTATCTCCGCAAAATTCCCCGCCCTGCCCACGGTCAGTAGGGGACACCGATGGGCTTGGAAAGGCCGCCGTCAGTCGGATGGGACGTTAAGCCGTAGCCCCGTATGTGGGAGAGCCATACCATGTGCACATTAAAGAACACGCTGGATGGCTTTGACGGGAGGCTACCATCTGTCTCCCAACAGCTGTTCCAGTGGGTCTCCTCCCCAGACCTTCTCTGAGCCTTCGGGGTCCATGTGACCTGGCCATTTAGCCCAGGGTGTGGAGAAAAGTGTCGGTCAGAGGTAAAACAACCCAACGTTAAAGAACACACTGGATGGCCTTGACGGGAGGCTAGACCTTGACAGCTGTCTCCCAACAGCTGTTCCAGTGGGTCCCCTCCCCCAACCTTCTCCGAGCCTTCGGGATCCATGTGACCTGGCCATTTAGCCCATTGTGTGCAAAAAAGTGCCGCTCAGAGGTAAAACAACCCAACCCAACTGTAGCCAATTTTTGCATCTCGCTGTACAACTACGGAAATCTCCTCATCGAATGATTTGTACACACACTTTGTCACGAAACGAAGAGGGAGGATTAAAACCGTCTGATTTACAATGGGGTCAGCCATTACACTTGCTGCTTCAGTTAAAGGTTACACATCATTAGGTATGTGGGATAGCCAAGAGCAATGGAAAATTTGATTCATTTCGTTGGTTAATCGACCCGATATGCACCAGGGATCTCGAAAGAAAGAAAATTTAACACCGCAGCTGATTGAAGCGATTAACCATCGTGATGTTTACAATCAAAAAGATAATTCTTCTTTAGGAGGTTTGCAAAATAATAGATACATAGCATCGATTTGTGTGATTTCTAGAACTTGGAACTCCTTTTCAAAGCTCTTACTGCCTTGTGATCGTCTTTTTTCGAAATATGAAATGCAACTTGTGGTTGTATGAAACATTTGGCGGGGATAGCAGAAAAATACATGGAATGTGGATGGCGAGACCTCAGCAGAAGGGGCGGGGTATCTCAGCCGGTAGCGCGCCAAGCTCGTAATCTGTAGTCCCAGGTTCGAGTCCCAGCTGGGTCAGCGTTGAGATTTATCTGCGCAAAATTCCCCCCCCCCCCCCCCCAGCCCACGGTCAGTAGGGGACACCGATGGGCTTGGAAAGGCCGCCGTCCGTCGGATCGGCGCCTTCCCAAGCTGGATGGCCTTGACTGGCGACTACCATCTGTCTCCCAACAGCTGTTCCAGTGGGTCCCCTCCCCAACCTTCTCTGAGCCTTCGGGGTCCATGTGACCTGGCCATTTAGTCCATGGTGTGCAAAAAAGTGCCGCTCAGAGGTAAAACAACCCACCGTTAAAGAACACGCTGGATGGCCTTGACGGGAGGCTACCATCTGTCTCCCAACAGCTGTTCCAGTGGGTCCCCTCCCCCAACCTTCTCTGAGCCTTCGGGGTCCATGTGACCTGGCCATTTAGCCCATGGTGTGCAAAAAAGTGCCGCTCAGAGGTAAAACAACCCAACGTTAAAGAACACGCTGGATGGCCTTGACGGGAGGCTACCATCTGTCTCCCAACAGCTGTTCCAGTGGGTCCCCTCCCCCAACCTTCTCTGAGCCTTCGGGGTCCATGTGACCTGGCCATTTAGTCCATGGTGTGCAAAAAAGTGCCGCTCAGAGGTAAAACAACCCAACGTTAAAGAACACGCTGGATGGCCTTGACGGGAGGCTACCATCTGTCTCCCAACAGCTGTTCCAGTGGGTCCCCTCCCCCAACCTTCTCTGAGCCTTCGGGGTCCATGTGACCTGGCCATTTAGCCCATGGTGTGCAAAAAAGTGCCGCTCAGAGGTAAAACAACCCAACCTCAGCAGAAAGACAACACAAACATCCATGCCTTATCCGGGGCTCAAACCCAGGTCCCTTTGTAAATGAGGGCGAATTCAGTCGAGCTTTAGGGCCCCGGCGACCCTAACGCTTGAATGCTTACAGCCACATGCATGTCTATTTGCCATAAATACCATTTTGTAATAGGATTGTATTTTACTATTGACCATTGACCACTTTCATGACTTCTGTTCTCTTCACAAAGGTATTGACGGCCCCCGTGTCTCCGTGGTGGATGGAGGACCACTTCCCAATGCTAGGACAGTGAGTCGAACCATCCATAAGGACCACGACGTCCCGAGTAGCCATCTTTCTGTGCTCGTCATGTCCTGGGGTCAGTTCATTGACCATGACCTCACTCTGGCGGCTCCCTCAAGAGGTAAGGATTATTTTTTGAATATATTATTTGTTTTCTCTCAATCTCTTTTTGGATTCTTTGGAAGAATATTTGAGTATAATGCGGAATATTTTAAATAAATATTTACATGAGATTTTATTTTGAGATCAAAAATGTGGACCTCCGTAGCGCATGACTGCATGATGATGATGATGATGAATGTGAGTTTTAAAATTTTCTCATCTTCCAGTATTTTCTCCTGTTCTCCTTGGACCAATGGCTCAGCAGTTAGCGAACCAGTCTCATAATTCGCAGTTCTCAGATTCGAGTCTCAATGGGGTCCGCATTAAGATCTATCTAGGCTAACATCCACTCTGTCTAGGAGAAAAAGGAAACATTGATGGTTTTGAAAAGGATGTTGTCTGAGGATGGGCACGTAAAGCCGTGGTCCCGTGTGCAGCCTACCTTGTGCTCATTAAAGAACCTTCTGGTGGCCTTGACCAGAGGGTACTGTCGCTCAAAAAAGTATCCGAACACTACGGTTGATTACAAAATTCAGAAAAAATATCTGGCAACGATTTTTTTAGAAATTAGTGAGCTGGCAACCTTCGTGTCACATGATTACAGAATTCTGGAAAAATATCTGGAGCGTGTACAGCAACTGTACACGCTCCCGTTCACAGCAAACTAGAGCGTGTGCAGTTACTGCACACGCTCCAGTTTGCTGTGAACGGTAACTGCACACGCTCAATATTTCCGTGAGTGAGCCCACACGATCTAGTATCAAAATAATATGACTACCTACAGTCGCTCAAAAAAGTATCCGAACACTATGGTTGATTACAGAATTCAATAATATCTGGGAACGATTTTTTTTAGAATCTAAGTTCCCAGATTTTTTAGAAAAAATATCTGGGAACGATTTTTTCAAATTAGTGAGCTGGCAACCTTCGTGTCACGTGACACGAAGGTTGCCAGCTCACTAATTTCTAAAAAAATTGTTGCGAGATATTTTTTCTGAATTTTGTAATCAACCGTAGTGTTCGGATACTTTTTTGAGCGACTGTACCATTTGTCTCCTAAGAGCTGTATAGTGGATACACTTTCCTAAGCCTTCTGACCGGCTATTTACCCATTGTGTGCAAAAAAGGGCCTATCAGAGGTAAAACAACTGAACCTGTTCTCCTTGGTTACAATGGGGGTGGCTCAGTCGGTAGCGCTCCAGCCTTGTAATCTGTAGTTCCCAGGTTCGAGTCCCAGCTGGGTCAGCGTTGAGATTTATCTCCGCAAAATTCCCCGCCCTGCCCACGGTCAGTAGGGGACACCGATGGGCTTGGAAAGGCCGCCGTCCGTCGGATGGGACGTTAAGCCGTGGCCCCGTGTGTGGGAGAGCCATACCCTGTGCACGTTAAAGAACACGTTGGATGGCCTAGACGGGAGGCTACCATCTGTCTCCCAACAGCTGTTCCAGTGGGTCCCCTCCCCCAACCTTCTCTGAGGCTTCGGGGTCCATGTAACCTGGCCATTTAGCCCATGGTGTGCAAAAAAGTGCCGCTCAGAGGTAAAACAACCCAAACAACCCAACGTTAAAGAACACGCTGGATGGCCTTGACGGGAGGCTACCATCTGTCTCCCAACAGCTGTTCCAGTGGGTCCGCTCCCCCAACCTTCTCTGAGCCTTCGGGGTCCATGTGACCTGTCCATTTAGCCCATAGTGTGCAAAAAAAGTGCCGCTCAGAGGTTAAAAACCCAATCTGTTCTCCTTGGTTAGAAATTATAAACTCTGAGATTGCAATGCAGATTCGTATGCTTAATCTGTGACTTCGCCTGTGAAAGAGCCACAGATTCTCTACACACACTTAAGTATCTGTGTGTGCCTGTAGGAGTGTGATAGGGGAGATATCGAAACCTTCCACCATCACCGAAATGTGTTTTTTTCCTACATAAACACTATTCTCTATTATGCTACAACTTATTTTTTTTTCGCTTTTACTATTAATACCCTATTTCTAAATTTCGCCACGTGTTAAGTAGCCTCCTTTAATCTAGAAAAAGTTGAGCCTTCCCATCTTTCTGTTATATTTTTTGGGAAGTGATTTAATTGAAAACGAACTAAAATGTAATCCGGAATTTTTTTTCTAGAAATTATTCTCATAAAAAATAACATAGTTATATTTTAACCTCCCCTTAGGTCCGTCCTCTGTTCTGATTCTCTTTTAGATATTTTTCTTTCTTTTTCCTTTTTTTGCAAACTTTGTGTACAGTCGCTCAAAAAAGTATCCGAACACTATGGTTGATTGCAAAATTCAGAAAAAATATCTGAAATTAGAACACAAAATATCAGAAATTAGATGACTAATTTCTAAAAAAAAAATCAATGCCAGATATTTTTTCTGAATTTTGCAATCAACCATAGTGTTCGGATACTTTTTTGAGCGACTGTCCATGCTCGTTATTATTCTTGCTTTCGTTGTGCTTATTAAAATTCTCAGATTCCCCCCCCCCCCCCCTTCAATGGAAGGGGGGTGATTTTTGACTCTTCCCTTAGATCCATCCCTAGAATATAAAATAGTATTTTTGATATTAAGCAGTCTTCTTAGGGTTTGAATTTTGCATTTAACACGTTTATACAGGAATATTATAATTCACGCAAATTTAGGAAAACGGTGTACAGTCCCTCAAATAAATATCCGAACACTACGGTTGATTGCAGAATTCAGAAAAAATATATGACAACGATTTTTTTTAAAATTAGTGATCTGGCGACCTTCGTGTCACGTGATTGCAGAATTCAGGAAAAATATCTGGAGCATGTACAGCAACTGTACACGCTCCAATTACCGTTCACAGCAAACTGGAGCGTGTGCAGTTACGGCACACGCTCCAGTTTGCTGTGAACGGTAACTGCACACGCTCAATATTTCCGTGAGTGAGCCCACACGATCCAGGTCTTTGTGAGCTCACACGATCCAATGTGCTGTGAACATTAACCGCAACCGCTCCAGTTTGCTGTGAACGGTAACTCCATATTCATTGCATATTCATTGCATTGTATATTCATACGCATTATATATATTAAAAAAAAAATATCCGAACACTATGGTTGATTACAGAATTCAGAAAAAATATCTGGAAATGATTTTTTTTGAAATTAGTGATCTGGCGACCTTCGTGTCACATGAAACTAAGGTTGCCAGATCGCTAATTTCTAAAAAAAATCGTTGCGAGATATTTTTTCTGAATTCTGTAATCAACCATAGTGTTCGGATATTTTTTGAGCGACTGTATGTATTTAAGTTTGGTAAGATTCAGCTTTTATTTTCGTCAAAAACTTGAAGACCCCTGAACCCCTCTTTAAAATAAACGGTAAATTAAAATGTTCCCCTTTCTAACTAAGATATTTGCATGAACTCCTCCATTTTAAACCTCTCGAATTCTGAAAAACAAACCCCCTCCTTCAAACAATTTGGATGACGTTCTGAGGGTTGGGTTGTTTTACCTCTGAGCGGCACCTTTTTGCACACAATGGGCTAAATGGCCAGGTCACATGGACCCCGAAGGCTCAGAGAAGGTTGGGGGAGGGGACCCACTATAACAGCTGTTGGGAGACAGATGGTAGGCTCCCGTCAAGGCCGTCCAGCGTGTTCTTTAACGTTGGGTTGTTTTACCTCTGAGCGGCACTTTTTTGCACACAATGGGCTAAATGGCCAGGTCACATGGACCCCGAAGGCTCAGAGAAGGTTGGGGGAGGGGACCCACTGGAACAGCTGTTGGGAGACAGATGGTAGCCTCCCGTCAAGGCCATCCAGCGTGTTCTTTAACGTGCACAGGGTATGGCTCTCTCTCACTCCCGGAGCCACGGCTTTACGTCCCATCCGACGGACGGCGGCCTTTCCAAGCCCATCGGTGTCCCCTACTGACCGTGGGCAGGGCGGGGAAATTTTGCGGAGATAAATCTCAACGGTGACCCAGCTGGGACTCGAACCTGGGAATTACAGATTACGAGCCTGGCGCGCTACCGACTGAGCCATCCCCGCCCAATCGCATGTTAAAGAACATTCTGGATGATGTTAGTGAGAAATTTGATGACTTTAGGGAAAGGTTTCCATCTGTCTCCTCACATGAAAACATGCGCAGTGCCGCTCAGATCATAACCCAACTCAGCTACATCATTTGATGCAACTTCTGTCCACAGTGATGCCATTCATTTACGCTCATCCAATTAGCATATCACGATTGACATTCTTCTTAAAGTCCTCCTCAAACAAGAACCTGTCATGTTCCACTTTTCTTCTCCAGAATCAGTGCTTTCAGTCTACAGCAAGTCCTTGGGGCGGGGTGGCTCAGTCGGTAGCGCGCCAGGCTCGTAATCTGTAGATCCCAGGTTCGAGTCCCAGCTGGGTCAGCGTTGAGATTTATCTCCGCAAAATTCCCCGCCCTGTCCACGGTCAGTAGGGGACACCGATGGTCTTGGAAAGGCCACCGATGGCCTTGACGGGAGGCTACCATCTGTCTCCCAACAGCTGTTCCAGTGGATCCCCTCCCCCAACCTTCTCTGAGACTTTGGGGTCCATGTGACCTGGCCATTTAACCCATGGTGTGCAAAAAAGTGCCGCTCAGAGGTAAAATAACCCAATGTTAAAGAACACGCTGGATGGCCTTGACCGGAGGCTACCATCTGTCTCCCAACAGCTGTTCCAGTGGGTCCCCTCCCCCAACCTTCTCTGAGCCTTCGGGGTCCATGTGACCTGGCCATTTAGCCCATGGTGTGCAAAAAAGTGCCGCTCAGAGGTAAAATAACCCAATGTTAAAGAACACGCAGGATGGCCTTGACGGGAGGCTACCATCTGTTTCCCAACAGCTGTTCCAGTGGGTCCCCTCCCCCAACCTTCTCTGAGTCTTCGGGGTCCATGTAACCTGGCCATTTAGCCCATGGTGTGCAAAAAAGTGCCGCTTAGAGGTAAAATAACCCAATGTTAAAGAACACGCTGGATGGCCTTGACGGGATGGCATCCATCTGTCTCCCAATAGCTGTTCCAGTGGGTCCCCTCCCCCAACCTTCTCTGAGACTTCGGGGTCCATGTGACCTTGCCATTTATCCCATGGTGTGCAAAAAAGTGCCGCTCAGAGGTAAAACAACCCAACTACAGCAAGTCCTACCACTTCTGAAAGGCAGAAGATGCCACTCATTTGAATGGAACAACATGCCACCGAAACATCCAATTTCTCTTTTCTGTTCTGTCGGCGTCGTCCACTCGAAGTTCCTCGCTCCAGCAGACACATCCGACGCCGCCACCTGACCCTGACTCCGGTGTCGTCATGGTAACGGTCATGACGGAGGTAAGACGCACGAGGCGCAGAAGATAGGAATCATAACCTAAATGAGTGAAGTAATAATCTGGACTATTATGGTAATTGAAAAGCCCCTTTGCCCTATCTACCTGACTCAGGGTGGAAATTAAGCATCGTCAATGAGCATGTTAGAGTGGCAAAGGTTGAAGACTTTTTCCACAAATGGAAATTTTTTTGAGCGACTCTACAAGATACAAAAGAAGTGCAGAAACGTAGCAAAAACAAATCTGGATTATGAGGGTTGGGTTGTTTTACCTCTGAGCGGCACTTTTTTGCACACAATGGGCTAAATGGCCAGGTTACAAGGACCCCGAAGGCTCAGAAAAGGCTGAAAGAAAAGTATCCACTGTACAGCAGTTAGGGGACGAATGGGAGTTTTCCGTCAAGGCCATCCAGCGTGGCTAAACTACCAGGTCACAAAGACCCTCTGAGTTTAATAGAAGAAGTAGATCCATTGGACATCTGTTAAGGGACGGAAGTCTAGCTTAGGGGTTTTCAACGTGGGGGTACGTTGTAAAATATTTTGGGGTACGTCGTGAGAGCTCAAAAGTCACTAGATCTAGTTCCAAAGTAAAAATAACCATTGTTATACTATAACTATAGTTTTATCTATCTGTACAAGGGGTACAGTCGCTCAAAAAAAATATCCCAACACTACGGTTGATTACAGAATTCAGAAAAAATATCTGGTAACGATTTTTTTAGAAATTAGTGATCTGGCAACCTTCGTGTCACGTGATTACAAAATTCAGGAAAAATATCTGGAGCGTGTACAGCAACTGTACACGCTCCAGTTACCGTTCACAGCAAACTGGAGCGTGTGCAGTTACTGCACACGATTCAGTTTGCTGTAAACGGTAACTGCACACGCTCAATATTTCCGTCAGTGAGCCCACACGATCCAGGTCTTTGCGAGCTCACACGATCCAATTAGTGATCTGGCAACCTTTCGTGTCACGTGACACGAAAGGTTGCCAGATCGCTAATTTCTAAAAAAAATCGTTGCCAGATATTTTTTCTGAATTCTGTAATCAACCGTAATGTTCGGATACTTTTTTGAGCGACTGTACGCCAGCTACATACAGATTTCCAGAGTGTACGTGGAGCATAAAAGGTTGAGATCCACTGGTCTTGAGTATTCTAAGGTACAAGTTTATTACTCTCCTGCATACACTACACGGCTTAATATTCCATCTGATGGGCGTCGGTCTTTTCCATCTCACCAGCGTCCTTTCTTGTAGAAGGCAGAATGCAGATTAGCGGAATAAATCTCTTAGTATGGTTCCATTCGAGGACTCAATTTATTACTGCATCGCGTGCTCCATGCATCCAAGTGTGTCCCCCTTCCGGACTCGTAGTTGCGATTGGATTGTTTAATAAATCCTGACCCGAATAAGAACGTTTCAAGAATTTGTCATTGTGTGCTAATTGCAATCTTCTTGGCGTGGATTCAGCTGAGCGTTTAGAAGAGAAGGCCGCCGACTTTGTCAACGATTTGCCGCTCTTTAGGGACGAATGACTTCTCTTATGCTCCTGATAATGACAGGAAATGGCGATGGAAAGTTGTTGCCTTTAGGTACGGTCTTGCGTTTGTGGCTTTTCGTGTTGCTGTTGGGAAAGTTTTCCTCTTTACAAGTGTCGATGGGGCGGGGTGGCTCAGTCGGTAGCGCGCCAGGCTCGTAATCTGCAGTTCCCAGGTTCGAGTCCCAGCTGGGTCAGCGTTGAGATTTATCTCCGCAAAATTCCCTGCCCTGCCCACGGTCAGTAGGGGACACCGATGGGCTTGGAAAGGCCGCCGTCCGTCGGATGGGACGTTAAGCCGTGTTGCCGTATGCGGGAGAGCCATACCCTGTGCACGTTAAAGAACACGTTGGATGGCCTTGACGGGAGGCTACTATCTGTCTCCCAACAGCTCTTCCAGTGAGTCCCCTCCCCCAACCGTTTCTGAGCCTTCGGGGTCCATGTGACCTGCCCATTTAGCCCATCGTGTGCAAAAAAGTGCCGCTCAGAGGTAAAACAACCCAACGTTAAAGAACACGCTGGAAGGCTTTGACGGGTGGCTACCATCTGTCTACCAATAGCTGTTCCAGTGGGTCCCCTTCCCCAACCTTCTTTGAGCCTTCGGGGTCCATGTGACCTGGCCATTTAGCCCATGCTGTGCAAAAAAGTGCCGCTCAGAGGTAAAACAATCCAACCCAAATGTCGACGCCCAAGAATCGAGAGAATCACTTTATTCAAACATTATCCTTTTAGAGTAGAGTGACGGAATGATTTGTTTTTAGAAATAGATCACTTAGATGTTTATGAATGACGTTGTGCAATATCATCATTATATGCAACCTTATATTCCGTTAGCTAACTGAATATTAATGTTTTAGTGAATACAATACTCAGCTTTTTATATAGTTTGGGAATTTGTCTTTTTTTCCCAAATATCTGTTGAGCCAGAGTTTTTTTGTTTTGTTTGGAATGGCATCACCTAAAGGTGCCATCCCATGACGTCAGACTTGTAAACTGAAAAGTTTGGGTTTCGATTTCTGATTATTCACTTTACACTTCTTGAGAAAGATTGGAT
This sequence comes from Ryuthela nishihirai, assembly GCA_038380435.1. Classification (NCBI taxonomy): domain Eukaryota; kingdom Metazoa; phylum Arthropoda; class Arachnida; order Araneae; family Heptathelidae; genus Ryuthela; species Ryuthela nishihirai. Next base: position 2,161,381 of record JAWZYU010000017.1, read on the forward strand.
TTGTCAGAAGTTCTTAAAATTTTTGCCATTGCAACCTCTTTCATCGTAAATATAATTATGCGACTCCCTAAAATTAAATTTATGCGACCTCTAGAATCGTAGATAAAATTGTGCGACTCCCTAGAATCGTAGGTAAATTTATGCGACCCCTAGAAGCGTAATTTTATGCGACCCGCTAGAATCGTAGACAAACTTGTGCGACTTCCTAGAATCGTAGGTAAATTTATGCGACCCGCTAGAATCGTAGGTAAATTTATGCGACCCGCTAGAATCGTAGATAAACTTGTGCGACTCCCTAGAATCGTAGGTAAATTTATGCAACCCTTAGAAGCGTGAATAAATTTATGCGACCCGCTAGAATCGTAGACAAACTTGTGCGACTCCCTAGAATCGTAGATAAACTTGTTAATATTAAACTGATTAAAAATATGTCAGGAAATTCAATAATTCAAACAAGCAAAATAGCAGATCACTATATGATTTTAACACTGATTAGCAACACCAATAACAATTTAAATAATACTAATTATAATGAAACAGACCAGGAAAATAAGAATTGGTCATTTGACCATAACAATATAAACAAAGCTATCTCTGAAATGAATTGGAATTTAGAAAATTATGGAGACAACTCAATGGATGAATTAAACCTATATAAAGTATTTAAAGACATTTATGATGGAATTTTAGGAAAAAATAGAATATATATGAGGAGAGTTGGAAAGGAAAAAAGAAATCATAGCAAAAATTGGATAACACCGAACTTGATAGAATTGAAGAAAGAGATAAAGCTTGGATTAAATTTAAAAACAATGATAAAAGTGATGCTTATAAAAATAACTATAAAAAATTAAGGAATATGGTTAATATTCAGATTAGAAATCAGAAACAACTTTATTATAGAAATAAACTTATAATGAAAAAAAAATGATATGAAGGCTACCTGGCAATTAATATACGAAATATTAGAAGGAAAACAGAAAAAATCATCGGACGATGTAATAATTGACAATATGGCCAAAAAGAAATTATCTGTGGAAGAAATAGCAAATAATTACAATGACATTTATAATACACTAATTTTACAAATAAGAAATACAAATCACCAAGACGATATAAATTATGTTCCAACCATGATACAAAGAGTTTTGAAATCTATCTATATACATGAAATCACTGAAAAACAAACTGATGAAATAATTACTTCATTATCAGACACCAATAAATCACCTGGTGATAATCAGACACCAATAAATCACCTGGTTACGATAATGTTTGCATTAAATGTATAAAATTTAATTAAGAGACACTACTAACTATTATATCAAAAATTATAAATCAGATTATATTTACTGGGAACATACCTACTGAACTCAAAACAGGTATTTTAAGACCTATTTTTAAAGGTGGTATTAAGGAAGATTTTTCTAACTATCGACCAATAACAATTCTGCCTATTTTTTCGAAAATAATGGAAAAATATATTTATAATACTGTTTTTAACTTTTTACTTAAACACAACATAATTAATGAAAATCAGTTTGACTTTCAAAAAGGAAAAAACGCAATTCACCTAATTTCCAAAATTGCGAATAATATTAATAAATCATTGAATAATAGGGAAAAAATTGTAACTATGTTCTTAGATTTAAAGAAAGCCTTCGATACAATAGATCATAGCATTTTACTAAATAAATTGGAAAATTACGGTATTGGCGGTATATTGTTAGATTGGTTTAGAAATTATTTATCAGACAGATACACAATTACTAAAATAAAAAACTGCTACAGCAGAAAAGTAATTACACGATGTGGAATTCCCCAAGGCTCAATTTTAGGTCCTTTATTGTTCCAAGTATACATAAATGATTTCTTCAATACAAAATTAAATAGTGCTATTTATCTATATGCTGACGACATTGTTTTAATAAACAGTCAGAAATATTTAAATGATAGAATTTCAGAGGTTCAAACAGATTACAATAATATTATTAGATGGTTAAATCACAATAAAATCTATTTAAATGAGATAAAAACAAAACTGATGATTATTCATTCACCAGGATTTCATATTCATCAAAACCTCTTTATCAAAACTCATAAAATAAATTGCAGAAAAAAGGATGCTTCAAATTATGAATCATTATGCAGTTGCCCACTTGTTGAGCAAGTAAATAAAATAAATTACTTAGGAATCATTTTTGATGAATGTTTTAGGTGGAATGCCCATATATCCCACATATGTGAAAGCTTGAGAATATCGGCGATAAAAATTCAAAAATTGAAATACATATTAAATATGGAAACATATGTACTATTTTATAAAGCAATATGCGAATCTATTTTAAATTATGGAATAATTGTGCATGGAACAACTAACCTAACTAACATAAATAAAATAGAAAAACTGCAGTCTATAATAGCTAAAAATATTATTCCGTTTCATTTGCAAAAAATTTATAAAACTTCTACCAATAGATTAAATTTTTTAAATCTTTTATCGTACAGCAATTTATATAAATATAATATAATAATTAAAAATTTTTTTGACGAAACTTACAAACTAAAAATTCAACATAATAAAAATACAAGACTTCAAAACCAAGGTTATTACAAATTGCCAAATTTTCGAAATAATTACGGGAAACATACCTCCGAATATCAAGTACCACTTATATTTAATGCTATTCCAAAAGAATTACTAAATATAGATTCTTTTAGAAGACTTAAAATGGAATTAAAAAATTATTTGGTATTAGGAGTAATTTAAATAATTATTTGGTCCCGTTAGCTGATTTTTATGTGTTGTGTTTTGTGGATTTATTTGATGTACACCATTTTTGTGGCTGAATGACCTATGTTTAATATAATTTATTCCTTTTCCTGCAGATAAGCTATTTAGCTTTGCGGGTCAAATTGTAAATGTATTTGTATTCTTTATTCTTATGAATAAAAATTATATTCTAAAAAAAAAAGAGACTTTGGGCGAATCAAAGAGACTTTGGGTAGGGACCCACTGGAAAAGCTGTTGGGAAACAGATGGAAGTCTCCCGTCAAGGCCCTCCAGCGTGTTGATTAACGTGCACAGGGTATGGCTCTCTCCAACAGACGGGACCACGGCTTAACGTTCCATACGATGGACGGTGGTATTCTCAAGCCCATTGGTACCATTGGTACAAGGCAATTGGGAGTCTCCCAATTGCCTTGTACCAATAAATCAATCAATCGTCAAGGCCTTCCAGCGTGTTCATCAACGTGCACAGGGTATGGCTCTCTCCAACACACGGGACCACGGCTTAACGTTCCATACGATGGACGGTGGTATTCTCAAGCCCATTGGTACCATTGGTACAAGGCAATTGGGAGTCTCCCGTCAAGGCCCTCCAGCGTGTTCATTAACGTGCACAGGGTATGGCTCTCTCCAACACACGGGACCACGGCTTAACGTTCCATACGATGGACGGTGGTATTCTCAATCCCATTGGTACCATTGTTATGAGGCAATTGGGAGTCTCCCGTCAAGGCCCTCCAGCGTGTTCATTAACGTGCACAGAGTATGGCTCTCTCCAAAGGACTCTCTCCCAAGGACTCGCTCCTTTCACATTCGCCCAGGAGGGCCGAATCTTTCTTAACATACTCGGCTTTCCCCCACTGAAACACTGGAATCGGTTAAGAAGTCTCTCATGGCAACGGTGACCGCTTTTAAGTTTCTAATCTAGAAGACAATATATAAACTGGCAACTAGTTATTTATGCAGTCGCTCTGTTCGTTATCTCTCTTTGCAACATTTTGTAATCATTCATGTTGAGGCAAGACCCGTTTGGTTGCATTGAAAATCTCTTCTTGGCATTACAAACATTTGGAACAATAATAAGAGTCAAAGAGAGTTAACTCTCTGTGAATGAAGCATAGACAATATCTGCAGGGGACTTTCGCTAATGGAAACGGAAAGAATCGAGCAATCAGAAAAGACTGAACTCCGAAGAAACAAAACTTTAACGATCTTCGTGAGTTCGGATATATTGGAGTAAGGTCGTCCACTTGCCGTGCAATACTGCGAGGGCATGAACAACACACAAACTGTTTCCTCTATTGATAACGGAGGAAGAGAAAAAGAAACAATTTTTCCACCTGACAACTAATCAAACTTATTTATCGCTTCAGGATTTCCCAGCAAATGGTCAAAGAATAAGAAATCACCTTGGCCACTGCTGCTCGTAATGATAACTTGGAAGAATAAGGCAGAGAACAAATCTTGCTTATGTGCCTCCCCCCCCACCCCGCCGCTGCTGCCATCTATCTGACTTCACAGCCTGCAGCGGTATAAACAAGGCCTACACAATGGCAAGTACGGCACATTGGGATATTTATTCGCACGAGGTGCTCGATGCCAGGACGTGACCTTTAGCAACACCTGCAGCGAATTTCCTGTTGGTAAATAAAAACAGCCAAAGAAAGAAATAAAAAAAAAGAATAACGAATTTCGGGTGTGGAACTGAAGACAAAACGGGGTTCGAGCAAGACCGATTAAGAGTGGCCAAAACTAGGCCAAGGCGTGGTGCCACCGATTGAACGGGAATGGGGGGTCTCCTCCCCCTAGGGCGGAAAAGCGTCAACCGGACCGACGGATAGTGCACGAGTTTTTTCACTCGTTTGCTCAGTGTGTGTGTGTGCTTGTGCGTTGTTGTTGGCATAGGGCCAATAGGGCCACATTAAAGCATTAAGGCCACTACACGTAACAGCAATTATTTTTTTCAATTTGGAGCCTGTTATTGACTATTGAATGAGTTGTTGTCTGTTCCTCTGGTGAAGGCAATGTGTCCAGATTCAGAGATTAGCTTCAGGCCGCGATTCGTACCTGGAGGACAAGGGCAGCTGCGACGAGGAAGAAGAGTTCGTTGGCAACGGGACAAGTGTTTTCTTATTCCTTGGGGCGGGAATTGGTTTAATATGCGTCTGATACAGTCGCTCAAAAAAGTATCCGAACACTACGGTTGATTACAGAATTCAGGAAAAATATCTGGAGCGTGTACAGCAACTGTACACGCTCCAGTTACCGTTCACAGCAAACTGGAGCGTGTGCAGTTACTGCACACGCTCCAATTTGCTGTGAACGGTAATTTTCTGGTCTAGAAATAAATACTATCTCCTTCATTTCTTGTATTTATGAAGAGGACGACAAATTATCAAGAGAAAATTGCTTTAAATATTTCTTTGTGCAATCAATTTCCTCCATTATTCTTTTATTTTTTTCCCAACCAATTATAAATTTCTTAAACAACTCTCTTTTTATTAATTTAACTCTTTTATTTAAATTAGGCGCGGCCCCTTTTCACTTATGATTTATCTCCATAATAAAATTTTTGAAATGGATTCCATGTCTACTTCTTTCCTCTATCCAAAAATTCATTCCTCTTTCCATAATATTTTCAATTAAGTCTACAATAATCCAAAGTTTTACCATCATTTCTGCCACAATAGGAAGACTAGGGGGGCTAAATCAAACAAACATGAAAACCCTATTTGCTTACTCGTCCGTCGTCCACCTTAGATGGCTACTAGATTAATCCCTGCCTCAAATATAATTTGAATTTTTTACTGAGCATGCTATTTTTTACTATCCTTAACTATTATCATTACTATATCACAGATATTTCTACTATCTATTAAAAACATAATAAATCTAATATGACCAAAACAATTCCTAATTCTCTTTATATTTTTATCACTTGGCGGGCTACCCCCACTATTTGGATTTTTACCTAAGTGAATAACATTAAATAACTTAATTTTCACTTTCCCAATAATTAGATTAATTCTAATTATAGCATCAATCTTAAACCTTTACTTCTACATCCGAGCTTTTTACATACCAATACTCTACTCAAGCCCTCTATCTAAATTTAATGTCAATATTCTACCAATCTCAATATATTCTTCCATTTTCATAACCCTTACAGTATTAATCCTACCCTTTACCCCAATTTCAAATTAAGATTTTAAGTTAAATAAACTAGTAGCCTTCAAAGCTTCAAATTTCAAATCTTAAACTATTAATTCTATGATTTTGCAAACCATTATTTTTTATAAACTACATAGTTTTAGTAGGAGAAAAATATCTTCTATAGACTTACAATCCACCGTACTTAGACATTCCTACTGCGATGATTTTTTTCTACAAATCACAAAGACATTGGAACTATATACTTAATTTTTGGGGTATGAGCTGCTATAGCTGGGACCGCTTTAAGAGTAATCATTCGTACAGAATTAGGGCAACCAGGCTCACTAATTGGTGATGATCAAACATATAATGTTATTGTGACCGCTCATGCCTTCATTATAATCTTCTTTATGGTAATGCCTATTATAATCGGGGGATTTGGAAACTGATTGGCCCCCTAATATTAGGGGCACCAGACATAGCATTCCCACGTCTTAATAATCTTAGATTCTGACTACTTCCCCCCTCAATTCTACTCCTCTTTAGATCCTCTATAGTAGAAAGAGGGGCTGGAACAGGGTGAACTGTCTATCCCCCACTTGCAGGATTAGAATTTCACCCTGCGGCTTCTGTAGATTTCACCATCTTTTCTCTTCACCTAGCAGGTGCTTCATCAATTTTAGGGGCCATCAATTTTATTACTACAATTATTAATATGCGGTCAAGAGGAATATTAATAGAACGAATACCTTTATTTGTTTGATCAGTATTAATTACCACCATCCTTCTTCTTCTCTCTTTACCTGTTCTAGCAGGTGCAATTACCATATTTACTCACAGATCGAAACTTCAATACCTCTTTTTTTTGATCCAGCTGGTGGTGGGGACCCTATTTTATTCCAACACTTATTTTGATTCTTTGGACATCCTGAAGTATATATCCTAATTTTACCCGGGTTTGGAATAATTTCCCACATTGTTAGACATAACGCAGGTAAAAAAGAACCATTTGGGGCCCTAGGAATAATTTATGCCATAGCAGCCATCGGCTTACTAGGATTTGTCGTTTGGGCCCACCACATATTTACTGTTGGTATAGATGTTGATACTCGGGCATACTTCACAGCAGCCACAATAATTATTGCTATCCCCACAGGAATTAAAATTTTTAGATGACTTGAAACACTTCATGGAACGCATCTTGCTATGACAGCCTCTTTAATATGATCTATTGGCTTCATCTTTTTATTTACCGTTGGAGGTCTTACAGGAGTTGTCTTAGCTAATTCATCAATTGACATTATCTTGCACGACACCTATTATGTAGTAGCTCATTTTCATTATGTCCTCTCTATAGGAGCAGTATTTGCTATTATAGCAGGGATAATCCACTGATTCCCCTTAATATTCAATTTATCCTTAAGACCTAAATGACTAAAAATCCATTTCATAACAACATTCTTAGGAGTAAATATAACCTTTTCCCCCCAACATTTTCTCGGATTAAATGGAATACCACGACGATACTCAGATTATCCAGACGCATTCACAGCTTGAAATGTCATTTCATCTCTAGGCAGAATTCTATCACTATTAGCTATAATCATATTTATTATAATCGTATGAGAAAGTTTTTCTTCACAACGTACTATCATATTTCCTGATCATTTTCCATCATCCATAGAATATCTCAATTTATTCGGAAACAGCAGTTTGCTGTGAACGGTAACTTCACACACTCAATATTTCCGTGAGTGAGCCCACACGATCTAGTATCAAAATAATATGACCACCTACAGTCGCCCAAAAAAAATATCCGACACTACGGTTGATTACAGAATTCAGAAAAAACATCTGGCAACGATTTTTTTTTAGAAATTAGTGATCTGGCATTTGTGTAGGGAGTATCTTAAATCCGAATTAGTGATCTGAAATTCTTACTAAATGAAATTATTCTTGGAATCGCTTCTCTGGTATGTAAATGGTAGTTAGGCATAAACTGGAAGGAGAACTGTGTACCAATCCGCACAGTGATGATGCACAGAACCGGCCAGGCCTAGCACCTATAATGTCCGACCCCGCCTTCTTGTGTTGCAGATTGCTGGTATCTTTCAAAAGAGATATTCTCTTGTGGAATGGAATGGAGCAAGATCGGTTTTGGCCTCTTCATCTAGACTTCCATGGCCACATTTTCTTTTGGGCCGGGGGTGGCTCAGTCGATAGCGCGCCAGGCTCGTAATCTGTAGTTCCCAGGTTCGAGTCCCAGCTGGGTCAGCGTTGAGATTCATCTCCGCATAACTTCCCGTCCTGTCCACGGTCAGTAGGGGACACTGATGGGCTTGAAAAGGCCGTCGTCCGTCGGATGGGACGTTAAGCCGTGACCCGTGTGCGGGAGAGCCATACCCTGTGCACGTTAAAGAACACGCTGGATGGCCTTGACGGGAAGCTACCATCTGTCTGCCAACTGCTGTTCCAGTGGGTCCCCTCCCCCAACCTTCTCTGAGCCTTTGGGGTCCATGTGACCTGGCCATTTAGCCCATGGTGTGCAAAAAAGTGCCGCTCAGAGGTAAAACAACCCAACGTTAAAGAACACGCTGATTGGCCTTGACGGGAAGCTACCATCTGTCTCCCAACAGCTGTTCCAGTGGGTCCCCTCCCCCAACCTTCTCTGAGCCTTCGGGGTCCTTGTGACCTGGTCATTTAGCCCATGGTGTGTAAGAAAGTGCCGCTCAGAGGTAAAACAACCCAACTTTAAAGAACACGCTGGATGGCCTTGACGGGAGACTACCATCTGTCTCCCAACAGCTGTTCCAGTGGGTCCCATCCCCCAACCTTCTCTGAGCCTTCGGGGTCTCTCAGAGGTAAAACAACCCAACCCAATTTTTCCCATCTCTAACAGGTCACTTACGACAACAGTGTCTTTGTAGCAGATGGGACATTTAGTTCCTCCATTCTGCATCGTGTGCGAAGACTTCTAAACCTGCATCGTAAACTCTCTTGCAGGTCTTAATATTGGCCTCCATGGGAACCAACGTTAATTATGCCGTGTTCAACGGACTCTTACCTTAACCATTAGAAAACAGGTTAGAAGACGGATGGAGGACGACAGTTTTGATCTGAAATTGTTTAGTTCTTTCACGAAATGAAAATGGAGCTTATTCGTTCCCGCTGTACTCTTCATTATTTCAATTACTTCTTCTGCACCATTTCTGTTTGCTACAGAAGTGCTCCAAGCTTTCGCTTTTCACCGGAATGCCTGTGTTTGCTTGGATGAATCCAACAAAACACTTCGTCCGTCATGCACCAGTTTCAAACATTCTCCATTGGCTCATCTCTCCACTTTGGCTCTCCTTCTTCCTCTTAGGCGTGGCGCCCCAGATGTTCGTCGCTCATTTCCTGTTGACCGTTAACTCGAGTGCTGCGGAACTTTTTGTTTTGGTGGATGGAGACAGGTAAGGGAAAGGGCAATCAGAGCATCGGAAGCCACGAACGTTTGTTTTAACATTCCAACACATTCTTTTCACACAAATTAGGCTCGGTCACAAGGATCCCTAGGGCTTTGGGTTGTTTTACCTCTGAGCGGCACTTTTTTGCACACCATGGGCTAGATGGCCAGGTCACAAGGACCCCGAAGGCTCAGAGAAGGTTGGGGGAGGGGACCCACTGGAACAGTTGTTGGGAGACAGATGGTAGCCTCCCGTCAAGGCCATCCAGCGTGTTCTTTAACGTGCACAGGGTATGGCTCTCCCGCACAAGAGGCCACGGTTTAACGTCCCATCCGACGGACGGCGGCCTTTCCAAGCCCATCGGTGTCCCCTACTGACCGTGGGCAAATCCCTAGGGCTTGGAGTTTGATAAGGTAAGAGTAAAGTTAGTAGACAGGTCAAAGTCTCTCATCGTTCGTTTAACGTGTACAGGGTATGGCTCACCTGCATAGGGGATAACGGCTTAACGTCCCACGCGAAGGATGGCGGCCTTTCCAAGCCCATTGGTGTCCCCTTTCATAACAAGGGTGCAGCTGAGTTTTTGGAGAAAGACTCAACTGAAACAAAGTGTGGACTAGAACGTGGGAGTACAGTCGCTCGAAAAAACATCCGAAAATTATGGTTGATTACAGAATTCAGAAAAAATATCTGACAACGATTGTTTACGGGATTTAAGATACTCCCCACAAACACACCCATTTTGGTGGTGTACTGTTTTTGAGGAAACCCTCTTTGATTTGTGGACCCACAAAAGCAATCTACGTCGGATTTCATTTAGTAAGAATTTCACAGCCGGGATTTAAGATACTCCCTACACAAACACACCCATTTTGGTGGCGTACTGTTTTTGAGGAAACCCTCTTTGATTTGTGGACTCACAAAAGCAATCTACGTCGGATTTCATTTAGTAAGAATTTCACAGCCGGGATTTAAGATACTCCCTACACAAACACACCCACTTTGGTGGCGTACTGTTTTTGAGAAAACCCTCTTTGATTTGTGGACTCACAAAAGCAATCTACGTCGGATTTCATTTAGTAAGAATTTCACAGCCGGGATTTAAGATACTCCCTACACAAACACACCCATTTTGGTGGCGTACTGTTTTTCAGGAAACCCTCTTTGATTTGTGGACCCACAAAAGCAATCTACGTCGGATTTCATTTAGTAAGAATTTCACAGCCGGGATTTAAGATACTCCCTACACAAACACACCCATTTTGGTGGCGTACTGTTTTTCAGGAAACCCTCTTTGATTTGTGGACCCACAAAAGCAATCTACGTCGGATTTCATTTAGTAAGAATTTCACAGCCGGGATTTAAGATACTCCCTACATAAACACACCCATTTTGGTGGCGTACTGTTTTTGAGGAAACCCTCTTTGATTTGTGGACCCACAAAAGCAATCTACGTCGGATTTCATTTAGTAAGAATTTCACAGCCGGGATTTAAGATACTCCCTACATAAACACACCCATTTTGGTGGCGTACTGTTTTTCAGGAAACCCTCTTTGATTTGTGGACCCACAAAAGCAATCTACGTCGGATTTCATTTAGTAAGAATTTCACAGCCGGGATTTAAGATACTCCCTACACAAACACACCCATTTTGGTGGCGTACTGTTTTTCAGGAAACCCTCTTTGATTTGTGGACCCACAAAAGCAATCTACGTCGGATTTCATTTAGTAAGAATTTCACAGCCGGGATTTAAGATACTCCCTACACAAACACACCCATTTTGGTGGCGTACTGTTTTTCAGGAAACCCTCTTTGATTTGTGGACTCACAAAAGCAATCTACGTCGGATTTCATTTAGTAAGAATTTCACAGCCGGGATTTAAGATACTCCCTACACAAACACACCCACTTTGGTGGCGTACTGTTTTTGAGAAAACCCTCTTTGATTTGTGGACTCACAAAAGCAATCTACGTCGGATTTCATTTAGTAAGAATTTCACAGCCGGGATTTAAGATACTCCCTACACAAACACACCCATTTTGGTGGCGTACTGTTTTTCAGGAAACCCTCTTTGATTTGTGGACCCACAAAAGCAATCTACGTCGGATTTCATTTAGTAAGAATTTCACAGCCGGGATTTAAGATACTCCCTACATAAACACACCCATTTTGGTGGCGTACTGTTTTTGAGGAAACCCTCTTTGATTTGTGGACCCACAAAAGCAATCTACGTCGGATTTCATTTAGTAAGAATTTCACAGCCGGGATTTAAGATATTCCCTGCACAAACACACCCATTTTGGTGGCGTACTGTTTTTCAGGAAACCCTCTTTGATTTGTGGACCCACAAAAGCAATCTACGTCGGATTTCATTTAGTAAGAATTTCACAGCCGGGATTTAAGATACTCCCTACACAAACACACCCATTTTGGTGGCGTACTGTTTTTCAGGAAACCCTCTTTGATTTGTGGACCCACAAAAGCAATCTACGTCGGATTTCATTTAGTAAGAATTTCACAGCCGGGATTTAAGATACTCCCTACACAAACACACCCATTTTGGTGGCGTACTGTTTTTCAGGAAACCCTCTTTGATTTGTGGACCCACAAAAGCAATCTACGTCAGATTTCATTTAGTAAGAATTTCACAGCCGGGATTTAAGATACTCCCTACATAAACACACCCATTTTGGTGGCGTACTGTTTTTGAGGAAACCCTCTTTGATTTGTGGACCCACAAAAGCAATCTACGTCGGATTTCATTTAGTAAGAATTTCACAGCCGGGATTTAAGATACTCCCTACATAAACACACCCATTTTGGTGGCGTACTGTTTTTGAGGAAACCCTCTTTGATTTGTGGACCCACAAAAGCAATCTACGTCGGATTTCATTTAGTAAGAATTTCACAGCCGGGATTTAAGATACTCCTACACAAACACACCCATTCAGGTGGCGTACTGTTTTTGAGGAAACCCTCTTTGATTTGTGGACCCACAAAAACAATCTACGTCGGATTTCATTTAGTAAGAATTTCACAGCCGGGATTTAAGATACTCCCTACATAAACACACCCATTTTGGTGGCGTACTGTTTTTGAGGAAACCCTCTTTGATTTGTGGACCCACAAAAGCAATCTACGTCGGATTTCATTTAGTAAGAATTTCACAGCCGGGATTTAAGATACTCCCTACACAAACACACCCATTTTGGTGGCGTACTGTTTTTGAGGAAACCCTCTTTGATTTGTGGACCCACAAAAGCAATCTACGTCGGTTTACGTCATGGACTATCAATCTAGCAGGGCAGAGGGAGTGCGCATTTACGAAACGCCTGGAAAGACAAATTGTCTGATATGCTTGGTGTATGCCCAAGCTTATCGGAATGCCTGGATCTCTTTTATGAAGGAGTCTGTAAGGCTTGACTGATCATCTACAGAACGACACTCACTAACGGAAGAAGTGAGCGAGGGCAGACATCGAAAGCACTGCGTAGCAAAATGAATTAAGTACTTGAAAGGTGGGAGACATAATGAATGCAGAAAAGAATAAGCTGAGGTGTTGCAGCAACGAAGAGACTTTGCACAACTGCCACTTTTGTGCATTATGTCCTTTGCAGAAGGTGCTATATGAGTCTTGAATGATTGTCATTAGGTAATAGTAATGAAGGTTGAATGGCGTTTGTTTCAAACTCGAATTGATACCAGAGGTTTAGTTACGAGTTTGACGGAAGATAATTTAAAGGGATGTTGACATACGTAGATTGTCTGCTAATGACACATGATGGTTTTTTAGTTGTGGGACTGATGTTTTTGTTATTACGGTACAAGGCATGCATGTCAAGTTAATTGCACAATTGGCTGGAAAACAAAGCCAACGCTTGTATGTTTGGAATGAATTAGCGATTACTAATTAGTAATCGTTGAGACATCTCCGATATTCTGTGGCATTGGAAAAGTATCGCTGAGAGAATATTATTTATTCGGACACGAGTGAAGGGGAATTTTTAATTGTTTGATGTTTTTTTTTTACATTGAACGTTGCATTTCAACCGTGGATTTGTTTCAGTTACGTGATTGCTCTATAAAGTAGGGTGGGGGTGGCTCAGTCGGTAGCGTGCCAGGCTCGTAATCTGTAGTTCCCAGGTTCGAGTCCCAGCTGGGTCAGCGTTGAGATTTATCTCCGCAAAACTCCCCGCCCTGCGCACGGTCAGTAGGGGACACCGATGGGATTGGAAAGGCTGCCGTCCGTCGGATGGGACGTTAAGCCGTGGCCCCGTGTGCGGGAGAGTCATACTCTGTGCACGTTAAAGAGCACGCTGGATGGCCTTGACGGGAGGCTACCATCTGTCTCCAAACAGCTGTTCCAGTGGGTCCCCTCCCGCAACCTTCTCTGAGCCTTCGAGGTCCATGTGACCTGGCCATTTAGCCCATTGTGTGCAAAAAAAGTGCCGCTCAGAGGTAAAACAACGCAATCCAACTCATTCCTTTTGTTGAAAGGACTCTACACAGTTCATGAAGATGGTGACTCCTTTTCTTCAAAGATCAGTATGAAATATCAATATGAAAAATAGAAACTGAATCGGTTGAAGGAAAAACGACAAAACGGCATATGGCACCATCTGTCTCTAGGCTACCATAGGCTACCATCTGTCTCCCATCAGCTGATCCAGTGGGTCCGCTCCCCCCAACCTTCTCTGAGCCTTTGGGGTCCATGTGACCTGGCCATTTAGCCCATGGTGTGCAAAAAGTGCCGCTCAGAGGTAAAACAACCCAACGTTAAAGATCACGCTGGATGGCCATGACGGAAGGCTACCATCTGTCTCCCAACAGCTGTTCCAGTGGGTCCCCTCCCCCAACCTTCTCTGAGCCTTCGGGGTCCATGTGACCTGGCCATTTAGCCCATGGTGTGCAAAAAAGTCGCGCTCAGAGGTAAAACAACCCAAAAGTTCTAAAAAGTGAAGAAATGAAAACTGAACCGCATTTTCAGATTATTGTTTTGAGTTTTATATGAAAGGAAACTTTTTTTCAGAAAATCGAATAGATGGCCAGGTCACAAGGATCCCCTAAGGGCTCATAGTTTGGTGAGGAAAAAAGAATGATACATTGCATAAAGATGGAAACTTACAGTCAAGGTCATCCAAGACGTTCTTTAACGTGCATAGGGAGGCACTCCTGCAGAAGTAGAACTGTTTTTCCGTATGAGCATTACATTTTTTACATATACGGTTTAAATGACCAGGTCACAAGAAACCCCAAAAACTCAGAGAAGACTAAAGAAAATTAGGAAGCTGGTAAGAGACAGATACTAAGTCTCAAGGCCATTCAGCATGGCCAACCTGCATCGCATATGGCTCTTTCTTCCACACGGGACCGCTGCTTAATGTTCCATCCAACGGATGGAGTCTTCCCAAGTCCCATCGTTTTCCCACCCCCCTTTTTTTTATCTGAGAGGATTTTCTCATCATCAATAGTAGAGTGGGGGTTGGTTGGTTGTTTTATCTCTGAGAGGCACTTTTTTGCACACCATGGGCTAAATGGCCAGGTCACAAGGACCGCGAAGGCCCAGAAAAGGTTGGGGGAGGAGACCCACTAGAACAGCTGTTGGGAAACAGATGGTAGCCTCCCGTCAGGGCCATCCTGCGTGTTCTTTAACGTTCAGTTGTTTTACCTCTGAGCGGCACTTTTTTTGCATGGGCTAAATGGCCAGGTCACAAGGACCCCGAAGGGTCAGAGAAGGTTGGGGGAGGGGACACACTGGAACAGCTGTTGGGAGACAGATGGTAGCCTCCCATCAAGGCCATCCAGCGGTATCTTTAACGTTGGGTTGTTTTACCTCTGAGAGGCACTTTTTTGCACACCATGGGCTAAATGGCCAGGTCACATGGACCCCGAAGGCTCAAAGAAGGTTGGGGGAGGAGATCCACTAGAACAGCTGTTGGGAGACAGATGGTAGCCTCCCGTCAAGGCCATCCAGCGTGTTAGTTAACATGCACATGGAGCCACGGCTTAACGTCCCATCCAACGGACGGCGGCCTTTCCAAGCCCATCGGTATCCCCTACTGACTATGGACAGGGCGGAGAATTTTGCGGAGATAAATCTCAACGCTGACCCAGCTGGGACTCGAACCTGGGAACTCAGATTACGAGTCTGGCGCGTTACCGACTGAGCCCCTTCCCTCAGTAGAGTGGGGGAAGGCAGGGGGATGAGAGGAGAGGATTAATTTTAGGCACAGTTGTGAAAGAAGTTGGAGTAGGTAGAACTATCTAATTAGATCACTAGTCATGGAGAGAGTGATTTTTTAACCTTGAACTTAAAACAGAGGGAGGAGTGCCAATTAGTTTTTTTTTAAGTAAATATGTCAGAAAAATATGTTCTTTAATTTCTTTTAAAAAAGTGAGATGCAAGGTGATATTGTCAATACCGCATGGGGGGGGGGGGGGGCGGGGGTGGCTCAGTCGGTAGCGCATCAGAATCGTAATATGTACTTCCCAGGTTCGAGTCCAGCTGGGTCAGCGTTGAGATTTATCTCCGCAAAATTCCCCGCCCTGCCCACGGTCAGTAGGGGACACCGATGGGCTTAGAAAGACCGCCGTCCGTCGGATGGGACGTTAAGCCGTGGCCCCGTGTGCGGGAGAGCCATACCCTGTGCACGTTAAAGAACACGCTGGATGGCCTTGACGGGAGGCTACCATCTGTCTCCCAACAGCTATTCCAGTGGGTCCCCTTCCCCAACCTTCTCTGAGCCTTCGGGGTCCATATGACCTGGCCATTTAGCCCATGGTGTGCAAAAAAGTGCCGCTCAGAGGTAAAACAACCCAACGTTAAAGAACACGCTGGATGGCCTTGACGGGAGGCTACCATCTGTCTCCCAACAGCTATTCCAATGGGTCCCCTTCCCCAACCTTCTCTGAGCCTTCGGGGTCCATGTGACCTGGCCATTTAACCCATGGTGTGCAAAAAAGTGCCGCTCAGAGGTAAAACAACCCAACCCAACCCAATACCGAATGGGACTAGTCGATCAGAAGGGATGGTGGAATTTATTAGTTCGAATTCTTGGAAGTTGTGCATTCTTACTAGGCAATTTAAAAAAAAAGGGTTGGGTGATACTTGTTGGGTAGTTTGAATTTGACACCGTTACATAAGTAAAAAGATTTATTTAGGAGTGTGTAAGAAGTTGAACCTACAAATTAGAAGAAAAAATAAAAATAATGCGACTTAGTGGAATAAACATTTTATTTACCAACAGATATTTCCTTCTGGCTCTGGTTTCTAACCTTTGTTTTTACTAAGAAATTACTTAACCCCCCCCCCCCCCAAACTCCCACGTCAATTCCTCCTTCACGGAGAAATTCCTTTAATTCAGTGATACAGTCTTATTCTGGAAGTAACAAATGACCATTTCCTCATCCATTTTCAAACTTAGTGAATCTTCGCTGCATCATTCACTGTAAAAGTAGTAATCACGCTTCACTTAATCTTATTTCCATTCATAAGAGCTTGCATTGTTTTGCCGAATAGCATCACGCGAACTCCATGCGAATTTCTGCATGTGTTAAGCAATTTTCATCCCCTTCAAACACGTGCGTTGAAAATCAACACGAGTACGATCAACAGGAGTAGGCTGCTCTCTCACGTGACTTATCTAGTCGCCATTGTTACAATAAACAAATAATGCAACTGATTTTTTTTATTGCATAAAATATGGCAATTACACTAAAAATATTTTTTTATCAAAGCAAGCATAGTTTTGTGTTGTCGCATTTTCCCCACTTGCGTTATAATACTAAAGAAATGAATAGAAAAAGTGCGTTGGGTTGGGTTGTTTTACCTCTGAGCGGCACTTTTTTGCACACCATGGGCTAAATGGCCAGGTCACATGGACCCCGAAGGCTCAGAGAAGGTTGGGGGAGGGGACCCACTGGAACAGCTGTTGGGAGACAGATGGTAGCCTCCCGTCAAGGCCATCCAGCGTGTTCTTTAACGTTGGGTTGTTTTACCTCTGAGCGGCACTTTTTTGCAGACCATGGGATTAAATGGCCAGGTACAAGGACCCCGGAGGCTCAGAGAAGGTTGGGGGAGGGACCCATTGGAACAGCTGTTGGGAGACAGATGGTAGCCTCCCGTCAAGGTCATGCAGCGTGTTCTTTAACGTTGGGTTGTTTTACCTCTGAGCGGCACTTTTTTGCAAACCATGGGCAGGTCACAAGGACCCCGAAGGCTCAGAGAAGGTTGGGGGAGGGGACCCACTGGAACAGCTGTTGGGAGACAGATGGTAGCCTCCCGTCAAGGCCATCCAGCGTGTTCTTTAACGTTGGGTTGTTTTACCTCTGAGCGGCATTTTTGCACACCATGGCCTAAATTCTCTGACCCGAAGGCTCAGAGAAGGTTGGGGGAGGGGACCCACTGGAACAGCTGTTGGGAGACAGATGGTAGCCTCCCGTCAATTCCCCCTCGGTGTGAGCGCCTGTACGCGGTGAGGGGGACCACCCTGTGAAGGTTCCGCTGGCTCGGTTACCTTCGCAGGGTCCTAAACGCTCGCCCGCGTGTTTGCCGTGCGCGGAGACCCGTGTCCCGGGAAAGGAGGATCCTGGCAGTTGCTCGGGGGTCCCCGTCTTCTCTCCTCAGCTATGAATGGCGTGGTCCCCATTGGCCGTCTTGCCATTGGGGAGCCTGTCTGTCGCGGGGCTGGGCAGCGGATTCCGGGGCCTCTGTTATACACTGCTTTGGCCTCTGCTTCCGGTAAACGGGAGCTCCTGGGGTGGTCCCCCCAGGAGCAATCGGCTGGTGGGCAGGTCCTGCTAGGGTCAACCGTGCAGAGCGGTGAGTAACCTTGCCCACTGTCCGGGTACAGGTTTACAAGTTTCCTCACAACTTATTTTCCTTTTGTCGTTATCTTTTCTTTGTGAGGCCAGGTTGGCCATTCACAATTTTGTTATTTTAAGCTTTGTTTCTTTTGTGTAGAAAGTTTTTGTTCTGCACATTTCTCTTTTCATTTTCCTTGTATTTATTTGTGAGGGCTTGGCTCACTGTCTGTGTGGGTATAGTGCCTGCGTAGCCCTGGCGCCCGACTGGGCGTCCCCTTGTTGGGCTCCGTGGAGGGTGGGGACAGCGGGCACTGAACCACACAAAAAAAACCATGAGAGAGAGTGATGAAAATAATGCGATCGCCGCCAACAAGAGGGGTCGACATGAGCCCCCATCTTCCTCGTTGTCTCAGTTATCTCTGCCATCGTCTTCTATGTCTGTGTCTTCGTTCCCAAAGTTCCTGATCATCCACTCCACGGGTGATCAGGTACTTGGGGACATGTCCCCATTTTTCGTTAACAAAGGTTTGAAAGGTCTTGCGGGAGAACCGAAATCCGTTAAGCGCCTACGATCTGGTGACTTACAGGTTGAGACCGCTTGTTCCAAACACTCGGAACTGCTCCTGAAAGTTAAAGCAATTGGTGGGGTGGCTGTCGAAGTCACTCCCCATAAAACTTTGAATTCCTCTCGGGGTGTGATCACCGAGTGGGGCCTCCTCAAAGTCACTGAGGAGGAAATCCTCTCGGAGCTCACACCTCAAGGAGTAACAGCGGTCCATCGGGTTTCGACACGTCGTGATGGGAAATTAACACCCACACGGGTGTTAATTGTTACATTCAACACGCCACGCCTGCCTTCTTCCATCAAGGCAGGTTATTTACATTGTGATGTACGGCCGTATATCCCAAACCCTCTGCGCTGTTTTCAGTGTCAGATATACGGTCATGCCCGCACAGCATGCAGGGGCAAGCCCACCTGTGCTCGCTGTGGCAGTAAGGATCATCTCGATCCTGACTGCACAGCAGAAAAGGCATGCTGTGTGAACTTCAGTGGCGAACATCCGGCGTACTCCCGCGACTGTCCGAAGTGGAAAGAGGAAAAGGAGGTACAACGCCTCAAAGTCGTGAATAACATCTCGTATGCTGAGGCGAGAAAGCTTGCTGCACCGCCCGCCCCGCCTGGCAAGGTTTCCTATGCCAGTGCAGTCATTGGAAAGCCCATCGTTCCAATGACTTCGGTTGCGGTGCAGACTGACATCAGTGTACCACCTACTGAGTCTTTCTCACCAGCTGCGAAGTACCTCCTCATGCAGGCGAGACCGAGGGTGGTGTCGACTTCGAAATCAACCCCGGTTTCCATTCCTGCAGCTCAGCCTTCCACCTCTACCGGAAGGCCTCCTCCTTCCCGACTTCAGACAGCAAGACCTTCCAAACCTAAGGGGCCCCCACCGGGGCCTAAAAAGAAACTAATCACTGCACCTCAAAGGGCGGTCATCGATCCATGCCCCTCGGACGATTCCGAGGACATGGATACCGACCGCCCCCTATTCACTAAACCGTCCTCTGCGGCGGTTAAGTTAAATAGAAACACGTCGTCCGCCCACTCTTCTAAGTCCTGAGATGGCCACACTCCTACAATGGAATTGTCGTGGATTCCAGAGGAATCTTGACGACATCAAGGCCCTCCTTCAGGCGCACCAGCCCATCTGTGTGTGCCTGCAGGAGACATACTTGCAGCCAGTCACAGATCCCACGATCCGGCACTTTTCACTAGTTCGCCGGGACCGGGATGGAGATGGTACGGCTCGCGGGGGTGTCGCCATCCTCGTGAGCAACCAGTCTCCATTCCAGGTCGTACCCTTCACCACCAACTTGGAGGCGGTAGCCGTCAGTCTCTTCGTGGGGTTCTCGCTGACTGTCTGCTCTGTATATTTTCCACCTGGGAGCATCGTCTTCCAGGAAGACCTTGATGATCTGGTCTCGCAGCTGCCATCCCCCTTCCTCATTATGGGGGACCACAACGGACACAGTCCACTTTGGGGCAGTGCTGACACCAACGGGAGGGGTGGGGTCCTGGAGCAGTGGCTCCTGGATCCTTCTCTCTCCCTGTTGAACACCGGTGTCAGTACTTACTTTCACTCCCCAACCCGCACTTTCACTGCCATTGACCTCACCATCTGCTCCTCCTCAATCCTTCCACTCCTTACATGGGAGGTCGAGGACAACCCGTACGGCAGCGATCACCTCCCCGTGGTGTGCACCATCTCCCGTGGGGGGCCTTGCAGCCCTTCACACATCTCACGGTGGAGGCTGGATCGGGCTGACTGGGGTGGTTTCGAGCTGCTCTCTGAGCTCGATGACCACTCTGTCAGCCAGGAGCCAATCAATGTGGCAGTAGCGGAGATAACGGACTGTATCGTAGATGCAGCTGCATCAACAATTCCTCAAACTTCTACACGGTTTCCTCGCTTTCCGAAACCGTGGTGGAATCCAGATTGCACCGCAGCTCGTAAGGCTCAGAACAAGGCTTGGGGGGTGTTTCGGAGATATCCGACGACCCCCAACCTTGAAAATTTCAAACGCGCCAGGGCGAAAGCTCGTCTCGTCCGACGCCAGAGCCAGAAGGAATCTTGGATCAAGTATACGTCTTGCATCACCCGCATGACTAGTTCTAAGGTCGTGTGGGATAAAGTCCGGAAGATGAGTGGGAATTACACGTCCCACTCGTTATCGATCCTGGAGCACAATGGACAAGCAATTGCTGATCCCAAAGCAATTGCCGACACTCTGGGGGAGTCATTCTCTTCCATCTCTTCGTCTTCCTCTTACTCCCCCGAGTTTCTGGCCCAGAAGGGCAGGGCGGAGCGCTCTCCGCTGTCTTTCCACTCGAATGGCTTGGAGCCTTACAACAGGCCATTCAGAGCGGAGGAGC
This sequence comes from Ryuthela nishihirai, assembly GCA_038380435.1. NCBI lineage: Eukaryota > Metazoa > Arthropoda > Arachnida > Araneae > Heptathelidae > Ryuthela > Ryuthela nishihirai. Next base: position 2,182,508 of record JAWZYU010000017.1, read on the forward strand.
TTCGCCTTGCTCTGCACTCTTCTCGTGCCTCTGCTGTAGGGCCGGACAATGTCCATTATGCCATGCTCCAACATCTTTCACCATCGAGTAAGGATCGGCTGCTCCATCTCTTCAATCGCATTTTTCTCGAGGAGCAGTTTCCGGACGCCTGGCGGGAGGCCATCGTCTTGGCCTTCCCCAAGCCAGGCAAAGATCCCAAGATTCCTTCCAATTATCGTCCAATCGCATTGACGAGCTGCGTGTGCAAGGTGTTGGAAAGAATGGTAAATGCCAGACTCATCTGGTATTTAGAACATCACAACCTTCTTTCCAACACCCAGTGTGGCTTTCGCAGGCAACGGTCAACTCTTGACCATCTGATACGCCTCGAATCGGCTATCAGAAATTCATTTTTAAGAAGAGAGCACCTGGTGTCAATTTTCTTCGACATCGAAAAAGCGTACGACACGGCTTGGAGATTCGGCATTCTTTGTGACCTCCACAGCTTCGGCTTGAGAGGTCACATGCCGATCTTCATCTCCAACTTCTTATCGACACGTTCTTTTCGTGTCCGTGTCGGTAACACTCTCTCGCGGCCGTACCCCCAAGAACAGGGGGTGCCACAAGGCTGCGTTCTGAGTGTTACGCTTTTCGCTGTCAAAATTAATTCTATAACTAGACAACTTCCTCTATCAGTAGGTAATGCCCTCTATGTTGATGACTTTAGCATCTTTTGCTCATCGTCCAGCATGAGGGTCATTGAAAGACAACTGCAAATTGCCCTGAACAATCTTTCGGTTTGGGCGACGGCAAACGGGTTTCGGTTCTCCCCACAGAAGACCGCTTGTGTGCACTTTTGCCACAAGCGTAATCTTCACCTGGATCCCGAGCTGCGGCTCGGGGGTAACATCATTCCAGTTGTGGTGGAGACCAAGTTTCTCGGTCTCATATTCGATCGGAAATTGACCTTTTTACCTCACATACGTCATCTCAGGTCCAAGTGCACGCGGGCATTGAACATCATCAAGGTCATCTCCTCCCTCTCTTGGGGGGCGGACCGATGTTCTTTGCTCCGCCTGTACCGTGCACTTGTCCGATCGAAACTGGACTACGGATCCCAGGTGTACAACTCGGCACGGGATTCGGTGGTGAAGGTGCTGGACCCCCTCCATCATCAGGCCCTCCGTGTTTGCACGGGTGCCTTCCGCACCTCACCGGTCCAGAGTCTTTACGTTGAGACCGACGAACCATCTTTATCTCTTCGCCGTCAGCAGTTGTCCCTACAATATGCTTCTAAATTGCGATCCCTGCCAGGCCATCCCACTTGGGACTGCGTTTTCAGTCCGAAGTGGGAACTACTTTACACTAATCGGCCGACTGCCATTCGTCCTTTCGGTTTGCATGTCCGAGGTTACCTGCGAGACATCACCACCAGTCTCGATAGCATTGCACAGTCGACAGCTGAGCCACTACCACCTTGGCTCGCTGTTTCCCCTTCCTGCAATTTTTCCCTGTGCAGGACCGGGAAGGCCTTTACACCCGACTGTGTGTACCGGCAACTCTTTGCCAGCCATTGTGCTGAGCACCCGGACTTCTTGCCTGTCTTTACAGATGGCTCGAAGTCCGGCACTTCGGTGGGATCAGCCATGGTCTGCTGTGATGTAATCATTGCAGACCAGATCCCACTGCAGTGTTCCATCTTCACTGCAGAGTTGCACGCTATCAGTCTCGCCTTGGACCACGTAGCGACTAAGCATCATCGTCGGTGTGTGCTTTACACCGACTCGCTTAGTTCGCTACAGGCTTTGATCTCGGTGAGGCATCGGCCTCACCCTGTTCTTACTAAGATCCACCAGCAACTACATCGTCTGGCAGCCACCACCACCATCCATTTCTGTTGGGTGCCCGGTCACGTCGGGATTAGGGGCAACGACTTGGCAGATGCTGCTGCCAAGTCAGCCACGCCCCTGTCCGACTCTCCGTTGCCGGTTCCCTATCTGGATTTCCGGCAGCGTTTTACCACCGAGCTCCGGGCACAGTGGCAGAGATCTGGGTCAGAACAGCTTACAAACAAGCTCTTTGAGATCAAACCTATCGTCAAACCATGGCAGTCTTTTTACCGCAGGAATCGCAAGGAGGAAGTTGTACTTGCTCGGCTCCGCTTGGGTCATTCGTTTATTACTCATTCGTTTCTTTTACGGGCGGACGACGAACCCAAGTGCGAGTTTTGTGACACCATTTTAACAATCAAACACATTTTAATTGATTGCTGTTGTTTTACCTTTGAAAGACGTATGTTTTTTAACTCTCATGATTTTACGTCCGAGCCCCTTACACTCGGACATCTTTTATCCGACCATTGTACTTTTACCTCTCTCTTTCAATTTTTACGATTTACTGGATATTTTAATCGCATATAGTTTTTACTCTTCAGCTTTTTATATCTATGATTATACCACCTTATACATTGTTTGTGTATCCCAGGTCATTTACACCTGGTATTCTATTGTTTTCTTTTGTATTTTTACACTTGTTCTTTCTTGTTTTACCTTTTTACAATTTTGCTAATTTCTTTTAAATGTGGTTGCGGGTTTACATGTCTTTTATCTTTTATATTGTCTTTTGTTTGGCGCATTATGGCCTAGTCGCCGATGCGCCATAAAACCCAAAACAAACAAACAAAACTCCCGTCAATTCCATCCAGCGTGTTCTTTAACGTTGGGTTGTTTTACCTCTGAGCGGCACTTTTTTGCACACCATGGGATTAAATGGCCAGGTCACATGGACTCCGAAGGCTCAGAGAAGGTTGGGGGAGGGGACCCACTGGAATAGCTGTTGGAAGACAGATGGTAGCCTCCCGTCAAGGCCATCCAGCGTGCTCTTTAACGTGCACAGGGTATGGCTCTCCCGCACACGGAGCCACGGCTTAACGTCCCATCCGACGGACGGCGGCCTTTCCAAGCCCATTGGTGTCCCCTACTGACCGTGCGCAGGACGGGGAGTTTTGCGGAGATAAATCTCAACGCTGACCCAGCTGGGACTCGAACCTGGGAACTACAAATTATTAGCCTGGCGCGCTATTGACTGAGCCATCCCATCTCCTTTGTACCTGTGTACGTGTTGTCGTATATATCAAGACATTCAGGAAATCATTCAGACACAAACATCCTGGCATTTTGTCTGGAGATAAAGATCTTGACTGAATCTTTCCAATTGCAGGAAACATGTTAAAATATGTGTTTAAAGATTGTATAGAGTTGTGGATCATGGAAGAGTACGCAATGACATCAAGATGCGTATGAAGTTTATCCAATAAAAAGTGAAATGATCACTATGCAAACTTCAAAAAGTATATTTAACGTACTAAACAATTGTATCTAAACAGTTAGTAGTTGGGGTTCAGCTTTTAAAATCAATTCTTAACTGGAAAACCATCGTTCAATATTTCACTTTCATATCATTTTGAATATTATTGAATCGAGATGTACAGTCGCTCAAAAAATATCCGAACGCTATGGTAGATTACAGAATTCCGAAAAAATATCTGGCAGCGATTTTTTTAGAAATTAGTCATCACTGATTTCTAAAAAAATCGCTGCAGATATTTTTTCGGAATTCTGTAATCACTATCATTATCATCCTCAAGCAGCCATGGGCTACGGAAGTCCAACCAGACCGTGCAGTTTAATTCTCCAAGCATATCTGTCCTGAGCTACATCTGCTGCATCCAGCCACTGCACACTAATTCTAAGAAGGTCCTGTTTGACATTGTCCGCCCACCGCATCCTAGGTCTCCCCTTCCTTCTGAGGCCTCTTAGGCACACTGTTCATAACCCTATTCGCCAATCTATAATTATCCATACGGCCAACATGGCCAAACCAACGGAGTCTCTCTCTGCACAATATGCTGCTTAAAGGAGGTTGCCGACTCCTTTGCCTAACCTCATCATTAGTTACAAAGTTAAACGACCTAATCCCAAGATACTACGAAAGCATCTAGAATCAAAAGCAACTAGTTTCCTCTTATCTTGTTTACAAAGCGTCCAAGTTTCACTACCATAACTAACCCTAGAAAGAACCAACCTATTATACAGTCTAATTTTAGTCTTTAGGTGTATACGCCTATTTCACCACACTCTCCATAGATTCTTAAAAGTCCCGGCAGCAATCCCTATTCATCTGTTAATCTCATGCCGCACATCACCATTATCAGTTACACAGCTCCCAAGATAATTAAACTGTGACACCTGCTCAAGACTGCAACCATTCAGATTTACTGAATCACAACCTGCCTGACCAATTTTCATCACTTTAGTTTTCTCTCTGTTTATAACCAAACCTACTCTACTACCAGTCTCATCAACAGCTCGAATGAAAGAGTTCATCTCATCAACATCATTTGCCAAAAGGGCTAAATCATCAGCATAATCTAAATCAGAAATTTTCGTATCTCCAGCCCATTTAAGGCCAAAATCTTTCCCTTGAAGTGAATTTCGCATAACATAATCAATAACCAAGCTAAAGAGAAAAGGAGACAAAATGCACCCTTGTCGAACACCAGAAGTAATGCTAAACCAATTGCTACAAGACTTACCAACTCTCACACATGACTGTGTTATTATAGAGAGCTTTCATTATGTTAACTAACTTGTCTGGTATACCATATGATCTCACAATCAACCACAAATTTTGACGATCAACAGAGTCGAAAGCCTTTTTGAAATTAACAAAGCTAGCAACCAAAGGTTTCTGAAACTCTAAACATTTCTCAAGAATCTGCCTAAGTGAAAATATCTGATCCACACATCCCCTACCACTTCTGAATTCACATTGCTCATCACGCAATTGACGTCAACCAGATTCTTAATTCTATTAAGCACAATCATGGAAAGAACTTTACCTGGAACAGAGAGTAGGCTGATACCCCTATAGTTATCACAAGAACTGCGATCACCTTTTTTGAAAATAGAGATAATAATACCTCTGTTAAAATACTTAGGAACCATGCCTTTATCATAAAAAATATTCAGAATTTCAGTCATCCAAGTGGTAACCGAAACATTCCCAGCTCTGAGCATTTCAGTAGTAATTTCATCTACCCCTGGGGATTTATGAAGTTTAAGTTTAGAAATAGCCAAAATAACTTCAGATTAGGGCCAACATTAAAGCCATCAAGCCATCAATGCATTAGATGGGACCAACATTAAAGCCACCAATGCATCTATCATCATTGCAAACAATGGGAGTAGAACTAACCGCATTGTTTAGAATATCACTGAAATGCTCAGCCCACCTAGTCATGATGGAATCCTCACCTTCTATAACCTTACCTTGTTTATCCTTCAATCCCTGTCCGTTTTCTACCACACAAAACATTAACTATCTGGTACAGCTCTCTGATGTTGTGCTGCCTAACCGCTTCCTCAGCTTTGTCAGCCAAGCTGTCAAGCCAAAGATTTTTATCAGTAGCTAACTGATCCTTTACACGTTTATTAAGCTCTCTGTAATCTTTTCTATTAAAACTAATAGGGTACTGATTAAGGACATTCCTGCAGTTCCTTCTTTCTGAAATAAGCTCAATTGCCTTATCACTCAGATAATTCTGTCTCCTCTGCTCCTTTTTTCCTAAAAGAGTACTGTTAGTGTCCAAAAAAGCCTGTTTAAAATGGCTCCATTCTTCCTCAACTTCAGTATTAAGCAAACCATGACTGTCATAATGACTAAGTAACCTATCATGGTAAGCTTTAGCTATAACTGGGTCTTTCAGAGCTTCAGTATTAAAGGTAAATTTCTTAAGTTTAGCACAACACTTTTTAACTTTGTACCTGACCATTGCATGAGTCCCATTAAGGATTCGTTATTCCAGAGGCGATTTTATTCTTCGTAAATATCTCTCTATTCTGATATTATCGTCTCCGTTTCTTGTTCCCACCCAATCTCTCTTCTTGTACCTTTTGACCAGATACACTTTGTCAGAGTGTTTTCCTATTCTCTTCATCAGATGACCAAGATCTCGATATCCTCTGCTGCCGCACTCCAGTGGAGCAGCGTCATCCCACGTGCATGCCCCTCGAGATTCCCGTCGGCGATCCCTTTTACTCGAAGTACGGCATCCGCTGCATGGACTTCAAGCGAACCCTGGCAGGACACAGGCCCAACTGCGCTCTAGGTAAGATTCGATAATTTCTTAATCTTTAATTAAATTAATTTGATTGGAAAATTTGAAGATTGGAAAGCCGTTTCGGTATGAAGTCCGTTGCGGTGTTCTTTAACAAATTTCTCAAAAGGAAATAATGGGTAACACAGATATATATATATAAGTTTAAAATGTTTTTTTGTCTCCATTCCTAATTCCAGGTTGGATTGTTTTACCTCTGAGCGCCACTTTTTTGCACACCATGGACTAAATGGTCAGGTCACAGGGACTCCGCAAACTCAGAGAAGGTTGGGGGAGGGGATCGACTGGAACATCTGTTGAGAGACAGATGGTAGCCTCCCGTCAAGACCATCCAGCGTGTTCTTTAACATTGAATTGTTTTACCTCTGAGCGCCACTCTTTTGCACACCATGGGCTAAATGGTCAGGTCACAGGGACCCCGAAGGCTCAGAGAAGGTTGGGGGAGGGGACCCACTGGAACAGCTGTAGAGAGACAGATGGTAACCTCCCGTCAAGGTTATCCAACTGTTCTTTAACATTGGGTTGTTTTACTTCTGAGCGATACTTTTTTTGCACACCATGGGCTAAAAGACCAGGTCACAAGGACCCCGAAGGCTCAGAGAAGGTTGGAGGAGGGGACCCACTGGAACAGCAGTTGGGAGACAGATGGTAGCCTCCCTTCAAGGCCATCCAACTGTTCTTTAACGTTGGGTTGTTTTACCTCTGAGCGGCACTTTTTTGCACACCATGGGCTAAATGGCCAGGTCACAAGGATCCCGAAGGCTCAGAGAAGGTTGTAGGAGGGTTGGGTTGTTTTACCTCTGAGCGGCACTTTTTTGCACACCATGGGCTAAATGGCCAGGTCACATGGACCCCGAAGGCTCAGAGAAGGTTGGGGGAGGGGACCCACTGGAACAGCTGTTGGGAGACAGATGGTAGCCTCCCGTCAAGGCCATCCAGCGTGTTCTTTAACGTGCACAGGGTATGGCTCTCTGGCACATAGGACCACGGCTTAACGTCCCATCCGACGGACGGCGGCCTTTCCAAGTCCATCGGTGTCCCCTACTGACCGTGGGCAGGGCGGGGAATTTTGCGGAGATAAATATCAACGCTGACTCAGCTGGGACTCGAACCTGAGATCTACAGATTACGAGCCTGGCGCGCTACCGACTGAGCCACCCCCGCCTCCCCCCTTATTCCCCCCCTAATTCCGGCCCTGTGTTTGACGATCATCGGAAAGTGATCTAATTAGACTCTCTTCAAAAACAGATTTAATTTTTCGAAAGATCTTGAGATTTTTATGCTTTTTGATAAACAGAGCGAGAATACATTTCGTTTATTTTTATCTAATGTTTACAATATTACCACTTATTTTCAACAAAATAAAAAAAAAGAATTTGTACGTTTACAAAACTGAGAATTCTTTAAAATGTAATTTAGTTCACTTGATATAATGTCACTTGATATAATGGAAATGCTAAGGATCCTTCCGAGAAGGGTAACGTTAAGAGCTACAATTTTATTTCCAACTCCAAAAATAAAAATCTGTAAGTTCTCTTTCCTATCGTCTGCCTTTAGAAATAGGCAAAGTACAGAGTTATTTGCAATAAGGGGGTGGCTCAGTCGGTAGCGCGCCAGGCTCGTAATCTGTAGTTCCCTGGTTCGAGTCCCAGCTGGGTCAGCGCTTGAGATTTATCTCCGCAAAATTCCCCGCCCTGCCCACGGTCAGTAAGGGACACCGATGGGCTTGGAAAGGCCGCCGTCCATCGGATGGTACGTTAAGCCGTGGTTCCATGTGCGGGAGAGACATACCTTGTGCCCCTTACAGAACACGCTAGATGACCTTGACGGGAGGCTACCATCTGTCTCCCAACAGCTGTTCCAGTGGGTACCCTCTTCCAACCTTCTCTGAGCCTTCGGGTCCTTGTGACCTGGCCATTTAGCCCATGGTGTACAAAAAAGTGCCGCTCAGAGGTAAAACAACCTAACTCTCTTCGAAAACGAGCAGCCCGTATTCTACACAAGGGGTTCGTCAGAGGCAATATGTTCTTCAATATGTGAGTGATCTGGCAACCTTCGTGTCACGTGACACGAAGGTTGCCAGATCACTCATTTCTAAACAAATCGTTGGCAGATATTTTATCTGAATTCTGTAATCAACCGTAGTGTTCGGATACTTTTTTGAGCGACTATAGGTGGTCATATTATTTTGATACTAGATCGTGTGGGCTCACTCACGGAAATATTGAGCGTGTGCAGTTACCGTTCACAGCAAACAGGAGCGTGTGCAGTAACTGCACACGCTCCAGTTTGCTGTGAACGGTAACTGGAGCGTATACAGTTGCTGTACACGCTCCAGATATTTTTCCTGAATTCTGTAATCACGTGACACGAAGGTTGTCAGATCACTAATTTCTAAAAAAATCGTTTCCAGATATTTTTTATGAATTCTGTAATCAACCATAGTGTTCGGATACTTTTTTGAGCGACTGTATCTGAGACCAACTGAATATTATTCTCTCCTCTTTTGCAGGTCCCCGTGTGCACACGAATCTTCTGACATCCCCAATCGATGCAAACTTCCTTTACGGCTCAACAGAAGAACTGGCCACGAAGTTGAGACTCGGATCCAACGGCAAGTAGAATGCTAACAGGCAATTCGATCTACTCCTCTTACTTTTTCAGAAATGTTGCTTTTATCATCCGAAAAGCTTTCGGTTTTAACGATTTTAATGGGATCTTAGTCACTCTGGTGTTTACAGACACTTGTGCAAGTCTTACAGCTAAATTGGGGCGGGGGTGGCTCAGTCGGTAGCGCGCCAGGCTCGTAATCTGTAGTTCTCAGGTTCGAGTCCCAGCTGGGTCAGCGTTGAGATTTATCTCCGCAAAATTCCCCGCCCTGCCCACGGTCAGTAGGGGACACCGATGGGCTTGGAAAGGTCGCCGTCCGTCGGATGGGACGTTAAGCCGTGGCCCCGTGTATGGAAGAGCCATACCCTGTACACGTTAAAGAACATGCTGGATGGCCTTGACGGGAGAATACCATATATCTCCCAACAGCTGTTCCAGTGGGTCTCCTCCCCTAACCTTCTCTGAGCCTTTGGGGTCCATGTGACCTGGCCATTTAGCCCATGGTGTGCAAAAAAGTGCCGCTCAGAGGTAAAACAACCCAACGTTAAAGAACACGCTTAATGGCCTTGACGGGAGACTACCATCTGTCTCCCAACAGCTGTTCAGTGGGTCCCCTCCCACAACCTTCTCTGAGCCTTCGGGGTCCATGTGACCTGGCCATTTAGCCCATGGTATGCAAAAAAGTGCCGCTCAGAGGTAAAACAACCCAACGTTAAAGAACACGCTTAATGGCCTTGACGGGAGGCTACCATCTGTCTCCCAACAACTGTTCCAGTGGGTCCCCTCCCACAACCTTCTCTGATCCTTCGGGGTCCATGTGACCTGGCCATTTAGCCCATGGTGTGCAAAAAAGTGCCGCTCAGTGGTAAAACAACCCTTACAGCTTAATCAATAATAAAGGCGGGAAGAACTGAAATCAAATATCTAGAGAAATAGAAATAAAAGGAATGACTGCCATCACGTACCTTTTGGGGTTGATATTTTGCTTTTAATGTAAAGCAGATCGAACTGAACTCTTCTGAAGGATCTCAAGGCTCAGAACTAATGGGATGAAAAGCAATGGACCCATGATCCATCAGATTAAGCAGTTAACATCTATATTATTAACAGTTAACATCGGAGTTAGGTTACGAAATTACGATCAGGTTAAAAAATTATAGTTCGTTAAGTTTAACGAATTATGATCATTTTAAAGGAAGGGGACACCGATGGGCTTGGAAAGACCGCCGTCCGTCGGATGGGACTTTAAGTGATGGCCCCGTGTGCGGGAGAGCCATACCCTGTGTACGATAAAGAACACGCAAAAAGTGCCGCTCAGAGGTAAAACAACCGAACAACAACTCATTTTTAAAGTTTTTTTGGGTTATTTTACCCCTGAGTGGCACTTTTTTGCCCACAATTGGCTAAATGGCCAGGTCACAAGGACACTAAGGGATAAGAGAATGTTGGGGGAAGAGGATCTACTGGACAGTTGTTAAGAGACAGTTGGACCTGCCGCCAAAGCCATCCAGCGTGTTCATTAATGCACAGGGTTTTACTCTCTTGCACTAATAAAGCAAACGATGTTTCAAACGTAAAAAAGCAAATTATTATTATTTTGTTATGATTCAAAGGGCCAGTTTTATTTGTATTATTTTTGAAATATTTTAAATTAGTTTAAAAAAGTGGTTCTCATAGTCGCATTACTGACCACCAGTAAATTGCCCTATCCGCTTTAAGAAAAATGAAATAAAATGAAAGAATTGTAAGGTAAACTTATAATAGGAAACCATATTTTGAGTTGGGTTGGGTTGTTTTACCTCTGAGCGGCACTTTTTTGCACACCATGGGCTAAATGGCCAGGTCACATGGACCCCGAAGGCTCAGAGAAGGTTGGGGGAGGGGACCCACTGGAACAGCTGTTGGGAGACAGATGGTAGCCTCCCGTCAAGGCCATCCAGCGTGTTCTTTAACGTGCACAGGGTATGGCTCTTCCGCACACGGGGCCACGGTTTAACGTCCCATCCGACGGACGGCGGCCTTTCCAAGCCCATCTGTGTCCCCTACTGACCGTGGGCAGGGGAATTTTGCGGAGATAAATCTCAACGCTGACCCAGCTGGGACTCGAACCTGGGAACTACAGATTACGAGCCTGGCGCGCTACCGACTGAGCCACCCCATATTTTGAGAATACAATATAAAAGCTTTTTTTTTTCATTTTTAACGCATAATTAATAAATCATCATCAAAAATTCACCAACTGCATATGGCCACCTTACTTTATACGTCTTTGGTACAAGAAAAGGCTTTTATAATAAAACAACGGATGATATAAATTTGAATATATATTAATGTCCTTGTTTAGAAACGTTCGTTTTGTGGATAATTGGTGATAAGTGCGGCATAACTTTAAAACTTTATTTTAGTGTTTAAATTATTTGATGGCTTCATATGCCATGGGGGCATCACTTGAGAACCCCTAGATTATGAATAGTTAGGCTATGAAATTAGGATTAGTTGGCCTAAAGAGTTAAGATCTCAGATTAAAGAGCAGAATTAGCTAGGTTAAACAGTTAAGATTTTAGAAGATTGAAGAGCAGAATCAGCTAGGCTAAAGAGTTAAGATCTGAGAAGACTGAAGAGAAGAATCAGCTAGGTTAAAGAGTTAAGATCTCAGAAGATTGCAGAGAAGAATCAGGTAGGTTAAAGAGTTAAGACCTGAGAAGACTGAAGAGCAGAATCAGCTGGGTTAAAGAGTTAAGATTTCAGAAAATTGAAGAGCAGAATCAGCCAGGTTAAAGCGTTAAGATCTCAGAAGTTTGAAGAGCAGAATCTGCTAGGTTAAAACGTTAAGATCTCAGAAGATTTAAGAACAGAAACAGTTAGGTTAAAGAGTTAAGATCTCAGAAGATTGAAAAGCAGAATCAGCCAGGTTAAAGAGTTAAGATTGAAGAGCAGAATCAGCCAGGTTAAAGAGTTAGGATCTCAGAAGATTGAAGAGCAGAATCAGCCAGGTTAAAGAGTTAGGATCTCAGAAGATTGAAGAGCAGAATCAGCCAGGTTAAAGAGTTAGGATCTCAGAAGATTGAAGAGCAGAATCAGCCAGGTTAAAGAGTTAGGATCTCAGAAGATTGAAGAGCAGAATCAGCCAGGTTAAAGAGTTAGGACTCAGAAGATTGAAGAGCAGAATCAGCTAGGTTAAAGAATTAACTCTCATGTAGCTTATGAAGTTAAGATTAATTAGGTTTATAAAGGTCACAGTATGAGTAAGAAGTTAAAGAATTAAACTATAGAACCAAAATCATTTTGATTAAGAAATTAAAATCGGTAATGTTACGTGCGTTAAGTAGATAATGTTAGTTACATTAGGAATGAAGTAGTTAGGTTAAGGATTTAATATCAGTTTAGATATTACGTTAAGGATTAGAATATCAGGTGTTAAATTCTCGCCAGACAATCCAGCGTGTTTTGTGAGTGCATAATTCATACAAATTATGAATACAATGGAAAATATTGACTCTGGTAAGTTTTCATGTCGGCATTTTATCATCATCAAATCATCATCAAATATAATGTAGCTTCTCTAGATATTAAACATTAATTAAATTTCAATTATCGTTTGTCGCTGCTCAATGGTTTGCTTTCTCAACAGAGTCTGAAAATGTTTTGGAATACAAATTTCCATTTATTTTGTGAAGGAATTGGGTTGTTTTACCTCTGAGTGGCACTTTTTTGCACACCATGGGCTAAATGGCCACGTCACATGGACCCCGAAGGCTCAGAGAAGGTTGGGGCAGGGGACCCACTGGAACAGCTGTTGGGAGACAGATGGTAGCCCCCCGTCAAGGCCATCCAGCATGTTCTTTAACGTGCACAGGGTATGGCTCTCCCGCACACGGGGCCACGGCTTAACGTCCCATCCGACGGACGGCGGCCTTTCCAAGCCCATCGGTGTCCCCTACTGACCGTGGGCAGGGCGGGGAATGTTTGCGGAGATAAATCTCAACGCTGACCCAGCTGGGACTCGAACCTGGGAACTACAGATTACGAGCCTGGCGCGCTACCGACTGAGCGCCCCCGCCCCATTTTTGTGAAGGAAATTAATGAATTAATTTAAATTCGGAATCAGCGCAATTCGTGAAGCAAAACCTAATGACATAACCTCTCCATGCTCAAATTATTTTCTTAGTTAATTCATCATTTCAAGAATCACACTTCCTTACTCTCAGTGAACGAATTCGAATCAGTTTATTCATTTGCGTTGTGCAAAAAAAAGTCTTTAACTCATTTGATGGCTCTGGTCATTAAGTTGCGTCGTATTGCAATAATGAATATTTCGAAATATTCATTTCCTATTGGATGACAACTGATAGTTGTGGATCTCTGGCGAAAATCTAGAGCACCGTTAACAGACGGTGATCTGATGTCACACGTGGATGCACACGACCGTGACCGCGGGCTGCTAAATGAAAGCGAGGGTATGACGCGGTTGACGTCACTCGGAGGATATCAGAAAATTAGAATTCTGTCAAGTGAAGAAAATGAATGGATGTCAGATGCTTATCACGAAATTGGTTCTTTTTTTTTATCACTTTATCTTCTTGTCTATCACTTTATCTATTGTTTTTTTTATCTTAGACAATTTCGTTTATTATTTATCTCCTAGAAACAGTTTCAGGAAAGTCTGTTGCATTTGACGTAAGATGGAAGCAAATTCTTATGCATTAAGTTCAAGTTTAGGAATTGGATTTTAATGGCATCTTCAAGTTATTTATTTAAAACTGTCTCTCTACCCAGGGCAGGTTGGATTGTTTTATCTCTGAGCGGCATTTTTTGCACACCATGGACTAAATGACCAGGTCACACGTACCCCGATAGGGTCAGAGAAGGTTGAGGGAGGGGACCCACTGGAATAGCTGTTGGGAGACAGATGGCAGCCTCCCGTCAAGGCCATCCAGCGTGTTCTTTAACGTTGGGTTGTTTTACCTCTGAGCGGCACTTTTTTGCACACCATGGGCTAAATGGCCAGGTCACATGGACCCCGAAGGCTCAGAGAAGGTTGGGGGCGGAGACCCACAGGAACAGCTGTTGGGAGACAGATGGTAGCCTCCCGTCAAGGCCATCCAGCGCGTTCTTTAACGTGCATAGGTTGGGTTGTTTTACCTCTGAGCGGCACTTTTTTGCACACAATGGGTTAAATGGCCAGGTCACAAGGACCCCGAAGGCTCAGAGAAGGTTGGGAAGGGGACCCACTGGAACAGCTGTTGGGAGGCAGATGGTAGCCTCCCGTCAAGGCCATCCAGCGTGTTCTTTAACGTGCATAGGTTGGGTTGTTTTGCCTCTGAGCAACACTTTTTTGCATACCTTGGGCTAAATGGCCAGGTCACAAGGACCCCGAAGGCTCAGAGAAGGTTGGGGGAGGGGACCCACTGGAACAGCTGTTGGGAGACAGATGGTAGCCTCCTGTCAAGGCCATCCAGCGTGTTCTTTAACGTGCACAGGGTATGGCTCTCCCACACACGATGCCACTGCTTAATGTCCCATCCAATGGACGGCGGCCTTTCTAAGCCCATCGGTGTCCCCTACTGACCGTGGGCAGGGCGGGGAATTTTGCGGAGATAAATATCAACCTGACCCAGCTAGGACTCGAACCTGAGAACTGCAGATTACGAACTTGGAGCGCTACCGACTGAGACATCCCCGTCCTACTCAGAGCGGAACATAGCGTTGCAAAAAGGCAAAATAACCGGACAAAATTAATAACTCAGTTAAAGATTGTCCGACTCTCATGATAATTGAATAACAATTATTTTCGCATCTCGAATTTCGTTAATAATTTCGTAAAAATCTTAAGGAGTGCAAAGTGTTCGAGATCTTTAACCAATTACCAAAAGAAATCTTATATCTGAATGTTTTTAGTGAGATTAAATTAAAAAATCGAAAACTGTTTAAAAAATGTCTCTTAATCAGCAATCCTGAGAATCCGTGTGTTTGTGTAATTTTTGTGTCGCAATTTGTTTTAATTTTTGTGTTCAGTTTAATTGTCAAATAATTGCAATTGTTCTTTTTCGATATATGAGATATCGAAATATGATACATTTTATGTTTATATATATATATGTGTGTGTGTTACCGTAAAAGCTCGAATTTTGCTAAAACTTAGGTAAAAGACTAAAAAAATCAGCTATTCGCGTTTTATTTCGGGGTTTTACCATTGGATTGGATGGATATTAGGATTTTGCATAAGCAAGGAGTAAAAGTCAATTGTGATCTGACCTATTTAGATTATGCTGATGATTTAGCCCTTTTCATGTAAAGTGATCTGTACTGATGGGGGCGGGGGTGGCTCAGTCGGTAGCGCGCCAGGCTCGTAATCTGTAGTTCCCAGGTTCGAGTCCCAACTGGGTCAGCGTTGAGATTTATCTCCGCAAAATTCCCCGCCCTGCCCACGGTCAGTAGGGGACACCGATGGGCTTGGAAAGGCCGCCGTCCGTCGGATGGGACGTTAAACCGTGGCCCCGTGTGCGGATGGTGTTGACGGGAGGCTACCATCTGTCTCCCAACAGCTGTTCCAGTGGGTCCCCTCCCCCAACCTTCTCTGAACCTTCGGGGTCCATGTGACCTGGCCATTTAGCCCGTGGTGTGCAAAAAAGTGCCGCTCAGAGGTAAAACAACCCAACAACAACCCAACTGTACTGATGTGCATGTCACGACATGTTAAAGGTTCCTCCAATCTTAGAAGCTGCCTTCAGTCGGAATATCAATGATCATATTATGTATATTTTTTTACTATTGAAAAAGAGTTTAAAATGCACAGAGCACAAAACTATATAGCAAAATGTAGAGAAGAGTAAAATTCAGTACTCACTCTTGTAATCGAATCTATTTTCGGTTTTATAAATTGAAATTTTTGAAGCATATATTCGTTATCAAAGTTGTATTTTAAAAAATGTTAACAGAACTCAAAAGAATAGATGAAAACATTGCAAAGAGTATTAAAAAATGAAAAATAAAAAATAAATTTTAGAAATTTCAATCATTATAGTATCTTTTTTTGCAAAAACTCTTGAAGCAGCCTGGAAGACCTAAGACACATGACATTTTGACACCATGGCTACCCTATTCTTACATCATCACCATCATCCTGAAGCAGCCATGGGCTACGGAGGTCCAACCAGACCGTGCAATTTTGTTCTCCAAGCATATATTTCCTGAGCTACATCCACTGCATCTGGCCATCCCAAAATTCTTTAATAATTTCGTAAAAATCTTAAAGATTGCAAAGTTCTAAAGTTCTGCACACCAATTCTAACAAGGTCCTGTTTGACATTGTCTGCCCACCGCATCCTTGGTCTCCCCTTCATTCTGAGGCCTTTAGGCACACTGTTCATAACCCTATTCATCATCATCATCATCCTCAAGCAGCCATGGGTTGCGGAGGTCCAACCAGACCGTGCAATTTAGTTCTCCAAGCAAGTCTATCCTGAGCTACATCTACTGCATCTGGCCACTGAACACCAATTCTAACAAGGTCCTGTTTGACATTGTCTGCCCACCGCATCTTAGGTCTCCCCTTCATTCTGAGGGCTTTAGGCACACTGTTCATCATCATCATCATCCTCAAGCAGCCATGGGCTACGGAGGTCCATCCAGACAGTGCAATTTAGTTCTCCAAGCAAGTCTGTCCTGAGCTACATCTGCTGCATCTGGCCACTGCACACCAATTCTAACAAGGTCCTGTTTGACATTGTCTGCCCACCGCATCCTAGGTCTCCCCCTCCTTCTGAGGCCTTTAGGCACACTGTTCATAACCCTATTCGCCAATCTATAATTATCCATACGGGCAACATGGCAAGACCAACGGAGTCTCTCTCTACACAATATGCTGCTTAAAGGAGGTTGCCAACTCCATTGCCTAATCTCATCATTAATTACAAACTTGAACCACCTAATGCCCGATATACTGCTTAAATATCTAGAATCAAAAGCGTCAAGTTGCCCTCAGGTTATACGTCATAGGTGTATGAAAACCACGTATAATACTTATATCTGTAAAAGCTTACTAAAAACAATGCGTTGAAAATGGGAGATGATTCCATCCTGATAATTTCCTTTTAGATTTATGTTTGATTTATAATTAAACGCTTCTTTCTTATTTCAGGTTTAATGAAAGTTTGGGATCGGTTCAGAGAATACGGCCTCAAGCCTCTATTGCCTCCTTTTGTTGAAAGCCCAGAGAAAGATTGCATAGCAAGGCCAAGGAATTTGTATTGCTTTCTTGGAGGTTAGTTGATCCATTCTTCATATATTGCTTTTTATATACGGTTTTTGTAATATTATACAGTCAATGACAACATAACGGCATACGCGGAGGCTTCGTTACAAACACCATTTTTTTCCCTAGCGTTATCTCGTGTTATCAAAATCCTTAAATTCCATTCGGTTTGGTCAGATTTTCATCTTCAGCTCGACATTTTCAAAATGTCCAGACTTCAGCAGATCACATCTTGTTTGGGTAGGCGACGATGAAGATCACACACGTTCAGTTGTTGATGGTGAATTCAGTAGGAGTTAGGGTTGGGTTGTTTTACCTCTGAGCGGCACTTTTTTGCACACCATGGGCTAAATGGCCAGGTCATTGTTTGGATTGGATTGTTTTACCTCTGAGCGGCACTTTTTTGCACACCATGGGCTAAATGGCCAGGTCACATGGACCCCGAAGGCTCAGAGAAAGTTGGGGGAGGGGACCCACTGGAACAGCTGTTGGGGACAGATGGTAACCTCCCGTCAAGGCCATCCAGCGTGTTCTTTAACGTGCACAGGGTGTGGCTCTCCCGCACACAGGGCCACGGCTTAACGTCCCATCCGACGGACGGCGCCCTTTCCAAGCCCATCGGTGTCTCCTACTGACCGTGGGCAGGGCGGAGAATTTTGCGGAGATAAATCTCAACGCTGACCCAGCTGGGACTCGAACCTGGGAACTACAGATTACGAGCCTGGCGCGCTACCGACTGAGCCACCCCCGCCCCAAATGGCCAGGCCACATGGACCCCGAAGGCTCAGAGAAGGTTGGGGAGGGAACCCACTGGAACAGCTGTTAAGAGACAGAAGGTAGCCTCCCGTCAAGGCCATCCAGCGTGTTCTTTAACGTGCACAGGCCTCTCGCACACGGGACCATGGCTTAACGTCCCATCCGAAGGACGGCGGCATTTCCAAGCCCATCGGTGTCCCCTACTGACCGTGGGCAGGGCAGGGAATTTTGCGGAGATAAATCTCAACGCTGACCCAGCTGGGACTCGAACCTGGGAACTACAGATTACGAGCCTGGCGCCCTACCGACTGAGCCACTCCCGCCCCCAGGAGTTAGGAGTAGTAGACGTCAACAGTTGTACGATTTTCGTCTGGCTCATGGTACAAATAACAATAGCTAAGTGACTTAACGGTCCGTTGCTCGAGGTCAGCGTACCCTGTTAGGTTAAATCACTCAGCATATGTTGAACCTGTCGTTGGCAACAGATAAAACGTCTCTATGCATTCCTGATACCTCTGGCCAGCAATTTAAAATAGCTACATGCGTTTTGATACCTGTAACTAGCCAGCTAAAATGTGTATGTGCGCTGCTTAAATGTATATCTGCTCATTAATTTAATCAATTATATACGTTCCTGCCACTTCTGGTCAGTACTTTAAAAGGACAAATGCTTTCTTGTAACTTGTAGCTAACCAGTTAAAACATCTATATGCGTTCTTGTAACCTGTAGCTAGACAGTTAGAATATCTATTACATTCTTGCAACCTGTAGCTAGCCACTTAAAATACCTATATGCGTTCTTGTAACCTGTAGCTAGCCAGTTAAAATACCTATATGCATTCTTGCAACCTGTAGCTAGCCACTTAAAATACCTATATGCGTTCTTGTAACCTGTAGCTAGCCAGTTAAAATACCTATATGCGTTCTTGTAACCTGTAACTAACCAGTTAAAATACCTATATGCGTTCTTGTAACCTGTACCTAGCCAGTTAAAATGCATATATGCGTTCTTGTAACCTGTAGCTAGCCAGTTAAAATACCTATATGTGTTCTTGTAACCTGTACCTAGCCAGTAAAAATGCACATATGCGTTCATGTAACCTGTAGCTATTCAGTTAAAACATCTATATGCATTCTTCCAACCTGTAGCTAGCCATTAAAATAAATATATGCGATCTTGTAACCTGTAGCTAGCCAGTTAAAATACCTATATGCGTTCTTGTAACCTGTAACTAGCCAGTTAAAATACCTATATGCGTTCTTGTAACCTGTACCTAGCCAGTTAAAATGCATATATGCGTTCTTGTAACTTGTAGCTAGCCAGTTAAAATACCTATATGCGTTCTTGTAACCTGTACCTAGCCAGTTAGAATGGCTATATGCGTTCTTGTAACCTGTACGTAGCCAGTTAAAATGTCTGTATGCGTTCTTGTAACCTGTAGCTAGCCAGTTAAAATACCTATATGCGTTCTTGTAACCTGTAACTAGCCAGTTAAAATACCTATATGCCTTCTTGTAACCTGTACCTAGCCAGTTAAAATGCATATATGCGTTCTTGTAACTTGTAGCTAGCCAGTTAAAATAAATATATGCGTTCTTGTAACCTGTACCTAGCCAGTTAGAATGGCTATATGCGTTCTTGTAACCTGTACTTAGCCAGTTAAAATGTCTGTATGCGTTCTTGTAACCTGTAGCTAGCCAGTTAGAATACCTCTATGCGTTCTTGTAACCTATAGCTAGCCAGTTAAAATACCTATATGCGTTCTTGTAACCTGTAGCTAGCCAGTTAAAATACCTATATGCATTCTTGTAACCTGTAACTAGCCAGTTAAAATAACCTATATGCTTTAAACTGGCTAGGTACCTAGCCAGTTAAAATGCATATATGCGTTCTTGTAACCTGTAGCTAGTCACTTAAAATACCTATATGCGTTCTTGTAACCTGTAGCTAGCCACTTAAAATACCTATATGCGTTCTTGTAACCTGTAGCTAGCCAGTTAAAATATCTGTATGCGTTCTTGTAACCTGTAGCTAGCCACTTAAAATATCTATATGCGTTCTTGTAACCTGTACCTAGCCAGTTAAAATGCATATATGCGTTCTTGTAACCTGTAGCTAGCCACTTAAAATACCTATATGCGTTCTTGTAACCTGTAACTAGCCAGTTAAAATACATATATGCGTTCTTGTAACCTGTAGCTAGCCACTTAAAATACCTATATGCGTTCTTGTAACCTGTAGCTAGCCAGTTAAAATACCTACATGCGTTCTTGTAACCTGTAACTAGACAGTTAAAATACCTATATGTGTTCTTGTAACCTGTAGCTAGCCGGTTAAAATACCTATATGCGTTCTTGTAACCTGTACTGTCGCTCAAAACAGTATCCGAACACTACGGTTGATTACAAAATTCAGAAAAAATATCTGGAAAAGTTTTTTTTAGAAATTAGTGATCTGGCAACCTTCGTGTCACGTCAACCACAGCGTTCGGATGCTTTTTTGAGCGACAGTACCTAGCCAGTTAAAATGCATATATGCGTTCTTGTAACCTGTAGCTAGCCAGCTAAAATACCTATATGCTTTCTTCTAACCTGTAGCTAGCCACTTAAAATACCTATATGGGTTCTTGTAACCTGTAGCTAGCCAGTTAAAATATCTATATGCGTTCTTGTAACCTGTAGCTAGCCGGTTAAAATACCTATATGCGTTCTTGTAACCTGTAACTAGCCAGTTAAAATACCTATATGCGTTCTTGTAACCTGTAGCTAGCCAGTTAAAATACCTATATGCGTTCTTCTAACCTGTACCTAGCCAGTAAAAATGCATATATGCGTTCTTGTAACCTGTAGGTATTCAGTTAAAACATCTATCTGCATTCTTGCAACCTGTAGCTAGCCAGTTAAAATACCTATATGCGTTCTTGTAACCTGTAGCTAGTCAGTTAAAATACCTATATGCGTTCTTGTAACCTGTACCTAGCCAGTTAAAATGCATATATGCGTTCTTGTAACCTGGAGCTAGCCAGTTAAAATACCTATATGCCTTCTTGTAACCTGTAGCTAGCCGGTTAAAATACCTATATGCGTTCTTGTAACCTGTAGCTAGCCAGTTAAAATACTTATATGCTTTTTTGTAACCTGTACCTAGCCAGTTAAAATGTCTATATGCATTCTTGTAACCTGTAGCTAGCCAGTTAAAATATCTATATGCATTCTTACAACCTGTAGCTAGCCACTTAAAATACCTATATGCGTTCTTGTAACCTGTAGCTAGCCACTAAAAATACCTATATGCGTTCTTGTAACCTGTAGCTAGCCAGTTAAAATACCTATATGCGTTCTTGTAACCTGTAACTAGCCAGTTAAAATACCTATATGCGTTCTTGTAACCTGTACGTAGCCAGTTAAAATGCATATATGCGTTCTTGTAACCTGTAGCTAGCCAGCTAAAATACCTATATGCTTTCTTGCAACCTGTAACTAGCCAGTTAAAATACCTATATGGGTTCTTGTAACCTGTACCTAGCCAGTTAAAATGCCTATATGCGTTCTTGTAACCTGTAGCTAGCCAGTTAAAATATCTATATGCGTTCTTGTAACCTGTAACTAGCCAGTTAAAATACTTATATGCGTTCTTGTAACCTGTACCTAGCCAGTTAAAATGCCTATATGCGTTCTTGTAACCTGTAGCTAGCCAGTTAAAATACCTATGTGCGTTCTTTTAATCTGTACCTAGCCAGTTAAAATATCTATATGCGTTCTTGTAACCTGTACCTAGCCAGTTAGAATGGCTATATGTGTTCTTGTAACCTGTACTTAGCCAGTTAAAATGTCTATATGCGTTCTTGTAAGCTGTAGCTAGCCAGTTGGAATACCTCTATGCGTTCTTTTAACCTGTAGCTAGCCAGTTAAAATGCCTATATGCGTTCTTGTAACCTGTAGCTAGCCAGTTAAAATACCTATATACGTTCTTGTAACCTGTAGCTAGTCAGTTAGAATACGTATATGCGTTCTTGTAACCTGTAGCTAGCCAGTTAAAATACCTCTATGCGTTCTTGTAACTTGTAGCTAGCCAGTTAAAATACCTATATACGTTCTTCTAACCTGTAGCTAGTCAATTAGAATACGTATATGCGTTCTTGTAACCTGTAACTAGCCAGTTAGAATACCTATATGCGTTCTCGTAACCTGTAGCTAGCCAGTTAAAATACCTATATACGTTCTTGCAACATGTAGCTAGCCAGTTAAAATACCTATATGCGTTCTTGCAACATGTAGCTAGCCAGTTAGAATACCTTCATGCGTTCTTCTGGTCATTAATTTTCAACCTCTATATGTGTTCTCGGCACCTGTGACTAGCCAGTTAAAACATCTTCCCCAATCGCTACTTTCTTTCCATAATCGTAAACGGAAAATCGAGTACAGTTTTCTTTTGAAATTTAAAATATTAATTAAGAGTTTTAAAACTAATGAAATACTTTTGCTGTGTTATGTATTCTCTGGATTCAGAAACTGAAACTCTATAAGATTTTTATTTCATTCGTAGCCAACAGAATTATAAATTTGAAAATCGAAACGAAACTAAGGCAGCTTCGTGGCAGCAATATTTTCCTATTGTGAATTCTGGAAGTTAATGGATGTAGTTACCGGGAAATAGCAAAGTTAGGAAATTAACGAGGGATGTTCCTCAAGAAGTTCATCCTCGTCATCAGAGGGCCCAGCACCGACAATTCTTCCGGTGATGATTCTGAATCAAATATGGAGGCAAAAGATGTTCACGGAGTTGTGGAAGATAAGAAAAAGTCTATGGATTTGAAGTCTTTGGTTTTTTGGAAAGCTTTCATGTTTTGGATCAGCGTGAAATTACAAAAGAGTGTGAAAAACTAGCTGATCTCTACAACAAAGATCTCAACTACGAGGAACTAATTTTAAAATGTCTTCAGGTCATTTGTCAAGTTGGATACGAAATCAGTTGGGTTGGGTTGTTTTACCTCGGAGCGGCACTTTTTTGCACACCATGGGCTAAATGGCCAGGTCACATGGACCCCGAAGGCTCAGAGAAGGTTGGGGGAGGGGACCCACTGGAACAGCTGTTGGGAGACAGATGGTAGCCTCCCGTCAAGGCCATCCAGCGTGTTCTTTAATGTGCACATGGTATCGCTCTACCGCACACGGGGCCACGGCTCACCGTCCCATCGTACGGACGGCGGCCTTTCCAAGCCCATCGGTGTCCCCTACTGACTGTGGGCAGGGCGGGGAATTTTTGCGGAGATAAATCTCAACGCTATCCCAGCTGGGACTCGAACCTGGGAACTACAGATTACGAGCCTGGCGCGCTACCGACTGAGCCACCCCCGCCCCCAACACAAGCAAAATGAGCAAACAAATCGCAAGATACAACAACGTCTAAATAATTTAAGCTTGAGGAGTATTGAAAATGACATTTTAGAAAATATTGAATTTTATAAAATCATTGACGATCTGCAACGTCAAAATTTATGAAAACACCTATGCGGTGTTTATATAAAGAATAATTATTTTGTTAATAAATCATCTACAGTTGTATTTTAAAAACAAATCCTTCATAATATATTGCAATATTATTTGTAATTAAATTTTGATTCTGAAAATAGATCTACGTATTATTATAACATAATAAAATGAGGGGAACAGGGGACCACTTTTCCAAATACACCGGGGCTCAGAGATATTAAAACATCTCTATATATAGTTCGTGCTTTTCGGTTTACACCGAAGTAAAGTGCACGGTGTTAAGTGCAGTATTTTTCTGGATTTAATCCATCATTTGCAAATCATTATCACTGTTAAGTGTAAAAATGGAAATGATACATTAGACAAAAGAGTGCACAAAGACGTATACATGAGTGAAGAGAAAATAATTTACAACTTCACAATGTTCAAAATGAGACTTGAAACTCCCAAAATTATCATACTTTATTTTGCGGATTGTTTTACCTATAAGAGAATTCCTTTTTCATGGGGCGGGGGGGGGGGGTCAGTCGGTAGCGCGCCAGATTCGTAATCTGTAGTTCCCAGGTTCGAGTCCCAGCTGGGTCAGCGTTGAGATTTATCTCCGCAAGATTCCCTGCCATGCCCACGGTCAGTAGGGGACACCGATGGGCTTGGAAAGGCCGCCGTCCGTCGGATGGGACATTAAGCCGTGGTCCCATGTGCGGGAGAGACATACCCTGTGCACGTTAAAGAACACGCTGGATGGCCTTGACGGGAGGCTACCATCTGTCTCCCAACAGCTGTTCCAGTGGGTCCCCTCCCCCAACCTTCTCTGAGCCTATGGGGTCCATATGACCTGGCCATTTAGCCCATGGTGTGCAAAAAAGTGTCGCTCAGAGGTAAAACAACCCAACCCAACCATTTTCATGAAATGGGCTAAATAGCCAGGTCACAAGGATCCCAAGGACTCCGAGAAGATTGAGAAATACGACCTACTGTATAAGTGTTAGGAGACAGATGGTAGCCTCTCGTCAAGGCCACCCATCAGTGTCTTTAACGTGCCTCAGAGTATGGCTCTCCGCAACACGTGGCACAAAGGTTGCCAGATCACTAATTTTTAAAAAAATCGCTGCCAGATATTTTTTCTGAATTCTGTAACCAACCATAGCGTTCGGATACTTTTCTTTCACGAAGGTTGCCAGAGCTCTAATTTCTAAAAAAATCGTTCCCAGATATTATTTTCCGAATTCTGTCATCAACCATAGTGTTCGGATACTTTTTTGAGCGACTGTAGGTGGTCATATTATTTTGATACTAGATCGTGTGGGCTCACTCACGGAAATATTGAGCGTGTGCAGTTACCGTTCACAGCAAACTGGAACGTGTGCAGTAACTGCACACGCTCCAGTTTGCTGTGAACGGTAACTGGAGCGTGTACAGTTGCTGTACACGCTCCAGATATTTTTCCTGAATTCTGTAATCACGTGACACGAAGGTTGCCAGATCACAATTTCTAAAAAAATCGTTGCCAGATATTATTTTATGAATTCTGCAATCAACCATAGTGTTCGGATACTTTTTTGAGCGACTGTACACCTTATGAAAGTCGAGATAATAGTGCGCATGCGCAATGGCTAATTCTGCCTTTTCTCTTACATATTTAGGGAAAGGCAATGTGTCCTTTCGTAAATCACCTCCACTGAAACCAAGTAGAGCAGAACAATCTACTTCTGTAAGAAGTGTTTCTCTACATGTAAAATGCTCTATTTTTCTCTTTCTAATTTCCCTGAATTAAGCCACCTGCTCAATTCCACGTGCTGTTTACAAAGCAAACACGTGCACAGTGGCGCCGGCTGTTGTATTTTTAGGGATGTTTGTGCTTACGAGCCAGTGACGTAGATTGAGTGCCAACTGGGGAAACTACGAAATGCACAGTTGATGCTTCGACAGTTTCGATAGATCAGTTTTTCTCAAAGGTAGTAAGCTAAAAATGGGAAAAAATCTGGTAATGGCGGACGACATAGTTTAGCTAAAAATGGGGTAAACTTACGATTAATAATGAAGTTGGCTATTAATTTTCTTCTTTCCTTACCTTGGATTAGGAGTAGATTGTGGCTAAAGGCTTTGACATCAATAGTATAGTGTTTATAAAATATATCTAATATATATATAAACGCAAAAATTCAATAATATATCCCAATACAATTAGTTTTACTAACTAGATATCCCCAATAACCTCATCTAGCAAAACCTATTGGTTCTGAATTTGAGCAAACACTAGAATTTATTTTTGGTCATCTAGTGTACAGTCGTTCAAAAAAGTATCCGAACGCTATGGTTGATTACAGAATTCAGGAAAAATATCTGGGAATGATTTTTTTTAGAAATTAGTGCTCTGGCAACCTTCGTCAAAAAATGTATCCGAACGCTATGGTTGATTACAGAATTCAGGAAAAATATCTGGGAATGATTCTTTTAGAAATTAGTGCTATGGCAACCTTCGTCAAAAAAAAAGCATCCGAACGCTATGGTTGATTACAGAATTCAGGAAAAATATCTGGCAGCGATTTTTTTAGAAATTAGTGCTCGGGCAACCTTCGTCAAAAAATGTATTCGAACGCTATGGTTGATTACAGAATTCAGGAAAAATATCTAGGAATGATTTTTTTAGAAATTAATGCTCTGGCAACCTTCGTCAAAAAAAAGTATCCGAACGCTATAATTGATCACAGAATTCAGGAAAAATATCTGGCAGCGATTTTTTTAGAAATTAGTGATCTGGCAACCTTCGTGCCATGTAACAAAAATATCTGGCAACGATTTTTTCTAGAAATTAGTGATCTGGCAACCTTTGTGTCACGTGACACAAAGGTTGCCAGAATCACTAATTTCTAAAAAAAAAATCGCTGCCAGATATTTTTTCTGAATTTTGTAATCAACCATAGCGTTCGGGTACTTTTTTTTAGCGACTATACGATACCAATCATCGTTGAATTATCAACGCTCTTTCAGTATCGGTAGCAACGTCGATAATCATAAGGAAGGAAATATCTGAATTTGAATTGGAATTCGTTGCTTAAAGTGTTTTCAGTATTAGGCTCTGTTATGTAAGTATGGACTCGAAATTTTAACTCAATGAGATTGAGATAGGAGACCGGGTTTTAGTAAACGTTTAATCTGTGGGGTCAAATATTTGAAAAATTATACAGAATCAAAAAAATTATTAAATTTGAAATCTTAATGGAAAAAATATAAGAGTTGGAATAGGTTGGGTTGTTTTACCTCTGAGCGGCACTTTTTTGCACACCATGGGCTAAATGGCCAGGACACATGGACCCCGAAGGTTCAGAGAAGGTTGCGGGAAGGTAAGTATACAGCTGTTGGGAGACAGATGATAGCCTCCCGTCAAGGCCATCCAGCGTGTTCTTTAACGTGCACAGGGTATGGCTCTCCGAAACACGGACCACGGCTTAGCGTCCTATTCGACGGATGGCGGCCTTTACCAAGCCCATCGGTGTCCTCTACTGACCGTGGGCAGGGCCGATAGTTTTGCGGAGATAAATCTCAATGCTGACCCAGCTGGGACTCGAACCTGGGAACTACATATTACGAGCCTGGCTCGCTGCTGACTGAGCCACCCCCGCCCGGAGAATAAAAAGTTGGAATAAAAGTGGTTCAGATTCGAGATTCGGTTCTAATACAGGTCCAAGCTTATTTTTTCAACGCAACTAGTAGTGTCTTGTGGTCTATCTCTATGTAGAATTTATGATCATGTGATCAGTTATTTTAAAAGTTTCAGAGATAAAATCGAATCTTTCTCGAGTAAGAAATTTCAGAGTTCCGGGCAGATTTTGGGCTTTGGCTAATTAAATACAACGATTTCCTTTGATCTCTGAATGTGAATGTTTCCATGTTGCAGGGGACGAGCGAGTGAACGAGCAAATCCACCTGGCAGTGCTGCACACGCTTTACGTGCGAGACCACAACCGGTTGGCACGAGAACTGGGTCGGCTGAACCCCCATTGGGACGACGACAAGATATACCACGAGGCAAGACACATCATGGCAGGCTCCGTTCAACACATCACTTACAATGAGTTCCTCCCGATGGCGCTGGGATCGGATTTCATGGACAGTCACAACCTCACTCTACAGAAACAGGTAGGTGGTGGTGCTGCCATCTATCGAGCGCTAACGTAATATTCACATTTCTCAGGTTCCTTTGTCTCTAAGATAATGATGAACCCACAGGCATGTACCCCCCCCCCCCCCCCCACACACACACTTTCAGAATTCTAGTAAGGGTAATAGAGGGAAAAATATTAAACGTTTTCATATTTCATGCATTTTTTTAAACAAATTTGTTAAAGACCGTTAGAAGCCCAGTCTGTTGCCGCCCCCCCCCCTTATCTTTTACATTTTTCCTGTTCGATTGTGTTTCTTGGACAAAGAAATTAAGTAAAAGACGAAATCCACATGACGAGAGCTATTAAATATTCAACTCAAAGTATTATGATCAGATTAAGTTATGCCAAAATGCATAATTTCATAATGAAATTGTGACTGTTTCTAAAACTGCAGAACTATAAAAAGCAACGACTTCTTACTTTAAGTCCCTTCATAACTTACTTGATTTACAGCGCTTTGAAAAAAGCTATCATCGCAGTCGACAGGATTCGAACCTGTGCGGGGAGACCCCAACGGATTTCTAGTCCGTCGCCTTAACCACTCGGCCACGACTGCTGTTGAACAAGTAATCCTCATCCACGATATTCCCACATTTCCTATCGATTTCATTATCAATGTTTGAAACTGAAACTCCATCGATTAACGTTTTCCAAGACGAAAATATCTAACAGAAGAAGATATCGATATTCAAATCGATTTACTTTAGTTCTCTCTTATTTTTGAAAACTTTCCACCAAGAAACAGATTTTCTCCACCTTAACGGAAATAATTAAGAGAAAGTTTCAAATACTTTAAGTTCTCTTGTGTAGTAGTCAGTCTTTAAAACACTTTGCCTTATATGCATTTGGTCCCTTAATATTATAGAATTAGAAATCGAATTAACTGCACGTAGGTATTTACAATACCATCTCATATATAACATAAACAAGTGTGTGATTCACTGACGCTGACAGGGGATCACGCTAACTGTAACTCTGATGCAGAAACGGCAGAACTAGGAAAATTATCACCTAGGGGTAATTTGTGTCGTAGATCTCGAGGGGGGAAATGCGGAATTTCATCTCAGACGTGTCCTTCGAGGTCAAATGGTGGTCATGTAGAGGTCAAAGTAGAAGTCAGGCGACCACGTACAAAATATCTTATTACAACGGTGAAATTCTGTGAGGACATCAAGAAATAAACCTCTGTCCAGAGTCCTTATATTCCAGAAACCTGTGGAGAGAAATTTGTTTGTGTAATGTTTAAAGAAATTATATTTATTGAGAGAGGAAGTGCCGACAATATCAAACAGCGTCCTAATCGCAGACATTGGGTAAAGCCATTGGTAAAGTCCTGTTCGTCAGTTCTAAAGGCTGAAGCCATCTACTCTGGTAGGACGTCCTCCAATGTAGGTTTAACTCTGCCAGTAGAAGCAAGAGTTAAGATACCTGCAATGGTCTCTGATCACGATTATCCATCATCTGATAAAACATATCGTCTGAATCTATCGAAAGATGTCCCCTCAACAGAAGCCCCACCAGTGCACTAAATTCAGGATCCATAATCAAGCTTAGAGCAATTATTCCCTTCAGGTTGGGATACATGGTCAGCACTAGGCCCCTGTTGGTTGACTCAGCAGGGTAGAAAAAAAACACAATGTAGCCTACACCGACTGGTAGCCCACTCCTTCCAGAAGAAAGTAGCTCGTTCGAAACGTACTACCAGTCTGCACCACGAAAAGGCTGGTAGAAATGTTTCATAAATAAAATAATTCTTTTGAAATTTCAAAGTTGATATAATCTTCTGTTAAATATTTGCATCATGGAATATATTAATCAATGGAGTTCCACTTTCAAACTGTCGTAACCAAATCATGAGGAAATGTGACAATATTGTGGACAAGTATTAACCTTTCAGTAAGCAATCGTGGCCGAGTGGTTAAGGCGACGGACTCGAAATCCGTTGGGGATATCCCCGCACAGGTTCGAATCCTGTCGATTGCGGCAGATTTTTTATCCAAACTCTCTCTTGTCTCTAATATTCTAATGTCTGGCGAAGAAAAGAGTCTTCTGCAGCAATGATTCTAAACGGGTGTGAGAAAAAATCAAAGAAAAAGATTTCTGTATAATTTGTAGCTTTTTAAGATGTGTGTTTTTTCTGCCACATATTTATTTCATATGTGAATGAATTGAATTTTCAGGTATAATAATAAAAAAAATGTTTTTTTTATTACAGATGAGCCAAGATAATTTGATTATTATAGAAGTGGGTTTTTTCTAAAAACCTTTTTTTTTTTCATTTTAAAAACTAATGCAATTACGAAAAAAAAGGAAATGTCAGTCTGCAGATCATTGCTTTTTGAAACCTGCTCATTCGTTCTCTTTTATATTCTGTCATGGATTCATGGAAAGCAAACGTACGAAGACAAAAACACCATAACTCGATTTTGATTGAATAAAAAAAATTATATATTATGGTAATTGGAAGTATTAGATTCACATTAAAATATATAATCTCATCCATTTATTATATGTCTTAAATTATAACCACGATAGCCGTAATTGCAATGCCTACTCTTGTATTAACACCTCACGATAGAAAATATTACCTCCGCAGTCGACAGGATTCGAACCTGTGCGGGGAGACCCCAACGGATTTCTAGTCCGTCGCCTTAACCACTCGGCCACGACTGCTGTTGGACATATGATACTTCTCTACAGTATTCCCACATTTCCTATCGATTTCATTATCCATGTTCGAAACTGGAACTCCATCGATTAACGTTTACCAAGATTAAAATATCTAACAGAAGAAGATATCGATATTCAAATCGAATTACTTTAGTTCTCTCTTATTTTTGAAAACTTTTCACCAAGAAACAGATTTTCTCCACCTTAACGGAAATAATTAAGAGAAAGTTTCAAATACTTTAAGTTCTCTTGTGTAGCAGTCAGTCTTTAAAACACTTTGTCTCATATGCATTTCCTCCCTTAATATTATAGAATTAGAAATCGAATTAACTGCACGTAGGTATTTACAATTCCATCTCATATATAACATAAACAAGTGTGTGATTCACTGACGCTGACAGGGGATCACGCTAACTGTAACTCTGATGCAGAAACGGCAGAACTAGGAAAATTATCACCTAGGGGTAATTTGGGTCGTAGATCTCGAGGGGGGAAATGCGGAATTTCATCTCAGACGTGTCCTTCGAGGTCAAATGGTGTCATGTAGAGGTCAAAGTAGAAGTCATGAGACAACGTAGAGGATATCGTGATCTACGAGTGCCAAAAGCGTGAAAATTTGTGTCTGGGAGTATTTCAGGATTCAGATCTCAAAAACGTTACGAAATGTCGCATCTGAATGATCCTTTGAAGTGAAAGGTAAAAGTTAGATCTATCGGAGAGCTAAATATTGATTCCTGGAGGAATTTTCATTCCAATGTGAATGCTGAAAAAATAAATAATATATTTTAAGAAAATTTGAATTCGTTAAGGTGGAAAAGAGTTATTTGTTGGTAGACGGTTGTACCGGGTTGTACATAGAAAATCCTCAAGCAGCCACGGTCTATGGAGGTCCAACCAGATTGCGGAATTTATTTCTCCAAACACATCTCTCCTGAGCTATGTACATCTGCTGCATCACACCATTGCAGACCAATTCTAACAAGGTCCTCTTTGACATTGTCTGCCCACCTCATCCTATGGCTTTCCCTCTTTCTGAGGCACACTATTCATAACCCTATTAGCCAATCTATAGTTATTCATACGGGCAACATGGCCAAACCAACGGAGTCTCTCTCTGCACAATATGCTGCTCAAAGGAGGTTGCCAACTCCTTTGCCTAACTTCATCATTACTTACAAAGTTGAACCAGATAATGCCCTGGATACTGCATAAGCATCTATAGTCAAAGCATCAAGTTTCCAGTTATATTGTTTACAAAGCGTCCAAGTTTCACTACCTTAAATAATTATACATGCATTAAAGCCAGTAATGTCTCTATCATCATTACAAAGGGTAGTAGAACTAACTACATTGCTTAGAACATCTCTGAAAGATTCAGCCACCTAGCCATGACAGACTCCTCACCTTCAGTAATATTAACGTGCTTATCCTTCAGTTCCTGCATACCTGCCCATTTATTTTATTTTATTTAAAAAAAGCCTCCCATAGATTAACATGCGATTCCCTATATTTTAACATTGGCCCAGAACTGTCATTTATGATACCACTTATATATGTTTTGTTTATTCCCATTGTTATACTATAACTAAAGATTTATCTATCTATACAAGGGGTACGCCAGTTACATACACATTTCCAGGGGGTACGTGAAACATAAAAGGTTGAGAACCACTGATATATATGTTTTATTTTATTCCCATTGTTATACTATAACTATAGTTTTATCTATCTATACAATGGGTACGCCAGTTACATACACATTTCCAGAGGGTACGTGAAGCATAAAAGGTTGAGAACCACTGATATATATGTTTTATTTTATTCCCATTGTTATACTATAACTATAGTTTTATCTATCTATACAACGGGTACTCCAGTTACATACACATTTCCAGGGGGTACATGAAGCATAAAAGGTTGAGAACCACTGATATATATGTTTTATTTTATTCCCATTGTTATACTATAACTGTAGTTTTATCTATCTATACATGGGGTACGCCAGTTACATACACATTTCCAGGGGGTACGTGAAGCATGAAAGGTTCAGAACCACTGATATATATGTTTTATTTTATTCCCATTGTTATACTATAACTATAGTTTTATCTATCTATACAAGGGGTACGCCAGTTACATACACATTTCCAGGGGGTACATGAAGCATAAAAGGTTGAGAACCACTGATATATATGTTTTATTTTATTCCCATTGTTATACTATAACTATAGTTTTATCTATCTATACAATGGGTACGCCAGTTACATACACATTTCCAGAGAGTACGTGAAGCATAAAAGGTTGAGAACCACTGATATATATGTTTTATTTTATTCCCATTGTTATACTATAACTATAGTTTTATCTATCTATACAAGGGGTACTCCAGTTACATACACATTTCCAGGGGGTACATGAAGCATAAAAGGTTGAGAACCACTGATATATATGTTTTATTTTATTCCCATTGTTATACTATAACTGTAGTTTTATCTATCTATACATGGGGTACGCCAGTTACATACACATTTCCAGGGGGTACGTGAAGCATGAAAGGTTCAGAACCACTGATATATATGTTTTATTTTATTCCCATTGTTATACTATAACTATAGTTTTATCTATCTATACAAGGGGTACGCCAGTTACATACACATTTCCAGAGCGTACGTGAAGCATAAAAGGTTGAGAACCACTGATATATATGTTTTATTTTATTCCCATTGTTATACTATAACTATAGTTTTATCTATCTATACAAGGGGTACTCCAGTTACATACACATTTCCAGGGGGTACATGAAGCATAAAAGGTTGAGAACCACTGATATATATGTTTTATTTTATTCCCATTGTTATACTATAACTGTAGTTTTATCTATCTATACATGGGGTACGCCAGTTACATACACATTTCCAGGGGGTACGTGAAGCATGAAAGGTTCAGAACCACTGATATATATGTTTTATTTTATTCCCATTGTTATAATATAACTATAGTTTTATCTATCTATACAAGGGGTACGCCAGTTACATACACATTTCCAGGGGGTACGTGAAGCATAAAAGGTTGAGAACCACTGATATATATTTTTTATTTTATTCCCATTGTTATACTATAACTATAGTTTTATCTATCTATACAAGGGGTACGCCAGTTACATACACATTTCCAGGGGGTACGTGAAGCATAAAAGGTTGAGAACCACTGATTTAGACGATGTGCATTTTACTGCAAAAGAATGTACTTCGTTTAAAATCGGCATCGGAAAAATCGTAAATATTGGAAGATTCCCATATACGTATAGCAATTAGTCTTTTAACACTTTATTTGTATATATTTGTCTTTTAGTAGCATAAAATTAAAAGTAAGAGTGAATGCGTGCACGAGGATAAGTCAGAAAGCCAAACTAACAAATATTTTGGGCTGTGCCACCATCGCATGTTAGTACAGTCGCTCAAAAAAGTATCTGAACGCTATGGTTGACTACAGAATTCGGAAGAAATATCTGGCAACGATTTTTTTAAAAATTAGTGATCTGGCAACCTTCGTGTACAGTACATGAAGGTTGCCAGATCAGTAATTTCTAAAAAATCGTTGTCACATATTTTTTTGTGAATTCTGTAGTCAACCATAGCGTTCGGATACTTTTTTGAGCGACTGTACCAAATAGTGTCACTAATACATAATTATAATTATGTATTAATTATAATTATTATATTATTACTCATCATCATCATCATCATCATCCTCAAGCAGCCATGGGCTACGGAGGTCCAACCAGACCGTGCAATTTAGTTCTCCAAGCAAGTCTATCCTGAGCTACATCTACTGCACCTGGCCACTGCACACCAATTCTAACAAGGTCCTGTTTGACATTGTCTGCCCACCGCATCCTAGGTCTCCCCTTCTTTCTGAGGCCTTTAGGCGCACTGTTCATAACCCTATTCGCCAATCTATAATTATTCATACGGGCAACATGGCCAAACCAACGGAGTCTCTCTCTGCACAATATGCTGCTTAAAGGAGGTTGCAAACTCCTTTTGCCTAATCTCATCATTAGTTACAAAGTTGAACCACCTAATGCCCAAGATACTGCGTAAGCATCTGGAATCAAAAGCATCTAGTTTCCTGTTATCTTGTTTACAAAGTGTCCAAGTTTCACTACCATAACTAACCCTAGAAAGAACCAAACTATTATATAGTCTAATTTTAGTCTTTAGGTGTATACGCCTATTTCTCACACACTCTCCATAGGTTCTTAAAAGTCCCGGCAGCAATCCCTATTCGTCTGTTAATCTCATGCCGCACATCACCATTATCTGTTACATAGCTCCCAAGATAATTAAACTGTGACACCTGCTCAAGACTGCAACCCTTCAGATTAACTGAATCACAGCCTGCCTGACCAATTTTCATCACTTTAGTTTTCTCTCTGTTTATAACCAAACCTACTCTACTACCAGTCTCATCAACAGCTCGAATGAAAGAGTTCATCTCATCAACATCATTTGCCAAAAGGGCTAAATCATCAGCATAATCTAAATCAGAAATTTTCGTATCTCCAGCCCATTTAAGGCCAAAATCTTTCCCTTGAAGTGAATTTCGCATAACATAATCAATAACCAAGCTAAAGAGAAAAGGAGACAAAATGCACCCTTGTCGAACACCAGAAGTAATGCTAAACCAATTGCTACAAACCTTACCAACTCTCACACACGACTCAGTGTTATTATAGAGAGCTTTCATAATGTTAACTAACTTGTCAGGTATACCATATGATCTCACAATCAACCACAAATTATGACGATCAACAGAGTCGAAAGCCTTTTTGAAATCAACAAAGCTAGCAACCAAAGGTTTTTGAAACTCTAAACATTTCTCAAGAATCTGCCTAAGTGAAAATATCTGATCCACACATCCCCTACCACTTCTGAATCCACATTGCTCATCACGCAATTGACTATCAACCAGATTCTTAATTCTATTAAGCACAATCATGGAAAGAACTTTACCTGGAACAGAGAGTAGGCTGATACCCCTATAGTTATCACAAGAACTGCGATCACCTTTTTTGAAAATAGGGATAACAATAGCTCTGGTAAAATCCTTAGGAACCATGCCTTTATCATAAAAGATATTCAGAATTTCAGTCATCCAAGTGGTAACCGAAACATTCCCAGCTCTAAGCATTTC
Organism: Ryuthela nishihirai; assembly: GCA_038380435.1. Lineage (NCBI taxonomy): Eukaryota > Metazoa > Arthropoda > Arachnida > Araneae > Heptathelidae > Ryuthela > Ryuthela nishihirai. Next base: position 2,217,810 of record JAWZYU010000017.1, read on the forward strand.
CGTAGTAATTTCATCTACCCCTGGGGATTTATGAAGTTTAAGTTTAGAAACAGCCAAAAGAACTTCAGATTGTGTTATAGGGCCAACATTAAAGCCACCAATGCCTCTGTCATCATTGCAAACAATGGGAGTAGAACTAACTACATTGTTTAGAACATCACTGAAATGCTCAGCCCACCTAGCCATGACAGAATCCTCCCCTTCTATAACCTTACCTTGTTTATCCTTCAATCCTTGTATGCCTGTCCATTTTCTACCACACAAAACATTAACTATCTGGTACAGCTCTCTGCTGTTGTGCTGTCTAACTGCTTCCTCGGCTTTGTCAGCCAAACCATCAAGCCAAAGATTCTTATCAGCAGCTAACTGATCCTTTACAAGTTTATTAAGGTCTCTGTAATGCTTTCTATTAGGACTAGTAGGGTATTGATTAAGGGCATTCCTGCAGTTCTTTCTTTCCGAAATAAGCTCAAGTGCCTTATCACTCAGATAATTTTGCCTCTTCTGCTCCTTTTTTCCTAAAAGAGTACTGTTAGTGTCCAAAAACGCCTGTTTAAAATGATCCCATTCTTCCTCAACTTCAGTAGTAAGCAAACCATGACTGTCGTAATGACTAAGTAACCTATCATGGTAAGCTTTGGCTATAACTGGATCTTTCAGAGCTTCAGTATTAAAAGTAAATTTTTTAATCCTAGCACAACACTTTTTAAGTTTAAGTTGCAACACACTTTTAATAAGGTAGTGGTCAGATCCAATTTCAGCTCCCCTATATGCCCTGGTATTCCTAACAGAACTAGCCCATTTGCTGTTAATTAATATGTAATCAATCATATTCTTATGCAGCCCATCAGGTGAAACCCATGTGTACTTATGTATGTCGCGGTGTTTGTAATAAGTGTTAGTTATTCTGAATCCATTGAGTTTACTTACCTGTAGGAGACGTTGCCCATTGCCATTGCAGCTACCAATACCAAAAGGGCCTATTACTCCTCCCCAAAGGTCAGAGTCGGTACCAACTTTGGCATTGAAGTCACCAAGAACAAGGGTAATATCTCCTTTCTTGACAGAATTCAAAATATCCTGAAGTTGTTCATAAAACCTATCCTTCTCATCCTCATCGGCATCCTCAGTGGGGGCATAACAGCAGATAACATTCAAGTCTTTAATGCTTGTCTGAAATTTTGCTGTAAGAAACCTTTCATTAATGCACTCATATCCTAGAAGAGCATCACTAGCGTGTCTGCTGAGAAGCAGACCCACGCCTTGGTGATGCTTATTGTCGTCCCTCCCTGAAAAGAGAAATTTAAGATTATTTTTAAGAATCTGACCTTTATCTGTCCATCTGGTCTCTTGCAAGCCGAGAATATCTAAATTATAACGGTGGAATTATTGTGTGAGGACATCAAGAGAAAAAGCTCTGTGCAGAGTCCTCACATTCCAACTACCTATGGAGAGAAAATGGTTAGTGGGATGTTTAAAGAAACTATGTTTATTGAGAGAGGGAATGCCGACAATATCAAACAGCCCCCTAATCGCAGACATGGGGCAAAGACCCGTTCCCCCACTACTAAAGGCTGAAGCCATCTACACTGGAAGACTTCCTCCAATGTAGAATTTGACGATGCCAATAGAAGCAAAGAGTTCAGGTGCCTGCGATGACTTCTGCTCAGGATTATCCACCAGCTGATAAACATATCCTGTGAATCTATTCACTTGAGGCTGTCAACCCACAAACAAACAGAAAACACAGCGGAAGATTTTCCCTCCACAGAAGCCTACCAGTGCAGCAAAATCAGGATCCATAATCAAGCTCAGAGCCATATATCTGTCCAGTCCAGTAGGTTTATATGGTCAGCACCAGGACCCTGTGTGGTTGACCACTCCTCAGCAGGGTAGAAAAAAAGAAAAGTAGCCATAGTTGTCCAGATCAGTAGGCCACACTAATCTGGCAGCCCTCCCCTTCCGTTCACTTCCACAAGAGAGTATCTCTTTTGAAAGTTACTAACGGTCCGCACCACGAGAAGGCGGGGTCGGACATTAGGTGCTAGGCCTGGCCGGTTCTATGCATCATCACAGGGGATTGGTGCATAGCTCTCCTTCCAGTGACTACCTAGCTACCATTTACAGACCTTATTATTACTAATAGCGCTACTGAATATTATCACTTATTATATATGTATTAGTTATTATTACTACTAATACATATATAATAAGTGACAATATTCAGTAGCGCGTAACTAGGTAATTTAGCGCCTGGGGCGAGTGACTGTTAGTGTCTCCCCCTAGTCCAGTGCAGTGTAGTGCGTCAGTTTTAACCCGCTTTCAACGAAGGGCAGAAAACGTGAAAAAATGGCAAACTCCCAAAATGAGCAAATTGAAGAAAATTTCCGAAGTTTTGCTTCTTAAAGGCTATTTTGTCACTCTGTAGAAAATTTCATTGGCCACCCTGTTTCTCCCCCCCCCCCCCCTAGTTATGCCACTAACAACAGTCATCACTATTACACATCTGTATGCGAGGCGCAGAATCAGAGCAAAGATATTAAGGTACAATCGCTCAAAAAAGTATCCGAACGCTATGGTTGATTACAGAAATCAGAAAAAAAATCGCTGCCAGATATTTTTTCTGATTTCTGTAATCAACCATAGTGTTCGGATATTTTTTTAATATATGTAATGCGTATGAATTATATAATGCAATGAATATTGAGCGTGTGCAGTTACCGTTCACAGCAAACTGGAGCGGTTGCGGTTAATGTTCACAGCACATTGGATCGTGTGAGCTCACAAAGACCTGGATCGTGTGGGCCCAATCACGGAAATATTGAGCGTGTGCAGTTACCGTTCACAGCAAACTGAATCGTGTGCAGTAACTGCACACGCTCCAGTTTGCTGTGAACGGTAACTGGAGCGTGTACAGTTGCTGTACACGCTCCAGATATTTTTCCTGAATTCTGTGATCACGTGACACGAAGGTTACCAGATCACTAATTTCTAAAAAAATCGTTGCCAGATATTTTTTCTGAATTCTGTAATCAACCAGAGTGTCCGAATATTTTTTTGAGCGACTGTACAGAATTAAATTGACTATACTGTGACTAATTTAATTATTATGTCCTTAATTCGTAATTTGCATGGCATTCATTTTAGGAAATATTTCATCTATTTCGATTTCGAAGATCTTCGCAGATTTCACTTACATAAACGTAATTTACTTGTAATCCGTTAATATACCCTAATTTATCTTTTAATAATCATTCCTTTTTTGGAAATATTTCGGATTATTATTGCGTTTACGCCTATTTACTCTTAGTTAAGATTTGTCTTTGTGAATATCATGCCAAAAAATCGAAGCAATGCTGATATCCTCCTACAGGGGTATTGGAATGGCTATGATCCTGACACCCACATGGGTCTCGCCAACGGATTCCAATCTGCAGCCTTCAGGTTTGGACACACTCACATCCAAGGACGAGTACGTCGTTACAATAAACATCACGAATTCGTAGGTAAGTGTTTCTCTCATGTCTTTTAATATAGCCGAGATATCGTTGATTGATGGGAAGACTTTGTTGGTTGTTTTACCTCTGAGCGACAATTTTTTGCACACAATGGATCAGGTAACAAGGACAAGAAGAGATCAGACAGAACAAGGAGAGGAACAAGAAGAGTAACAAGGAGAAGAAGAGCTCAGAGAGAACAAGGAGAGGAACAAGAGAAGAAGAGCTCGAGAGAACAAGGAGAGTAACAAGGAGAAGAAGAGCTCGAGAGAACAAGAAGAGTAACAAGGAGAAGACGAGCTCAGAGAGAACAAGGAGAAGAACAAGGAGAAGAAGAGCTCAGAGAGAACAAGGAGAGGTACAAGGAGAAGAAGAGCTCAGAGAGAACAAGGAGAGGTACAAGGAGAAGAAGAGCTCAGAGAGAACAAGGAGAGGAACAAGGAGAGGAAGATCTCAGAGAGAACAAGGAGAGGAACAAGGAGAGGAAGAGCTCAGAGAGAACAAGGAGAGGAACAAGAGAAGAAGAGCTCGAGAGAACAAGGAGAGTAACAAGGAGAAGAAGAGCTCGAGAGAACAAGAAGAGTAACAAGGAGAAGACGAGCTCAGAGAGAACAAGGAGAAGAACAAGGAGAAGAAGAGCTCAGAGAGAACAAGGAGAGGTACAAGGAGAAGAAGAGCTCAGAGAGAACAAGGAGAGGAACAAGGAGAAGAAGAGTTCAGAGAGAACAAGGAGAGGAACAAGGAGAGGAAGATCTCAGAGAGAACAAGGAGAGGAACAAGGACAAGAAGAGCTCAGAGAGAACAAGGAGAGGAACAAGGAGAGGAAGAGCTCAGAGAGAACAAGGAGAGGAACAAGAGAAGAAGAGCTCGAGAGAACAAGGAGAGGAACAAGGAGAAGAAGAGCTCAGAGAGAACAAGGAGAGGAACAAGGAGAAGAAGAGCTCAGAGAGAACAAGGAGAGGAACAAGGAGAAGAAGAGCTCAGAGAGAACAAAGAGAGGAACAAGAAGAGTAACAAGGACAAGAAGAGCTCAGAGAAGGTTGGTGAAGGAGACTCACTGTTATGAGATAGATCCCATCAAGTCCACTTAGTGTGTTCTTTAACATGCACAGATTATGGCTCTCCCGCACACGGGTCCAGGACAAAGTCACATCCGTAAGACGACAGTCTTTCCAAGTCCATCGGTTTTCCCTACCCACCGATGGCAGGGTGAGCGTTTAGGAAAGATAAATCTCAACGTTGGCCGAGATGGGATTCGAACCTGGGAACTGGAGATTACGAGCCTGGCGCCCTACTGACTGGGACTATTCCCTCCCCTCCCCCCATTGAAATGACACTTAATATTAATGTACTAATAATACTTACAGTCGCCTTCGTGTCACGTGACACGAAGGTTGCGAGATCACTAATTTCTAAAAAAAATCGTTGCCAGATATTTTTTCTGAATTCTGTAATCAACCACAGTGTTCGGATATTTTTTTGAGCGACTGTACGTCAAATGTTTGGTGCGAAACGGAAAACTGTAGTTTATTCACAGGCTTCCACTGGCACGTCGATCGGTAACTGCATTCACAATGCAGTCGACGACAGCGCCCCCAGAAATCTCGGACGCCTTTCGAGGGATCACACCCGACCCCCAGCAGCTAGGAACCCCCATCCGTCACTCCAAGAAGGTCAGAAGTAAGCGGGACCACCCCACCAAATTCGGGGCTGATCGCTCAAGTAGTCGAGGAGCCATTGGGAAACTGCCAAAATCTGCCACCGATGATGTTGCTGGTTGCATATGCAGTCCAATGTCTTAAAGCTCTATGTGAACATTTTCTTCAGGAAACATTTTACAGTAATAAAGCGCTTCGCCAAGAACTTGCCTCATTTATTTTTCTACGTTCTTAAACTAAAAAGATTGGTGTGACGCTTTTCTAACTATTTATTCATATCTACTTGTCACAATTCTATAATTTTCACTCACCAGAAGTTCATCTACCTATTCGGGCAAAAAAACAAAGATCCGATTTCGATATTGTTGCGAACTCCGGCACAGAGGCACAGACTACTCAAGGGTCCCCCTGAAAATTCTCAAAAGCATCCAAAATATGTTCCTTAATATATTTCCTTCCCCTTGAAAAAGGGGCGGGTGTGGCTCAGTCGATAGCGCGGGAGGCTCGTAATCTGCAGTTCCCAGGTTCGAGTCCCAGCTGGGTCAGCGTTGAGATTTATCTCCGCAAAATTCCCCGCCCTGCCCACGGTCAGTAGGGGACACCGCTGGGCTTGGAAAGGACGCCGTCCGTCGGATGGGACGTTAAACCGTGGCTCCGTGTGCGGGAGAGCCATACTCTGTGCACGTTAAAGAACACGCTGGATGGCCTTGACGGAGACTACCATCTGTCTCCCAACAGCTGTTCCAGTGGATTCCCTCCTCCAACCTTCTCTGATCCTTCGGGGTCCTTGTGACCTGGTCATTTAGCCCATACTGTGCAAAAAAGTGCCGCTCAGAGGTAAAACAACCCAACCCCTTGAGAAATGTAGAATTGTATTTGCCACCGATCCTGTGCTTCGAATAATTTTGTACATTAAGGACTGCAGTTACAATTATAGAAAGTTTTTTTATGGCTGCAACTTTAAAATCGATTACACTCCTTCAAACTTCTTAACATGACACAAAAAGTCCAATGCAGCAGCACTTTTTTGCACACCATGGGCTAAATGGCTTGATCACATGGATACCAAAGGCTCAGCAGCGCCTCAGATTTAGACACAGACCAATACCTTTCCTTGAACAGAGAGTCTTAGCGTATCTTCCAATTATTATCTTTCTTTCTTATCGTTTCATCATTTCATGATGATTGATGATGCTTTTTCCTTTTCTTCCAGATGCCATGGAGCTTCGAGATCTTCTTCGTCATCCGTTCATCCTCTATGAACCAGGTATGATGGATGAATTAATTGGCGGCCTCATCAACACTCCGGCTCAGACTTACGACCCCTTTGTGACCTCAGAAGTACGAACTTAATTGTTCACAGATGTTCATTGTTAAAGATCGTTTGTTGGTTTGTTGTTGAAGAATAATAATACATTCAAAGTAAGAATCATATTTAGCATCTTTATTGTCCTCATCCGTCTAGGTGACAAATCATCTCTTTCAAGAGCCTCCTGAGCCCTTCGGCATGGACTTGGCGGCCATCAACCTGATGAGAGCCAGGGAGCAAGGGGTTCCAGGATACAATTTCTTCCGTCAGTGGTGCGGTCTCCCCAAAGTGAACACTTTCGAAGAGCTCGGACCTTGGCTGAATAATGGAACTGCTTTCAAATATTCAAAACTCTTTAGGTAAGTTAACAATATAATATTAATTAATATTAAAGAAGTTTCATGTTGTGTCAATGGGAATGCGACTTCGAGGCTCTGTCACTTCCAAAATATGCATTTAATGCAAAAATGTAACACCTCTCTTGTGTTGCGATCTTAAGCAACCACGGCAATTCCCGATTCCGCCTATACGACACTACCAGTTATGAAAAGCCGTGCTATCTAGAGCCGGGGGCAAGGAATACGCCCTATAGGCGCACCTCAACCCCAGCCTCACTATAGAAGCAGTCCTATAGAAGGAAAGCAGTCCTATAGAAGGAAAGCTGACCACCAGAAGAAACCTAACTTTAATCTGTACCCCGGTTAGCCATGAACAAGGATATATAGATCCAAGTTCGCTCGGTGTCCGGGGTGGAGACTCTTAGTAAGGCCCAGACTTTTAATAGGACTCGTGGTTACTAAGCCAGGAGGGAACCGTTCGGCCGAGCCCTTAAACTTGCTCACCCAGAGCCCTGAGGTTGAGACCTAAGACGCCGTCACCGCCCAACCGGAACGTCCAACCGGTTGGCGGCGGCGTCGACCTCGGTTGGTCTTGGCTATGTCCAATTGGGGACCCAATCCGGCCGGCACAACCTTCTACCAGGTTGCGGTGGTCCCCAATTGGGGGGGGGGGACAAAAATGTAACAGAAGATAACTGGTAGGAGAGCTGTGTACCAATCCCTAGTGATGATGCACAGAACCGGCCAGGTCTAGCACCTAATGTCCGACCCCGCCTTCTCGTGGTGCAGGCCGTTAGTACCTTTCAAAAGAGATATTCTCTTTTGGAAGGGAATGGAAGGGGAGGGCTGCCAGTTCAGTATGGCCTACTGATCTGGTCATCAATGGCCACTTTTTTCTTTTTTTTCAACCCTGCTGAGGAGTGGTCAACTTCACAGGGTCCTGGTGCTGACCATTTATACCTACCAGACTGGACTTGTTTATGGATTTGAGCTTGATTATTGATCCTGGACTTGCTACACTGGTGGGCCTCTGTTGAGGGAGAATCTGCTGCTGTGTTTTCTGTTTGCTTCTGGGTTGCCAGCCCTAAGTGAACAGAGGCATGGGATACCTTATATCAGCTGGTGGGTAATCCTAATCAGAGGCCATCGTAGGTACCTGAACCTCACTTAGCTAGTTGGGCATCGTCAAGCCTAAACTGAAGTAATGTGTCTCAGGCAGGCCATATGACTCTTGAAAAAGTCCACTTGAAAAGGTGGTACCTGAAGTTCCTACTAGCATCGGTGGCTTCAGCCTTTAGCGGAGGAAGAACATGTCTTTACCTCAATCCTGCGATCAGGGGGCTATTTGATATTGTTGGCCCTACCTATCTCAATAAACCTAGTTTCTTTAAAAATCCTACTAGTCATTTTCTCTCTGCAGGAACGTGGAACGTGAGGACATTATATAGAGATTATTCTCTTGATGTCCTCACGCAGAAATTCCAGCACTATATCCTAGATATTCTAGGCTTGCAAGAGACCAGATGGACTGGTAAAGGTGAGATACTTAAAAATAACTTTAAATTTCTCTTTACAGGGAGGGAGGATGGAAAGCATCAGCAAAGCGTGGGTCTGCTGCTCAGCAGACATGCTAGTGATGCTCTTCTAGGATATGAGTGCATTAATGAAAGGTTTCTTACAGCAAAATTTCAGACAAGCGTTAAAGACTTGAATGTTATCTGCTGTTATGCTCCCACTGAGGATGACGACGAGGATGAGAAGGATAGGTTTTACGGACAACTTCAGGATATTTTGAATTCTGTCAAGAAAGGAGATATTACCCTTGTTCTTCGTGACTTCAATGCCAAAGTTGGTACCGACTCTGACCTTTGGGGAGGAGTTTTAAGTCCCTTTGGCATTGGTGGTTCCAATGGCAATGGGGAACGTCTTCTACAGGTAAGTAAACTTAATGGTTTAAGAATAACTAACACATACCACAAACACCAGGATATTTATAAATATACATGGGTTTCATCTGATGGGTTGCACAGGCATATGATAGATTAAATTTTAATTAACAGCAAATGGGCCAGTTCAGTTAGGAATACCAATTCATACAGGGAAGCCGAAATTGGGTCTGACCATTATCTGGTCAAAAGTGTCTTGCAGCTGAAGCTTAAGAAAATTATCTTCAACACTGAAGGTCTGAAAGATCCAGATGTAGCCAAAGCATACCATTATAGGATAATTAGACATTATGACAATCGTGGTTTGCTTACTTCTGAAGTTGAGAAAGAATGGGATCAGTTTAAACACGCTTCGCTATTGCTCTAAGGGACCTGGGTTCGAGCCCCGAATAAGGCATGGATGTGTGTGTCGTTTTTCTACTGAGGTCCTGCCATCTTCTCAGACCTTCTACTATGGCATATAAACTGATAGGCTCCTGTCAGACCTCTGTGGCAAGCAGCTGCTTGAGGGGGTATTTATTTATTTATTTTTTTCTTGAAACCAATAGTACTCTTTTGGGTAAAAGAAAACATAGGAAACAAAAGTATGTGAGTAATAAGGCTATGGAACTTATTTCTGAAAGAAACTACTAGTTCTAACATAAGGCATTACAACGAGCTTAATATACATGTAAAGGATCAGTTAACAGCTGATAAGAATCTTTGGCTTGATAGCTTGGCTGACAAAGCAGAGGAAGCAGTTAGACAGCACAACAGTAGGGGGTTGTACCAGATTGTTAATGTTTTATGTGGGAAGAAACAGACAGGGACACAGGGATTGAGGGATAAACATGGCAAGGTAATTGAAGGTGAGGATTCTGTAATGGTTAGGTGGGCTGAGCATTTCAGAGATGTTCTAAATAATGTTATTATTTCTACTCCCATTTTTGTACATATTAAATATAGGTCATTCAGCCACAAAAATGGTGTACATTAAATAAATCCACAAAACACAACACATAATAATCAGCTAACTAGAAAATACCAAATAATTTTTTCAATTCCGTTTTAAGTCTTCTAAAAGAATCTATATTTAGTAATTCTTTTGGAATAGCATTAAATATAAGTGGTACTTGATATTCAAAGATATGTTTCCCGTAATTATTTTGAAAATTTGGCAATTTGTAATAACCTTGGTTTTGAAGTCTTGTATTTTTGTTATGTTGAATTTTTAGTTTCTAAGTTTCGTCAAAAATCTTTTAATTATTACATTATATTTATATAAATTGCTGTAGGATAAAAGGTTTAAAAATTTTAATCTATCGGTGGAAGTTTTATAAATTTTTTGCAAATGAAACGGAATAATATTTTTAGCTATTATAGACTGCAGTTTTTCTATTTTATTTATGTTAGTTGTTCCATGCACAATTATTCCATAATTTAAAATAGATTCGCATATTGCTTTATAAAATAATACACAGGTTTCCATATTTAATACGTATTTCAATTTTTGAATTTTTATAGCCGATATTCTCAAGCTTTCACATATGTGGGATATATGGGCATTCCACCTAAAATATTCATCAAAAATGATTCCTAAGTAATTTATTTTATTTACTTGCTCAACAAGTGGACAACTACATAATGATTCATAATTTGAAGCATCCTTTTTTCTGCAATTTATTTTATGAGTTTTGATAAAGAGGTTTTGATGAATATGAAATCCTGGTGAATGAATAATCATCAATTTTGTTTTTTTTCTCATTTAAATAGATTTTATTATGATTTAACCATCTAATAATATTATTGTAATCTGTTTGAACCTCTGAAATGCTATCATTTAAATATTTCTGACCTTTTATTAAAACAATGTCGTCAGCATATAGATAAATAGCACTATTTAATTTTGTATTGAAGAAATCATTTATGTATACTAGGAACAATAAAGGACCTAAAATTGAGCCTTGGGGAATTCCACATCGTGTAATTACTTTTCTGCTGTAGCAGTTTTTTATTTTAGTAATTGTGTATCTGTCTGATAAATAATTTCTAAACCAATCTAACAATACACCGCGAATACCGTAATTTTCCAATTTATTTAGTAAAATGCTATGATCTATTGTATCGAAGGCTTTCTTTAAATCTAAGAACATAGTTACAATTTTTTCTCCTATTATTCAATGATTTATTAATATTATTCGCAATTTTGGAAATTAGGTGAATTGTGTCTTTTCCTTTTTGAAAGCCAAACTGATTTTCATTAATTATGTTGTGTTTAAGTAAAAAGTTAAAAACAGTATTATAAATATGTTTTTCCATTATTTTCGAAAAAATAGGCAGAATTGTTATTGGTCGATAGTTAGAAAAGTCCTCCTTAATACCACCTTTAAAAATAGGTCTTAAAATACCTGTTTTGAGTTCAGTAGGTATGTTTCCAGTAAACATAATCTGATTTATAATTTTTGATATAATATTAAGTAGTGTCTCTTTCTTCAGAAACTTGTGGTTGCTAGCTTTATAGATTTCAAAAAGGCTTTTGACTCTGTTGATCGACGTAATCTGTGGTTGATTGTTAGATCATATGGAATACCTGCTAAGGTATACTGCTCTATAATAACACTGAGTCGTGTGTGAGAGTTGCTATGTCTTGCAGCGATTGGTTTAGCATTGCTAGTGGAGTTAGACAAGGGTGCATTTTTGTCTCCTTTTCTCTTTAGTTTGGTTATTGATTATGTTATGCGAAATTCACTGCAAGGGAAAGATTTTGGCCTTAAATGGTCTAGAGATTTCAAAATTTCTGATTTATATTATGCAGATGATTTGGCCTTGTTGGCTAATGATGTTGATGAGATGAATTCGTTCATTAGGGCTGTTGATGAGATCTGTAATAGAGTAGGTTTGGTGATAAACAGACACAAAAATTAAAGTGATGAAAATTGGTCAGGGAGGCTGTGATTCAGTTAATCTGAATGGTTGCAGTCTTGAGCAGGTGTCACAGTTTAATTATCTTGGGAGCTATGTAACAGATAATGGTGATGTGCGGCATGAGATTAACAGACAAATGGGGATTGCTGCCGGGACTTTTAAGAATCTATGGAGAGTGTGGAGAAATAGGCGTATACATCTAAAAACTAAAATTAGACTGTATAATAGTTTGGTTATTTCTAAGGTTAGTTATGGTAGCGAAACCTGGACCTTTTGTAAGCAGGATAACAAGAAACTTGATGCCTTTGATTCTAGATGCTTACGCAGTATCTTGGGCATCAGGTGGTTTGACTTTATAAGTAATGATGAGGTTAGAAGAAGGAGTCATCAACCTCTTTTGAGCAGCATATTCTGCAGAGAGAGACTGCGTTGGTTTGGCCATGTTGCCCGTATGCATTGCTGCAGATTAACAAACAGGATTATGAACATTGTACCTAAGGGTTTCAGAAAAAGGGTGAAACCTAGGAAGCGATGGGCAGACAATGTCAAATAGAACCTTGCTAGAATTGGCCTAGAGTGACGAAATGCAGCAGCTGTAGCTTAGAAGAGATAATCTGGAGAGGAATATTACATAGTCTGGTTGGTCCTCTGTAGCCCATGGCTGCATGAGAATTTTGTATGTTTGTATGTATGTATGTAATGACTAATAAGAATGTGTCTAAAAATTAATTGAAGTTGAAAAGTATTTCTTCAAACCTTTTAATTAATATAAAATATAAAAGTTTGTGTAATGATTATTTCAATATTAGACACTAATAAATTATTTTTTTTTTATAAAACAAGATAATTTATAATTATATCCCTTAAAATACTGAACGAATATTGTTGAAAAATCGAGACTTAAACAGATTTGATTATGATCTTTAATTTATCTTCAGTCACATTTTTCCATTAAATGCATATTTCAGAAGTTATAGGGGCGGGGGTGGCTCAGTCGGTAGCGCGCCAGACTCGTAATTTGTAGTTCCCAGGTTCGAGTCCCAGCTGGGTCAGCGTTGAGATTTATCTCCGCAAAATTCCCCGCCCTGCCCACGGTCAGTAGGGGACACCGATGAGCTTGTAAAGGCCGCCGTCCGTCGGATGGGACGTTAAGTCGTGGCCCCGTGTGCGGGAGAGCCATACCCTGTGCACGTTAAAGAACACGCTGGATGGCCTTGACGGGAGGCTACAATCTGTCTCCCAACAGATGTACCAGTGGGTCCCCTCCCCCAACCTTCTCCGAGCCTTCGGGGTCCATGTGACCTGGCCATTTAGCCCATGGTGTGCAAAAAAGTGCCGCTCAGAGGTAAAACAACCCAACCCTGTGCACGTTAAAGAACACGCTGGATGGCCTTGACGGGAGGCTATCATCTGTCTCCCAACAGCTGTTCCAGTGTGTCCCCTCCCCCAACCTTCTTTGAGCTTTCGGGGTCCATGTGACCTGGCCATTTAGCCCATGGTGTGCAAAAAAGTGCCGCTCAGAGGTAAAACAACCCAAACCAACTCAGAAGTTATAGAGCTTTGAAGTTATTTTCCCCTTTGACATAACTTGGAAATTCTGTAATATTTCAAGTAGGGCAGTGTATAATAAGTCACATATTACGAATATATTTTTCTCAAGCCATCCATATATTCTGAAGAATTTCAAGCATCAAAAAGAATACTTCAGCGTATATGGTGATGTTCACGGCTGTCTTTAATTGAGACTTGAGACTTGTAATAAGCTTTAACTTCATAATCATCCAAGTTGTTGTTGTTGGGTTGTTTTACCTCTGAGCGGCACTTTTTTGCACACCATGGGCTAAATGGCCAGGTCACATGGACCCCGAAGGCTCAGAGAAGGTTGGGGGAGGGGACCCACTGGAACAACTGTTGGGAGACAGATGGTAGCCTCCCGTCAAGGCCATCCAGTGTGTTCTTTAACGTGCATACATTGGGTTGTTTTACCTCTGAGCGGCACTTTTTTGCACATCATGGGCTAAATGGCCAGGTCATAAGGACCCCGAAGGCTCAGAGAAGGTTGGGGGAGGGGACCCACTGGAACAGCTGTTAGGAGACAGATGGTAGCCTCCCGTCAAGACCATCCAGCGTGTTCTTGAACGTGCACAGGGTATGGCTCTAACGCACTCGGGGCCACGGCTTAACGTCCCATCCGACGGACAGCGGCCTTTCCAAACCCATCGGTAATCATCCAAGTAATAATAATAATAGCCATACCTTGTACATGTTAAAGAATACACTGAATGGCCTTCACATTTTCATGTCTCATGCCCAGTGGATTTCCTTCCCTGAGTCTTTGGGGGTTCTTGTGACCTGGCCATTTAGCCCATTGTGTGCACAAAAGGGTCTCTTTAGAGCTCACCCAACACAACCGATGCATGTTTTACGATTTTGTCATTATTTCAGCTATCCTTTTTCACCGATGTTGTCAATTATTTTTGAGAAACGATTATTTTTTTTTTCGTAAAATTAAAGGCCTGTCAGGATAAGATGCCTTTTATTTTTCTTTCCACATTACGAATGCAAAGCGAAGAACTTGATTTTCTTCTTTCTCTACAGACATCCAGATGACATTGACCTGTGGAGTGCGGGAGTCTCGGAAAAGATCATGCCAGGTGCGATGGTTGGCCCCACGTTCGCCTGCATCATCGCCAGACAATTCAGTCATCTCAGGAAGGGAGACAGATTCTGGTACGAAAACTCCGGATTTCCTTCTTCATTCACTCCAGGTAAATACCAACTTCTCTTTGCTAACTCCTACTTATTTTCTGAAGATATCGAGTCGTTCGTGACCTCCGCGACTTCCTCCCTCTACAACTCCGCGACTTCCTCCCTCTGTAACTCCGCGACTTCCTCCCTCTGTAACTCCGCGACTTCCTCCCTCTACAACTCCGCAACTTCCTCCCTCTACAACTCCGCGACTTCCTCCCTCTATAACTCCGGGACTTCCTCCCTCTATAACTCCGCGAATGCCTCCCTCTATAACTCCGCGAATGCCTCCCTCTAAACTCCGCGACTTCCTCCCTCTACAACTCCGCGACTTCCTCCCTCTACAACTCCGCGACTTCCTCCCTCTACAGCTCCGCGACTTCCTCCCTCTACAGCTCCGCGACTTCCTCCCTCTATAACTCCGCGACATCCTCCCTCTATAACTCCGCGACTTCCTCCCTCTATAACTCCGCGACTTCCTCCCTCTATAATTCCGCGACTGCCTCCCTCTATAACTCCGGGACTGCCTCTTTCTCTTTTCCGCCAATACTTCGTCATTTTCCCCTATACCTTGTTAGATTTGCTCTCTTCCTTCGCCATCTTTTGCGCCTTCTTCCTTGTTTGTTCACTATCCCCTGCGTTCTTTGACCGTCTCTCTCTGGTTTTTGACCATCTCACGTGCTCTTTGAATGCCCCACATGCTCCTTGATTGCGACAACGTAACGTAATGGGAAGGAAATGATTTTAAAGAGTTCCATTCCTAAAAGACCGACAAAATATCAACTAAACAATCTCATGGTCTCCTCTGTTGGAAATCAAGTTATTCTTGTGCTTGCAAGATGAAAGATTTATCTCGATTCCTCCCCATAATGCTCAACACTTCAGTGTGCATTTCGTCAATCAATCGATTCAATCGCGCCTGCGCACATATGACCGGTGGGCCCTGACATAGCAAGCGAAAAACAATTTTCGTTTTTGGTACAAAATGGCCCTGCCCTCATTTTCCGGATCAGAAAATTTAAATTAATCAAAAAATAATTTTCGTCTTTGAGATTTATCACCGCAGAACTCCCGCCATGCCGCCGGTCAGTAAGGGCTTGGAAAGGCCGCCGTCCTTCGGATTTCATGCCATGATACCGTGTCAGGAAAACCCATACTCTGACACTTTGAAGAACATCTGGATGGCCTTGACCGGAGGCTACCATCTGTCTCCCAACAGCTATCCAGTGGGTCTCCCCCAAACCTCCTCTGAGCCCTCGGAGTCATTATGACCTGGCATTTAGCCCATTGTGCGCAAAAGTGTGCCGCTCAGACGTAAAACAATCCAGGAAATGATTTCCAAGAATTCGAAATGAATACTTGATTAACTCTGACAGTACAAAACTTAAACAGAACTGCGAAGGGTACACATTCATTTTCGTTGAGAACAGAAGTCTTCAAATTTCATGGGGCGGGCGTGACTCAGTCGGTAGCGCGCCAGGCTCGTAATCTGTACTTCCCAGGTTCGAGTCCCAGCTGCTGTCAGCGTTGAGATTTATCTCCGCAAAATTCCCCGCCCTGCCCACGGTCAGTAGAGGACACCGATGGGCTTGGAAAGGCCGCCGTCCGTCGGATGGGACGTTAAGCCGTGGCTCCGTGTGCGGGAGAGCCATACCCTGTGCATGTTAAAGAACACGCTGATGGCCTTGACGGGAGGCTACCATCTGTCTCCCAACAGCTGTTCCAGTGAGGTCCCCTCCTCCAACCTTCTCTGAGCCTTTGGGGTCCATGTGACCTGGCCATTTAGCCCATGGTGTGCAAAAAAGTGCCGCTCAGTGGTAAAACAACCCAACGTTAAAGAACACGCTGGATGGCCTTGACGGGAGGCTACCATCTGTCTCCCAACAGCTGTTCCAGTGGGTCCCCTCCCCCAACCTTCTCTGAGCCTTCCATGTGACCTGATCATTTAGCCCATGGTGTGCAAAAAAGTGCCGTTAAGAGGTAAAACAACACAACGTTAAAGAACACGCTGGATGGCCTTGACGGGAGGCTACCATCTGTCTCCCAACAGCTGTTCCAGTGGGTCCCCTCCCCCAACCTTCTCTGAGCTTCGCCCTGCCCACGGTCAGTAGGGGACACCGATGGGCTTGGAAAGGCCGCCGTCCGTCGGATGGGACGTTAAGCCGTGGCCCCGTGTGCAGGAGAGCCATACCTTGTGCACGTTAAAGAACACACTGGATGGCCTTGACGGGAGGCTACCATCTGTCTCCCAACAGCTGTTCCAGTGAGGTCCCCTCCTCCAACCTTCTCTGAGCCTTTGGGGTCCATGTGACCTGGCCATTTAGCCCATGGTGTGCAAAAAAGTGCCGCTCAGTGGTAAAACAACCCAACGTTAAAGAACACGCTGGATGGCCTTGACGGGAGGCTACCATCTGTCTCCCAACAGCTGTTCCAGTGGGTCCCCTCCCCCAACCTTCTCTGAGCCTTCCATGTGAACTGGTCATTTAGCCCATGGTGTGCAAAAAAGTGCCGTTAAGAGGTAAAACAACACAACGTTA
The DNA here is from genome assembly GCA_038380435.1 of Ryuthela nishihirai. NCBI lineage: Eukaryota > Metazoa > Arthropoda > Arachnida > Araneae > Heptathelidae > Ryuthela > Ryuthela nishihirai. The sequence goes on from JAWZYU010000017.1 coordinate 2,234,747, forward strand.
AAGAACACGCTGGATGGCCTTGACGGGAGGCTACCATCTGTCTCCCAACAGCTGTTCCAGTGGGTCCCCTCCCCCAACCTTCTCTGAGCTTCGCCCTGCCCACGGTCAGTAGGGGACACCGATGGGCTTGGAAAGGCCGCCGTCCGTCGGATGGGACGTTAAGCCGTGGCCCCGTGTGCAGGAGAGCCATACCTTGTGCACGTTAAAGAACACACTGGATGGCCTTGACGGGAGGCTACCATCTGTCTCCCAACAGCTGTTCCAGTGGGTCCCCTCCCCCAACCTTCTCTGAGCCTTCGGGGTCCATATGACCTGGCCATTTAGCATATGGTGTGCAAAAAAGTGCCGCTAAGAGGTAAAACAACCCAACCCAAAATCTCTGAGCCTTCGGGGTCCTTGTGACCTGGCCATTTAGCCCATGGTATGCAAAAAAGTGCCGCTCAGAGGTAAAACAACCCAACGTTAAAGAACACGCTGGATGGCCTTGACGGGAGGCTACCATCTGTCTCCCAACAGCTGTTCCAGTGGGTCCCCTCCCCCAACCTTCTCTGAGCCTTCGGGGTCTATGTGACCTGGCCATTTAGCCCATGGTATGCAAAAAAGTGCCGCTCAGAGGTAAAACCATCCAATCCAATCTTCAAATTTCATGATTGGTATGCAGATCCCCATTAATATCACTGGACAAGACATAATTCAACAATAAAGAAAACTCCCTAGTGGAAAATTCGCCGTGTACACATCACTCCTTATGCCCCTGTGATTTTCATCTTCTTCAATAATTCTTTAAATACTGAATCAATATTGGTAAAATTCAAGATTTTGATACACTTGATTTATGCTTCTAATTTGCCTTTAGTTTCATTACGATAAAAATATTTATTCTTCAACGTATCGAATTTTATACTTACCTTTTTCCGTTGGCGTAACATCAGAATTCTCTATTGATTTGGAAGACTTTATAATAAGTGCGACGTTTTGATTTATTAGATTAACATGCGCACAGTCGCTCAAAAAAGTATCCGAACACTATGGTTGATTACAGAATTCAGAAAAAATATCTGGCAACTATTTTTTTTATTTTAGAAATTAGTGATCTGGCAACTTTCGTGTCACGTGACACGAAGGTTGCCAGATCACTAATTTATAAAAAAATCGTTGCCAGATATTTTTTCTGAATTCTGTAATCAACCATAGTGTTCTGATACTTTTTTGAGCGACTGTAGGTGGTCATATTATTTTGATACTAGATCGTGTGGGCACACTCACGGAAATATTGAGCGTGTGCAGTTACCGTTCACAGCAAACTGGAGCGTGTGCAGTAACTACACACGCTCCAGTTTCCTGTGAACGGTAACTGGAGCGTGTACAGTTGCTGTACACGCTCCAGATATTTTTCCTGAATTCTGTAATCACGTGACACGAAGGTTGCCAGATCACTAATTTCTAAAAAAATCGTTGCCAGATATTTTTTCTGAATTCTGTAATCAACCATAGTGTTCGGATACTTTTTTGAGCGACCGTACACTAATAGAGTTTAGTTTTAAATATGAGAGCGAAATACAAATGATCACTTGAAAAAAGATATGAGCAAATGCTAGCATATCTTGTTCTTGTCCCTTTGACATATTCTAATAGTTGACCTTACCAGTTTGAGTAAAATATTATCCATCCACATATAGGGTAAGAAGGTGTGGACTGTTTAAAGGTCGATTATTGGACTCCATTCTCGATTCAGTTGAGCTCCTATGGTTAAAATGAAGGTTAATCCTCTAATGCAGTGTTCCCCAGCCTGCGGTCCGTGACTGCGGTGCCAATAATATAAAATTTTTCATCTTTAATGTAATTCTGAACCACCGCTGCCGACTACTGATCATAGAGAAGAAAAAGTTGGGACCGAAAGGCGAACTGCTGCATGTGTGAGAGTGGGGAGACCAATCGCCACACATCTGTCACGTGATAATGTTTGTTAATATCTAGTCCGTCTTGCAAATGAGTAGACTTTAGTTATTGTGGATGGTTTTAGTAGGGACTCTTTTTTACATGTTATTTTTTATCGCTTCCATTGAAAATGAGTAAGGAAATTGAACTGTTGGATATTTTAAACAGAAAACGTGTTGATGACAATGAAAGATGTGAGAACCGGGCCGAGTAGTGGGTCCGCAACTCAAATGTGATTTGGGAATGTGGTCCTCTGGTGTAAAAGAAAAGTTTGGGAACTACTGCTCTAGGGGGCGGGGGTGGCTCAGTCGGTAGCGCGTCAGGCTCATAATCTGTAGTTCCCAGGTTCGAGTCCCAGCTGGGTCAGCGTTGAGATTTATCTCCGCAAAATTCCTCGCCCTACCCACGGTCAGTAGGGGTCACCGATGGGCTTGGAAAGGCCGCCGTCCATCGGATGGGACGTTAAGCCGTGGCCCCGTGTGCAGAACATTACCCTGTGCACATTAAAGAACACGCTGGATGGCCTTGACGGGAGGCTACCATCCGTCTCCCAACAGCTATTCCAGTGGGTCCCCCTCCCCCAACCTTCTCTGAGCCTACGGGGTCCATGTGACCTGGCCATTTAGTCCATTGTGTGCAAAAAAGTGCCGTTCAGAGGTAAAACAACCCAACTGCTCTAATGTACGATGGAGTCCTTTCAGTTCGTAAAATTAATTTTTGGGATTACAAAAGACGAAATGTTATGAAAACACTTAACTCTACCTCTCCTGTACTTTTAAACTCTTTTATTGATTGATTAAAACTTTTTTTCCTTCTCAGGGCAGTTGCAAGAGATCAGAAAGGCAACGCAATCGAAGATCATTTGCGACAACGCTGACGACATGCCAACCATTCAGATGTGGGTGATGAGGTTGCCACATCCCGTTTAGTAAGTATAACATCTGAAAAAGAAATCGATTTTTGTTTTCCTTGAATAACCTATGGACACAAAAATTGCAACATCCATAAAGGATGAATGTAGGTGGGATCAGATCAAAACCACACGTAGCATCAGAGGTATATGCAAATGATTCCAGTGACGACAAGATGACATCACGTGTACAGTCGCTCAAAAAAGTATCCGAACACCATGGTGGATTACAGAATTCAGAAAAAATATCTGGCGACGATTTTTTTTCAGAAATTAGTGATCTGGCAACCTTCGTGTCACGTGACACGAAGGTTGCCAGATCACTAATTTCTAAAAAAAAAATCGTTGCCAGATATTTTTTCTGAATTCTGTAATCCACCATGGTGTTCGGATACTTTTTTGAGCGACTGTAGGTGGTCATATTATTTTGATACTAGATCGTGTGGGCTCACTCACGGAAATATTGAGTGTGTGCAGTTACCGTTCACAGCAAACTGGAGCGTGTGCATTAACTGCACACGCTCCAGTTTGCTGTGAACGGTAACTGGAGCGTGTACAGTTGCTGTACACGCTCCAGTTGATATATTTCCTTAATTCTGTAATCACGTGATACGAAGGTTGCCAGATCACTAATTTCTAAAAAAATCGTTGCCAGATATTTTTTTATGAATTCTATAATCGACCATAGTGTTCGGATACTTTTTTGAGCGACTGTACAGGAAATAGAGGTGGCGCTATTGGTTCCGAGACCTTAATAAAAGCCACTGTACCACACATCAGGTAAGCGGGAACAGAGGGTTTATCAGATCTAAACTTTCCTTAGAAACGCAGATTTAGCTAAGTAACATCAGGTACAGTCGCTGAAAAAAGTATCCGAACACTATGGTTGATTACAGAATTCAGAAAAAATATCTGTCAACGAATTTTTTTAGAAATTAGTGATCTGGCAACCTTCGTGTCACGTGACACGAAGGTTGCCAGATCACTAATTTCTAAAACAAACCGTTTCCAGATATTTTTTCTGAATTCTGTAATCAACCATAGTGTTCGGATACTTTTTTTGAGCGACTGTATCTGTGTTACATGTGTAATTATACTCTTAAGTAGTGTAAAAAATTTGTTATGTGAAATTATATTTTCAAGTTGTGCATTTTTATGCGGTATTATATATGTATGTAACGTACAATTTTTCGTTTTGTAAGATGTATAATTCTATATCTTCAACTACATAATTCTGTCTGTAGATTAAAAGCATCTTTCTTTCCTAGGTGACATTTATTTTTATTCCTAATTCGCCATTTCTTTCTCCTCAGCAATCCCCGAGTCCAGTGTGATGACCTTCCGTCCCTTGACCTTCGCTACTGGCAAGAAGATCCCATCTACGGAGGCTTCAACTTCAAGAAATAGGAGACATTAGCATCATCATCATCATCCTCTTCAAGCCGACCTTACTGAAAAGAAAAAGCAGAATCCGAAAGAAAAGATCAACTCTCAATCCAGAACAAAAAAAAAAATCTTTTTATTCTTAAATTGCATTCTGTCTAAATAATTCTAAGTTGAATCTTTAAGAGCTTTGGCAGAAAGTTTTTCAAGCTGTCTTCTCGATTCCATGGGAACATTTTTAACATCCTCTGAATGATACCGTCCTAATTGCGAAAAGTATTACTAGCTTGAGATGCCATTTATTTATTTTTTTTCCTAAAGATTTTTAAGAAGAGAACCAAAGTGTTATTTATTTGTCTGTCTCTCCGTTAGGTATTTCACTTATTTGCGTAAAGTGCAGGCCAATTGCGGAAACTGAGACTGCGTAGTTGATGTTTTATAGTTCTCATATCTCAGAATCTAATCGAGCACCTGTCAAAACAAGCTACGATCTATGAGGTCTGTCAAAGCATCAACTGCGCAGTCTCCCAGTCTCCCCAATTACCTCTTTTACCACTACGTCACTGATGTTAAATTTCAAAGTAAGTTTTTACACAAAATATATTTTTATTCGGAGATTAGGATAGCAAGTTCGTCAGGAAAATGAAGCTCTTTTTTGGGTTGTTGGGTTGTTTTACCTCTGAGTGGCACTTTTTTGCACACCATGGGCTAAATGGCCAGGTCACATGGACCCCGAAGGCTCAGAGAAGGAAGGGGGAGGGGACCCACTGGAACAGCTGTTGGGAGACAGATGGTAGCCTCCCGTCAAGGATATCCAGCTTGTTCTTTAACTTGCATAGGTTGGGTTGTTTTACCTCTGAGCGACACTTTTTGCACACCATGGGCTAAATGGCCAGGTCACAGGGACCCCGAAGGCTCAGAGAAGTTTGGGGGAGGGGACCCACTGGAACAGCTGTTGGGAGACAGATGGTAGCCTCCCGTCAAGGATATCCAGCGTGTTCTTTAACTTGCATAGGTTGGGTTGTTTTACCTCTGAGCGACACTTTTTGCACACCATGGGCTAAATGGCCAGGTCACAGGGACCCCGAAGGCTCAGAGAAGTTTGGGGGAGGGGACCCACTGGAACAGCTGTTGGGAGACAGATGGTAGCCTCCCGTCAAGGCCATCCAGCGTGTTCTTTAACGTGCACAGGGTATGGCTTTCCCGCACACGGGACGACGACTTAACGTCCCATCCGACGGACGACTGCCTTTCTAAGTCCATCGGTGTCCCCTACTGACCGTAGGCAGGGCGGGGAATTTCTTTTTTGGGACAACATTCGTCAAGTAGGCGAAGAAGTTCAAGAACGCATTCTTCTATTTTCTTTTAAAATTTCGTAATGCTTCTTGAAATTCTGAGAATCGAAAACTTTTCTCAAGCATTTGAAATTATTCGGTTCCGAAGACAAAGAAAGGCAAAAACTGTCTTAAAATTTGTCTGACTTTGAGTTGAAATGGTTTGTGAACAAAATACAGGAAGAGAAGTTTGTCAGCGAACTTCTCTTAAACTCAAATGCTGTACAGTGGCTCAAAAAAAGCATCCGAACACTATGGTTGATTACAGAATTCAGAAAAAATATCTGGCAACGATTTTTTTTTAGAAATTAGTAATCTGGCTACCTTTGTGTCACGTGACACGAAGGTTGCCAGATCACTAATTGGATCGCGTGAGCTCACAAAGACCTGGATCGTGTGGGCTCACTCACGGAAATATTGAGCGTGTGCAGTTACCGTTCACAGCAAACTGGAGCGGTTGCGGTTAATATTCACAGCAAATTGGATCGTGTGAGCTCACAAAAACCTGAATCGTGTGGGCTCACTCACGGAAATATTGAGCGTGTGCAGTTACCGTTCACAGCAAACTGGAGCGTGTGAAGTAACTGCACACGCTCCAGTTTCCTGTGAACGGTAACTGTAGCGTGTACAGTTGCTGTACACGCTCCAGATATTTTTCCTGAATTCTGTAATCAACCATAGTGTTCGGATACTTTTTTGAGCGACTGTACACATCTGCCAACTACAAAGATGAAACAATTCAGTATAAATAGTGATTTAAACTGAATTATAGGGAGGATGGTTCAAGGGAGTCACTCCTCCCCCCTCTAATTCGGTTATTTCAACTCCCTTGAGAAAAAATTACCCCTTACCGCATAAAAATGATATTAACTCTTATTTCTACAGGACTAGGAAAACGATATTTCGGGTTCAGCGTTTTCAAAGCAATTTGAAAAGGCGATTTAAAAAAAAATAGGGGTGGGTGGACTTGAAACAACATTTTGAAAAGGGATGAGAAATTATCTAAACATTGTGTTTTGCTTAAAAGAATAAATGTTATCTTTACAAACAGTACCAGGCGCCATCCATCAGATAAAACAGTGAACCGTGGGTCATACCAAGGCGTGAAAACTGACAGGTTCCTGTCAGACCTCTGTGGCAAGCAGCTGCTTGAGGGAATATTTATTCTATTATTTATTTATTCACCCTGAGCTATACTCTTCCTCTACCAAACATTGAGTCTTTAGGTTCCTTGTGACCTGTCCATTTAGCCCATTGTGTGCAAAAGAGGCTCTCAGAGACCAAACCAATATTCTATGAGCATGAAATAATTATCGGAGATTAAGTTTGAAAAGCGTATTTTGTATTTTTTCATTATCCAACCTAATTCCCAGTTAGTTTGACTACTTGTCATTCAATTACACTAAACTGTTCATTAAGGCCAAGTGATTTTAATTTTCTGGAGCCAAAGATATCGAGTATAATGAGCCAAAGAATTGGACGGAATATTTGCAGCCAAAGTAGTCTTGCCAATCAGTTTTACACACTTGGTTCCTTATTCTCTAGAAATGAACTGTGATAATTAGGAGCTGATGAACTTGAGAGTCAGTTATTATACATTGAACAAGTAATAAACAAAATAAATGATTAGCTTTAATAAATGTCTACTCAAGTTTCAGGACTTGCTTGCATCCTAATCTTGACAAAACGTAATGCCAATAGTGCTGCCATCTATTGCACATCGACGAAACCATGATTTCATTTATAAATAATGTTCGAAATTGAGTTTTTCCTATACAAAACTAGAAGTTTTCGATTTTTATTAATTATTTTTTATGCACGGACAGTTTTAAAAAATATTATTCGCCACTCTACACATAGATAAAAACACACAAAGATTCAGTAGTAGAGTAAGCAGTTGAAATATTCTATTTTTCCTATCGATAATGGTCTGAAATTAAACCATGCCCCGATATTTTAAATAAATTAAAAGAGAACAATTTTGTATATATGATACCTATATCTGTAATTCTGTGTATAATCAACAAATAAAATTTTACTCTAAGTAACGAAAAGTGTTCAATTATTTCCAAATTTTAAGTTGATAGACAAATATCAAACAAAGAAAGGTACAGTCGCTGAAAAAAATATCCGAACACTATGGTTGATTACAGAATTCAGAAAAATATCTGGCAACGATTTTTTTAGAAATTAGTGATCTGGCAACCTTCGTATCACGGGACACGAAGGTTGCCAGATCACTAATCGGATCGTGTGAGCTCACAAAGACCTGGATCGTGTGGGCTCACTCACGGAAATATTGAGCGTGTGCAGTTACCGTTCACAGCAAACTGGAGCGTGTGCAGTAACTGCACACGCTCCAGTTTGCACTCCAGTTGCAGATATTTTTCCTGAATTCTGTAATCACGTGACACGAAGGTTGCCAGATCACTAATTTCTAAAAACATCGTTGCCTGATATTTTTTTTTGAATTCTGTAATCAACTATAGTGTTCGGATATTTTTTTCAGCGACTGTACTGTGAATGAATGGAATGTTTTCTCGAAGGCGGGAGAATATGAACGAGCGTCAATCCTCTGAATCGCCATGGATCCGCCATTGCTGACGTCAACAATTCTAGGCTGATTTGTGCATTTCCATTATATACACTGGTTTCCATAAATTAATTAAAATCCCTCTGTTAAGTCAATGGGAAGCTAACGTCAAAGCTCTATAACTTCTAAAATAAGTTTTTCCGTTTTGAAAAATGTGATTGCAGATAAAGATCTCAATCAAATAAATCAATATCTCTATTTTCAACAATATTCGTTCAGTATTTAATTGAGTTATGGAAGTTTGAATATTTAGCGATAATTATGACAGCCACAAAAATTGACTTCAGAAGTTAATTAAAACTTATTGATAAGTATTGTATAAAAGTGTTTAATAAAATAAGTTTGTATTTTGGAACTTTCTGTAAAGAATTCTTTCTCTATTCTTCAGTTTTGTATAAGTTTCTTAAGTCTGGCATTGCTGTTGTTAAATATTCAAACTTCAATAACTCATTAAATACTGAACGAATATTGTTGAAAATCGAGATATTTATTTATTTGATTGAGATATTTATCTGCAGTCACACATTTTTCAAAACAAATAAACTTATTTTAGAAGTTATAGAGCTTTGACGTTAGCTTCCCATTGACTTAACAGAGGGATTTTCCTTAATTTATGGAAACCAGTATACATTAGTAGCAGAGTTCTTCAAATTAAAAGACTGATCTTGTAAAAGATACCTATGCGATACCAACTTCATCTCTTTTACATCGTATAAAGTTTCTTCAAAGTGATTGTTTAGAAAAACGAAAAATTAATGTTTTTGTCCTTGACTTGTATTAACAAAACGAATAAATGACAAAGGTGCTGCCATCTAGTGCTGACAAATGAGCTTTAAGGAACTTAAAACCGCTAACTAGAAATTTAACACAAAACACATAAATTACGAAACTCAATTTTGAAAGATAAAGCTTGTAGTTTCGATGGTGGGTTGGGTTAGCTCTGAGCGACACTTTTTCTGCGCACAATGGGCTAAATGTCCAGGTCAAAAGGACGCCGAAGGCTCAGAGAAGGTTGGGGGAGGGGACCCACTGGAACAGCTGTTGGGAGACAGATGGTAGCCTCCCGTCAAGGCCATCCAGTGTGTTATTTAACGTGCATAGGTTGGGTTGTTTTACCTCTGAGCGGCACTTTTTTGCACACCATGGGCTAAATGGCCAGGTCACATGGACCCCGAAGGCTCAGAGAAGGTTGGGGGAGGGGACCCAATGGAACAGCTGTTGGGAGACAGATGGTAGCCTCCCGTCAAGGCCATCCAGTGTGTTCTTTAACGTGCATAGGTTGGGTTGTTTTACCTCTGAGCGGCACTTTTTTGCACACCATGGACTAAATGGCCAGGTCACAAGGACCCCGAAGGCTCAAAGAAGGTTTGGGGAGGGGACCCACTGGAACAAGCTGTTGGGAGACAGATGGTAGCCTCCCGTCAAGGCCATCCAGCGTGTTCTTTAACGTGCACAGGGTATGGCTCTCTCCCGCATGCAGAGCCATGTCTTAATGTTCCATTCGATGGACGGCGGCCTTTCCAAGCCCATTGCCAGAGAGGATGGGGTTTTGGAGACGAATCTCAACGCTGTCCGAAGTGGGACTCGAACCTGGAAACTGCAGATTACGAAGCTGAAGCTTACAGACTGAGTTGCCCTGGCCTTTTCCTACAAAGAAAATTTGCTAGAAATGAATGTTGGAGGAACCAACGGGGAAGGGGATCAAAACCGTTAAACATCAATTTAAACTGAAAATTTTTTAAAATTCATGATGAGGGGGTGAAAGATTCGAAACCAGGTTTTATTACAGGTAGGAATTTAAATTTTTTATTGAACAATGGGGTGAACTGTGCACTAAATTTAAGACCAGGTGTTCAAAAATTTTGGGAAATAATGAAGTAATGCATACCTACAAAAACAAACAAAAAAAACCTGGAAATTAATATTTTAATTCCAATGTCTACCCTGATTAGAAAGGTTTTTTTTTCAGCTAGTGGAAATATTAATAGCGTTGTAGTACCAAAACTGTGAAAAGAATTGCATCTAAAAAAATGAAACCATGTAACTGTATTCAAGTGATCAGAGATTAAACGATTAGTGCTGCCATCTAGGTGAACGAATATCATGACAGTTTTGCAGCTTTTTTTTCTAACTTCACTTTTTTGTAAAGCCAGCAAACAAAACTTGCTACTTTCCAAACAGTGGCGGGGGTGCCTCAGTCGGTAGCGCGCCAGGCTCGTAATCTGCAGTTCCCAGGTTCAAGTCCCACCTGGGCTAGTATTGAGGTATATCTTCGGAAATTTCCTATCCTCGGCCAGTAGGGACACCGATGGGCTTGGAAGGCCGCCGTCCGTCGGGTGGAACGTTAAGCCATGGCCCGTGTGCGGGAGAGCCATACCCTGTGCACATAAAAGAACACGTTGGATGGCCTTGACGGTAGGCTACCATCTGTATCCCAATAGCTATTCCAGTGGATTCCCAACCTACTCTTTGGGGCGGGGGGTGGCTCAGTCGGTAGCGCGATAGGCTCGTAATCTGTAGTTCCCAAGTTCAAGTCCCAGCTGGGTCAGCGTTGAGATTTATCTCCGCAAAATTCCCTGCCCGCGGTCAGTAGGGGACACCGATGGGCTTGGAAAGGCCGCCGTCCGTCGGATGGGACGTTAAGCAGTGGCCCGTGTGCGGGAGAGCAATACCCTGTGCACGTTAAAGAACACGCTACATGGCCATGACGAGAGGCTACTATCTGTCTCCCAACAGCTGTTCCAGTGGGCCCCCTCCCCCAACCTTCTCTGAGCCTTCGGGGTCCATGTGACCTGACCATTTAGCCTATGGTGTGCAAAAAAGTGCCGCTCAGAGGTAAAACAACCCAACGTTAAAGAACACGCTGGATGGCCTTGACGGGAGGCTACCATCTGTCTCCCAAGAGCTGTTCCAGTGGGTCCCCTCCCCCAACCTTCTCTGAGCACACGGGGTCCAAGTGACCTGGCCATTTAGCCCATGGTGTGCAAAAAAGTGCCGCTCAGAGGTAAAACAACCCAACGTTAAAGAACACGCTACATGGCCATGACGAGAGGCTACTATCTGTCTCCCAACAGCTGTTCCAGTGGGCCCCCTCCCCCAACCTTCTCTGAGCCTTCGGGGTCCATGTGACCTGACCATTTAGCCTATGGTGTGCAAAAAAGTGCCGCTCAGAGGTAAAACAACCCAACGTTAAAGAACACGCTGGATGGCCTTGACGGGAGGCTACCATCTGTCTCCCAAGAGCTGTTCCAGTGGGTCCCCTCCCCCAACCTTCTCTGAGCACACGGGGTCCATGTGACCTGGCCATTTAGCCCATGGTGTGCAAAAAAGTGCCGCTCAGAGGTAAAACAACCCAACGTTAAAGAACACGCTACATGGCCATGACGAGAGGCTACTATCTGTCTCCCAACAGCTGTTCCAGTGGGCCCCCTCCCCCAACCTTCTCTGAGCCTTCGGGGTCCATGTGACCTGACCATTTAGCCTATGGTGTGCAAAAAAGTGCCGCTCAGAGGTAAAACAACCCAACGTTAAAGAACACGCTGGATGGCCTTGACGGGAGGCTACCATCTGTCTCCCAAGAGCTGTTCCAGTGGGTCCCCTCCCCCAACCTTCTCTGAGCACACGGGGTCCATGTGACCTGGCCATTTAGCCCATGGTGTGCAAAAAAGTGCCGCTCAGAGGTAAAACAACCCAACGTTAAAGAACACGCTGGATGGCCTTGACGGGAGGCTACCATCTGTCTCCCAACAGCTGTTCCAGTGGGTCCCCTCCCCCAACCTTCTCTGAGCCTTTCGGGGTCAATGTGACCTGGCCATTTAGCCCATAGTGTGCAAAAAAGTGCCGCTCAGAGGTAAAAGAAACCAACCTAAAGGCATACATTCGCCACAAGATTGAATCCGTTAGAGAGCATATAAACACAGCGAACGTTTGCTGATATGCAGCATAAGGTACAATTAATGCTTCAGACACTTTGAACAAAGGATGCAATTGGATGTCTCCAATTGCATGTTCGTCATGGATTACAATTGTATAATATCGATAATAATCACACTAATGAAAATTCATACCAGCTTTCTTACAATGACAGAAATATTCAAAACTTTTACAGAATCAATTTTGAAAGTCCAAAAAAACAGTTTACGATGTGATGTATGCAGTAACGAATGAAACGTGTCAGGCTTCATAGTTTAAAGTCAGTTCTTCGATGTTCAAGTTCGTGGAAGTGTTCCATAATCGGAACAGTCACCACAATGATACCCATTCTGGGAAACATCGTCAAAGACTAAAGACACTTCCAATACTTTCAGAATTCAAACAACAAAAATAAGAAAAAAAATTAAACTCATTGAAAAATATGCACTCGACTCTGTAATTAAGGGACATGCCACATAAGGTGAGATTTATCTCCGCAAAATTCCCCGCCCTGCTCACGGTCAGTAGGGGACACCGATGGGCTTGGAAAGGCCGCCGTCCGTCGGATGAGACGTTAACCCGTGACTCCGTGTGTGGGATAGCCATACCCTGTGCACGTTAAAGAACACGCTGGATGGCCTTGACGGGAGGCTACCATTTGTCTCCCAACAGCTATTCCAGTGGGTCCCCTCCCCCAACCTTCTCTGAGTCTTCGGGGTCCTTGTGACCTGGCCATTTAGCCCATGGTGTGCAAAAAAATGCCGCTCAGAGGTAAAACAACCCAACCCAACAACTCTGAAGCATCCAGCTAGTTCTGAAAACCCATTTCCTCCCCTGCTAACGTAAATCACATAATCCATTCAGTCTGCTAATATAAGAATATTTCTTCAACACACCCTTTACAGGTTACAGGCTATCGTCAAGTGTGACATCATCTGGGCACCAGGCTCGTGATCTGCAGTTACCATGTTTCGAGATTCAGGACCACACATTACTTGAATCCATTGCAGATGTCCCGCACTCTAATCTCCCATCGAATATTTAAATTGTGAGAGTAATTGTCATTTTCATCGACAATGTAAGTGTGCGAGATGATTCAAGCATGATTTGCAGCACCGATTTTTGTTGCTAATCAGATTGGACATTAAACTGTAGTCACGTGTTGCCGAGACCAACAACTTGACCAAATAAACAAACCCTCTGGATAACCTTGAAGGAAGGCAATCCTCTGCCTTTAGTAATTGTTCACTCTTTCGGAGACTTGGGTCCTTGTGACTTGGCCACTTCATTCTTTGTGTTGTTGGATTGGGTTGTTTTATCTCTGTGCGGCACTTTTTTGCACAGCATGGGCTAAATGGCCAGGTCACAAGGACCCCGAAGTCTCAGAGGTTGGGGGAGGGGACACACTGATTCAGCTGTTGGGAGACAGATGGTAGCCTCCCGTCAAGGATTTCCAGCGTGTTCTTTAACGTGCATAGGTTGGGTTGTTTTACCTCTGAGCGGCAATTTTTTTCTACACCATGGGCTAAATGGCCAGGTCACATGGACCCCGAAGGCTCAGAGAAGGTTGGGGGGAGGGGACCCACTGGAACAGCTGTTGGGAGACAGATGGTAGCCTCCCGTCAAGGCCATCCAGCGTATTCTTTAACGTGCATAGGTTGGGTTGTTTTAACTCTGAGCGGCCCTTTTTTGCACACCATGGGTTAAATGATCAGGTCACAAGGACCCCGAAGGCTCAGAGAAGGTTTGGAGAGGGGTTGGGATGGGTTGTTTTACCTCTGAGCGGCACTTTTTTGCACACCATGGGCTAAATGGTCAGGTCATATGGACTCCGAAGGCTCAGAGAAGGTTGGGGGAGGGGACCCACTGGAACAGCTTTTGGGAGACAGATGGTAGCCTTCCAGCGTGTTCTTTAACGTGCACAGTGTCCAGCGTGTTCTTTAACGTCCCATCCGACGGACGGCGGCCTTTCGAAGCCCATCGGTGTCCCCTACTGACCGTGGGCAAGGCGGGGAAATTTGCGGAGATACTTAATTCTTTGTGATTCACGAAATCAGTTTCATTTAGGAAATTTTTCTTTCAAGTATCGTGAACTGTTGACTCATTTTTTTTCTTTTTTTGTCTGTCTCCATGTGACCACTTAACAATTTCAGGAAGTGTTTGCCACTTAATTAATCAGGGTTCAGGAGATGATAATTAGGAAAGATAATCCAAATCGTTTGAAAGATTTGAAACAATCCGTGCGAGTTCTATCAACCTCAGATTCGCACAGTGTTCAGCATTGTTCAGCACCTGGAAAATAACTCTTTGGAAAGTAACAGCGATTTCTTCCTTTTTTCCTGTTGCAGAGAAAGTAAAGACATTTTACAAGATAATCTCATGACGTGGTCAAGAATTGATAAGCACCCCTTCCGTCCGCTGCAACCGTGCCAAAGTCACTGACGAAGTGGAATCAACGTGTTCGTATTTGATAACGATAAAGGTTCTGCGCTTCAGAAGTGTGTCATTTTGTAAGAGGTGGGATGACGTGAATACGGTTCGAGGCTGGCTCCAATTAATTAGCCCAATCTCGCAGAAGCTGTAATTATTTGTTATTGGTCCATTGTGCGATAATGGCGAGTTTCTACCTTTTTTGTTTCGTTGTTCTTGTAGGTCGTGAGTTTGCATTGTGAAGGAAAAAACAAATAAGAAAGCGAAAGAAGGCCAGTTAAGAGAACGAAAGTGGGAATTTGTAAATGCAGATTTTTATTTTGTCTTTCACTCGTAAGTGTAGACAATGAAGGATTATGCAAGCTTATTAGAAGAATTATTGATAAGTTGGGTTGGGTTGTTTTACCTCTGAGCGGCACTTTTTTGCATACCATGGGCTAAATGGCCAGGTTACATGGACCCCGAAGGCTCAGGGAAGGTTGGGGGAGGGGTCCCACTAGAACAACTGTTGGGAGACAGATGGTAGCCTCCCGTCAAGGCCATCCAACTGTTCTTTAACGTTGGGTTGTTTTACCTCTGAGCGGCACTTTTTTGCATACCATGGGCTAAATGGCCAGGTCACAAGGACCCCGAAGGCTCAGAGAAGGTTGGGAGAGGTGACCCACTGGAACAGTTATTGGGAGACAGATGATAGCCTCCCGTCAAGGCCATCCAACTGTTCCTTAACGTTGGGTTGTTTTACATCTCAGCGGTATTTTTTGCACACCATGGGCTAAATGGCCATATCGCAAGGACCCCGAAGGCTCAGAGAAGGTTGGGGGAGGGGACCCACTGGAACAACTGTTGGGAGACAGATGGTAGTCTCCCGTTAAGGCCATCCAGCGTGTTCTTTAACGTTGGGTTGTTTTACCTCTGAGCGGCACTTTTTTGCATACCATGGGCTAAATGGCCAGGTCACAAGGACCCCGAAGGCTCAGATAAGGTTGGGGGAGGGGACCCACTGGAACAGCTGTGGGAGACAGATGGTAGCCTCCCGTCAAGGCCATCCAGCGTGTTTTTTAACGTTGGGTTGTTTTACCTCTGAGCGGCACTTTTTTGCATACCATGGGCTAAATGGCCAGGTCACAAGGACCCCGAAGGCTCAGATAAGGTTGCGGGAGGGGACCCACTGGAACAGCTGTTGGGAGACAGATGGTAGCCTCCCGTCAATCCCATCCAGTGTGTTCTTTAACGTGCACAGGGTATGGCTCTCCCGCATACGGGGTCACGGCTTAACGTCCCATCCGAGGGACGGCGGCCTTTTAAAGCCCATCGATGTCCCCTACTGACCGTGGGCAGGGCGGGGAATTTTGCGGAGATAAATCTCAACGCTGACCCAGCTGGGACTCGAACCTGGGAACTGCAGATTACGAGCCTGGCGCGATACCGACTGAGCCACCCCCGCCCCCTGAAATAAGAGTGGGAGGGACGCCGTTCCAGAGTATTTTTTTTCTTTCATCCCGTATACAACTACTGGGAGACAGACATTGGGGAACAGCTATTGGGAGACAGATAGGCCATCCAGCGTATTCTTTAACGTACAAAGGCATACCATTGCACGTTAAAGATTTGAGATGATTTTTTGCCTTATGGAGAGTATAAGGCTCGGGTTTATTAACCAAAAAAATCGGAATGTAAAAAAAATGGCATTTTAATTTTTGAAAGCAATGGTTAGCGCGCTTGGCTACTGATCCAAGGTACCTGAGTTCGAGCCCCGGGCAAGGCATGGATATACAGTCGCTCAAAAAAGTGTCCGAACACTATGGTTGATTACAAAATTCAGAAAAAATATCTGGTAGCGATTCTTTTTAGAAATTAGTGATCTGGCAACCTTCGTGTCACGTGATTACAGAATTCAGGAAAAATGTCTGGAGCGTGTACAGCAACTGTACACGCTCCAGTTACCGTTCACAGCAAACTGGAGCGTGTGCAATTACTGCACACGCTCCAGTTTGCTGTGAACGGTAACTGCACACGCTCCAGTTTGCTGTGAACGGTAACTGCACACGCTCAATATTTCCGTGAGTGAGCCCACACGATCTAGTATCAAAATAATATGACCACCTACAGTCGCTCAAAAAAGTATCCGAACAATATGGTTGATGACAGAATTCAGAAAAAATATCTGGAAACGATTTTTTTAGAAACCGTGCACGGCGCCTCGGCTTAACGTCCCATCCGACGGACGGCGGCCTTTCCAAGCCCATCGGTGTCCCGTACTGGACCATCGGCATGGCATTTTGCAGAGATAAATCTCAACACTGACCCAGCTGTGACTCGAACCTGGGAATTGCAGATTACGAGCGTGGCGCGCTACCGACTGAGCCACCCCCCAGTAAGCGATGCCTTCAGTTCTGTAAAGTAGTATGTAAATAAGTAATTCTTCTAAGACTGCCATATGAAGTCAATTGTTATATTGACGTCATGTATTCATTTAACTTCATCAAAGAAAACTCTAATTCACACTCAGATCGACACAATTTTCTCTCCCCTATGGAGGGGCGGGGGTGACTCAGTCGGTAGCGCGCCAGGCCGTGACCTTCGAGACTCAAGGCCTTTGAAGTCTAAAGTGACGTCATATCCTGTGGATCTACAGTACTTCCTGCGTACGTAGTACTACCGTCGCAAAACGAGCATTTATTTTTTTATAAGATCGGGAGGGCATTTTTGTTTGATAATGTGCTCAAAACTGATTGACATAGTATGATTATATTGTATATATGTACATTAGTGTAATATTTCTATGAAAAACCTTCAAATAAGGAAGACGTTGAAACTAAAATAGATCTTGATTTGTAATTGTGCTAAATTGATGACTCAAAATGTAATCGTCGTTTAACGTTCTCTGAACATGTAGAACGATATATAAATTACCAGGAGCGTCATAATCGGTTGCACGTATAATTACAATGACACAATATGTTTAAAAATAAAGTTAAATGCAAATAATTATTCGGCTATATATTAACAAAAATAAAATCATTTCCTTCACATATTTTTCGCGATAAATGCTGTCAATAACTGATTAGTTGTTTGTACCATTAATAATATAATCGTGACATATAAATTGTTATGGAAAATTAGTGTGTTTTATTAAAAAGAGAAAAAACACACAAAAATTATTCAGAACAATTTTATTGGCAAATCTGAACTAAAAATTAATGATATACTGTAATAGCTTTAGCTGTAATAATTTCAATTAGTTATGATTTAATTTCAATACTTTTTCTTAGTGATTAGACTGAATTAATAGGAATATTGAGCTGTATTTTTTTCTGAACTCTCATTAAATTTGAATAATATTTGGACATGGATACAACCTTCCGATGGGATACATATTCAAAAACTAGCAGGAAAAGTGCATCAAAACTTTAGAAACTACAATTTACTGCAAGCACACACACACATATATATTTTGGTTTACAAAGCTACCTTTAAATCTATGACTAAAGATTTGACAATAAATCGCTCAACTAACCTCCCAAATGTAAAGAAAATAGTCTCTAATCAATCTTCGATTGTTAAAAAAATAATTTTATGCACCCTGGTAAAGAAAGATTAAATCATTTAGGCATACATCTTTCCAGATATAAGCCAGTGGTGTAAGACCACTAAACTACCAGACTCTGCCTTTTTTCCACTAATATAACTTATTAGTTTAGTGGTCTTAGAACACTGTGGCATGTACCTGGAAAGATATGGTTCAAATCCCCCATGCCAGAAAACTGTTTGTCAGAAAACTATTAATATCAAAGCCAACAGTTAACTCTGTGGATACTATTTATTGAGGGCAGACAACTTTCTCTTTTTGGCACTAAGACATTTTTTCTTATTTCCTAAATTCTCTAACAAACAATCATTTTTTATCTTGCAAAAATTGTTTAAAAATACATTTGTTGAACACCAGATAATTCATTAAAGATAATAATCCCGCCAACAAACACCCAAGCAGCTACGGGGTGTCAAGATGCTAGATCGACGAATGCTGACGTCAGAACGTGTGACGTCACCAGTGAAAAGGCCTTGAGTCTCGATGGTTACGGCCAGGCTCGTAATCTGTAGTTCCCAGGTTCGAGTCCCAGCTGGGTCAGCGTTGAGATTTATCTCCGCAAAATTCCCAGCCCTGCCCACGGTCAGTAGGGGACACCGATGGGCTTGGAAAGGCCGCCGTCCGTCGGATAGGGACGTTTAGCCGTGGCCCGGTGTGCGGGAGAGCCATACCCTGTGCACGCTGGATGGCCTTGACAGGAGGCTACCATCTGTCTCCCAACAGCTGTTCCAATGGGTCTCCTCCCCCAACCTTCTCTGAGTCTTCGGGGTCCATGTGACCTGGCCATTTAGCCCATGGTGTGCAAAACAGCGCTGCTCAGAGGTAAAACAATCCAACGTTAAAGAACACGCTGGATGGCCTTGACGGGGAGGCTACCATCTGTCTCCCAACAGCTGTTCCAGTGGGTCCCCTCCCCCAACCTTCTCTGAGCCTTCGGGGTCCATGTGACCTGGCCATTTAGCCCATGGTGTGCAAAAAAGTGCCGCTCAGAGGTAAAACAATCCAACGTTAAAGAACACGCTGGATGGCCTTGACGGGAGGCTACCATCTGTCTCCCAACAGCTGTTCCAGTGGGTCCCCTCCCCCAACCTTCACTGAGCCTTCGGGGTCCATGTGACCTGGCCATTTAGCCCATGGTGTGCAAAAAAGTGCCGCTCAGAGGTAAAACAATCCAACGTTACAGAACACGCTGGATGACCTTGACGGGGAGGCTACCATCTGTCTCCCAACAGCTATTCCAGTGGGTCCCCTCCCCTAACCTTCTCTGAGCCTTCGGGGTCCATGTGACCTGGCCATTTAGCCCATGTTGTGCAAAAAAGTGCCGCTCAGAGGTAAAACAACCCAACCCAACACTCAGATCGACACAATTTTCTCTCCCCTATGGAACGAATGAACTCAGGTAGCATTCTTACTTGTCCAGACCTCAAAGTGATAATGCAGAATACTTATTTATCTTTGAAAGCGTTGTTTTTTTATGCAATAAAAGTCGAAGGCGATTCATCATCATGTTCACGAGGAGCAAACCAGACCTTGCCAACCAAGAGATCCAACGCGAACCTCATCCCCTTTTTGTGCCAGATGAGTTTCCCGAGGACGTTGACCGTTATTCAGTGGAGGCGATGGCGGCCAGCAGGTGGCTCCACCTGGGGCATGCCACTTGCCCGAGGGTGGGCACACACACACACTCTCGCTACCTGAGATGAGAGACAGATAGGCCAGAGCCCTCTGGCGGTGTAGTCGTCTTGTTCTCCCCATTTCACTCGCTTGTTTGCAGCTGGGGAACAGAAATATGGGTCAGAGATTCCCCTCGGGGAAGAAAGGGGAATCCATCCCTCGCATTGCAAAGTTTCCCTCTGGCTCTTCCCATTGGAAGTCTCCCATCACCTTTGCTCTTTGGCTTTTTCTTGCTTGTATTGCATCTTGTATCAATCTGTCTACCATTGTCATCTGTTCGTCTCTAGACCTCGAACTTTTTTGTTTAAAAAAAAATACCCCCTCAAGCAGCTGCTTGCCACAGAGGTCTGACAGGAGCCTGTCAGTTTACATGCAAAAGTAGAAGGTCTGAGAGGATGGCAGGACCTCAGCAGAAAAACGATACACATCCATAACTCACCCGGGGCTCGAACCCAGGTCCCTTAGATCAGTGGGGCGGGGGTGGCTCAGTCGGTAGCGCGAAAGGCTCGTAATCTGTAGTTCCCAGGTTCGAGTCCCAGCTGGGTCAGCGTTGAGATTTATCTCCGCAAAAATTCCCCGCCCTGCCCACGGTCAGTAGGGGATACCGATGGGCTTGGAACAGGCCGTCGGATGGGACGTTAAGTCGTGGTTCCGTGTGTGGGAGAGCCATACCCTGTGCACGTTAAAGAACACGCTGGATGGCCTTGACGGGAGGCTACCATCTGTCTCCCAACAGCTGTTCCAGTAGGTCCCCTCCCCCAACCTTCTCTGAGCCTTCGGGGTCAATGTGACCTGGCCATTTAGCCCATGGTGTGCAAAAAAGTGCCGCTCAGAGGTAAAACAACCCAACCCTTAGATCAGTAGCCAAGCGCACTAACCACTCGGCCATGGGACGGCTTATATAAATACCCCCTCAAGCAGCTGCTTGCCAGAGAGGTCTGACAGGAGCCTGTCAGTTTATATGCAAAAGTAGAAGGTCTGAGAGGATGGCAGGACCTCAGCAGAAAAACGACACATACATCCATGCCTTATCCGGGACTCGAACCCAGATCCCTTAGATCAACGGGGCGGGGGTTGCTCAGTCGGTAGCGCGTCAGGCTCGTAATCTGTAGTTCCCAGGTTCGAGTCCCAGCTGGGTCAGCGTTGAGATTTATCTCCGCAAAATTCCCCGCCCTGCCCACGGTCAGTAGGGGACACCGATGGGCTTGGAAAAGCCGCCGTCCGTCGGATGGGACGTTAAGTCGTGGCCCCGTGTGCGGGAGAGCCATACCCTGTGCACGTTAAAGAACACGCTGGATGGCCTTGACGGGAGGCTACCATCTGTCTCCCAAAAGCTGTTCCAGTGGGTCCCCTGCCCCAACCTTCTCTGAGCCTTCGGGGTCCTTGTGACCTGGCCATTTAGCCCATGGTGTGCAAAAAAGTGCCGCTCAGAGGTAAAACAATCCAACCCTTAGATCAGTAGCCAAGCGGGCTAACCACTGGGCTAGAGATAAATTAAAAATTCTTTCTGTGTTGGATAGGTATTGATGAAATATTACGATATGCAGTTTCCGAATCTCTCTAAATCTATAATTATGCCCTCTAGCGGTGGAAATTTTTCAAAATTCCGAAATTTCAAACGATTGTTGCGAACGATATATTTTTTCTAGAAATTTGAAATTTTGGTGGTGGAATGTGAAGGTCACGAAGTTTCACTTGCTAACAATGAGTTGACCCCTTAGTCCCAGAGGGGGTGAAAAAACACAGCATTTAAATTTTAGCAGAAAATTATTTGTTTTTGGAGATAAATGGAAAATTCTTTTTAGGTTAGATAGAAATTAATGAAATATTATGATTCACACTTTTTAAATCTTCCGAAAACTATAACTGCGCCCTCTAACGGTGGAAAAATGTGCAAATTCCAAAATTTCAAACAAATATCGAAAACGACGTATTTAAACTAGAAATTTTAAATTTTGTGATGGAATATGAACGCCATGATGTTTCCATTGGCAAAAATGAATTGACCTCTTAGACCTAAGGGGGAGAAAACTATTTTTTGTTTTAGCTGATAATTGTTTTTAATTAGAGGTAAATGAAAAAAAATCTTTTTAGGGTTAGATAGGAATTGATAAAACATTATGATTCGCACTTTCGGAATCTTTCGAACACTATAATTGCGCCCTCTAACGGTGAAAAGGTTTGAAAATTCCAAAATTGCAAACGAATATTGCAACGAGGTATATGCAAACGCCACGAAGTTTCCATTGCAAACTATGAAAATGATAGTTAGAAAACTCTTTTTTAATTTGATTGGTATTAATGAGATATTATAATTCTCATTTTTTCCAATACTTAGTAGTTTTAATATATGCATCTTTACAGATTACTGAAATGATGAAATGGTAGAACTGTTTTCGAGTTTTCGTAAATAATATATATAGAACAGAAACTGGGGCGGGGGTGGCTCAGTCGGTAGCGCGCCAGGCTCGTAATCTGTAGTTCCCAGGTTCGAGTCCCAGCTGGGTCAGCGTTGAGATTTATTTCCGCAAAATTCCCCGCCCTGCCCACGGTCAGTAGGGGACACCGATGGGCTTGGAAAGGCGGCCGTCCGTCGGATGGGACATTAAGCCGTGGCTCCGTGTGCGGGAGAGCCATACCCTGTGCACGTTAAAGAACACGCTGGATGGCCTTGACGGGAGGCTACCATCTGTCTCCCAACAGCTGTTCCAGTAGGTCCCCTCCCCCAACCTTCTCTGAGCCTTCGGGGTCAATGTGACCTGGCCATTTAGCCCATGGTGTGCAAAAAAGTGCCGCTCAGAGGTAAAACAACCCAACCCTTAGATCAGTAGCCAAGCGCACTAACCACTCGGCCATGGGACGGCTTATATAAATACCCCCTCAAGCAGCTGCTTGCCAGAGAGGTCTGACAGGAGCCTGTCAGTTTATATGCAAAAGTAGAAGGTCTGAGAGGATGGCAGGACCTCAGCAGAAAAACGACACATACATCCATGCCTTATCCGGGACTCGAACCCAGATCCCTTAGATCAACGGGGCGGGGGTTGCTCAGTCGGTAGCGCGTCAGGCTCGTAATCTGTAGTTCCCAGGTTCGAGTCCCAGCTGGGTCAGCGTTGAGATTTATCTCCGCAAAATTCCCCGCCCTGCCCACGGTCAGTAGGGGACACCGATGGGCTTGGAAAAGCCGCCGTCCGTCGGATGGGACGTTAAGTCGTGGCCCCGTGTGCGGGAGAGCCATACCCTGTGCACGTTAAAGAACACGCTGGATGGCCTTGACGGGAGGCTACCATCTGTCTCCCAAAAGCTGTTCCAGTGGGTCCCCTGCCCCAACCTTCTCTGAGCCTTCGGGGTCCTTGTGACCTGGCCATTTAGCCCATGGTGTGCAAAAAAGTGCCGCTCAGAGGTAAAACAATCCAACCCTTAGATCAGTAGCCAAGCGGGCTAACCACTGGGCTAGAGATAAATTAAAAATTCTTTCTGTGTTGGATAGGTATTGATGAAATATTACGATATGCAGTTTCCGAATCTCTCTAAATCTATAATTATGCCCTCTAGCGGTGGAAATTTTTCAAAATTCCGAAATTTCAAACGATTGTTGCGAACGATATATTTTTTCTAGAAATTTGAAATTTTGGTGGTGGAATGTGAAGGTCACGAAGTTTCACTTGCTAACAATGAGTTGACCCCTTAGTCCCAGAGGGGGTGAAAAAACACAGCATTTAAATTTTAGCAGAAAATTATTTGTTTTTGGAGATAAATGGAAAATTCTTTTTAGGTTAGATAGAAATTAATGAAATATTATGATTCACACTTTTTAAATCTTCCGAAAACTATAACTGCGCCCTCTAACGGTGGAAAAATGTGCAAATTCCAAAATTTCAAACAAATATCGAAAACGACGTATTTAAACTAGAAATTTTAAATTTTGTGATGGAATATGAACGCCATGATGTTTCCATTGGCAAAAATGAATTGACCTCTTAGACCTAAGGGGGAGAAAACTATTTTTTGTTTTAGCTGATAATTGTTTTTAATTAGAGGTAAATGAAAAAAAATCTTTTTAGGGTTAGATAGGAATTGATAAAACATTATGATTCGCACTTTCGGAATCTTTCGAACACTATAATTGCGCCCTCTAACGGTGAAAAGGTTTGAAAATTCCAAAATTGCAAACGAATATTGCAACGAGGTATATGCAAACGCCACGAAGTTTCCATTGCAAACTATGAAAATGATAGTTAGAAAACTCTTTTTTAATTTGATTGGTATTAATGAGATATTATAATTCTCATTTTTTCCAATACTTAGTAGTTTTAATATATGCATCTTTACAGATTACTGAAATGATGAAATGGTAGAACTGTTTTCGAGTTTTCGTAAATAATATATATAGAACAGAAACTGGGGCGGGGGTGGCTCAGTCGGTAGCGCGCCAGGCTCGTAATCTGTAGTTCCCAGGTTCGAGTCCCAGCTGGGTCAGCGTTGAGATTTATTTCCGCAAAATTCCCCGCCCTGCCCACGGTCAGTAGGGGACACCGATGGGCTTGGAAAGGCGGCCGTCCGTCGGATGGGACATTAAGCCGTGGCTCCGTGTGCGGGAGAGCCATACCCTGTGCACGTTAAAGAACACGCTGGATGGCCTTGACGGGAGGCTATCATCTGTTTCCCAACAGCTGTTCCAGTGGGTCCCCTCCCCCAACCTTCTCTGAGCCTTCGGGGTCCATGTGACCTGGCCATTTAGCCCATGGTGTGCAAAAAAGTGCCGCTCAGAGGTAAAACAACCCAACCCTAGAACAGAAATTTAAAAAATTAGTGATAATTTTTAAGAGGAATTCCACTGACAGCAATAATTCACCCCCTTTTCTGAGAGAGGTGCAGGGAATGCACCTTTCTAGATTTAAGAATTAAAAGACGAATACTTTTATGTTGTATAATTACTAATGAAATACTATTTGCATATTTCCCATCATCCACTAGCTCAAGTTAAAACTCTTAAGGAATGAAAGAGTTGGTAAAGGAAAAAGTTCTCTCTGTTTGAAAACGAGATTCTCATCCGCCCCAGAGGCCACATGCGTTCTTCTAGTTACGATTTCATGATTTATGGTTTCTTCAATTGACATTTTATCAAAGGTCAACTACCCTACAAGATCACCTCTGACATTTTCACCTGGTTTAGAGATGTTTAAAAGCAATTCACATCGTTATTCTTTTTTTTTTGATCCTGCTTGTTTTGCAAGACGTAAATCAAACTCTCACCTAGCAAAGTGTTTCTGCCATATTTCTTTAAAAGTAGGGTTGTGGGTTGTTTTACCTCTGAGCGGCACTTTTTTGCACACCATGGGCTAAATGGCCAGGTCACATGGACCCCGAAGGCTCAGAGAAGGTTGGGGGAGGGGACCCACTGGAACAGCTGTTGGGAGACAGATGGTAGTCTCCCGTCAAGGCCATCTAGCGTGTTCTTTAACGTTGGGTTGTTTTACCTCCGAGCGGCACTTTTTTTGCACACCATGGGCTAAATGGCCAGGTGACGTTAAGCATGCTAATGGCTAAAAAAAAATACCCCCTCAAGCAGCTGCTTGCCACAGAGGTCTGACAGGAGCCTGTCAGTCAGGCCATCAGGCTAATGGCTAAATGACGTTAAGCATCAACTGAATTACTTTTGCCATGTTTGCTAAACAGGTGCTTATGGGGTCAATACCTTATTTAAAAGAAACCAATTAAAAGCTCCTCAAGCAGCTGCTTGCCACAGAGGTCTGACAAGAGCCTGTCAGTTTATATGCCATAGTAGAAAGTCTGAGAGAATGACAAAAAACAAATCTGGATATTAGATTTCGATCTGACGGAAAATTACAAACGTTTCAAGTGAAAGATTAATGTGTACAGTCGCTCAAAAAAGTATCCGAACACTATGGTTGATGACAGAATTCAGAAAAAATATCTGGCAACGATTGTTTTCACAAATTAGTGATCTGGCAACCTTCGTGTCACGTGATTACAGAATTCAGGAAAAAATATCTGGAGCGTGTACAGCAACTGTACACGCTCCAGTTACCGTTCACAGCAAACTGGAGCGTGTGCAGTTACTGCACACGCTCCAGTTTGCTGTAAACGGTAACTGCACACGCTTAATATTTCCGTGAGTGAGGCCACACGATCTAGTATCAAAATAATATGACCACGTACAGTCGCTCAAAAAAGTATCCGAACACTATGGTCGATTACAGAATTCAGGAAAAATATCTTGCAACGATTTTTTTTAGGAATTAGCGATCTGGCAACCTTCGTGTCACGTGACACGAAGGTTGCCAGATCACTAATTTCACTAATTCGAAGGTTAACAGATCACTAATTTCACTAATTCGAAGGTTAACAGATCACTAATTTCTAAAAAAATCGTTGTCAGATATTTTTCCTGAATTCTGTAATCAACCATAGTGTTCGGATACTTTTTTTAACGACTGTAAGTTAAACTAAATATCCAGTCGCCACAATGAATTTGAAATGTTCGTTTGGGAAAAGCAAAGAAATATTATTTCCATCCTGAGAGGAGGGTAAGGTTATTTTACTTTTATCTCTAAGCGGCACTTTTTTTGCTCACAATGAGCTAAATGGCCAGGTCACAAAGACCCCGAAGGCTCAGAGAAGTGTTTGGGGAGGGGACCCACTGGAACAGCTGTTAGGAGACAGATGGTAACCTCCCATCAAGGCTATCCAGCGTGCTCTTTAATGTGCTCAGGATATGGCTATCCTGCATATGGGGCCACGGCTTAACGTCCCATCCCACGGATGTCGTTCTTACCAATTCCATCGGTGTCCCTTACTGACCGAGAGCACGGTTTATTGTTCCTCACTCTCTTCCCACTCAATTTCCCCTATGTATCTCGAAAATCTCATGTTCTCACTTTTGCACATAAAGCACAATTGGGGGGTGGCTCAGTTTGGTAGCGCGCCAGGCTCGTAATCTATAGTTCCCAGGTTCGAGTCCCAGTTGGGTCAGCGTTCAGATTTATCTCCGCAAAATTCCCCGCCCTGCCCATGGTCAGTACGGGACACCGATGGGCTTGGAAAGGCCGCCGTCAGTAGGATGGGACGTTAAGCCGTGGCCCCGTGTACGGGAGAGACATACCTTGTGCACGTTAAAGAACACGCTGGATGGCCTTGACGGGAGGCTACCATCTATCTCCCAACAGCTGTTCCAGTGGGTCTCCTCCCCCAACCTTCTCTGAGCCTTCGGGGTCCATGTGACCTGGCCATTTAGCCCGTGGTGTGCAAAAAAGTACCGCTCGCAAGTAAAACAACCCAACCCCCAATTTTTTCTGAGCCCCTGGGGTCCTTGTGACCTGGCCATTTAGTACATTGTGAGTATTAAAATTATCTCTCAGAGGTAAAACATTCGAACCGAAAAGCACCCAGTAAAAAACACTGTTTATGTTCTGTTTCATCATCTCTTGGCATAATCATCACCATTATTTCTAGAAGATTCTTCGTCACCTTTCCCAATGTCAGCTAAGGGGCGCCAGGCGAAGCGCCTCATTTCCACTTAAAACCAGTTAAATTTTCAATGATCGGACGCCAATCGCCATTTCTCAAGCCAAGGTGGAACAATAGAATGACCTGACCGTTACTATGGGAAGCAGACTGGAACGGACTCATAGCAAGCCGTGTCGGCTAAGGGAGGGGGACGAACCCTCGAGGCAGATAACGTCCCCAGTTCGAATGCACGTTTGCACGATCAAGTTTACCGATTAATTCTCTCTCTGGGAAAATAAAGGGCAGAGGAGATGGAAGCGAAAAGGGAAGTTGCGAAAAGAGGACGACTTTCGCGTGGGAGAAATAACTTAAAGAAGAAGAAAGTTGCTGATGCCAAATTATCATTTTTTCTTCCTTTTTTTGTGATTTTGAAAGCCTCAGGTTTTTTTATGGCTGAGAAAGGCCATGGAACAGACTCGAAAAAAAAAATCAACGGTGTTTTAATTTTCTTCTTTTTTAGTTCGTTAAGAATACGTCGTTTGAGTTTCAGAACTTTCTGGATGTCCTTGCCACAACAATCCAGTGATTCTCTTCAGACACGTGGCCTTTACTATTTTTTGTGTGGAAAATAACATTATTCTGTGGAAAATAGTATTAGCACGTGGCCCATAGTATTTTCCACAAAAATTAAGGATGGTAAAAAACTGGAAAATGAAAAAAATAAAATGCAGTGACTTTTAATATTCAGATGAGTATAATCGAACCGGTATGTTCGGTACAACGGACAACGCAGAGTATGATGGTATGCTTATCATATTTTCCTTTTCGTATAGAGAGTATCAATGGAAAATCCAGAGATATCCAGAAGGAGTTGGGTTGTTTCACCTCTGAGCGGCACTTTTTTGCACACCATGGGTTAAATGGCCAGGTCACAAGGACCCCGAAGGCTCAGAGAAGGTTGGGGGAGGGGACCCATTGGAACAGCTGTTGGGAGACAGATGGTAGACTCCCGTCAAGGCCATCCAGCGTGTTCTTTAACGTTGGGTTGTTTTACCTCTGGGCTGCACTTTTTTGCACACCATGGGCTAAATGGCCAATTCACAAGGACCCCGAAGGCTCAGAGAAGGTTGGGGGAGGGGACCCACTGGAACAGCTGTTGGGAGACAGATGGTAGCCTCCCGTCAAGGCCATCCAGCGTGTTCTTTAACGTGCACAGGGTATGGCTCTCCCGCACACGGGGCCACGGCTTAACGTCCCATCCGACGGACGGCGGCCTTTCCAAGCCCATCGGTGTCCCCTACTGACCGTGGGCATGGCGGGTAATTTTGCGGAGATAAATCTCAACACTGACCCAGTTGGGACTCGAACCTGGGAACTGCAGATTACGAGCCTGGCGTGCTACCGACTGAGCCACCCCCGCCCCGATTAGAACGGGGGTAAAAAAATATATACGTATAGAAGGTACATTTCTCATATTTTTAAAGAAATTTGCGAAAGACCACTGAAGTGAAAGGGAAAACTATTTTAACCGGAGCGGCTTTCCAGCCTCATTCTTGACCCAGGATCAAGTACTGTCAATAGTTAAAAATTATCGTGGTTAGGTTGATTTACCTCTGAGAGACATTGTTTAGCATACAATGGGCTAAATGGCCAGGTCACAAGGACCCCAAGGGCTCAGGGAAGGTTCAGGGAGGACCCACTGGAACAGCTGTTGGGAGACAGATGGTAGCCTCCCATCAAGGCCATCCAGTGTGTTCTTTAACGTGCATAGGTTGGGTTGTTTTACCTCTGAGCGGCACTTTTTTGCACACCATGGACTAAATGGCCAGGTTACATGGACCCCGAAGGCTCAGAGAAGGTTGGAGGATGGGACCCACTGGAACAGCTGTTAGGAGACAGATGGTAGTCTCCCGTCAAGGCCATCCAGCGTGTTCTTTATCATGCGCAAGGTATGGCTCTCCCGCACACGGGTCCACGGCTTAACGTCCCATCCGACGGACGGCGGTCTTTCCAAGCCCATCGGTGTCCCCTACTGACCGTGGGGAGGGCGGTGTGTTTTGCGGAGATAAGTCTCAACGCTTACACATCTGGGACTCGAACCTGGGACTGCAGATTACGAGCCTGGCGCGCTACGCACCGAGGTCCCCCCCCACCCCTAGGAGCATCTCCATCTGAAAATTCTCGCTCGAAAAAAATTCTGGCGACCTTCGTGTCACGTGACACGAAGGTTGCCAGATCACTAAATTCTAAAAATAATTGTTGAGAGACATTTTTTCTGAATTCTGTAATCAACCATAATGTTCGGATATTTTTTTGAGCGACTGTACATTTCCAATAAGTAATGAATTGGGGAAAAAAACAACATTTTTAAGGAATCAAGAAAATATGTTGATTAAAAAAAATATATATACTTTTTAATGAATGATATGAATTGCAAAATCCTTTTAATACGCATCTAAAAATGTTTGGTTAAAGAATTTCTAAGAAATGAATCAGATTCAGCATATTAATTAATTATTATTATTAATTAATGATTTGTTTAATGAGTCGCGGGTTGAAATAAAAACGGATTTGAATTTTTCTTTTAATCATCGAAAGCAACTTTTTTGATTTCGTTTTAGAATTGCAGTAATAACAAACGGCATTTTCTTTTAGCGTCGATTTGAGGAATCTTCAGTCGCTGTCAATCATCGTCTTAAAAAGGAGGACACGACGGCAAGGACTTGCATTCCGCAGGAGCCGTGATTCCTGCGGGGGTCAGATAACCAGCCTTCACTCTGCGGTCATCACCAAAGCGTTTAGGTCCCTGAGGAGCCCTGAGGAGCCCTGAGGACCCCTGAAGAGCATTTCGGGAGGAATCAAACACGACTCGTAAATCAACAGCAAGATGACAACAAAACTGACTATCACGAGATAAAACTTCTTTCAGCATTGCTCCCTCGAATAGAAAGAAAAACGTATTGTTCATTGAATACAAAAGGGGATTTTTTGTTCTCATGGGTAAAGAAAAAGCGGGGATATGACGTGAGGAAATGCCAAGAAAATGATTACAAATTCAGTTTCAAAAATTTTACTTGTTTTCCACCTACTTCTCCCTCCCTTATTCTGATCACGAGGGGGCGGGGGTGGCTCAGTCGGTAGCGCGCCAGGCTCGTAATCTGCAGTTCCCAGGTTCGAGTCCCAGCTGGGTCAGCGTTGAGATTTATCTCCGCAAAATTCTCCGCCCTGCCCACGGTCAGTAGGGGACACCGATGGGCTTGGAAAGGCCGTCGTATGGGACGTTAAGCCGTGGCCCCGTGTATGGGAGAGCCATAACCTGTGCACGTTAAAGAACACGCTGGATGGCCTTGACGGGAGGCTACCATCTGTCTCCCAACAGCTGTTCCAATGAGTCTCCTCCCCCAACCTTCTCTGAGCCTTCGGGGTCCATGTGATTTGGCCATTTAGCCCATGGTGTACAAAAAATGTGCCGCTCAGAGGTAAAACAACCCAACGTTAAAGAACACGCTGGATGGCCTTGACGGGAGGATACCATTTGTCTCCCAACAGCTGTTCCAGTGGGTCTCCTACCCCAACCTTCTCTGAGCCTTCGGAGTCCATGTGACCAGGCCATTTAGCCCATGGTGTGCAAAAAAGTGCCGCTCAGAGGTAAAACAACCCAACGTTAAAGAACACGCTGGATGGCCTTGACGGGAGCTACCATCTGTCTCCCAACAGCTGTTCCAGTGGGTCTCCTCCCCCAACCTTCTCTGAGCCTTCGGGGTCCATGTGACCTGGCCATTTAGCCCATGGTGTGCAAAAAAGTGCCGCTTAGAGGTAAAACAACCCAACCCTTCAGCACCGATGTCATTTCATTCTCATGCAAGTGGCGAAGGTTTTGTCATGCAAAGCTCATCTCCAGGTTCTGCTTGTCGAAGCGAGCAGCTCGTTTTTCAGTGCGAGCCACGATAATCAACTCTACTATATTTACAACGAAAAGAGCGACGAAACCTTGACCTCAGGTTTTGCTTGAAGAACAATTACTGGCTTGCCCTCATTCTTATCTCACCATCTTGGCGATTTAATTGTTCATACTTCGCCATCACGAGCGATGATCTCTTGCTTAAAACATCATTCATCTCCATTATTTCCCACCAAGTGATGATCTTCATTGTTTTACTCATTTATTTTTCCCGTCATTATTGTTCATCAGCTAATGTGACAAAATTCTGAAGGAGATATTTGTGTGGCGGGTAAGCGTCGATTCCAGGCGTATCATGTTTTCCTAACTTATTGTTTCCCACTTGATGTTTTTTGGCATATCAGTTGGGTTCGGTTATTTTACCTCTGAGCGGCGCTTTTTTGAACACCATGGGCTAAATGGCCAGGTCACATGGACCCCGAAGGCCCAGAGAAGGTTAGGGGAGGAGACCCACTGGAACAGTTGTTGGGAGACAGATGGTAGCCTCCCGTCAAGGGTTGAGTTCTTTTACCTCTAAGTGGCTCTTTTTGCACACAATGGGTTAAATGGCCAGGTCACAAGGACCCCAAAGGCTCAGAGAAGGTTGGGGGAGGGGACCCACTGGAACAGTTGTTGGGAGACAGATGGTAGCCTCCCTTCAAAGGTTGAGTTCTTTTACCTCTCAGTGGCAGGGCGGAGGTGGCTCAGTAGGTAGCGCGCCAGGCTCGTAATCTGTAGTTCCCAGGTTCGAGTCCCAGCTGGGTCAGCGTTGAGATTTATCTCCGCAAAATTCCTCGCCCTGCCCACGGTCAGTAGGGGACACCGATGGGCTTGGAAAGGCCGCCGTCCGTTGGATGGGACGTTAAGCCGTGGCCCCGTGTGCGGGAGAGACATAACTTGTGCACGTTAAAGAACAGGCTGGATGGCCTTGACGGGAGGCTACCATTTGTCTCCCAACAGTTATTCCAGTGGGTCCCCTCCCCCAACCTTCTCTGAGCCTTCGGGGTCCATGTGACCTGGCCATTTAGCCCATGGTGTGCAAAAAAGTGCCGCTCAGAGGTAAAACAACCCAACCCAAATCTCAGTGGCACTTTTTTCACACCATGTGCTAAATGGCCAGGTCACATGGATCCCGAAGGCTCAGAGAAGGTTGGGGGAGGAGACCCACTGGAACAGTTGTTGGGAGACAGATGGTAGCCTCCCGTCAAGGCCATCCAGTGTGTTCCTTAACGTGCTCAGGGTACAGCTCTCCCGCACACGGGGACACGGCTTAACATCCCATCCTAGGAACGGTGGCCTTCCAAGCCCATCGGTGTCCCCTACTGACCGAGGCAAGGCGGGGAGATTTTGCATAAATAAATCTCAACGCTTTTCCACCTGTGACTCCAACCTTGGAACTGCAGATTACTAGCCTGGTGCGCTACCGACTGAGCCACCACCTCCCCACGGCGAAACTAAATTTTATCAGCTAAATATTTCACCCGTCCCAGGTCAACAGGTCATCTCCTTTGATACTTTATTTAAAGGGGCGTGGGTGGCTCAGTCGGTAGCGCGCCAGGCTCGTAATCTGTAGTTCCTAGGTTCGAGTCTCAACGCTGACCCCAGCGTTGAGATTTATCTCCGCAAAATTCCCCGCCCTGCCCACGGTCAGTAGGGGACACCGATGGGCTTGGAAAGGCCGCCGTCCGTCGGATTGGACGTTAAGCCGTGGTCCCGTATGCGGGAGAGCCATACCCTATGCACGTTAAAGAACAGGCTGGATGGCCTTGACGGGATGCTACCATCTGTCTCCCAACAGCAGTTCCAGTGGGTCCTCTCCCCCAACCTTCTCTGAGCCTTCGGGGTCCATGTGACCTGGCCATTTAGCCCATGGTGTGGAAAAAAGTGCCGCTCAGAGGTAAAACAACCGAACCCAATCTTTTTTTATACCTTGGAAATTAAACTGATCTGAATAGAGATTAAAAGTAAAAAAAAAAATTAATTATTTATTGCTCTCATCGAATGGAAGAGAGAATGTGGCAACAAAGAAAAGATGGCTGCCGAATGATGTCAAGGTATGAAGAAGCCATTTTCTAATGTGATGAGAAAGAAACAATCAGATGGAGAAACTCTTCTTCTGGTTAAATTGTGACCCACAAAAAAAAAGGGACGAGCACACGTGATGCAGATCCAAAGTCACGATCTCGGATCGAAAACGAGGAAAGAAGAAGACGAAAATGGCAGAACAGCGATGATGCAATTCTTGTCTGGACATCTCCTTCCTCGAAAAAGAAAAAAAAATATCCAAATTCTCCTCTCTGTTTGCTTTCCCACTCTACTTGCGTGAGTCAAATGGGAGCTCGTGGGGGGGAGTGGAAGGGGGGGGGCACGAATGCAAGAGTTATGCGTCTGGAAGAAGCGCAAATTACCCACTTGTTACCGTGTGTAAAGGGTGCAAATTGAAGGTGTGCACCTGGCACGACGTTATCCAAAATGGCGTCATTATCAGATGATTCCAGAGAAGGTAAGGCTTTTAGAAAATGTGTGTGGGAAGGAAATAAAATTTTTTGTGTCACGTACCATTTGGAATTATTCAAAATATTTTCTCGTGTTTATTCTCTAGTTGGGTTGGGTTGTTTTACCTCCGAGCGGCACTTTTTTGCACACCATGGGCTAAATGGCCAGGTCACATGGACCCCGAAGGCTCAGAGAAGGTTGGGGGAGGGGACCCACTGGAAGAGCTGTTGGGAGACAGATGGTAGCCTCCCGTCAAGGCCATCCAGCGTGTTCTTTAACGTGCACAGGGTATGGCTCTCCCGCACACGGGGCCACGGCTTAACGTCCCATCCGACGGACGGCGGCGTTTCCAAGCCCATCGGTGTCCCTTACTGACCGTGGGCAGGGCAGGGAATTTTGCGGAGATAAATCTCAACGTTGACCCAGCTGGGACTCTAACTACAGATTACGAGCCTGGCGCGCTACCGACTGAGCCACCCCCGCCCCATTTACTCTCTAGTACAGTCGCTGAAAAAAAGTGTCCGAACTCTATGGTTGATGACAGAATTCAGAAAAAATATATGGCAACGTTTTTTTTTTTTAGAAATTAGTGATTCTGGCAACCTTCGTGTCACGTGACACGAAATGCTTTAAGTTTATTTTTTACTTTTTAGCGTCATATAGGAAGATAGGTATTTTTAAAATTTTTTAATTTATTTATATATTTTTTAAATAAATCAAAAGAAGTATGATGCTTATATTAGAGCACTTATTCTTAAAATCGTTGGGGGGGGGGGGGGCTCAGTCGGTAGCGCGCCAGGCTTGTAATCTGCAGTTCCCAGGTTCGAGTCCCAGCTGGGTCAGCGTTGAGATTTATCTCCGCAAAAATTCCCCGCCCTGCCCACGGTCAGTAGGGGACACCGATGGGCTTGGAAAGACCGCCGTCCGTCGGATGGGACGTTAAGTTGTGGCCCCTTGTGCGGGAGAGCCATACCTTGTGCACGTTAAAGAACACGCTGGATGGCCTTGACGGGAGGCTATCATATGTCTCTCAACAGCTGTTCGAATGGGTCCCCTTCCCCAATCTTCTCTGAGCCTTCGAGGTCCTTGTGACCTGGCCATTTAGACCATGGTGTGCAAAAAAGTGCCGCTCAGAGGTAAAACAACCCAACGTTAAAGAACACGCTGGATGGCCTTGACGTGAGGCTACCATCTGTCTCCCAACAGCTGTTCCAATGGGTCCCCTTCCCCAATCTTCTCTGAGCCTTCGAGGTCCTTGTGACCCGGCCATTTAGCCCATGGTGTGCAAAAAAGTGCCGCTCAGAGGTGAAACAACCCAACGTTAAAGAACACGCTGGATGGCCTTGACGGGAGGCTACCATCTGTCTCCCAACAGCTGTTCCAATGGGTCCCCTTCCCCAATCTTCTCTGAGCCTTCGAGGTCCTTGTGACCTGGCCATTTAGCCCATGGTGTGCAAAAAAGTGCCGCTCAGAGGTAAAACAATCCAACGTTAAAGAACACGCTGGATGGCCTTGATGGGAGGCTACCATCTTTCTCCCAACAGCTGTCCCAATGGGTCCCCTTTCCCAATCTTCTTTGAGCCTTCGAGGTCCTTGTGACCTGGCCATTTAGCCCATGGTGTGCAAAAAAGTGCCGCTAAGAAGTAAAACAACCCAACGTTAAAGAACACGCTGGATGGCCTTGATGGGAGGCTACCATCTATCTCCCAACAGCTGTTCCAATGGGTCCCCTTCCCCAATCTTCTCTGAGCCTTCGAGGTCCTTGTGACCTGGCCATTTAACCCATGGTGTGCAAAAAAGTGCCGCTCAGAGGTAAAACAACCCAACGTTAAAGAACACGCTTGATGGCCTTGATGGGAGGCTACCATCTGTCTCCCAACAGCTGTTACAGTGGGTCCCCTCCCCCAACCTTCTCTGAGCCTTCGGGGTCCATTTGACCTGGCCATTTAGCCCATGGTGTGCAAAAAAGTGCCGCTCAGAGGTAAAACAACCCAACTTAAAATCGTTGCCAATGAGAATTAGGTTTCCCATCTTCGTACATCTTTCGAGTTTTGGATGCAATGTTTCAGAAGTCATAAAAACATTTTCGGATATCCCAGATCCATACGTAATGAGCAGTGGTTGTTTACGCGACCTCTAATCGCTGAGACAGGAATTAGCCTATGGCCACATGGCAACTTATTTAGGTGAGAGCTCTTTCCTAGAGCTGCCAAAGCTGTCGGCACGTGGAAACTCTTTAGGAAGGAAAACTTGGCAATCGATGTCGAGAAAGAAACATCGCTCTGATAGCAGTTGACATGAAGAGGGTTGGGTTGTTTCTCTTCTGAGCGGCATTTTTTTGCACACTATGGGCTAAATGGCCAGGTCACATGGACCCCGAAGGCTCAGAGAAGGTTGGGGGAGGGGACCCACTGGAAGAGCTGTTGGGAGACAGATGGTAGCCTCCCGTCAAGGCCATCCAGCGTGTTCTTTAACGTGAATAGGTTGGGTTGTTTTACCTCTGAGCGACACTATTTTGCACATCATGGGCTAAATGGCCAGGTCACATGGACCCCGAAGGCTCAGAGAAGGTTAGGGGAGGGGACCCACTGGAACAGCTGTTGGGAGACAGATGGTAGCCTGCCTTCAAGGTCATCCAGCGTGTTCTTTAACGTGCGCAGGGTATGTCTCTCCCGCACACGGGGCCACGGCTTAACGTCCCATCCAACGAACGCGGCCTTTCCAAGGTCATCGGTGTCCCCTACTGACCGTGGGCAGGGCGAGGAATTTTGCGGAGATAAATCTCAACGCTGACCCAGCTGGGACTCGAACCTGGGAACTACAGATTACTAGCCTGGCGCGCTACCGACTGAGCTACCCTCGCCCCGCTCTGACAGGAGCCTGTCAGTTTATATGCCATAGTAGAAGATCTGAGAGGATGGCAGGACCTCAGCAGAAAACAACACGAACATCCATGCCTTACCCGGGGCTCGAACCCAGGTCCCTTAGATCGGTAACCAAGCGCGCTAACCACTCGGCCACGGGAAGACAAATCGCTTGCCATACCAAAATATTGGAGGATTTCCATGTCAATGGGATTCTAACTTCGTAGCTCTATAACTTCTAATAAATGCATTTGAAAAAATAAAATAAATACCCCTTCAAGAAGCTGCTTGACACAGAGGTCTGACAGGAGCCTGTCAGTTTATATGTCACAGTAGAAGGTCTGTGAGGATGGCAGGACCTCAGGAACGTGTACAGCAACTGTACACGCTCCAGTTACCGTTCACAGCAAACTGGAGCGTGTGTAGTTACTGCACACGCTCCAGTTTGCTGTGAACGGTAACTGCACAGCTCAATATTTCTGTGACTGGGCCCACATGATCCAGGTTTTCGTGAGCTCACACGATCCAATGTAAATAAAAATAAATACCCCCTCAAGCAGCTGCTTGCCACAGAGGTCTGACAGGAGCCTGTCAGTTTATATGCCATAGTAGAAGTTCTGTGCGGATGGCAGGACCTCAGAAGAAAAAACGACACATACATCCATGCCTTATCCGGGGCTCGAACCCAGGTCCCTTAGATCAGTAACCAAGCGCGCTAACCACTCGGCGGATAAAAATAAAGTAAAACTAAGTTAGCGACCATAATCAAATCTATTAAAATTTAGTTTTTCAACAACATTCGTTCAATATTTAAATAGTTATGGATGCCATAAATTATCTTTTTTTATGTAAAAACGTTCATAATTGTGCAATATTTAAATGATCATTTGGCAAACTTTTAAAATGTATATTTATTTCTATTAAATGGTTAGAAACAATTCTTATTATTTAAGTTTTAATTAATTTCTGAGATAGATTCTTACGAGGTATTGCTGTTGTAAAATAATCAAGTTTGCATAATGCCTTCTCTCAGTTATATTTTCTCATTAGATGCAGTCTGTGATATTTCCGTAAGGCAGTGAACAAAAGATACAAAAGATCCAAGAAACTTTTTATATTCAGTTGAACATTTGTATTTGAGAGACTTCCATCACAGTCGTCTTAAAAGTGGGGCGGGGGTGGATCAGTCGGTAGCGCGCCAGGCGCGTAATCTGTAGTTCCCAGTTCTAGTCCCAGATGGGTCAGCATTGAGATTTATCTCCGAAAAATTCCCCACTTTGTCCACGGTCAGTAGGGGACACCGATGGGCTTGGAAAGGCCGCCGTCCGTCGGATGGGACGTTAAGCCGTGGCCCCGTGTGCGGGAGAGCCATACCCTGTGCACGTTAAAGAACACGTTGGATGGCCTTGACGGGAGGCTACCATCTGTCTCCCAATAGCTGTTCCAGTGGGTCCCCTCCCCCAACCTTCCCTGAACCTTCGGGGTCCATGTGACCTGGCTATTTAGCCCATGGTGTGCAAAAAAGTGCCGCTGAGAGGTAAAACAACCCAACCTATGCACGTTAAAGAACACGCTGGATGGCCTTGACGGGAGGCTACCATCTGTCTCCCAACAGCTGTTCCAGTGGGTCCCCTCCCCCAACCTTCTCTGAGCCTTCGGGGTCCATGTGACCTGGCCATTTAGCCCATGGTGTGCAAAAAAGTGCCGCTCAGAGGTAAAACAACCCAACACAACCCGTCTTAAAATATTTAAGTGTAGTAGTCAATTAAGCAGTTTTTTTATGTAGAAAATCTAATCATATTCATCTAACTTTAAAACCCTTTCTTTTATATTTAATCAGAGCGTATTTGCATGTCTGATGATAAATGAAACAGATTATGTTATTTGGGGGGGGGGGGTGGAATTGACTGAGTCGGAAGCGCGTCAGGCTCGTAATCAGTAGTTTCCAGGTTCGTACGGAGAGCCATACCCTGTGTACGTTAAGGAACACGCTGGATTGCATTGACGGGGGTTACCATCTGTCCCCCAACAGCTGTCAAGTGGGATCCTATTCCCTTCAACGTTTTCTTATCCCATGGAGGTTTTGTGTCTGGCCATTTGGCCCATTGTGTGCAACCTTCGTGTCACGTGACACGAAGGTTGCCAGATCACTAATTTCTAAAAAAAAATCGTTGCCAGATATTTTTTCTGAATTCTGTAATCGACATAGTGTTCGGATACTTTTTTGAGCGACTCTACAGGGCTGTACTATATTACTACACTGGTTTCCATAAATTAAGGAAAAATGAGAAAAATCACGATAATTCGCCAAAAAATTGTGCGATCCTCACCAAACTTGTTCATGTAGTTTATGTAACCAGTAATGCAATGCCGAGTGAACATATCGTATGCAAATTAGTCTAGGTTGCGTTCATTTGCGTAATCGGATGGCGGAATAAAAACGGGTGTTTTGGAGTGGATCTTTATTTTGTGTTGTAAATGTGAGTAAAGAAATTCGAAATAGCCATTTTGCAGGAATGATCTCGAGACATCATTTGCCAAATGAACTGCGGTGGAGAACTATTGGCCGACTCGAAGCAGGCCAAAGTCAGTCAGACGTGGCACGATGACTGAATGTGAGTCCTTCTGTGGTTCATACACTGTGAAATCAATTTCTTAGCACGGATTCCGCGTCTTGAAAGTTTAGCCGAGGAAGGGTAAGAGTTACGACCGCTGTACAAGACCGATATCTGCGATTAACAGCACGAAGGAGCAGGACGTCTACTCTCTCTCAGCTAAGATCCTCTCTTGCAGCAGCCACTGGGAGAGTTGTATCAGCTTCTACTCTGAATAGAAGGCTTCATAAGGGAGGTCTGTATTCTAGAAGGCCAATAATTTGAATACCCCTCACGTCACGGCACAGGAGACAGCGGTTGAATTGGGCACGCAAGCATGTTAACTGGACTGAAGAGCAATGGAGGTCCGTACTCTTCACAGATGAGTCCAGATATTGCTTGCAGAATGCTTCCGGACATTGATATGGAGAGAATGAGGTACCCGTTATCATCCCAGTAACATCCGTCAAAGAGACATTTACAGTAAAGGTAGCGTGTGTGTTTGGGTGGCATTTCTTTAGGTTGATGCACAGACCTCTATGTGTTGACAAGTGGGAACCTCAATGCTCAGAGGTATAGAGATGACATCTTGGACCCTTATGTACGTCCTTATGCTGGTGCAACAGGTGAAACGTTAAATCTTATAAGACGATAACGCTCGTCCACACAGAGCTCGACTAGTGGAACAATACCTTCAAGAGAAGATCATTATGCGCATGGAGTGGCCAGCTCGATCTCCCGACCTAAATCCGATTGAGCATGTGTAGGATGCTCTAGGGAGACGTGTTGCTGCCCTCAACTCGCCCCCTAAAACATAGGGGGAGCTTATTACTGCTTTAAAGAAACAA
Organism: Ryuthela nishihirai; assembly: GCA_038380435.1. Classification (NCBI taxonomy): domain Eukaryota; kingdom Metazoa; phylum Arthropoda; class Arachnida; order Araneae; family Heptathelidae; genus Ryuthela; species Ryuthela nishihirai. The sequence goes on from JAWZYU010000017.1 coordinate 2,274,719, forward strand.
TGGTTGTTACTACCTACTGAGCGGATTCACATCATCATAAACAGCATGGAACATCGCTGTCGTGCCTGCATTGCTGTAAGGGGTGACCACATTCCTTATTAAAGAACTTGGACCATTGCATTCTGACACCTCATTTTTGGACAAGTTCCTATAAGAGCTATTTTTTTGACGAAAATGCTTCTAGTGTAAAATATTTTATGCCATTCTGAAACAAGCATTGTAATTCGCGTTTCCATCAAATTTCATTAAAATCATTCATATAGTGTATTGTGTATCACAATTTTTATGAGTTTTCCTTAATTTATGAAACCAGTGTATTTACCTTTTCCAATCAACCTTTAGTACGAGTTTCTACTTTTAAAGGGTGCAAAATCCGAAAATGAAAAGCTCCATTTTTCTCCGAAAACTCACATTCGCTAGAGGCTCCACAACATCTCACATTCGCCAGAGGTTCTACAATTCTCGCATCGCCAGAGGCTCCATAACATCTCACATTAGCCAGAGGCTCCACAACATCTCACATTAGCCAGAGGCTCCACAACATCTCACATTCGCCAGAGGCTCCACAACATCTCACATTCGCCAGAGGCTCCACAACATCTCACATTCGCCAGAGGTTCTACAATTCTCACATCGACAGAGGCTCCATAACATATCGCATCGACAGAGGCTCCACAACGTCTCACATTCGCCAGAGGCTCCACAACACCTCACATCGCCAGAGGCTCCATAACATCCCCCAATCGCCACAGGCTCCATAACATCTCACATTCACCAGAGCACATATGTTATTCTTCTAGTTAGCTAATATTTCGGTTAACATATCCTCATTACGAAGAATACTATCTGGACGCATTCCTGTTACTGAAAATGAAGCATATTATTGTTGCGGATTACAAAAATGGATAGCCGCTGAGCGTGAGTATTAAAAGCTATATTTCAAAACCAAATTCAATACAAGGTAAATTGTTACAAAGGAAATATGGATGAAGTATCTTATTAACAAATCAACTATTAACATGCACAAGTCATCAATCTTCCTGCGTGAGCACACAACATCAGCTCTGTGTATTTTACTAAATACTACCTTTTACTTGATTTACCAGGTCACCCGAAGATCTTCACTCGTAAACCAATTCTCGTCCTGTGCTAATAACTTTTCACACACTAGCCGAACAAAAAGACAGTCCGTGTAGACATTCGAAGTTAGCCATAAAAGTTCCCACTTTTATACTTCCGCGTATACACAACACATCAAGTTACTTCTTGATACTTAACGATAAAAGATCCTACTTTTATCCTTCCGCGTATACACAACACATCAAGTTACTTCTTGATACTTAACGATAAAAGATCCCACTTTTATCCTTCCGCGTATACACAACACATCAAGTTACTTCTTGATACTTAACGCGCACTGTCTCAGAACAGCTCACCGTCCATTTTCGAACTCACCGACCGTTACAATACAACGACCGTTAACGCTCCACTCTTCTTCTCCAAATTCTCCCAACGTTCTTACTCGTTGGCTGAAACTTTTTGCTTTCGGTTGCCAGATTCCTTCTGTCGTAACACTGCCCCCTTCCTAGGTCTTGTTCGTCCCGAACAATTCTGGATTCCAAAGTTTCTTCAGTTCTTCGATGAAACGGGGTCAAACGATCCACGTGAACCACCTTGCTCTTTGTAGCTGGACGTCGACGAATGCGATATTCCACGTCTGTGTCAAAATGAAAGCGAATCTCATTATGACTTAGATTTCTTTTCTGACTGAAGCCTCGTCCACAAACATAATACGTGTAAGGCCTATAGCCCTTGTGAACACGTTTATGTCTCTGCAGGGAGAAGAATCGACTAAGAGTTTTCGTGCAAAACCTGTAAAAAGTTTTCTTCTTTGTCGAAAATTTTCTTCTTTGGATTTTTACTTCTATCAAGAGTAATAAGGAATGAAAGTCATTAGTGACATAAAATCTAGGGAGAAGTTTCATCCTCCAGTCTGACCCTTTTGTCAGTTGACTTTCCCTTAATTCAGAACTGTCGTGATGAACCTTCAGCCATGTTTCACCTGATTCCATTTGATCCCCAAGGTGCTTCACAAATATAATATCAGCTCCATAATTCTTTTTAGCTCTTCGGTCCATCTCCTCCTTCCATACTCTTGCTAGAACTGCAGCTTCTAATCCGACAACCTTACCTGTTTCTCCTGTATAAGTGAAATCAGTGATGTGTCGGGCTGCTAGCAATATTTTTTCTGTTTTACCTTCACATAGCCAGCTTGCAACATCTTCAGATACTCCTTGTTCTATTAACATGTTACGAAACTTGTTCAAAGCATTGCCGTTATGCAGAACCTTACGGACACGTGATGCTTCATCTACCCTATTATCCGCAATGTTCACAAAACGCAGAAGTTCTCCTAACTCTTCGACGAGCTCTTGCAGTTCCAAGGATCCGTTACCAAGGAAACACTGAACAGCTTCCATCACTTCCAGAGAGTTGTCAACAGAGTTTTCAAGAGGTGAATCCATGTTGCTGATAACAGCTGAACAACTCAAACTCTTCATTCCACGAGCTTGTGATGCTGCAACCATTTTCTTAACTAAATCAACAGCAACATCTTCTGTACTGATGAGATCAATAGCTTCTTTTCCGAATTCAACATCATAAACCAAAGCGCACACTCCTTCAGCCAGCTTTTTGGACACAATTGAGCATCTCATTAGAGGAACGCTATCTACGGTAGCCGTCAGATCCTTGCAGCGGTAAATCTCCTTATCTGTTGGCACCAGCTCCTCTGTCTGTACTACGATGCAACATCCGACGTCTTCCATCATCTGCTCGATTTTATCTTTAGTGCAGTCGACTGTGAAGCTAGGGATGGATTCCAATTTGTCCAGAGTATCTCCCGTCAATTGGCGAGCACGACCGGAGATCATAGGGACCTTGAGACCTAAAGCAGCAAGTGCAGGAGCCAAGACAAGACTCACTTTGTTGCCGACACCTCCTGTGCTGTTTTTATCTACCATTCGATGGCGCCACTCGGGTCTCCAGCAAAACACATGACCCGAGGAGGTCATATTTGCTGTTTCTTCCGAATTCACTTTCTTGGAGCTCTCATTGTAATTAGCCAGGGAAACATCAGTCATGATTGCCAAATTGTTCATTCTGGAGATCAGCGACGAGTTCTGTAACATGATATTGTCCACTTTAGAGCTCTTGTAGTCGTGATAAAACTTTTCTATATCCTTATAATCTAAATGGTTATAATGTCCAAATCTGCACATTGACTGTTCAGAAAAGAAATTCAGCGTGGCTACGTTGAAATTATCTGAGGGATTCACTTCTCTCTGATCGTAACTCTGAGGCTTAGTTTCATCCAGAAAGTTAGTCTTTGAAGTACTGTCTCTGCCTGAAGCTCCTTTACTAGCATCACCTGTTACGCTTCTAAGCCATTCTTCGGAATTCTTCTTTCTTAAATCCCCACTTTCTATAAACGATTCGAGTGTGGCTATATGTTTCGGAAAAATCTCTCCGACTTCCCCAGTAACGTCGAATGGCACTTTGTATCTATGATGAATGGACGCCTCTTCTTTACTCGGACCACTCTGCGAAACGTAAACTCTGTTTCGTTCCCCCTCATTACCACTCGTTACTCTGCCTTTGCGATAATTGTCCATGACGCATTTTGCTGACGGCGAGGAATAGAATACCTTTCGTGTGGATCTCTCTTCAGATCGTGCCAGACTTGTATACCTAGGTATTTTGAAGTGCAAAGCGTACTGTATAGTCTCACAGCTCTCTGATCTGTGTGATTGTTCTTCACAGTTCCTAGACATGTCACCAGCGACATAGACACTCTGCCCTGCATCACCAGTAGTTGCGTGGTCAAAGGCATTATCTGCGCTATCTCTACGATTCTTGATTTCCAGTAGCAGATCCACATTTTTATATGCGTTGCCTTTCTCTTTTTCTTTTCCATGTTTACAATCTAACTTAACACTATCAAGATCATCTTTTTCACTGACAAATTCAACATTTAAACTATTGCATTGTCTATTGAGTTCGGTTTTATGATCCTTGAAGTGATCAATAATCTTACCAACTCGAGAAGCCACTTCAGCTCTCATCTCAGTATTTTGTGCGGCCATTTCGGCTTTCAAATCATCTTTTCGAGAAACTATCTCCGTTCTCAACTCATTATTTTGTGCGGCCATCTCGGCTTTCAAGCCATCTACTTTATTGTTTTGGGCAGCTAGATCACTTTTAATATCAGTCATCTGCGTAGCCATATCGGCTTTCATATCAGTCATCAGCGTAGTCATATCGGCTTTGAAGCTATTTATCAACTTTACTAATTCATCCATACTTCTAGTTAACGGCATTCAATTAAATTATCCCACTTCTGACACCAAATGTTGCGGATTACAAAAATGGATAGCCGCTGAGCGTGAGTATTAAAAGCTATATTTCAAAACCAAATTCAATACAAGGTAAATTGTTACAAAGGAAATATGGATGAAGTATCTTATTAACAAATCAACTATTAACATGCACAAGTCATCAATCTTCCTGCGTGAGCACACAACATCAGCTCTGTGTATTTTACTAAATACTACCTTTTACTTGATTTACCAGGTCACCCGAAGATCTTCACTCGTAAACCAATTCTCGTCCTGTGCTAATAACTTTTCACACACTAGCCGAACAAAAAGACAGTCCGTGTAGACATTCGAAGTTAGCCATAAAAGTTCCCACTTTTATACTTCCGCGTATACACAACACATCAAGTTACTTCTTGATACTTAACGATAAAAGATCCCACTTTTATCCTTCCGCGTATACACAACACATCAAGTTACTTCTTGATACTTAACGATAAAAGATCCCACTTTTATCCTTCCGCGTATACACAACACATCAAGTTACTTCTTGATACTTAACGCGCACTGTCTCAGAACAGCTCACCGTCCATTTTCGAACTCACCGACCGTTACAATACACCGACCGTTACAATACAACGACCGTTAACGCTCCACTCTTCTTCTCCAAATTCTCCCAACGTTCTTACTCGTTGGCTGAAACTTTTTGCTTTCGGTTGCCAGATTCCTTCTGTCGTAACATTATTTATTGTGAAAGACACCTTGCTTCAATATATTAATCGTTAGATTTCTTGCATTTGTCCCGTAACATCTGCCATTGGACGAATCTTTCTATTGCACTCCATTGTGAAAATATTACAGTATAGGTCACGTGGACTATAAAAGCCGAAAGCGATCTAGAGCAATCATATTAGAGAAAATGAACTTCGACCCTCAGAACGAAATTGATGCGTTTATAGCATTATTGCTTTCATTGTAAAATCTACCACGTAATCCTCATGAAAAGTATTAACCTTTTTCGCCATTCTTTCCTTACTTTTCCTTAATTTATTCAACTGGGCCAACTAGGATTATTGTATCGAATTTCTTCCTTTTATTTTATACCTCTTGAGAACCAATTCACCTTTTATTTAACCGCAATTACAGAAATTAAAAACCACTGCCCTCAATCTGCCCCACCCAATGGTAAAAATAAAAACCAAAACTTAATATCTTCCTAGGAAGAGAAGAAAACAATTCCTCATCCTTAAAGGAAGATGAAAGATCCCATTTGCCATCACATCAGCAGATAAAATTACGCTTATCTCTTCTATCTAACACGTGCTCTTTGTATCGTCTTTCCAAAAACTTTCCCACTTCCGAGGTTCCCATCTTCCTTCCGTCATCCCACATTCATCTGGCGTCTCTGGGTTCATTCGCTGCAGGGAGACTCCTCTCTCTTTCCTCTTTCCTTCATCCAGCCGAGGAGAAACTTCTCCGTCAGGGGGATCGTCACCCGCTCTGTGCGTGGGGATGTTTTGACGGAAGTAGCGACTCGTCATCCTGACATCCTCTCCTGTCGCGTTTCGTCTATCAGGAGCTCATTAAGAAAAAGAGCAACGGGATTCTGTCGGCGTTGCTCTCATTCTTCTGTCGGCCCTGCCCCGGAGGAGAGGCGGGGTCAGTCACGTGGCCCACTCTACTAAACTAGCCCGATTCCGCAAACGAAAAGAGGCAATTGAGGCGATCAATTTGGGAAACGGCATCCACAGAGGTAGAAAGTGTCGTTAGTTGGGAGTCGGCCCAGCGCGTGTCTCGACTCTGAAAGATGTGCGATTGATGATGAAACATTCGACAGAATTCCATCATCTCAGTTTGGATTATCAAGGCACATGACCGTTCATTGATCGACTGATGCTGGATGAATCTTTTCAATTTTCTTTGCCCATTGAAATGAACGCCATAGAAAATTTACTACGCTGCTATCACTCCATCGTTTAAAGTGTCCATAGTTTGTAGGGTTTGTTTCGCGAAGTTCGCAGAATAGAATCAATCCATGATTTTTCTGATGTTACTGTCGCTCAAAAAAGTATCCATACACTACGGTTGATTACAAAATTCAGAAAAAATATCTGGCAACGATTTGTTTTAGAAATTAGTGAGCTGGCAACCTTCATGTCACGTGATTACAGAATTCAGGAAAAATATCTGGAGAGTGTACAGCAATTGTACACGCTCCAGTTACCGTTCACAGCAAACTGGAGCGTGTGCAGTTACTCCAGACGCTCCAGTTTGCTGTGAAAAAAAATCAAAAATCAAAAATCAAAGTAAAAAAATCACGTGACACGAAGGTTGCCAGCTCACTAATTTCTAAAAAAAATCGTTGCCAGATATTTTTTCTGAATTTTGTAATCAACCGTAGTGTTCGGATACTTTTTTGAGCGACTGTATATCTTCAGCTTTACGTCAATATCACTTTTCATTGTAATCAATGCAAACGCGGCTCGTGTCTCTTGGCAAATCGATCATTTCTATTTGTACTTTTCTTTAATCTAAATAAATATTTTTAAAAAACCAGCCCAAGCAACTGAAAGAATTAGCCCAAACAATGCCGTATTAAACGAAGCAAGTCTCTTCAGAGCCCCTGTGGACAGCTGGGACCAAAATTTACCATTGCTGTGGGTTTGTTGGGTTGTTTTACCTCTGAGCGGCACTTTTATGCACATCATGGGCTAAATGACCAGGTCACATGGACCCCGAAGGCTCAGAGAAGGTTGGGGGAGGGGACCCACTGGAACAGCTGTTGGGAGACAGATGGTAGCCTCCCGTCAAGGCCATCCAGCGTGTTCTTTAACGTTGGGTTATTTTATCTCTGAGCGGCACTTTTTTGCACACCATGGGCTAAATGGCCAGGTCACATGGACCCCGAAGGTTCAGAAAAGGTTGGGGAAGGGGACCCACTAGAACAGCTGTTGGGAGACAGATGGTAGCCTCCCGTCAAGGCCATCCAGCGAGTTCTTTAACGTGCATAGGTTGGGTTGTTTTACCTCTGAGCTGCACTTTTTTGCACACCATGGGCTAAATGGCCAGGTCACATGGACCCAGATAGCTCTGAGAAGGTTGACGGAGGGGACCCACTGGAACAGCTGTTGGGAGACAGATGGTAGCCTCCCGTCAAGGCCATCCAGCGTGTTCTTTAACGTGCGCAGGGTATGGCTCTCCGCACACGGCTTAACGTCCCATCCGACGGACGGCGGCCTTTACAAGCCCATCGGTGTCCCCTAGGCAAAACTTAAAAGGGCAACTTAAAACTAGCTGACTAACCGAGGAGTTAAATCTCAACGCTGATCCAGGCGGGACTCGAACCTGGGAACTACAGATTACGAGTCTGGCGCACTATCGACTGAGCCACCCCCGCCCCATATTGCTGTGGGATAAACTAAAACAGATTAAAACAGTATCTCAGTTATTTGTACTGTGGTGTGAACGCTGATTTTTGAGAGGATTAAATCAAATAGAAATGACTAAGACGAAAGAGTTTTACACAAAAAATAACATTCCCTTGCTGCGTCGGTGAAACATTTGTATCCCTCAGGCTTGTGATGACACTGCAACTGCCGGGATCTGGGTTCGAGTCTCAGGATGGCATGTCTGCGTGAAAAGCCAGAACAAGCCTGATTCAGCTCCTAGTTTATCTCCAACTTTAAAAAAATATATATAAAATAATTAATAGAAGTATTTTTTGGACTTCTTGGACAAAGAGATCTTTTTTTAAAACGAAGGCGAATTAGGTGCAAAAAGTTGAGAGGTCCTACCAATGAAATAAAACGTGCCATAATCAAAAATTAATATTTTTAATAATTTCTAAAAAGGGAAAAAAGATGAATGTTTGAAACTCTGTATCCAGCTACATGTTCAAAAACATTTATATCGTTGCTGCAACATTCAGTTCAAAGTTGTTTTTTAGATCATTTTCCAAAAAGAAAAGGGTTGGGTTGTTTTACCTCTGAGCGGCACTTTTTTGCACACCATGGGCTAAATGGCCAGGTCACATGGACCCCGTAGGCTCAGAGAAGGTTGGGGAGGGGACCCACTGGAACAGTTGTTGGGAGACAGATGGTAGCCTCCCGTCAAGGCCATCCAGCGTGTTCTTTAACGTTGGGTTGTTTTACCTCTGAGCGGCACTTTTTTGCACACCATGGGCTAAATGGCCAGGTCACATGGACCCCAAAGGCCCAGAGAAGGTTGGGGGAGGGGACCCACTGGAACAGCTGTTGGGAGACAGATGGTAGCCTCCCGTCAAGGCCATCCAGCGTGTTCTTTAACGTGCACAGGGTATGGCTCTCCCGCACACGGGGCCACGGCTTAATGTCCCATCCTACGGACGGCGTCCTTTCCAAGCCCATCGGTGTCCCCTAGTGACCGTGGGAGGGGAATTTTGCGGAGATAAATCTCAACGCTGACCCAGCTGGGACTCGATCCTGGGAACTACAAATTAGGAGCCTAGCGCGCTACCGACTGAGCCACCCCCGCCCCTCCAAAAAGAAAAGAAAACTAGCTAACGTTTTCACTTTGCCATCTGTCTGTAAACATTCATCTTTTTTCCTATTTTAGATATTATTTAAAAATTCCTTTTGGGTTCGATAGGTAACTGATGGAAGGAATATTACGATTCACACTTTTTGAATCGATCAGTACCTTCAACAGCGCCCTCTAGCGATGGAAAAAATTTGAATAGGCAAAATTTCAAACGAATATTGCCAACGATCTCTTTATAGCAGAAAATCAAAATTTTGATGATAGAATATAAGAGTCAATAAGTTTCCATTGGCCACAAGGATTTTACAATCTTAAAACCTGGGGGAATGGGGGCGGGGGTGGCTCAGTCGGTAGCGCGCCAGGCTCCTAATCGTAGTTCCCAGGTTTGAGTCCCAGTTGGGTCAGCGTTGAGATTTATCTCCGCAAAACTCCCCGCCCTGCCCACGGTCAGTAGGGGACACCGATGGGCTTGGAAAGGTCGCCATCTTAAAAGCCGTGGCCCCGTGTCTGTTAAGCCGTGGCCCCGTGTGCGGGAGAGCCATACACTGTGCACGTTAAAGAACACGCTGGATGACCTTGACGGGAGGCTACCATCTGTCTCCCAACAGCTGTTCCAGTGGGTCCCCTCCCCCAACCTTCTCTGAGCGTTCGGGGTCCATGTGACCTGGCCATTTAGCCCATGGTGTGCAAAAAAGTGCCGCTCAGAGGTAAAACAACCCAACCTATGCACGTTAAAGAACACGCTGGATGGCCTTGACGGGAGGCTACCATCTGTCTCCCAACAGCTGGTCCAGTGGGTCCCCTCCCCCAACCTTCTCTGAGCCTTCGGGGTCCATCTGACCTGGCCATTTAGCCCATGGTGTGCAAAAAAGAGCCGCTCAGAGGTAAAACAACCCAACCTATGCACGTTAAAGAACACGCTGGATGGCCTTGACGGGAAGCTACCATCTGTTTCCCAACAGCTGTGGGTCCCCACCCACAACCTTCTCTGAGCCTTCGGGGTCCATGTGACCTGGCCATTTAGCCCATGATGTGCAAAAAAGTGCCGCTCAGAGGTAAAACAACCCAACCCTGGGTTGTTTACTAACTAAACTAACTAAAAGGCAACTTTCTTTTAGGAGATAAATGAAAAATACTTTTTTGGTTATATCAAGCCACTTGAACGTTTAAATTAATATCCCCTGCAAGAAATAAATTATTATTATTATAGTTACTAATAAAATTATTATTCTGTACATTTTCCCAAACATGCATTAGCTCGCATTTCCACTGTTAGATGGCATTAAAGGCGGAAAATAAAAACTTCCTTCTCTTCGAAAACCAACATCGTATATTCGCCAGAGGTGATTCGTTTCTTTGCTACTTCTCTCTTCATAAGCGATTTGAAAGATGGATCCTCAACTCAGGAGAGCTTCCCAGGTTCGAGTAACAGCTGAGTCAGCGTTGAGATTTATCGCCGCAAAAATTCCCCGCCCTGCCCACGGTCAGTAGGGGACACCGATGGGCTTGGGAAGGCCGCCGTCCGTCGGATGGGACGTTAAGCTGTGGTCCCGTGTGCGGGAGAGTCATACCCTGTGCACGTTAAAGAACACGCTAGATGGCCTTGACGGGAGGCTACCATCTGTTTCCCAACAGCTGTTCCAGTGAGTCCCCTCCCCCAACTTTCTCTGAGCCTTCGGGGTCCTTGTGACCTGGCCATTTAGCCGATGGTGTGCAAAAAAGTGCCGCTCAGAGATAAAACAACCCAATCTGCCATTTCTGGAAGTATCCCTGGAAGTAATCATTTGTGAGAAGGTTGGATTTCGCTCTCTCTTTCTCTTGGATGGTTGGAGCGTCATCAAATCTTCATCCTTTCAGCTTCATTTTGAATTTTGGAAAGAGGGAAATGTCACATGGGACAAGAGTTGGGTTGTTTTACCTCTGAGCGGCACTTTTTTGCACACAATGGGCTAAATCGCCAGGTCACATGGACCCCGAAGGCTGAGAGAAGGTTGGGGGAGGGGACCCACTGGAATAGCTGTTGGGAGACAGATGGTAGCCTCCCGTCAAGGCTATCCAGCGTGTTCTTTAACGTTGGGTTGTTTTACCTCTGAGCGTAACTTTTTTGCACACAATGGGCTAAATGGCCAGGTCACATGGACCCCGAAGGCTGAGAGAAGGTTGGGGGAGGGGACCCACTGGAATAGCTGTTGGGAGACAGATGGTACCCTCCCGTCAAGGCCATCCAGCCTGTTCTTTAACGTGCACAGGTTATGGCTCTCCCGCACACGGGCCCACGGCTTAACGTCCCATCCGACGGACGGCGGCCTTTCCAAGCCCATCGGTGTCCCCTACTGACCGTGCGCAGGGCGGGGAATTTTGCGGAGATAAATCTCAACGCTGACCCAGCTGGGACTCGAACCTGGGAACTGCAGATTACGAGCCTGACGCGCTACCGACTGAGCCACCCCCGCCCCATGGGACAAGATCAAGTGAATACAAAAGGCGGGATGCTACAGAAATTTTTTTTGTGTCAAAACCTCTTGAATGAAGAGGGTAAAGTGTGCAGGTGTGTCCATTACTATTGAAACAATGGCACAAGACAAGTCTGAACTTGAACTGGATTGGTGAAGGGAGCAGCGACTCAACCCAAGAATGTGGTGACCCATCCTCTACGGTCATCATCTTGGTCCATCTTGGTCCAGTTATCATCTTTGTCCATTCTCTAAAGGGCTTCTTAATAAAATCTTGAAACTTTTTGTTCAGATGTTGTGAGAATCTTGCAGGGACAGAGTTCCTTTTGGTGATACTACCTTTAAACTGAAATGGGTCAACCCGTTTTTTGCCGAGCGTGATGGCTCATTTCAAGCACTGATTGCATGAAAAGCATTCCTCAATCTTGGCTTTGATTCACAACTTAAGAAAAAAAAACTAAACTTAATTATTCCTAAGCAAATTCTTCACGGAAATGACGCGATTTATTGAATTATTAATTTTGAAAAATAAATTAGATCTCAGATTCTGAAGGTTATTTAAAAGAGTCACATAGACATCAATGAATCCCGACTTTATTTTTTAACGAATCCGTTTGAAAAGACTTCAAATGTGTGGAAAAATTCTTGAAGCTCTTTTCTTCTGTTTTTACACATGATCTAATTTTCTTCTTAATCCCAATTTATTATTCATCCATTAATTACTCCTGGCGATTGCATGAAGGCAAGATGTTCATCATCTTCTGGGTCTCCCTAATCCTAATTTATGCTCATCGGTATCATCATCATTTGACTTGAACAAGCCTCCTCTTCCGTTCCCAAATCCAAAAGCATAGTGAAGACAAAACCAGTTTGCTAACGAGATTATTAATGCTGTTACGTGTCAAATTTCATGTCGAACTGGAACGCATTTGTCGATCCTTTGTCGATATCTAAAACTAAACGAAATTGTTTATTTCACTAACCTATGCCACGAGCTTTGTTTAATCTGAATATCGAAATCTGTATCAGAATGTCTTAATAATGTCGTTACATACATTTCTCAACGAATACAGAATCCTTCTATCACAGAATGCCAAGCAGAGTATTAACAGAATCGTCTCGAGTTTCGGTATTCACTTACAGAATCTGGCCTCATTAAATATGTCGGCTTTTTGCCCGCTAGGTGTGACCTAGCGGTTATCGCGTCGGTCGTGAAGCCTTAGGGGCAGGGTTGGGTTGGGTTGTTTTACTTCTGAGCGGCACTTTTTTGCACACCATGGGCTAAATGGCCAGGTCACATGGACCCCGAAGGCTCACAGAAGGTTGGGGGAGGGGACCCACTGGAACAGCTGTTGGGAGATAGATGGTAGCCTCCCGTCAAGGCCATCCAGCGTGTTCTTTAACGTGCACAGGGTATGGCTCTCCCGCACACGGGGCCACGGCTTAACGTCCTATCCGATGGACGGCGGCCTTTCCAAGCCCATCGGTGTCCCCTACTGACCATGGGCAGGGCGGGGAGTTTTGCGGAGATAAATCTCAACGCTGACCCAGGTGGGACTCGAACCTGGGAACTACAGATTACGAGCCTGGCGTGCTACCGACTGAGCCACCCCCGCCCCCTTAGGGGCAAGGAGTTGGTGTCAGCTACTGTGAAAAATGCATTCTGCACACGCTCAATTTGCAACACTGGAAAAGCACAGGTCGTGGACTTTTAGTGAGCTTAAGTATAAGTATGATCACGGATATTATTGAGAAGTTAACCTCACCCTTTTGTGATTAATCCTTTCAGTGTTTAATTAGTTGGGGTAATCTAATAACTTTTGGAACACAATATCATTGTTATTTAGACCAAAATAAACATCATTTGCCAAAAAAAATTTAAAATAATGAAAGAAATAATAAATAAAAGAATGCTGAATTACTTGGGTTGGGTTGTTTTACCTCTGAGCAATCCAGGACAATTGGCTGACTTTACTTAGGTATATTCCGACTTTTTCATATCCCATAAAATATATCCCAAACAAATAAGGTAACAAAATTATTTTGTTTTATTCTGCATATTTAATTTTTATCTTAATAGTTTTTGTACAGGTGGTCATGTTATTTTCATACTAGATCGTGTGGGTTCACTCACGGATATATTGAGCGTGTGCAGTTGCTGTACACGCTCCAGATATTTTCCCTGAATTCTGTAATCACGTGACACGAAGGTTGGCAGATCACTAATTTCTTAAAAATCGTTGCCAGATATTTTTTCTGAATTCTGTCATCAACCATAGTGTTCGGATACTTTTTTGAGCGACTGTAGGTGGTCATATTATTTTGATACTAGATCGTGTGGGCTCACTCACGGAAATATTGAGCGTGTGCAGTTACCATTCACAGCAAACAGGAGCGTCTGCAGTAACTGCACACGCTCCAGTTTTCTGTGAACGGTAACTGGAGCGTGTACAGTTGCTGTACACGCACCAGATATTTTTCCTGAATTCTGTAATCACGTGACACGAAGGTTGCCAGATCACTCATTTCTAAAAATATCGTTGCCAGATAATTTTTCTGAATTTTGTAATCAACCGTAGTTTTCGAATACTTTTTTGAGCGACTGTACGTTTATTATTAAAATTATTATTGATGAGACCACATATGCGTTTCTGATCGTTTCGAGAGATTTCAGCCCATGGTTTGATAGTTGCATAAATTGTTCTAAGCTACAGAAATCTCCACACTTCGACTTTCCAAATGAAAACTAATAAAGAAAAGCAATCTAAATTTAAAAAAAAGTAACAACAGATCATGAGAATTAATAACTGAACCTGAATCACTATGTCAATTAGTAGCCAAGCACACTAGTCACTCAGCAAGAGTCTTTACAAAAAAACTTCCAGTTTTTGGGATTTGGGTTGTTTTACCTCTGAGCGACACTTTTTTTGCACACCATAGGCTAAATGGCCAGGTCACAAGGACCCCGAAGGCTCAGAGAAAGTTTAGAGAGGGGACCCACTGGAACAGCTGTTGGGAGACAGATGGTAACCTCCCGTCAAGGCCATCTAGCGTGTTCTTTAACGTTGGGTTGTTTTACCTCTGAGCGGCACTTTTTTGCACACCATGGTCTAAATGGCCAGGTCACATGGACCCCGAAGGCTCAGAGAAGGTTGGGGTTAGGAGACCCACTGGAACAGCTGTTGGGAGACCTCCCGTCAAGGTCATCCAGCGTGTTCTTTAACGTGCACAGGGTATGGCTCTCTCCCGCACACGGGGTCACGACTTAACGTCCTATCCGATGGACGGCGGCCTTTCCAAGGCCCTTACTGACCGTGGGCAAGGCGGGGAATTTTGCCGGAGATAAATCTGAACGCTGACCCATCTGGGACTCGAACCTGGGTATTACAAATTGCGAGCCTGGCGCGCTACCGACTGAGCCACCCCCGCCCCCAGTTTTTGGAAAAAAAAAAAAAGAAATAATGCGGAAAGAAAATAAAGAAAGATCTCGATGTATGATAAATAAAGACTTTATTTTATCTGATGAATTTTTTTTATCTGGGAAAAGATTTTGTCTAACCACAATTATCGCTTCCTAAACACGACACTTTCAGAAGCGTCTTTAACTCTGATCCTAAATCTTTAATTTTTTATCATTTCAAAGTTCTTTTACATTAGAGAGGGGGAAAAACATGTTTAAAGGTTAATGAATAAGATTTAGTTTGGCTTTATCTGATCTCAAAAAGCACAACTCTAAAGCAAAGGTCAAATGATCATTACATGTCTGTTAAGATCTTGGCGACATTATCAGTTTCGTGTATCAGAAATAAAAAGTTTGGAAGAAAAACTGTTTCTTGCCAATTAAGTATTTACAACTTGTGCTAATGAGAACGGCGAGTGCTTTTGGAAAGTTTTTTAACTACGCGTGAGGTGAATTATACCCTGATGTTGTCAGTTTTTTTTTCTGGTATGGATACTGTATGCAAACGCCTGAGTCACACTTCTATATGTTGACAGTCATAAAAATAAATACTTGTAGATTAGATATCTGAAACTTGTGCGATGATAGTCCTCTGTCAAACAAATTTATTGTATTTCCTGCTGTTCTTTGAAGAAACAACTTGTAAACTTGATAGTTTGATAAATCTGATTAAGTTTATCAAGTTTCAATGGTAATTGATTACTTGATTGCTGTGTTTGACACTCTAGGATGTTTTTAAATCTATAATGAGTGGGTTCGGTTGTTTTACCTCTGAGCGGCATGGGCTAAATGGCCAGGTCACATGGACCCCAAAGGCTCAGAGAAGGTTGAGGGAGGGGACCCACTGGAACAGCTGTTGGGAGACAGATGGTAGCCTCCCGTCAAGGCCATCCAGCGTGTTTTTTAACGTGCACAGGGTATGTCTCTCCCGCACACGGGGCCACGGCTTAACGTCCCATCCGACGGACGGCGGCCTTTCCAAGCCCATCGGTGTCCCCTACTGACCGTGGGCAGGGCGGGAAATTTTGCGGAGATAAATCTCAACGCTGACCCAGCTGGGACTCGAACCTGGGAACTACAGATTACGAGCCTGGCGCGATACCGACTGAGCCACCCCGCCCCAACATTTGGAGGCAGTGGTAGAATAATTGGGACACCGAAAATTTACCATTCTAATAATTTTGCCACGAAAATTGTTAAAATGAATATAATTTTCAGAACCTGGAATAAAATATTCGGAAAGTTTAAGAATTTGACTATTGGCCGAATCCCTGAACAATGCTTTTTTCCGTTTTACATGTAAATCAAAGAGGAAGAATTTTTAATCCAACTACTTGTAACCTACAATAGTAATTTAATTTTCAAAACGTAATTTTAGGCTTCGATATGTTAGAATAATATAAGTATTTCTTTATGGTATTAAACGTTTATATTTGCAATGTTCCGAAGCGCTTCGTTCAGTTTAACTATGAATTTTTTAAGACACTGAACTTGGTTGCAAAAAGTGTGTGGGTTGGGTTGTTTTACCTCTGAGCGGCACTTTTTTGCACACCATGGGCTAAATGGCCAGGTCACATGGACCCCGAAGGCTCAGAGAAGGTTGGGGGAGGGGACCCACTGGAACAGCTGTTGGGAGACAGATGGTAGCCTCCCGTCAAGGCCATCTAGTGTGTCCTTTAACGTTGGGTTGTTTTACCTCTGAGCGACACTTTTTTGCACACCATGGGCTAAATGGCCAGGTCACATGGACCCCGAAGGCTCAGAGAAGGTTGGGGGAGGGGACTCACTGGAACAGCTGTTGGGAGACAGATGGTAGCCTCCCGTCAAGGCCATCCAGTGTGTTCTTTAACGTGCACAGGGTATGGCTCTCCCGCACACTGGGTCACGGCTTAACGTCCCATCCGACCGGCGGTGGCCTTTCCAAGCCCATCGGTGTTCCCTACTGACCGTGGGCAGGGCGGGGAATTTTGCGGAGATAAATCTCAACGCTGATCCAGCTGGGACTCGAACCTGGGTACTACAGATTACGAGCCTGGCGCGCTACCGACAGAGCCACCCCCGCCCCTACTTCAGAGAAGAGAGTAATGAACCGAGAAAGGAAAGGAGACATTATGGAACTCTAAGAGGATCTCGAATGTTGTCGCTGATGTGGTCGAGACATTTGTTTCGGTTAGACAGGATCAAGAAGAAGAATGGGCGAAGGCGAAAGAGTGGGAAAGAGAAAGATGCTGTAGAGGGAGAAGCCGACGTGTGAATGACCCGAGGAGCAGGAAAGTGTCGAGAGAGGGTGAGCCAGCTGAGAGGAAGATTTATCGCTTTCCAAAGGAAGAGACGGGAAATTGGAGAACAACGGGTTTCAGCTGAGTCTCAGTTAACAGTCAGGAAAAAAAATCAGGTTAGGTTATCCATCAACACAGAATGCAGACGGATTATTTAAATTATCCTTCAGATTAGGAGATTAGTTATGGATGGAAGGGATTTCTCACTCCTATAAGGCGAAGGCCAACTGAAAATGCAAATTTTATTTAGTGGTTTGTTTAGTGTGCTTGGCTGCGATTTGAAGGGACCCGGTTCGAGTCCCGGATAAGGTGTGGGCAGATTCTTTCTTGTGTTGTCTTTCTGCTGAGGTCTCGCCATCCTCACAGACCTTCTCTATTCCTTAGAGCCTCCTGACAGATTTCTGTGGCAAGCAGCTGCTCGAGGACTATTTCTTAATGGTCTATACAATTCATTTAGGCCAAATTGGATTTTAATGGTCTATACAATTCATTTAGGACTAACTGGTTGTTAGTGGTCTATACAATTCATTTAGACCTAACTAGATTTTAATGATCTATACAATTCATTTAGGCCTAAATGTATTTTAATGGTCTATACAATTCATTTGGGCCTAACTGGATTTTAATGATCTATACAATCCATTTAAGACTAACTGGTTTTTAATGGTCTATACAATTTATTTAGACCTAACTAGATTTTAATGATCTATACAATTCATTTAGATCTGATTTTAATGGTCTATACAATTCATTTAGGCCAAATTGGATTTCAATGGTCTATACAATTCATTTAGGCTTAACTGGATTTTAATGGTCTATACAATTCATTTAGACCTAACTAGATTTTAATGGTCTATACAATTTATTTAGACCTGATTTTAATGGTCTATACAATTCATTTAGGCGTAACTGGATTTTAATGTTCTATACACTTCATTTAGGCGTAACTGGATTTTAATGGTCTATAGAATTCGTTTAGGACTAACTGGTTTTTAATGGTTTATACAATTCATTTAGGCAAAACTGGATTTTAATGGTTTATACAATTCATTTAGGCAAAACTGGATTTTAATGGTCTATACAATTCATTTAGGCCTAACTGATTTTTAATGGTCTATACAATTCATTTACGCGTAACTGGATTTTAATGGTCTATATAATTCATTTAAGACTAACTGGTTTTTAATGGTCCATAGAATTGTTTTTAATGGTTCCATTGCAAAGCAACAGTTTCCGCTTCATTTGAGACGTTTTTATTTAAAAGAAAAAACCTCATGAAAAATGAGTGAAACAGACACAGTTTTAATCATTTTCGACCTCCGTTACTTACTAGCATTCTCAAGGGGGTGGCTCAGTCGTTAACGCGCCAGACTCGTAATCTGTAGTTCCCAGGTTCGAGTCCCAGCTGGGTCAGCGTTGAGATTTATTTTCGCAAAATTCCCCGCCCTGCCCACGGTCAGTAGGGGTCACCGATGGGTTTGGAAAGGCCGCCGTCCGTCGGATGGGACGTTAAGCCGTGGCCACGTGTGCGAGAGAGCCATACCCTGTGCACGTTAAAGAATACGCTGGATGGTCTTGACGGGAAGCTACCATCTGTCTCCCAACAGCAGTTCTAGTGGGTCCCCTCCACCAACCTTCTCTGAGCCTTCGGGGTCCATGTGACCTGGCCATTTAACCCATGGTGTGCAAAAAAGTGTCGCTCAGAGGTAAAACAACCCAACGTTAAAGAATACGCTGGATGGCCTTGACGGGAGGCTACCATCTGTCTCCCAACAGCTGCTCCAGTGGGTCCCCTCCCCCAACCTTCTCTTAGCCTTCGGGGTCCATGTGACCTGGCCATTTAGCCCATGGTGTTCAAAAAAGTGCCGCTCAGAGGTAAAACAATCCAACCCATGTGCTGTAATGCTCGCAAATCGTTCATGCGCATTTTTTCTGAGTTTAAAGAAGATAAACTGCTTAACAAGCATGATATGAATGTTTTAATGATTCATTTTATACTAGTTAGTTACGTACAGTTAAAGTAAAAAGATATTTTTAAGTCATTCTGTATTTATCTGAACCTACAATCGAAACTTCGAGAGCTACAAAGTTAGGTTGTTTTACCTCTGAGCGGCACTTTTTTGCTCACCATGGGCGAAATGGCCTATTCACAAGGACCCCGAAGGCTCAGAGAAGGTTGGGGGAGGGGACCCACTGGAACAGCTGTTGGGAGACAGATGGTAGCCTCCCGTCAAGGCCATCCAGCCTGTTCTTTAACGTGCACAAGGTATGGCTCTCCCGCACACGGGGCCACGGCTTAACGTCCCATTCGACGGAAGGCGGCCTTTCCAAGCCTATCGGTGTCCCCTAATGACCGTGGGCAGGGAATTTTTGGGGAGATAAATCTCAACGCTGACCGAGCTGGGACTCGAACCTAAGAACTACAGATTACGAGCCTGGAGCGCTACCGATTGAGACACCCCCGCCCCAGAGCTTTAAAGACCCTTTAACTAGTCTCAACTTGACAATCTTTCAATCAACTGGTTCCGATTTCGTCCCAACAGGAAATAGTCTCATTAGAATAATCCATTACTGTCTCTTTATTGGTTTCGTTTTTTAAGGTTTCGAATTACCATAAAGAAGGAAAAAAACTCCAGTTAACACTGCACCATAAAAGTCACTAAACCGATTAAGCAACACGTTAACAACTCCCCGATTCTCTCACTGTCTGAATTACAAATGAATCACGTTGTCACAGAATCAGCGAGGCGGTTGCAACATCAGAGGGGCGGCGGCCAGTGGTCAGCAGAGAATGCCCCACAATCCACTTCATCATTCATCATGTTCGGCGCTAACTCCACTTCTTCTGGGTCACACAAGACACACTGCTTTTGAGAAGTGAACACTGGTAGGTACAACCCCGTCTTGCGCCAACTGAAGAATACCTATTCATGTGTCTGCAGTGATTAGTATCCGCGGTGATTAGCATCCGCTTATTCAACAGAAGTCGTAAATTGCTTCAATCATAAAATGCTTGTTTGCTGCATGTTCGAGGACGAATTACTTTTGTTCGAGTGAAAACTTTCCTTGCTAGAAACTTATACGACATGGTTTTTGGATTGTTTTAGAGACCTCTGTGGCAAGCAGCTGCTTGAGGGGGAATTTATTATTTTATTTTTTATTTTAGAGATGCATGAAACGGAGAGGAAGTGATGTAAGATCTCTGGTGATAGGAGATTCGATTAACAATGACATTAAATCAACATCTCTGGCTGCTTCAATCGGTTTTATTTGTAAAGGAAAAATTCATTCTGCGAGTTGTGGGAAAGTTTAAAGACAATGATGTCATGGGTTGGGTTGTTCGGTTGTTTTACCTCTGAGCGGCACTTTTTTGCACACAATGGGCTAAATGGCCAAGTCACAAAGACCCCGAGGGCTCAGAGAAGGTTGGGAAGAGGGGATCCACTGGACAGCTGTTAAAGTTGGGTTATTTCACCTCTGAGCGGCACATTTCTTGCACACAATGGGCTAAATGGCCAAGTCACAAAGACCCCGAGGGCTCAGAGAAGGTTGGGGAGAGGGGATCCACTGGACAGCTGTTGGGTTATTTCACCTCTGAGCGGCACATTTTTTGCACACAATGGGCTAAATGGCCAAGTCACAAAGACCCCGAGGGCTCAGAGAAGGTTGGGGAGAGGGGATCCACTGGACAGCTGTTGGGTTATTTCACCTCTGAGCGGCACATTTTTTGCACACAATGGGCTAAATGGCCAAGTCACAAAGACCCCGAGGGCTCTGAGAAGGTTGGGAAGAGGGGATCCACTGGGCAGCTGTTAAGGTTGGGTTATTTCACCTCTGAGCGGCACATTTTTTGCACACAATGGGCTAAATGGCCAAGTCACAAAGACCCCGAGGGCTCTAAGAAGGTTGGGAAGAGGGGATCCACTGGACAGCTGTTAAAGTTGGGTTATTTCACCTCTGAGCGGCACATTTCTTGCACACAATGGGCTAAATGGCCAAGTCACAAAGACCCCGAGGGCTCAGAGAAGGTTGGGGAGAGGGGATTCACTGGACAGCTGTTGGGTTATTTCATCTCTGAGCGGCACATTTTTTGCACACAATGGGCTAAATGGCCAAGTCACAAAGACCCCGAGGGCTCAGAGAAGGTTGGGGAGAGGGGATCCAATGGACAGCTGTTAAAGTTGGGTTATTTCACCTCTGAGCGGCACATTTTTTGCACACAATGGGCTAAATGGCCAAGTCACAAAGACCCCGAGGGCTCAGAGAAGGTTGGGAAGAGGGGATCCACTGGACAGCTGTTAAAGTTGGGTTATTTCACCTCTGAGCGGCACATTTCTTGCACACAATGGGCTAAATGGCCAAGTCACAAAGACCCCGAGGGCTCAGAGAAGGTTGGGGAGAGGGGATCCACTGGACAGCTGTTGGGTTATTTCACCTCTGAGCGGCACATTTTTTGCACACAATGGGCTAAATGGCCAAGTCACAAAGACCCCGAGGGCTCAGAGAAGGTTGGGGAGAGGGGATCCACTGGACAGCTGTTAAAGTTGGGTTATTTCACCTCTGAGCGGCACATTTCTTGCACACAATGGGCTAAATGGCCAAGTCACAAAGACCCCGAGGGCTCTGAGAAGGTTGGGAAGAGGGGATCCACTGGACAGCTGTTAAAGTTGGGTTATTTCACCTCTGAGCGGCACATTTCTTGCACACAATGGGCTAAATGGCCAAGTCACAAAGACCCCGAGGGCTCAGAGAAGGTTGGGGAGAGGGGATCCACTGGACAGCTGTTGGGTTATTTCACCTCTGAGCGGCACATTTTTTGCACACAATGGGCTAAATGGCCAAGTCACAAAGACCCCGAGGGCTCAGAGAAGGTTGGGGAGAGGGGATCCAATGGACAGCTGTTAAAGTTGGGTTATTTCACCTCTGAGCGGCACATTTTTTGCACACAATGGGCTAAATGGCCAAGTCACAAAGACCCCGAGGGCTCAGAGAAGGTTGGGAAGAGGGGATCCACTGGACAGCTGTTAAAGTTGGGTTATTTCACCTCTCAGCGGCACATTTTTTGCACACAATGGGCTAAATGGCCAAGTCACAAAGACCCCGAGGGCTCTGAGAAGGTTGGGAAGAGGGGATCCACTGGACAGCTGTTAAAGTTGGGTTATTTCACCTCTGAGCGGCACATTTCTTGCACACAATGGGCTAAATGGCCAAGTCACAAAGACCCCGAGGGCTCAGAGAAGGTTGGGGAGAGGGGATCCACTGGACAGCTGTTGGGTTATTTCACCTCTGAGCGGCACATTTTTTGCACACAATGGGCTAAATGGCCAAGTCACAAAGACCCCGAGGGCTCTGAGAAGGTTGGGAAGAGGGGATCCACTGGGCAGCTGTTAAGGTTGGGTTATTTCACCTCTGAGCGGCACATTTTTTGCACACAATAGGCTAAATGGCCAAGTCACAAAGACCCCGAGGGCTCAGAGAAGGTTGGGAAGAGGGAATCCACTGGATAGCTGTTAAAGTTGGGTTATTTCACCTCTGAGCGGCACATTTTTTGCACACAATAGGCTAAATGGCCAAGTCACAAAGACCCCGAGAGCTCAGAGAAGGTTGGGAAGAGGGGATCCACTGGACAGCTGTTAAGGTTGGGTTATTTCACCTCTGAGTAGCACATTTTTTGCAGACAATGGGCTAAATGGTCAAATCACAAAGACCCCGAGGGCTCAGAGAAGGTTGGGAAGAGGGGATCCACTGGACAGCTGTTGGGTTATTTCACCTCTGAGCGGCACATTTTTTGCACACAATAGGCTAAATGGCCAAGTCACAAAGACCCCGAGGGCTCAGAGAAGGTTGGGAAGAGGGGATCCACTGGGCAGCTGTTAAGGTTGGGTTATTTCACCTCTGAGCGACACATTTTTTGCACACAATGGGCTAAATGGCCAAGTCACAAAACCCCGAATGCTCAGAGAAGGTTGGGAAGAGGGAATCCACTGGATAGCTGTTAAAGTTGGGTTATTTCACCTCTGAGCGGCACATTTTTTGTACACAATAGGCTAAATGGCCAAGTCACAAAGACCCCGAGAGCTCAGAGAAGGTTGGGAAGAGGGGATCCACTGGACAGCTGTTAAGGTTGGGTTATTTCACCTCTGAGTAGCACATTTTTTGCAGACAATGGGCTAAATGGTCAAATCACAAAGACCCCGAGGGCTCAGAGAAGGTTGGGAAGAGGGGATCCACTGGACAGCTGTTGGGTTATTTCACCTCTGAGCGGCACATTTTTTGCACACAATAGGCTAAATGGCCAAGTCACAAAGACCCCGAGGGCTCAGAGAAGGTTGGGAAGAGGGGATCCACTGGGCAGCTGTTAAGGTTGGGTTATTTCACCTCTGAGCGACACATTTTTTGCACACAATGGGCTAAATGGCCAAGTCACAAAACCCCGAATGCTCAGAGAAGGTTGGGAAGAGGGAATCCACTGGATAGCTGTTAAAGTTGGGTTATTTCACCTCTGAGCGGCACATTTTTTGTACACAATAGGCTAAATGGCCAAGTCACAAAGACCCCGAGAGCTCAGAGAAGGTTGGGAAGAGGGGATCCACTGGACAGCTGTTAAGGTTGGGTTATTTCACCTCTGAGTAGCACATTTTTTGCACACAATGGGCTAAATGGCCAAGTCACAAAGACCCCCAGGGCTCAGAGAAGGTTGGGAAGAGGGGATCCACTGGACAGCTGTTGGGTTATTTCACCTCTGAGCGGCACATTTTTTGCACACAATAGGCTAAATGGCCAAGTCACAAAGACCCCGAGGGCTCAGAGAAGGTTGGGAAGAGGGGATCCACTGGACAGCTGTTAAAGTTGGGTTATTTCACCTCTGAGCGGCACATTTTTTGCACACAATGGGCTAAATGGCCAAGTCACAAAGACCCCGAGGGCTCAGAGAAGGTGGGGAAGAGGGGATCCACTGGACAGCTGTTAGAGTTAGGTTATTTTATCTATACGCGGCATTGTTTTTGTATGCAATGGGCTAAATGGCCAAGTCATAAACACCCCGAGGGCTCAGAGAAGGTTGGAAAGAGGGGATCCACTGGAAGAGCTGTTAAAGTTGGGTTATTTCACCTCTGAGCGGCACATTTTTTGCACACAATGGGCTAAATGGCCAAGTCACAAAGACCCCGAGGGCTCAGAGAAGGTTGGGGAGAGGGGATCCACTGGACAGCTGTTGGGTTATTTCACCTCTGAGCGGCACATTTTTTGCACACAATAGGCTAAATGGCCAAGTCACAAAGACCCCGAGGGCTCAGAGAAGGTTGGGAAGAGGGGATCCACTGGACAGCTGTTAAAGTTGGGTTATTTCACCTCTGAGCGGCACATTTTTTGCACACAATGGGCTAAATGGCCAAGTCACAAAGACCCCGAGGGCTCAGAGAAGGTTGGGAAGAGGGAATCCACTGGATAGCTGTTAAAGTTGGGTTATTTCACCTCTGAGCGGCACATTTTTTGTACACAATAGGCTAAATGGCCAAGTCACAAAGACCCCGAGAGCTCAGAGAAGGTTGGGAAGAGGGGATCCACTGGACAGCTGTTAAGGTTGGGTTATTTCACCTCTGAGTAGCACATTTTTTGCACACAATGGGCTAAATGGCCAAGTCACAAAGACCCCGAGGGCTCAGAGAAGGTTGGGAAGAGGGGATCCACTGGACAGCTGTTGGGTTATTTCACCTCTGAGCGGCACATTTTTTGCACACAATAGGCTAAATGGCCAAGTCACAAAGACCCCGAGGGCTCAGAGAAGGTTGGGAAGAGGGGATCCACTGGGCAGCTGTTAAGGTTGGGTTATTTCACCTCTGAGCGGCACATTTTTTGCACACAATGGGCTAAATGGCCAAGTCACAAAGACCCCGAGGGCTCAGAGAAGGTTGGGAAGAGGGAATCCACTGGATAGCTGTTAAAGTTGGGTTATTTCACCTCTGAGCGGCACATTTTTTGTACACAATAGGCTAAATGGCCAAGTCACAAAGACCCCGAGAGCTCAGAGAAGGTTGGGAAGAGGGGATCCACTGGACAGCTGTTAAGGTTGGGTTATTTCATCTCTGAGTAGCACATTTTTTGCACACAATGGGCTAAATGGTCAAATCACAAAGACCCCGAGGGCTCAGAGAAGGTTGGGAAGAGGGGATCCACTGGACAGCTGTTAGATGTTAGGTTATTTTATCTATACGCGGCACTGTTTTTGTATATAATGGGCTAAATCACCTGGACCCCTAGTCTAGGTGTCCCTGAGGTTTTGTATATAATGGCTAAAATCACAAGGACCCTGAGTGTTCAGATAAAGTTGGTGGAAGGGACCCACTAGGCAGCTCTTGGGAGACAGATGGAAGCCTCCCCGTCTAGGCCATCGATCATATTCTTTGCTGTGCACAGGGTACGGCTCTTCCGTTCACGGAGCCACGTCTTAACGTCCAATGCGACGGACGGTAGCATTTTCTTACTGACCTAGATGATGGTGGGGTGTTACTGGACATAATTTTCTACCCTGGTCCAGGTGGGACTCTAACCTTGGAATTTCAGAATACGACCCTGGCGCACTTTTGACTGAGCCACCCCCATCTCTGGTAGGGTATAAGGTATATAAAATAAGTGCTTTATTGACTTTACATTCTAATGAATTTTAACCGATTTTTGTATCACTCGAATTCAAAACAGGTCAACTTCTATGTCAACATACACTGCCCTAGCAAAGCATTAAGAGTTGGGTTGCTTTACCTCTGAGCGGCACTTTTTTTGCACACCACAGGCTAAATGGCCAGGTAACAAGGACCCCGAAGGCTCAGAGATGGTTGGGGGAGGAGACCAACTGGAACAGCTGTTTGGGGGACAGATGGTAGCCTCCCGTCAAGGCCATCTAGTGTGTTCTTTAACGTGCATAGGTTGGGTTGTTTTACCTCTGAGCGGCACTTTATTGCACACCATGGTCTAAATGGCCAGGCCACAAGGACCCCGAAGGCTCAGAGAAGGTTGGGGGTGGGGACCCACTGGAACAGCTGTTTGGGGGACAGATGGTAGCCTCCCGTCAAGGCCATTTAGTGTGTTCTTTAACATGCACAGGGTATGGCCCTCCCGCACTCGGGGCGGCACTTTATTGCACACCATGGTCTAAATGGCCAGGCCACAAGGACCCCGAAGGCTCAGAGAAGGTTGGGGGTGGGAACCCACTGGAACAGCTGTTTGGGGGACAGATGGTAGCCTCCCGTCAAGGCCATTTAGTGTGTTCTTTAACATGCACAGGGTATGGCCCTCCCGCACTCGGGGCGGCACTTTATTGCACACCATGGTCTAAATGGCCAGGTCACAAGGACCCCGAAGGTTCAGAGAAGGTTGGGGACCCACTGGAACAGCTGTTTGGGGGACAGATGGTAGCCTCCCGTCAAGGCCATCTAGTGTGTTCTTTAACGTGCACAGGGTATGGCTCTCCCGCACTCGGGGCCACGGCTTAACGTCCCATCCAACGGACTTTCCAAGCCCTTTGGTGTCCCCTACTGATCGTGGGCAGTGCGGGGAGTTTTGCGGAGATAAATCTCAACGCTGACCCAGCTGGGACTCGAACCTGGGAACTGCAGATTACGAGCCTGGCGCGCTACCGACTGAGTCACCCCGGTATTAAGAGAATTTCCATGTTGTGTTAATGGGAATCTAACTTTCAAGATCTCTAACTTATTAAATACGCATTTAAGGGAGAAACGTGACTGAAGATAAATTGAAGATCAGAATCAAATCTATTTCGTTGTCGATTTACAATAACATTTGTTCGATATTTAAAAGAGTTATGGAAGTTGTTCTATTTCACGACAAATTATCTTATTTTCTGAAAATCATTCATAACTGCCTAATATTGAAATAATCATTACGGAAACTTCTAAATATGTAAATTTAATTTGTTAAATAATTCCAAACAATACTTATCATTTAAGTTTTAGTTTCTGAGGTTAATTCTTATAACGCAATTAACGTTATCAAATATTTTATCTTTCATAACTCTTTACTGGGTTGGGTTGTATTGTTTTACCTCTGAGCGACACTTTTTTCCACACCATGGGCTAAATGGCCAGGTCACAAGGACCCCGAAGGCTCAGAGAAGGTTGGGGGAGGGGACCCACTGGAACAGCTGTTGGGAGACAGATGGTAGCCTCCCGTCAAGGACATCCATTATGTTCTTTAATGTGCTCAGGATCGCATATGAGATCAGGGTTTAACGTCCCATCCGACGGACGGTGGTCTTTCCAAGCCCGTCGGTGTCCCCTATTGACCGTGGGCAGGGCAGGGAATTATGCGGAGATAAATCTCAACGCTGACTCAGCTGGGACTCGAACCTGGGAACTACAGATTACGAGCCTGGCGCGCTACCGACTGAGCCACCCCGCCCCACTCTTTACTGAAAACAGAGATTTAAATAGATTTGATTATAATCTTCAATTTATAATCAGTCAAATTTTTCCATTGAATACATATATTAGAATTTACAAAGCTTCGAAGTGAGATTCTCATTAACAGTGCATTTCTGGCTGTGACAATCTTATGACTTCTTTTGAAAAGGGGTGTTTGCTTCATTGTAGTTTCTGCAAACAGATAAACAATGCTATGATTACATTTTAAGCTTTGATTATTTAATAATGTATCAAATTCTCTTCAGTTTCTCTTCGTTAAAGAATAGGGGTGGGGGTGGCTCAGTCGGTAGCGCGCCAGGCTCGTAATCTGTAGTTCCCAGGTTCGAGTCCTAGCTGGGTCAGCGTTGAGATTTATCTCAGCAAAATTCCCCGCCCTGCCCACGGTCAGTAGGGGACACCGATGGGCTTAGAAAGGCCACCGTCCGTCGGATGGGACGTTAAGCCGTGGCCCCGAGTGCGGGAGAGCCATACCCTGTGCACGTTAAAGAACAGTTGGATGGCCTTGACGGGAGGCTATCATCTGTCTCCCAACAGCTGTTCCAGTGGGTCCCCTCCCCCAACCTTCTCTGAGTCTTCGGGGTCCGTGTGACCTGGCCATTTAGCCCATGGTGTGCAAAAAAGTGCCGCTGAGAGGTAAAACAACCCAACGTTAAAGAACACGCTGGGTGGCTTTGACGGGAGGCTACCATCTGTCTCCCAACAGCTGTTCCAGTGGGTCTCCTCCCCCAACCTTCTCTGAGCCTTCGGGGTCCGTGTGACCTGGCCATTTAGCCCATGGTGTGCAAAAAAGTGCCGCTGAGAGGTAAAACAACCCAACGTTAAAGAACACGCTGGATGGCCTTGACGGGAGGCTACCATCTGTCTCCCAACAGCTGTTCCAGTGGGTCTCCTCCCCCAACCTTCTCTGAGCCTTCGGGGTCCGTGTGACCTGGCCATTTAGCCCATGGTGTGCAAAAAAGTGCCGCTGAGAGGTAAAACAACCCAACGTTAAAGAACACGCTGGATGGCCTTGACGGGAGGCTACCATCTGTCTCCCAACAGCTGTTCCAGTGGGTCTCCTCCCCCAACCTTCTCTGAGCCTTCGGGGTCCATGTGACCTGGCCATTTAGCCCATGGTGTGGAAAAAAGTGCCGCTGAGAGGTAAAACAACCCAACGTTAAAGAACACGCTGGATGGCCTTGACGGGAGGCTACCATCTGTCTCCCAACAGCTGTTCCAGTGGGTCTCCTCCCCCAACCTTCTCTGAGCCTTCGGGGTCCATGTGACCTGGTCATTTAGCCCATGGTGTGCAAAAAAGTGCCGCTCAGAGGTAAAACAACCCAAACAACGCAAATCGTTAAAGAATAAAATTCCTTTCACGAAGAGAAACATTCAAATGAGCAGGATTAGAATCACTTATTCAGATGATTTCGTCACAAGAGAATGCTTGAGAACTATGTACAGTCGCTCAAAAAAATATCCGAACACTATGGTTGATTACAGAATTCAGAAAAATATCTGGCAATGATTTTTTTAGAAACTAATGATCTGGTAACCTTCGTGTCACGTGACACGAAGGATGATTCGTCCCAAGAGAATGCTTGAGAACTACGTACAGTCGTTCAAAAAAATATCCGAACACTATGGTTGATTACAAAAATTAAGAAAAAATATCTTGCAACGATCTTTTTTTTAGAAATTAGTGATCTGGCAACCTTCGTGTCACGTGACACGAAGGTTGCCAGATCACTAAATTCTATAAAAATCGTTGCCAGATATTTTTTGAGCGACTGTAAAGTTTAAACACAGTGAAATCATTACATATTTTTATATCGTACATTTTTGAGGAAGTAATTTCCTCAAGACCATTCGGAACAACCTTCATTATATGTTCCTTTAATTGCGATACAGAATTCAAGCACACACCCTCTGACCCCAAAAGGTCACTCCCCCAGGCAGGGAGCGATTATTGTATGGGTCAGTTAACCTCTCAACTTATCTTAATCTCTGATCTTGTTGCCAGGTCGCGAACAATACCAGACAATATTCGTTCTTAGGTTGCCATCGGCAGTTCTTAAAACTTCCAAGCCATTAAATCAGCTAGATATCGTCGATGGCGAAAATCTCTGCCAGGTGCGTGCTATTGAATACTACTGTTCAAAATCAAGATAAATTGTTTCTGATGCAGTTGAACCACGATCTTTGCAATTAGTCAATGGAAGTGACGTAGATTTGTTATATAATTAATTAGAAATGATAAATCAGATGCAAAGAAAATATTGCAATTAATACCAGGAAGTAAAACTGCTCTTGGTTCAACACGAATTTCAGAAAGTACACATAATCCTAATGAAGTAAATCTATCGCATTTAATTGCAGAAAGCAACAGCAGAATACGTTTTCTGCATTTCTTCAAGTTTATCTGGATGAAAACAATTGCTGTGTTGTTTTATCTCTGAATTGTCCTTGTTGGCTATTGATGTTGATGAGATGAATTATTTCATTCGAGCTGTTGATGAGACTGGTAGTAGAGTAGGTTTGGTTATAAACAGAGAGAAAACTAAAGTGATGAAAATTGGTCAGGCAGGTTGTGATTCAGTTAATCTGAATGGTTGCAGTCTTGAGCTGGTTGTCACAGTTTAATTATCTTGGGAGCTATGTAACAGATACTGGTGATGTGAGGCATGAGATTAACAGACGAATAGGGATTGCTGCCGGGACTTTTAAGAATCTATGGAGAGTGTGGAGAATTAGGCGTATACACCTAAACACTAAAATTAGACTGTATAATAGTTTGGTTCTTTCTAGGGTTAGTTATGGTAGTGAAACTTGGACACTTTGTAAACAAGATAACAGGAAACTAGATGCTTTTGATTCCAGATGCTTACGCAGTATCTTGGGCATTAGGTGGTTCAACTTTGTAAGTAATGATGAGGTTAGGCAAAGGAGTTTGCAACCTCCTTTAAGCAGCATATTGTGCAGAGAGAGACTCCGTTGGTTTGGCCATGTTGCCCGTATGAATAATTATAGATTGGCGAATAGGGTTATGAACAGTGTGCCTAAAGGCCTCAGAAAGAAGGGGAGACCTAGGATGCGGTGGGCAGACAATGTCAAACAGGACCTTGTTAGAATTGGTGTGCAGTGGCCAGATGCAGCAGATGTAGCTCAGGATAGACTTGCTTGGAGAACTAAATTGCACGGTCTGGTTGGACCTCCGTTGCCCATGGCTGCTTGAGGATGATTATTGATGATGAGTGAATTGAATGGCCAAATCAGAAGGACCCCAAGGGCTCTAAGAATGTTGGGGAAAGGGTTTGGGTTGTTTTACTTTTTTTTCCGGCACCTTTTTTTTGCACACAATGGGTAATATGGTCAGATCACATAGACCCCAAGGGCTGAGAAAAGGTTTGGGTACAGGACCCACTAGACAGCTGTTGGGAGACAAATGGTAGCCTCCTGTCAAGGTCTAACGGACGGCTGCTTTTCAAGTCCATCAGTGTCTCCTACTGACAGACAACAGTGCGAGGAGTTTTGCAGAGGTAAATCTCCACGCTGGCCCAGGCGGGATTCGAACCTGGGAACTACAAATTACGAGCCAGGTGCGCTACCAACTGAGCCATCCCCGCCCCTAGGTGAAGGTGATCCACTGAAAAGTTGTGAGGAAACAAACTGAATCCACTTGTCAAGGTCATCCAGTGTGTTCTTTAAGGTGAACAGAGTATGCTTTTTCTGCAAACGGAGCCACGGTTTAACGTCCCATTTGATGGATGGCGGCCTTTCCATGCCAAGCTGTGCTCTTTTTCTCGCCAGGGGTAGGGGGTTTCTTTTCCAGTAAAAAAGACTGAATCTTTTCCAGCAAAAGTTGTTTTTACAAGTTGTTTCCTCTATAAGGAGGGGCGGGAGTGGGTCAGTCGGTAGCGCGCCAGGCTCGTAATCTGTAGTTCCCAGGTTCGAGTCCCAGCTGGGTCAGCGTTGAGATTTATCTCCGCAAAATTCCCCGCCCTGCCCACGGTCAGTAGGGGACACCGATGGGCTTGGAAAGGCCGCCGTCCATCGGATGGGACGTTAAGCCGTGGCCCCGTGTGTGGGAGAGCCATACCCTGTGCACGTTAAAGAACACGCTGAATGGCCTTGACGGGAGACTACCATTTGTCTCCTAACAGCTGTTCCAGTGGGTCCCCTCTCCCAACCTTCTCTGAGCCTTCGGGGTCCATGTGACCTGGCCATTTAGCCCATGGTGTGCAAAAAAGTGCCGCTCAGAGGTAAAACAACCCAACCCTCTATAAGTATGATCTAATTTTGCTCTACTTACAACGACTGAGCTCTCTGAGACGTCAAAGCAAAATAAATTCTTCTGAATTTAGAAAACATTAGAGTCCCATTTTGTTTTGGGGGCTGAATCCATTTATACAAAGTCAGGTAGACGATGTTGCCGAAATTAGTAGGTCATAGCATCGTAAAGTAGGATTAGTGGGTGGTTTGGATTGCAACTTGAATAGGATTATGAGCAAAAAGGACGATTTGAGACTTTATCTCATAATGTCCTTTGTTAGCAACATAATCAGTTACAAATATTTATTTCGTGGAAGCATTTTGGGCAAAGTTGCGTGGCTTGTTCAGATGGGACTGAATCAGCAGAGACTGGACATCGCTGCTAAGATAGAACCAATCCAGATTTCTGAATCACCGAGATTTCAAATTAAGATTTGATAAGATAGTGGGCAGGGACAAAAGAGAAATAGCTGAGGCATTTTGAGAGCAAGGCTTTCAAAAAGAGACCAAACTAATGGCAGTTATATCGAAAGCCTTTTTTGACGTAAAGTGGACAGAATTAGCACAGGTCCGTCTACATGCCCCATGCGCTTTCAATATGTAACGCCCAACGTTGGGTTGGGTTGTTTTACCTCTGAGCGGCACTTTTTTGCCGCTCAGAGGCTAAATGGCCAGGTCGCATGGACCCCGAAGGCTCAGAGAAGGTTGGGGGAGGGGACCCACTGGGACAGCTGTTGGGAAACAGATGGTAGTCTCCCGTCAAGGCCATCCAGCGTGTTCTTTAACGTGCACAGGGTATGGCTCTCCCGCACACGGGGCCACGGCTTAACGTCCCATCCGACGGACGGCGGCCTTTCCAAGCCCATCGGTGTCCCCTACTGACCGTGGGAAGGGAGGGGAGTTTTGCAGAGATAAATCCCAACGCTGACCCAGCTGGAACTCGGACCTGGGAACTACAGATTACGAGATTGGGCACTACCGATTGAGCCACCCCCGCCCCCGCTGTATAGTACCTGCCCTCATAGGAACAAGACTTTGTTAATTAATAATAATTCTTTTTTACGCATTATACAATTGTCGCGTTGGATGTTATATATAGGTTGGGTTGTTTTACCTCTGAGCGGCACTTGTTTTGCCCAGCAATAATGGTCTAAATGGCCAGGTCACAAGGACCTTGAGGGCTCAGAGAAGGTTGAGGGAGGGGACCCGCTGGATAACTGTTAGGAGACAGATGGTAGTTTTCTATCAAGGCCATTCAGCGTGTTCTTTAACGTGCACAGGGTATGGCTGTCCCACACACAGGGTCACGACTTTACCGCGGCCACTCCCATCGGAGTCCCTCCGATGACCGCAGGCAGGGCGAGAAGGGATGTTACGTGTGATGCTAGTATGATCTCAGTATTATTTATGCAGAAAGTTATCAACCAGGTTGGAAGACGTCCATCGTAAAGTAGGATTAGTGGGTGGAAAACTGGAGAGGAAACTGTTTTAAGCTGTTCACTAAGAACTATCAACGGAAAAATAAGGACTGAAATTTTGCAAAAAATTGAAACCAAATTTTTCTCGCAGCTTTCGACTTTGCTATATTTCCGTCCCTGAAATAAGCGGCAGTCTGTCCTTGATTACGAGTTACTCTATTTTGTTGCAGAATAGGCTAAGTGGTCCGGTCACAAGGACCCCCACGGGTCAGAACAGGATTAGAAATATATATATTCACTTGCAATCAGCCACATTCAGTCACTAGGACCCCCACGGGTCAGAACAGGATTAGAAATATATATATTCACCTGCAATCAGCCACATTCGGTCACAAGGACCCCCCAAGGGTCAGAACGGGATTAGAAATATATTGACCTGCAATCAGTCAAATTCGGTCACAAGGACCCCCACGGGTCAGAACAGGATTAGAAATATATATATATATTCACTTGCAATCAGCCAAATTCGGTCACAAGGACCCCCCATAGGTCAGAACAGGATTAGAAATATATATATATATATTCACTTGCAATCAGCCAAATTCGGTCACAAGGACCCCCACGGGTCAGAACAGGATTAGAAATATATATATATATTCACTTGCAATCAGCCAAATTCGGTCACAAGGACCCCCGGGTCAGAACAGGATTAGAAATATATATTCACCTGCAATCAGCCAAATTCGACCACAAGAACCCCCATGGGTCAGAACAGGATTAGAAATATATATTCATTTGCAATCAGCGAAATCTTTGATACTAAGAAAAGTGAAAAGTCTTCCTACTAATTGCAAAAGATAGGATAGCAAAAGGTGTTTTTTTTTACCAAATTTGTCTCTTAAAAATCTAAAGTATTTAAAATTGTAAAAAAATCTGTTTTTTTAAAGAGCATTTGATGTCACCTAAAACTGTGTCTATTTCGCATTTTTATATCTGTTAGCCAGATATTCATATTAGTCCAACTGGATGTGATTTTGGATAATGGACATGCTCTTGCGTTTTCTGTTTGTTTCTGGGTTGCCTGTCCAACTGTATAGAATAAATAAAGAAAGAATGTTCTTTCTTCCAAAATATTTATACATACAGGAATACAGGATTAATTATACTATTGATGGTTTTTACTTTGTTTTGTGCTTTTATTGTCTGCGTTTTATCTAAAGTTTTGTATTGATATGGTATTTGGCAATGTGCTGTGCATTGCGTGTTTATTGTCCTCGAGTATTTCTTTATGTTGTTGTAATAAATTTGAATTTGAAGTGAAGGTCTTTTAAGTTCTTTCTTCTAAAGGGGGTGGCTCAGTCGGTAGCGCGCCAGGCTCGTAATCTGTAGTTCCCAGGTTCGAGTCCCAGCTGGGTCAGCGTTGAGATTTATCTCCGCAAAATTCTCCGCCCTGCCCACGGTCAGTAGGGGACACCGATGGGCTTGGAAAGGCCACCGTCCGTTGGATGGGACGTTAAGCCGTGGCCCCATGTGCGGGAGAGCCATACCCTGTGCACGTTAAAGAACACGCTGGATGGCCTTGACGGGAGGCTACCATCTGTCTCCCAACAGCTGTTCCAGTGGGTCCCCTACCCCAACATTCTCTGAGCCTTCGGGGTCCATGTGACCTGGCCATTTAGCCCATGATGTGCAAAAAAGTGCCGCTCAGAGGTAAAACAACCCAACTTTCTTCTCAGGAACCTTTAACCTCAGAGGTCTTCAGCATAAAGATTTCGGCAATTGGATTTATCTCCAGCGCTTTTGATATTCTGCGAACATCCGTAAAATGACATTCCGTTCAAATAAATCACATCAAAACTCGATCATCTTTTGAGTCAAAGACTTTCCGTGATCGCTGCCATGCATCTCGTGATTAATTCCACTCCAGTCGGATCCCTTTTCATCATTTCGAAGATGACGCTGTGTTTCTTTGTTCAAAATCTCCCAATTTGTGATCTGCCATTGTTTCTTTCCTCTCCGTGTCCGATGTCCGATTGGCTGCATCTTTTGTTCGTTTCGTAATCTGCTGCGATGGATCCTCCTCGTTCGATGTCTTAATTGCCGATGACCCTTTGCGAACAGCCGACGAGGGACATGCAAGCGCTTGGCAACCAGGAAACTTCCGTACAATCGCCTTAGCAACGATTGAGCAAGAGCCTCGGTCATTTCAGGAAGAGAGAAAATGAGAAAGGGAATTTGTTCGCTGCCAAAGGAGGAAGAGCATCAGGAAAATAAAAATCGGTTGCACGTGATCATTGGAAGATGCGAGTTTTAGAAGTGGCGCTCCTCGCTCGTGAAGAGGGGCTTTGTCGGGGAGGTGGCCCAGATGCATTTTGTGTCAATAGAAGTTATTTGGGAGGAAGATTTCGTTCCTAAGGACTGCAAAGTGCGCAGTTGCATTCGCCTGATTTAATGACTTGAAAGAGGGAGATATGGGATGTTGCTTTCACTCTTGCAAGTGGAGAGTTGAAATAACCGGATCGAAGGCAAAATAAATAGCAAGTTTATGTGTAGTACACCTTAATGTTTCGGAAAAGAGTCCGGCTACAATTTTTTGCTTGTGCTCAGTTACAATTGGATCCAAGCAACAATATTTCGCTTATTTCCGGCACAATGTGAACTTAGGTTACATTTTTTTGCTTGTGTCCGGCTATAAATTTTTTTTGCTTGTGTCCGGCTATATTTTTGCTTGTGTCCGGCTATAAATTTTGCTTGTGTCCGGCTATAAATTTTTTTGCTTGTGTCCGGCTATAAATTTTGCTTGTGTCCGGCTATAAATTTTTTGCTTGTGTCCGGCTATAAATTTTGCTTGTGTCCGGCTATAAATTTTTTGCTTGTGACCAGCCACAATTTGAATCCAGGCTACATTTTTTTGCTTGTGCCTAGCTATAATTTGAATCCAGGCAACAATGTTTCGCTTGTTTCCGGCTACAATTTGAACTCTGGCTACAATTTTTTGCTTATCCCAGCTACAATTTGAACCCAGGTTACACTATTTTGCTTGTGTTCGGCTACAATTTGAACCCAGGGTACAATTTTTTGCTTCTGCCAAGCTACAATTTTTTGCTTCTGCCAAGCTACAATTTGAATCCAGGCAACAATATTTTGCTCGTTTCCGGCTACAATATGAACTTAGACTACAATTCTTTTTTTTGCTTGTCTCCGACTACAATATGAACTTAGACTACAATTTTTTTTTGCTTGTCTCCAGCTACAATTTGAACTTAGGCTACAATTTATTTTGCTTCTCTCCGGCTACAATATTTATTTTGCTTCTCTCCGGCTACAATATTTATTTTGCTTCTCTCCGGCTACAATATTTTTTTGCTTCTCTCCGGCTACAATATTTTTTTGCTTCTCTCCGGCTACAATATTTTTTTGCTTGTATCCGGCCATAATTTGAATCCTGGCTACAATTTTTGGCTTGTGCTCAGCTACAATTTGAATCCAGGCAATAATATTTCGCTTGTTTCCGGCTACAATGTGAATCCAGGCTACAATTTTTTTTGCTTGTGTTTACAATCTGAATCCAGACTACTCTTCACCATAGCCCAGGCTTACAAATTACATTAAAACTAGTTGAGATCCACACAATTTTGGCGCGGATTTTTTTCAATTAATTTACGAACATGTGATTACATAACAAAAAGATAAAAAAAAAATGTTCCAGCTTTTTTTTAATAAAGATTTTATATATCTTTCCATGTGAAATCCTGATGTTATGAGTTGTCCGTTACAAGTTCTAAGGCTCACAGTGCTTGTCAATACTAGACATTTATTTTGCTTCAGGGCCGTATATCGAGGGATTACCGAGAGGGCCTTGCCTCCCCCTCCTGGAGAATGGGGGCGGTGATGGCTCAGTCGGTAGCGCGCCAGGCTCGTAATCTGTAGTTCCCAGGTTCAAGTCCCAGCTGGGTCAGCGTTGAGATTTATCTCCGCAAAATTCTCCGCCCTGCCCACGGTCAGTAGGGGACACCGATGGGTTTGGAAAGGCCGCCGTCCGTCGGATGGGACGTTAAGCCGTGGCCCCGTGTGCGGGAGAGAGCCATACCCTGTGCACGTTAAAGAACACGCTGGATGGCCTTGACGGGAGGTTACCATCTGTCTCCCAACAGCTGTTCCAGTGGGTCCCCTCCCCCAACCTTCTCTGAGCCTTCGGGGTCCATGTGACCTGGCCATTTAGCCCATGGTGTGCAAAAAAGTGCCGCTCAGAGGTAAAACAACCCAAACCAATCCTGGAGAATGTTAGTAAGGGTAATGGAGGTAAAATTTAAACTTGTGCAAATTTCATGCATTTTTCCGACTCGATTGTGTCATCCCCCCCCCCTTTCCCTATTTGTTCTATATTCGGGTCTCTTTTGATTTATGTTTTAATTAAAATTTAGTAATATTAATTGTAAACGTTTTCAATTTACATTGAACTATAATATTGTGAAGCTTGTATGAGCATTTATCCTACTGTATGTATTGTATTGCAATAAAGCTTGAAATTGAAATTGAAATTAAACATTTTCCTAAAATAAATTGAAATGAAATTAAACAGTTCCGTAAAACAAATTGAAAATGAAATTAAACAGTTTCCTAAACAAATTGAAAATGAAATTAAACATTTTCCTAAAATAAATTGAAATGAAATTAAACAGTTCCCTAAAACAAATTGAAAATGAAATTAAACAATTTCCTAAGATAAATAAAAAATAAAATTAAACAATTTTCTAAAATAAATTGAAAATGAAACTAAACTGTTTCCTAAACAATTTTCCTAGACAATTCTGTTTCAACGAAAAGGGAATCCATACTTCCAAATAAAAGTTCTGGCATCTCTCGCAATGCGGCAAGGAACCCTGTAAAGCTGGAACCTCAGGAGAATGAAGTTGGAAAAATCTTGTCTTAACCCTTTCACGACTAAGGGAAACATTTTTCCCATTTTAAAATTGGTGATTGTCATATTTAATTATAACCTTATCTGCATTTTTTATACAGAATGTCAAAATAGAACATATGCCGAACGCAATTACGTAAACGGGAACGTTTAGAAAACAAAAACAGAACTGTCAGGACGCATAATATATGTACTATGTGCAATGTCCATCTTTGCCTCACTACCAAAAGAAATTGCTTCGCAGAATATCATAATTAGCACATCATTTTGTATAGTAATTTTATTTCATAATTTTGTATTATTTTAGTTAACATTTTGTTCTAATAAACCAATAAATAAAAGGCATTGCATAATAAGCCTAACTATAATTTCTGTTACGTTTATAGTCCATTGGGAAAAATATTTCCCATAAAATTCCAAAAAAACTACACATTGTTATGTATTATTCTTATGATTTTTATTTATTTTACGTCTAAACAAACTAAAATGAACAGTTACATACTAATATTTACTCTTAGAAACCTTATGGTCCTGAAAAGGTTAAGACACCTACAATCGCTCAAAAAAATCCGAACACTACGGTTGATTACAACCGTATTGCCATAAGTGTTCTGGCAACCTTCGTGACTCTAAGGCTGCCAGATCACTAATTTCTAAAAAAAAAATCGATGCCAGATATTTTTTCTGAATTCTGTAATCAACCGTAGTGTTCGGATATTTTTTGAGCGACTGTACATTCAAGACGATACAGAAAAAAAAATACTTCTTCGAAACTTCAAAAAAAATCCCTTCTGTCATTCCTTCTAGATCATTAAACGCCCCCCCCTCCCCTCCCCACGCTGCACTAAAAAAGAAAATTACAGGGTGCAGATTTAAAGGAAAAAAGAAACGTAATGAGAATGGTTGCTGACAGATATTGCCTCATGACCTGTTACGGAAAACTTCGAAAAAATCTCCCGAAAGCGCGCAACGCCTTTCCCTGTGTTGAAACCAATAAATCATCGCTACCAAGAGCAAGGTGAACTGCAGAGAAGCGGTCACGAACAAGACTGCTCTGATTTGTGTGTGGACCTCGCCTCGCAACAGTGGCACACTCACACGAGGGGCAAGGTAGTAGCAGGGACCAGCCAACCTCTCGGTCTGCCCTCAATTATTTTCTATGTGGTCAAGTCTTCATAAGGCGGGATTGAAAAAAAATAATAGAGGGCGGGGAAGAAGAAAAGGAGGAGGAGGGGGTGGTCGCGGTGATATCCTCGTAACCTAGTAAAAGTTAAATTCATTTCATACGTAAGAGATTAATAAGGGAGTAGTCGACTCTGTGGCAGAGGGTGTTTTTGTTTTTGGGCTGCACTTGGACCCTTTATGGAGTTAGAACGTAATTAAACACGTGAATTATAGAACAGAACAAACCAAGGTTAGTGAAATGAGAACGTTAGCTTGACCTTTAAATAGTCCCTCTCCCCGTAAAGTTTAACTCTATTTAGATTATCTTTGGTTTCAATTTCATTCTTGATATGAGTCGGGGCGGGGGTGGCTCAGTCGGTAGCGCGCCAGGCTCGTAATCTGTAGTTCCCAGGTTCGAGTCCCAGCTGGGTCAGCGTTGAGATTTATCTCCGCAAAATTACCCGCCCTGCCCACGGTCAGTAGGGGACACCGATGGGCTTGGAAAGGCCGCCGTCCGTCGGATGGGACGTTAAGCCGTTGCTCCGTGTGTGGGAGAGCCATACTCTGTGCACGTTATAGAACACGCTGGATGGCCTTGACGGGAGGCTACCATCTGTCTCCCAACAGCTGTTCCATTGGGTAACCTTCCCCAACCTTCTCTGAGCCTTCGGGTCCTTGTGACCTGGCCATTTAGCCCATGGTGTGCAAAAAAGTGCCGCTCAGAGGTAAAACAACCCAACCTAGAGCGCATTGAAACCATCACTTCGGAATGTTAAAGAAGGTGTTTAGGAGAGATTCCTCTCTCTCTTCACAAGTTCTTCTCTTTTATCACCCTTGCTCTTAGTTCTTATTTATCTCCTTATCTTTTATCAATTGAAGCGACACACTAAGGATGAGGAGCAAAATAACTTAATCCAGTCGCATAGGTTTCAGAATTCTTCTCGAAATGGAAGTCTGTTGGATAATTTAAGGCTGCAACTGATTCTATTGCTGCTGATTGATCATCATCACCACATATTGAGAGAGAAAGGCTTACAATAACATTAACATTCCTTTATCGATGTTTTAAGAAAGTGGACACCACTTTTTTTTATCACAAAACAGGATAAATGGTCAGGGCACAAGGGCTCAGAGGAAGTTAGTGGATACACCGGACAACTGTTAGGATGTAGATGGTAATTTCTCCGTCAAGGCTTTGTTGCGTTGGGTTGTTTTACCTCTGAGCGGCACTTTTTTGC
This sequence comes from Ryuthela nishihirai, assembly GCA_038380435.1. Taxonomy (NCBI): domain Eukaryota; kingdom Metazoa; phylum Arthropoda; class Arachnida; order Araneae; family Heptathelidae; genus Ryuthela; species Ryuthela nishihirai. The sequence continues at coordinate 2,315,233 of JAWZYU010000017.1, forward strand.
ACACCATGGACTAAATGGCCAGGTCACATGGACCCCGAAGGCTCAGAGAAGGTTGGGGGAGGGGACCCACTGGAACAGCTGTTGGGAGACAGATGGTAGCCTCCCGTCAAGGCCATCCACTGTGTTCTTTAACGTTGGGTTGTTTTACCCCTGAGCGGTACTTTTTTGCACACCTTGAGCTAAATGGCCAGGTCACATGGACCGCGAAGGCTCAGAGAAGGTTGGGGGAGGGGACCCACTGGAACAGCTGTTGGGAGACAGATGGTAGCCTCCCGTCAAGGCCATCCACTGTGTTCTTTAACGTTGGGTTGTTTTACCTCTGAGCGGTACTTTTTTGCCCACCATGGGCTAAATGGCCAGGTCACATGGACCGCGAAGGCTCAGAGAAGGTTGGGGGAGGGGATCCACTGGAACAGCTGTTGGAAGATAGATGGTAGCCTCCCGTCAAGGCCATCCAGCGTGTTCTTTAACGTGCACAGGGCATGGCTCTCCCGCACACGGGGCAACGGCTTAACGTCCCATCCGGCGGACGGCGAACTTTCCAAGCCCATCGGTGTCCCATACTGACCTTGGGCAGAGCGGGAAGTTTTGCGGAGATAAATCTCAACGCTGACCCAGCTGGGAGTCTAACCTGGGAACTACAGATTACGAGCCTGGCGCGCTACCGACTGAGCCACCACCAATCCACAGTTTCCTTTAACGTGCACAGGGTGTGGCTCTCCCCTGCACACAAGCAACGGCTTAACGACCGATCAGAAGGACGTTTCCAAGGTCATTATGTCTTTTTTCTAACCGAAAGCATGGGGGAAGTTCAGTAGATAAATAAACCTGAGAAATAGAAGTTACGCGCCACTGACTGAGCTAACCGGTGTTATACGGATGAGTTATCCATACAAAAATAAAAAAATTATAATTATCGTAAAAAGAGAGGAGCTGAGAGCAGCCTGTCTGCATAATATGACACGGAGAAGATCTGTGAGGAAGAAGAGACATCAGCAGAAAGGAACACAACAAGAGGAACACCCAGACCTTATTGAGAGCTCGAGCCCAGTCCCTTTAATCAGTGGCCAGTCACTCTAACGACCTGACCACCAGGGGTGCTATAAAAACTGCAATTCCCTTTGATTTTTGATTCCTTTGCCATTTTCCATTGGCACTGCCAATCTTTTCTAATTGGTTTCTGCGGGCGGGGGTGGCTCAGTCGGTAGCGCGCCAGGCTCGTAATCTGTAGTTCCCAGGTTCGAGTCCCAGCAGCGTCAGCGTTGAGATTTATCTCCGCAAAATTCCCCGCCCTGCCCACGGTCAGTAGGGGACACCGATGGGCTTGGAAAGGCCGCCGTCCGTCGGATGGGACGTTAATCCGTGGCCCCGTGTGCGGGAGAGCCATTCCCTGTGCACGTTAAAGAACACGCTGGATGGCCTTGAAGTGAGGCTACCATCTGTCTCCCAACAGCTGTTCCAGTGGGTCCCCTCCCCCAACCTTCTCTGAGCCTTCGGGGTCCATGTGACCTGGCCATTTAGCCCATGGTGTGCAAAAAAGTACCGTTCAGAGGTAAAACAACCCAACGCATCCAGAAAGTTTTTATTGAGGGAGTAATGTTTAAAATGTTTGAATATCGAGTTTTTTGGGATTACTTTAAAAAATATATGACACTGAAACCTTAAAAAAATATATATCTTTATAAATAAACATCCCCTCAAGCAGCTGCTTGCCACAGAGGTTTGACAGGAGCCTGTTAGTTTATAAACCACAGTAGAAGGTCTGAGAGGATGGCAGGACCTCAACAGAAAAGCGACACAAACATCCATGCCTTATCTGGGGCTCGAACCCAGGTCCCTTAGATCAGTAACAAATCGTGCTAACCACTCGGCCACATTCTCTTATTTACGCCAGTGCTAACAACAGAAGAAAAGGATTGAAAAATTAATACAACATAAAATAATTTCCTCTATCTTGATTTGCTCAATTTTTATAGCGCTAAAATGTCGGGGATGGGGGTTATTGTTATACACATGCCCAGATCTAGAAAAAAAAATATAATGGAGGTAGAGAGAGCCGAGTGGTTAGCATGCTTGGTTCCTTCATCTAAGGGACCTGGGTTGGGTTGTTCTACCTCTGAGCGGCACTTTCTGGCACACCATGGGCTAAATGGCCAGGTCACATGGACCCCGAAGGCTCAGAGAAGGTCGGGGGAGGGGACCCACTGGAAAAGCTGTTGGGAGACAGATGGTAGCCTCCCGTCAAGGACATCCAGCGTGTTCTTTAACGTGCATAGGTTGGGTTGTTTTACCTCTGAGCGGCACTTTTTTGCACACCATGGGCTAAATGGCCAGGTCACATGGATCCCGAAGGCTCAGAGAAGGTTGGGGGAGGGGACCCACTGGAACAGCTGTTGGGAGACAGTGGTAGCTTCCCGTCAAGGACATCCAGAGTGTTCTTTAACGTGCATAGGTTGGGTTGTTTTACCTCTGAGCAGCACTTTTTTGCACACCATGGGCTAAATGGCCAGGTCACATGGACCCCGAAGGCTCAGAGAAGGTTGGGGGAGGGGACCCACTGGAAAAGCTGTTGGGAGACAGATGGTAGCCTCCCGTCAAGGACATCCAGCATGTTCTTTAACGTGCATAGGTTGGGTTGTTTTACTTCTGAGCGGCACTTTTTTGCACACCATGGGCTAAATGGCCAGGTCACATGGACCCCGAAGGCTCAGAGAAGGTTGGGGGAGGGGACCCACTGGAACAGCTGTTGGGAGACAGAGGGTAGCCTCCCGTCAAGGACATCCAGAGTGTTCTTTAACGTGCATAGGTTGGGTTGTTTTACCTCTGAGCGGCACTTTTTTGCACACCATGGGCTAAATGGCCAGGTCACATGGACCCCGAAGGTTCAGAGAAGGTTGGGGGAGGGGACCCACTGGAAAAGCTGTTGGGAGACAGATGGTAGCCTCCCGTCAAGGACATCCAGCGTGTTCTTTAACGTGCATAGGTTGGGTTGTTTTACCTCTGAGCGGCACTTTTTTGCACACCATGGGCTAAATGGCCAGGTCACATGGACCCCGAAGGCTCAGAGAAGGTTGGGGGAGGGGACCCACTGGAACAGCTGTTGGGAGAAATATGGTAGCTTCCCGTCAAGGACATCCAGAGTGTTCTTTAACGTGCATAGGTTGGGTTGTTTTACCTCTGAGCGGCACTTTTTTGCACACCATGGGCTAAATGGCCAGGTCACATGGACCCCGAAGGCTCAGAGAAGGTTGGGGGAGGGGACCCACTGGAAAAGCTGTTGGGTGACAGATGGTAGCCTCCCGTCAAGGACATCCAGAGTGTTCTTTAACGTGCATAGGTTGGGTTGTTTTACCTCTGAGCGGCACTTTTTTGCACACCATGGGCTAAATGGCCAGGTCACATGGACCCCGAAGGCTCAGAGAAGGTTGGGGGAGGGGACCCACTGGAACAGCTGTTGGGAGAAAGAGGGTAGCCTCCCGTCAAGGACATCCAGAGTGTTCTTTAACGTGCATAGGTTGGGTTGTTTTACCTCTGAGCGGCACTTTTTTGCACACCATGGGCTAAATGGCCAGGTCACATGGACCCCGAAGGCTCAGAGAAGGTTGGGGGAGGGGACCCACTGGAACAGCTGTTGGGAGACAGATGGTAGCCTCCCGTCAAGGACATCCAGCATGTTCTTTAACGTGCATAGGTTGGGTTGTTTTACCTCTGAGCGGCACTTTTTTGCACACCATGGGCTAAATGGCCAGGTCACATGGACCCCGAAGGCTCAGAGAAGGTTGGGAGAGGGGACCCACTGGAATAGTTGTTGGGAGACAGATGGTAGCCTCCCGTCAAGGACATCCAGCGTGTTCTTTAACGTGCATAGGTTGGGTTGTTTTACCTCTGAGCTGCACTTTTTTGCACACCATGGGCTAAATGGCCAGGTCATATGGACCCCGAAGGCTCAGAGAAGGTTGGAGGAGGAGACCCACTGGAACAGCTGTTGGGAGACAGATGGTAGCCTCCCGTCAAGGCCATCCAGCGTGTTCTTTAACGTGCACAGGGTATGGCTCTCCCGTACACGGGGCCACGGCTTAACGCTCCATCCGAAGGACGGCGGCCTCTCCAAGCCCATCAGTGTCCCCTACTGACCGTGGGCAGGGTGGGGAATTTTGCGGAGATAAATCTCAACGCTGACCCAGCTGGGACTCGAACCTGGGTACTACAGATTACGAGCCTTGCGCGCTACCGACTGAGCCACCCCCGTCCCTAAGGGACCTGGGTTCGAGCCCCGGTAAGGCATGGTTGTTATGATACTTCTCTGCTGAGGTCCTACCATCGTCACTGATATTCACTATGGCGTATAAACTGACAGCTCTCTGTCAGATTTCTGTGGCAAGCATCTGCTTGAGAGGTTATTTATTTATTTTCATTAGAGAGGGAGGCATGTAGCGCAATCGAATAAAAAAAATAAATAAAAAAGGAGTACAATGAGACTGGATTTCCAATGTTGTATAACATTTCCCTCCTCTTCATTTCAGAAGTCTTTAAATAATTTCTTGAAAAAATTCGTGAGACGTGCAGAAGTTTAATAATTTTTGCCTCCATTACCTTTACTAGCGGTATCAAAGGGAGGGGCATGACCCCCCTTGATGCCCCCCTCCCCTTCCCTCCCAAGATCCGACCTCGGCTCTATACCACCCCAGGTGGTATAGAGCCGAGGTCGGATCTCGGATTGGGAGGAAAGAGATCACTGGGGCAGGGGTGGCTCAGTCGGTAGCGCGTCAGGCTCGTAATCTTCAGTTTCCAGGTTCGAGTCCCAGTTGGGTCAGCGTTGAGATTTATCTCCGCAAAATTCCCCGCCCTGCCCACGGTCAGTAGGGGACACCGATGGGCTTGAAAAGATCGCCGTCCGTCGGATGGGACGCTAAGTCGTGGCCCCGTGTGCGAGAGAGCCATACTCTGTGCACGTTAAAGAACACGCTGGATGGCCTTGACGGCAGGCTACCATCTGTCTCCCAACAGCTCTTCCAGTGAGTCCCCTCCCCCAACCTTCTCTGAGCCTTCGGGGTCCATGTAACCTGGCCATTTAGCCCATGGTGTGGAAAAAAGTGTCGCTCAGAGGTAAAACAACCCAACGTTAAAGAACACGCTGGATGGCCTTGAGGGGAGGCTACCATCTGTCTCCCAACAGCTGTTCCAGTGGGTCTCCTCCCCCAACCTTCTCTGAGCCTTTGGGGTCCATGTGACCTGGCCATTTAGCCCATGGTGTTCAAAAAAGTGCCGCTCAGAGGTAAAACAACCCAACCTGAAAGGGATCACCAAGTCCATTTTACTCATTTCTGATGGGTGGGGATTATTTTCGTCAGTATTATTAGGTTACAGGCTTTCCAAGGTAATAGGGAAGGCCTGTTGACTCCCAGGTCATTGAAAAATGAATTAAAAAAAATGCCGTGTAAAGGAGAAAACAAACATTTGGAAATAACGGGTGCTGCAAATGGAATGAATGTTCCACTCTTTAGGGCGGTCCCCACAGACCTACTATGGCTTATATACTGACAGGCTCCTGTCAGACCTCTGTGGCAAGCAGTTGCTTGAGGGGTTATTTATTTATTTTGGGCGGTTTTGGTTGAATGAATATGCCCCTTCGGTCAAGATGACCTAAGTGACCACACCTAATTGTTTCGTCAGTGTTCGGACTCCCGATCACCGTGACCTCGGGCGACGACGGCGATAGGGGTACTGTGACGTCATCTAAGAGGTGAGCGCTGGCCACGAGAGGTGTGGTGTGTGTCTACATTCTTGTTCTTCGTAAACTGGACCAATTTGTAAAGGGGGCCTGCCTTCTCCAGTGTAAGGACTCTACTCCAGTGGCAGACAGATGAGGAATCTTTCTCAAGAGAACCCGTTGGACTTGGCGCCAAAATGGCATTCAAATATATTCAGCGTGGGATTTTCAAGACGGTCATTGGTGTTACCAACTGGCGTTGCGAGCTGATAAAGAGCCGCGAGGAGATGGGTTGGGTTGTTTTACCTCTGAACGGCACTTTTTTGCACACGATGGGCTAAATGGCCTGGTCACATGGACCCCGAAGGCTCAGAGAAGGTTGGGGGAGGGGACCCACTGGAACAGCTGTTGGGAGACAGATGGTAGCCTCCCGTCAAGGCCATCCAGCGTGTTCTTTAACGTGCACAGGGTACGGCTCTCCCGCATACGGAGCCACGGCTTAACGTCCCATCCGACGGACGGCGGCTTTTCCAAGCCCGTCGGTGTCCCCTACTGACCGTGGGCAGGGCGGGGAATTTTGAGGAGATAAATCTCAACGCTGACCCAGCTGGGACTCGAACCTGGGAACTACAGATTACGAGCCTGGCGCACTACCGACTGAGCCACCTCCTCTTGGTCGACGAACATTCCCTCCCATTAAAAAGTGACCTGTGCATCTTCTTACTTGACTTTCCGTTTACCCAGCAAACATATCGTAACAAATCGAAACCCACTGCAAAACAACCACGAAACAAAACAACAATCGAAACAACTTTTCGCCTCCTCGATTGTTGGTCGTGTCAATACACGCGAAGTCAGCGACGAGAGTACGAAGGGTGGTGATCCCCATTTCCTTCCGTCGTACGACATGCGATCGGGTTGTTGCCACGCGAAGATAAACAATACCTCTCGCGCCAACAGCTCTTGTAATGACACAGATCGGGAATGTTCATTAGCATACGAGCATCGGGCGAGAGGGAACAGCGTTCGACGAGAGGTCGCCAGCTCACTTCCGCGCTTTTGTTCCTGCCACTTTCCATTTCGATACGAGAGCCGCCGCCAGGGGAACGCCTTGATGCGGCACCCACCGGATGATGTCACGGTGTTCTCGAAACTGGACATTAGTGGGGGGGGGAAGGGTAGTTTTTTTTTTTCCTTGTTTTTTTTCGCTCAATTAAATAATTTGCTACGCGAGAGACAGTTTTAATAGAACGAGGCGCAATTGAATCTTTTCTTAAGTCCTAAAAATGTGCAATGAAAGAGGCACAATTGAATCTTTTCTTAGGTCGTAAAAATGTACAATGAAATCTTTTCTTAGGTCGTAAAAATGTGTGATGAAAGTGGCGCAATTGAATCTTTTCTTAGTTCGTAAAAATGTACAATGAAAGAGGCGCAATTGAATCTTTTCTTAGGTCGTAAAAATGTGCAATGAAAGAGGCGCAATTGAATCTTTTCTTAGGTCATAAAAATGTGCAATGAAAGAGGCACAATTGAATCTTTTCTTAGGTCGTAAAAATGTGCAATGAAAGAGGAGCAATTGAATCTTTTCTTAGGTCGTAAAAATGTGCAATGAAAGAGGCACAATTGAATCTTTTCTTAGGTCGTAAAAATGTGCAATGAAAGAGGCACAATTGAATCTTTTCTTAGGTCGTAAAAATGTGTGATGAAAGAGGAGCAATTCAATCTTTTCTTAGGTCGTAAAAATGTGCAATGAAAGAGGCACAATTGAATCTTTTCTTAGGTCGTAAAATGTGCAATGAAAGAGGCACAATTGAATCTTTTCTTAGATCGTAAAAATGTGTGATGAAAGAGGAGCAATTGAATCTTTTCTTAGGTCGTAAAAATGTGCAATGAAAGAGGCGCAATTGAATCTTTTCTTAGGTCATAAAAATGTGAATGAAAGAGGCACAATTGAATCTTTTCTTAGGTCGTAAAAATGTGTGATGAAAGAGGAGCAATTAAATCTTCTCTTAGGTCGTAAAAATGTGTGATGAAAGGGTTCGAGTCCTAAATGTGATTCGAAACGTTTGGGCTTGTAAAAGCTGCCGTCCGCCAGATGGAACATAAAGCAGTTGTTCGGTGTGCAAGAGAGTCACGTGAATGTAGGAACTGGGGTTGAGCCACCCCAGCTCCTACATTCACGTGGAAGCTCAGTTGGTAGCGTGCCAGGCTCGTAATCTGTAGTTCCCAGGTTCGAGTTCCAGCTGGGTGAGCGTTGAGATTTATCTCTGCAATATTCCCCGTCCTGCCCACGGTCAGTAGGGGACACCGATGGGCTTGGAAAGGACGCCGTCCGTCGGATGGGACGTTAAGCCGTGGTCCGTGTGCGAGAGAGCCATACCCTGTGCACGTTAAAGAACACCCTGGATGGCCTTGACGGGAGACTACCATCTGTGTCCCAACAGCTGTTCCAGTGAGTCCCCCCCCCCAACCTTCTCTGAGCCTACGGGGTCCATGTGACCTGGCCATTTAGCCCATGGTGTGCGAAAAAGTGCCGCTCAGAGGTAAAACAATCCAACGTTAAAGAACAGTTGGATGGCCTTGACGGGAGGCTACCATCTGTCTCCCAACAGCTGTTCCAGTGGGTCCCCTCCCCCAACTTTCTCTGAGCCGGGGTCCATGTGACCTGGCCACTTAGGCCATGAACACCACATGAACGGGGTCCATGTGACCTGGCCACTTAGGCCATGAACACCACATGAACGGGGTCCATGTGACCTGGCCATTTAGCCCATGGTGTGCAAAAAAGTGCCGCTCAGTGGTAAAACAATCCAACGTTAAAGAACAGTTGGATGGCCTTGACGGGAGGCTACCATCTGTCTCCCAACAGCTGTTCCAGTGGGTCCCCTCCCCCCAACCTTCTCTGAGCCCACGGCGTCCATGTGATCTGGCCATTTAGCCCATGGTGTGCAAAAAAGTGCCGCTCAGAGGTAAAAGAACCCAACCCATAGCATTCCCGTGGTGAGTCACGAGAAAGCGAAACCGAAATGAGAAGTCTGCGGAGGATCGTCGACAAAGGAGAGACCGAGAATTAATCTCGAACCAGGGCAAGAGTGGGTGAAAGGGAAAATGACGCAATCAGCCGCTGCATACGTAATCTCTCGCCGAAATGAGAATTTGCATGCACGTGCATGTTGGCAGCCCAGCAGCAACGGACATTAAACAACTGGGTGTGTGCGCATTAAATATCTGGGTTGGTTAGTTGTACTACCATCTCCGGTTAACTCTAATTAATTGTAGTTACTTCTCTTTCTTTTAAGCTACTGTAATGTTGTTTTTTGTACAAGACTTTTCCATTTCTTTCTATTAAATTGTGGACTATGAGTAAATCTTTATTACTTAACCTATTTCTCTTTGCACTATATTTACATTTTAAAGTATGGGATTTAATTTGATTAATACCTAGCTTTGCTATAATGCAACAGATCCTATTTTAGAAAATATTCAATATTTTTTAAAAGTTTATTATAGTATCGTTGTGACAATTCAGTTTTCCTGGGGAGGGAGTGGCTCAGTTGGTAGCGCGCCAGGCTCGTAATCTGCAGTTCCCAGGTTCGAGTGCCAACTGGATCAGCGTTGAGATTTATTTCCGCAAAACTCCCCGCCCTGCCCACGGTCAGTAGGGGACACCGATGGGCTTGGAAAGGCAGCCGTCCGTCGGATGGGACGTTAAGCCGTGGCCCCGTGTGCGGGAGAGCCATACCCTGTGCACGTTAAAGAACACGCTGGACGGCCTTGACGGGAGGCTACAATCTGTCTACCAACAGCTGTTCCAGTGGGTACCCTCCCCCAACCTTCTCTGAGCCTTCGGGGTCCATGTGACCTGGCCATTTACCCCATGGTGTGCAAAAAAAGTGCCGCTCAGAGGTAAAACAACCCAACGTTAAAGAACACGCTGGACGGCCTTGACGGGAGGCTACAATCTGTCTACCAACAGCTGTTCCAGTGGGTCCCCTCCCCCAACCTTCTCTGAGCCTTCGGGGTCCTTGTGACCTGGCCATTTAGCCCATAGTGTGCAAAAAAAGTGCCGCTCAGAGGTAAAACAACCCAACGTTAAAGAACACGCTGGACGGCTTGACGGGAGGCTACCATCTGTCTCCCAACAGCTGTTCCAGTGGGTTCCCTCCCCCCAACCTTCTCTGAGCCTTCGGGGTCCTTGTGACCTGACCATTGAGCCCATTGTGTGAAGAAAAGTGCCGCTCAGAAATAAAACAATCCACTGTGATGTCGTCCTTGTACTTGAACGGATGTTATTTTATCGACAAAAGCAAAAAATACAATAAATCAGAAAGTGACAAAATCTTCCATTGACGTCACCATAAATGGCACATTGCTTTGAAGATGTCAATGCACTTCACTTGATTGTCGTTTACATAAGTGCGAAGAATGATTTCCAGACATAGATTTTCTTCTCTACACAAATGGACTGAATGATAATGGTCATAAAGAAGTCTATAATTAGCCCAATAATTCAGACAGATTAATTAGCGGATAACAACCTATAGCTGAGTTTTTAAGGAAAAAAAAACACACCATTGTTTCTTTGTCTTACCTTCTGGGTCAAATACATTATCAATACCAATTAAACATCAAAATAATTGATACGCTAAAGCAAATGCAATATCGTCGCTTGATAGGATTTATACATTATACCGCATTATACACACTGTTGTGACACTGGTATCCCGGTGGGTTGGGTTGTTTTACCTCTGAGCGGCACTTTTTTGCACACCATGGGCTAAATGACCAGGTCACAAGGACCCCGAACACTCAGAGAAGGTTGGGCGAGGGGACCCACTGGAACAGCTGTTGGGAGACAGATGGTAGCCTTCCGTCAAGGCCATCTAGCGTGTTCTTTAACGTTGGGTTGTTTTACCTCTGAGCGGCACTTTTTTGCACACCATGGGCTAAATGGCCAGGTCACATGGACCCCGAAGGCTCAGAGAAGGTTGGGGGAGGGGACCCACTGGAACAGCTGTTGGGAGACAGATGGTAGCTTCCCGTCAAGGCCATCCAGCGTGTTCTTTAACGTGCACAGGGTATGGCTCTCCCGCACACGAGACCACGGCTTAACGTCCCATCCGACGGACGGCGGCCTTTCCAAGCCCATCGGTGTCCCCTACTGACCGTGGGCAGGGCGGAGAATTTTGCGGAGATAAATCTCAACGCTGACCCAGCTGGGACTCGAACCTGGGAACTACAGATTACGAGCCTGGCGCGCTACCGACTGAGCCACCCCCGCCCCCAGAGTTACGACGTGATTGTGTTGGGTTGTTGGTTGTTTTACCTCTTAGTGGCACTTTTTTGTACGCAATGGGCTAAATGGCCAGGTCACAAGGTTCCCTAGGGTTCAGAGAAAGTTGGAAGAAGGGGATCTGGGAAACAGATGAAAGCCTCCAGTAAAAGCCATCCAACGGCTTCCTGCAAGGGAGCCTCGGCTTAACGTCCCATGCGACGGACGGCGCCTTTCCAAGCCATTTGGTGTCACCTCCTGACCGAGGGAAGAGGTGACGATTAATCTCGACGATGGCCCAGATCAGACTCAAAACTGGGAACTGCAGATTACGAGTCTGACGCGCTACCGACCGAGCCAATATCCGACTCGAAAGCGTGGGCGATAGAAACAGAAGTGTGGGTTATCCTTGATACTTTCGAAGGGGGGGGGGGGGGCTCAGTCGGTAGCGCGCCAGGCTCGTAATCTGTAGTTCCCAGGTTCGAGTCCCAACTGGGTCAGCGTTGAGATTTATCTCCGTAAAATTCCCCGCCTTGCCCACGATCAGTAGGGGACACCGATGGGCTTGGAAAGATCGCCGTTCATCGGTTGGGACTTTAAGCTGTGGTCCCATATGCGAGAGAGCTATACCCTGAGCACGTTAAAGAACACATTGGATGGCCTTGACGGGAGGCTACTATCTGTCTTCCAACTTTTTCTGAGCTTCGGGGTCTTTGTGACCTGGCCATTTAGGGGGGCGGGGATGGCTCAGTCGGTAGCGCGCCAGGCTCGTAATCTGTAGTTCCCAGGTTCGAGTCCCAGCTGGGTCAGCGTTGAGATTTTTCTCCGCAAAATTTCCCCGCCCTGCCCACGGTCAGTAGGGTACACCGATGCGCTTGGATAAGGCCGCCGTCCGTCGGATGGGACGTTAAGACGTGGCCCCGTGTGCGGGAGAGCCGTACCCTGTGCACGTTAAAGAACACGCTGGATGGCCTTGACGGGAGGCTACCATCTGTCTCCCAACAGCTGTTCCAGTGGGTCCGCTCCCCCAACCTTCTCTGAGCCTTCGGGGTCCATGTGACCTGGCCATTTAGCCACGGTGTGCAAAAAAGTGCCGCTCAGAGGTAAAACAACCCAACAACTAAGAACCGCACCCATTACATCTTTTCCCATTGTACAAATCTCAATATCGCATTATCCCACCAACTCCTTCGTTGCTACAAGCTATAAACTTAAATGCCGCACGTACAAGGAAGTCAGAAGCCGCCGAATTCCTAAACGAAATGAAAACATACGAAAAAGAGAAATGTCTTTCAATTCCTCTCTCTCCTTCCTGAGCGTAACTTTGTTAAAATTATTCGCTTTCTTCTATTTGATGTCGTTTCCCCGTCGTGCGTGACGATCTTTTACCTCTTCATTGTTCCATGCATCGCAGTCGCGGGAGAAAAATTCCCCAACCCGTGACAGGTTGGGTGAAGATACGAGGAACAAGTCGTCATCACACAGCGCCTGCAGGTCACCAAAAGCGAGGCCACGTGACTTGCTTTGTATCCGTTGTTGGAGGGATGTTGCCAGGCAGATTTGAGCGCTTTCTGCCCTCGAGGAAGTGGAAAGAGGCGGCAGAATTCACGTACAGGAAGTGCAGGACTTTGAGAATTAAAAATGAACTCAATGTAAACAAAGATGCAAATTTATCTGCTCGTCGTAATTTGAATCTTGGTTATCGTTTTATTGTTTATTATTTCACGACTGGGGTGGGTTCTTGGCTGTTTGATTAGATCTGTCAAAAGATGATGTGTCTTTGGACTGTCTATTTTCCATTAAGATCACATGACACTTAAGTTGGGTTGTTTTACCTCTGAGCGGCATTTTTTTGCACACCATGGGCTAAATGGTCAGATCAATGAACCCCGAAGGCTCAGAGAAGGTTGGGGGAGGGGACCCACTGGAACAGCTGTTGGGAGACAGATGGTAGCCTCCCGTCAAGGCCATCCAGCGTGTTCTTTAACGTTGGGTTGTTTTACCTCTGAGCGGCACTTTTTTGCATACCATGGGCTAAATGGCCAGGTCACAAGGACCCCGAATTCTCAGAGATTTTGGGTTGGGTTGTTTTACCTCTGAGCGGCACTTTTTTGCACACCATATGCTAAATGGCCAGGTCATATGGACCCCGAAGGCTCAGAGAAGGTTGGGGGAGGGGACCCACTGGAACAGCTGTTGGGAGACAGATGGTAGCCTCCCGTCAAGGCCATCCAGTGTGTTCTTTAACGTGCACAAGGTATGGCTCTCCTGCACACGGGGCCACGGCTTAACGTCCCATCCGACGGACGGCGGCCTTTCCAAGCCCATCGGTGTCCCCTACTGACCGTGGGCAGGGCGAGGCTCAGAGAAGGTTGGGGGAGGGGACCCACTGGAACAGCTGTTGGGAGACAGATGGTAGCCTCCCGTCAAGGCCATCCAGCGTGTTCTTTAACGTTGGGTTGTTTTACCTCATAACGGCACTTTTTTGCACACCATGGGCTAAATGACCAGGTCACATGGAAGGCTCAGAGAAGGTTGGGGGAGGGGACCCACTGGAACAGCTGTTGGGAGACAGATGGTAGCCTCCCGTCAAGGCCATCCAGCGTGTTCTTTAACGTGCATAGGGTATGGCTCTCCCACACACGGGGCCACGGCTTAACGTCCCATCCGACGGACGGTGGCCTTTTCAAGCCCATCGGTGTCCCCTACTGACCGTGGGAGGGCGAGGAATTTTGCGGAGATAAATCTCAACGCTGACCCAGCTGGGACTCGAACCTGGGAACTACAGATTACGAGCCTGGCGCGCTACCGACTGAGCCACCCCCGCCCATGTGTCTTTGGACTGTCTGTTTTCCATTAAGATCGCGTGAGGCTTAAGTGTTTGTTAGTACTGTCTAAGGAATTGATTAAATGGGAACGCAATTGTCACCGCTGGTGGCGCTGAAGTCGTCGATTTACAGAAAGGCTACTTTCTTAAATTGTTGTTCGTAAAACGACCACTTCCCCATTTAATCCGTTATGTAATGATAGATGCGTTCTTATAGAAATTCTCTTTCAGATTCAAAAAATATAAACAGAATTTCGGATTCTTTTAAACACATTTTTTTAAAAAAAGAAAAGCAACTCTGCTTTAGGATTTTTTAATGGTCAAGTACAGTCGCTGAAAAAAAAGTATCCGAACACTAAGGTTGATAACAGAATTCGGGAAAATTATCTGGAAACGATTTTTTTTAGAAATTAATGATCTGGTAACCTTCGTGTCACGTGATTACAGAATTCAGGAAAAATATCTGGAGCGTGTACAGCAACTGCACACGCTCCAGTTTGCTGTGAACGGTAACTGCACACGCTCAATATTTCCGTGAGTGAGCCCACACGATCCAGGTCTTTGGGAGCTCACACGATCCAATGTGCTGTGAACATTAACCGCAACCGCTCCAGTTTGCTGTGAACGGTAACTGCCCACGCTCCATATTCATTGCATTATATATTCATACGCATTATATATATTAAAAAAAAATATCCGAACACCATGGTTGATGAGAGAATTCAGAAAAAATATTTGGCAACGATTATTTTTTAGAAATTAGTGATATGGCAACCTTTCGTATCACGTGACACGAAAGGTTGCCAGATCACTAATTTCTAAAAAATAATCGTTGCCAAATATTTTTTCTGAATTCTCTCATCAACCATAGTGTTCGGATACTTTTTGTGAGCGACTGTACGTGCTTGCGAAATCCTCGAGCAGCCATGAGCGACGAAGATCCAACCAGACTGCGTGATTTAGACTGCGTGATTTAGTCCCCCAAACCATTCACAGTTAACCACGACCCGTTAACAGTTACGATTAATATTTGTATAGATTTGCAGCAGAAAGATATCAAGTTTCAAAATCGGCTTAAAGGTTGTTTTTAACGCAATGCGGAGAGTCAAGAAGGAAATCCTTATACGAAATTTGGGTTGTTCTATCTCTGAGCGGCACTTTTTTGCACACCATGGGCTAAATGGCCAGGTCACAAGGACCCCGAAGGCTCAGAGGATGTTGGGGGGAGGGGACCCACTGGAACAGCTGTTGGGAGACAGATGGTAGCCTCCCGTCAAGGCCATCCAGTGTGTTCTTTAACGTGCACAGGGTATGGCTCTCCCGCACACAGAACCACTGCTTAACGTCCCATTCGACGGGCGGCGGCCTTTCCAAGCCCATCGGTGTCCCTTACTGACCGTGGGCAGGGCGGGGAATTTTGCGGAGATAAATCTCAACGCTGACCCAGCTGGGACTCGAACCTGGGAACTGCAGATTACGATCCTGGCGCGCTACCAACTGAGCCACTCCCGCCCCGAAAGGTTCAAGTTAAAGGTGTTTGTCTATTTGATACATAAATAAAAATAAAAATAAATACCCCCTCAAGCAGCTGCTTGCCACAGAGGTCTGACAGGAGCCTATCAGTTTATATGCCACAGTAGAAGATCTGAGTGGTGGCAGGATCTCAGCAGAAAACAACACGAACATCCATGCCTTACCCAGGGCTCGAACCCAGGTCCCGTAGATCAGTAGCCAAGCGCGCTAACCACTCGATACATACAATTACTGTAATCAAAATATCTGCCGGATCCGACAAAGGCAGTAAAAACATCAGCTGCTGCAAAATAATCCGCACAAAGCACACCTTTAAGCTCATTTATGCAAATGTGTTAGGAGAAGTGAACCATTCCGTCCTCTCGTAGATAACCAAGCCGTGAAAAGTTCACTTCAATTGTCAGCTATTGTGGGTGGGTCTGTCTGGAACAATCTCGAATCTCTTCCCATCGAAGATTTAGCAAGTAAGGCACTTCGCAAGCGAAACAATCTTGACCAACCTCTTAGAATCAACCCGTCTCGTGCTATGGGTGGTGGTGGTGGATGTGTGTTGAGCCAAATCCCTCCACTGTTGAGAGAGCCCAACTGACAGTTCTGGGTCGTAGGGGGGTTCCAGGCTTCCTTTTCTCTTCTTGTATCAATTGCTGTATCATAATAATAAACAGTTTTCGTTTTCTCTTTGTTCACTTTTTTTACTTTTGTTTTTCGTTTTCGCTTTTAATTCTTCGGCTGGTGACGTCGTGTGCTCGAGAATTCCAAGCGGCGAGCAATTTCCTTTATAGCGCATGCTCTGTCAACCCACTTTCGGTCCTGCATTGTTCCTAGTCCATGAAATATTAGCTGAAAGGGGGCTTGTTTAACTTGACATACTGGCACTCCGCGATCACGTGACGGTACGTGATGTACTCCAGAGTTATCGTTAGCAACCTGTGTGGGCATGAAGCATGATGGGAAATTCGAAATTCAGGGCACAAACAAATGGTGGTTGAGTTACACTGAAACAAAGGAGGCTTTAAATGTGGGATCACCCGTATGAATAGATTTTTTTTTACGATATCTTTTAGAAATTAAAAGAATACAATTTAGTCTGCTAAAAGGATTGTGTAATACAGAAGTTAAATATTCCCTTACAACGAAAGATGATATATTCAGTTTGTTCAAAATTTTACCTATTGAAAGTTTATATGTGTTTGTTTCTGTTATCAATAACTTCTTTGATGATACCTATAAACAAAATATTTGCCACAATAAGTTTATTAGAAAAAAGGTTATGGGTTTTTTGAAACAACCAAAATTTTATAATAATTACGGACGAAATTCCAAAGAATATCAAATTTCCTAACTATTTAACTCGCTTGCTAGAGAAATAGTTAACTTAAAAAAATTTGTGATGTTAAAGATAAATTATTTCAGTGGTTGACGAAAAAATGATGTTTTTATTTGGAAACTTTCATTATTTTGTTGGTTTCTTTTTCATTTATTCCTTTTTTTTCTCTCCTTCATTTTTTGTACTACTGATGTTAATCTGGATCATATCTGTAAAAACATATATGTACATTCCCGCTGATAAGCTTCGGCTTAGTGGGATTTTTTATGTAATATAATTATAGATAATACTTACTGAAAATAAATTTGAATTTGAGTGTTATTTTATTACCTAAGAAGAGATAAAGTTTTAGTTGTGATCATACTTTTTCAAACCATTTTTTATCGCGACACATTCTGCAGTTTCCTCGTTATTATTTGGGGCGCGGGTTTGACTCATTCGGTAGTGCGCCAGGCTAATGTGAAGATCCGGGGTTCGAGTCCCAAATGTGATTCGAAACGTTTGGGCTTGTAAAAGCTGCCGTCCGCCAGATGGAACATAAAGCAGTTGTCCTGTGTGCAAGAGAGTCACGTGAATGTAGGAGCTGGGGTTGAGCCACCCTAGCTCCTACATTCACGTGGAAGCTCAGTTGGTAGCGTGCCAGGCTCGTAATATGTAGTTCCCAGGTTCGAGTCCCAGCTGAGTCAGCGTTGAGATTTATCTCCGCAAAATTCCCCGCCCTGCCCATTGTCAGTAGGGGACACCGATGGGCTTGGAAAGGCCGCCGTCCGTCGGATGGGACGTTAAGCCGTGGCCCCGTGTGCGAGAGAGCCATACCCTGTGCACGTTAAAGAACACGCTGGATGGCCTTGACGGGAGGCTACCATCTGTCTCCCAACAGCTGTTCCAGTGGGTCCCCTCCCCCAACCTTCTCTGAGCCTTTCGGAGTCCATGTGACCTGGCCATTTAGCCCATGGTGGGAAAAAAAGTGCCGCTCAGAGGTAAAACAACCCAACCCAACTTTACCGATTCGTTCTCACTTGGCCTCCGCTCATTCGGGGCGTTTTTTATAATGCGGACGAGTGAATCACGTGACACGAAGATTCATATTCAAGAGATTCACCACTATGAGAGAAACAAACTTTTGAACTTTAACAATACGGAAACCGTTAATGTGCACATTACCTAGGTAAAATGCGGAAAACTCTTGATTCCGCACGTTAACGGAGCAAATCAGTTAATCTGCAGATTAGCTAGGTAATGTGCACATTAACGGCTTTCGAGCTTTAGCGGTAACATATTTAATATTATTAGCAATATGATGAATGCTCCGATTAATACAATCTCTCTTCAACAAACAGGTCATGCAGAAAATAATGTTATCTACCGCCTGTGAGAGGCGTTTGGAAAATCTGATCTGACTAAACATATCATTAAATAAACAAACAAACTGAAACAAAAAGAAAAGCACAGAAGGACAGCAAAAAGGAATTAAAAAAAGAAATGATCTCCAACTGTGATTTGGCCAATCTGCGAGTGCGAACAGTCGAGTGTCTTTCAATGTTCTTCCATGCAACCGATGCAGTCATGAAAAATAAAGAGATCAAAAAAAGAGAGAAGTAAAAGAAGAGTTAATGAGAGAGCCGAAGCAAGGTCTGAGTGATCTATTCGTGTCAAGTGTACGCACCTCAAAGTCAGATCTAGTAATTCCCCTGACTCTGACGAAAGAGAGAAAAGGAGCATTTCCAAAGGTGAACACCTCATGGGGTGAATCCAGCATCATTCATCTCTTCACCATTACCACACCCCACTGACTACAAAGCCATGAACCACTTCGCCGATTCAGATTGCCTGAGATTTCGCTCTGGCCGTAAAGCCAACGAAGATTCCGTTCCACGAGCTCTTTTTGCTCCTCTGGTTTTACGAAACTCTCTCTCCGAAACCTCGGACACTGTCAAGGCTGAACCAATTACTCTGTCGGGATCCTTTCTCCCGTCGACCTTTGCGCAGAGTAAAGGTCTTTATCGGGCTTTTCCGCACCGTTTTAAGTTGTATGGAATCTCAGCATGGGACTAAAGCTTTTCTGTCTCTGTCCTGAAAGAGAAATCGAGGATTTATTTGGGTCTGGGACATTCTGGTTCGTAACGGAAGACAAATAGAAATAACCTTTGGTCGAAATATTTCGTAAAGCCAGTGAAAGAGTTAGCAAATAGACATGTTCAATTAAGCTGGTGAAGTATTTGGGTTGGGTTGTTTTACCTCTGAGCGGCACTTTTTTGCACACCATGGGCTAAACGGCCAGGTCACATGAACCCCGAAGGCTGAGAGAAGGTTGGGAGAGTGGACCCACTGGAACAGCTGTTGGGAGACAGATGGTAGCCTCCCGTCAAGGTCATCCAGCGTGTTCTTTAACGATGGGTTGTTTACCTCTGAGCGGCACTTTTTTGCACACCATGGGCTAAATGGCCAAGTCACATGGACCCCGAAGGCTCAGAGAAGGTTGGGGGAGGGGACCCACTGGAACAGCTGTTGGGAGACAGATGGTAGCCTACCGTCAAGGCCATCCAGTGTGTTCTTTAACGTGCACAGGGTATGTCTCTCCCGCACACGGGGCCACGGCTTAACGTCCCATCCGACGGACGGCGGCCTTTCCAAGCCCATCGGTGTCCCCTACTGACCGTGGGCAGGGCGGGGAATTTTGCGGAGATAAATCTCAACGCTGACCCAGCTGGGACTCGAACCTGGGAACTACAGATTACGAGCCTGGCGCGCTACCGACTGAGCCACCCCCGCCCTAGGAAATGAATTGTAACTGACGAAACACTAAAAAAAAATATTCGTCGGGAAATGCATCGAAAACATTTCTTTCCTAGCGAAATAAAAAAGGCAAATGCCATCCGATATTCCTCATCACTCCTAAAATTTCAGGATTATTTGGTGACTTCCAGCAAAGAGTCTTTCTCAAGACGCACACAGAATTTTCAAACGTCGGGTCAATGTCTGAAAATGAGAATTCCTCATTTGGTTGTTGTTTTCCACCCTTAGCATTTCTCGATGGCAAAAGAAAAACTCTTCCCAAAGTGGAGCAATTCTGATTTTTAGCATAACTTGATGAAAAGCGAAGCCTTTCTCCATTGGTAAACAAGAGACCACTGGTCTCCTCCATAATGCGACTGATACAGATCTCGTGCTGTGTGATTTACCACACACGCCGACCACAAACTGATTTGCATCTGTTATGCCACGATCACGAAGCCATCGCTCCTTCATCAACCCAGGAACAAACACTTCATCATCATCATCAACTTTTATTCCTTTTTTCTTTCTCTTAACCGTCTGATTTTGCTCTTTGAACACAAGTCATCTTTCTAGGTGATGTATAATCATTCACTCCTCTTCTTAGAAGCAGCGATCACTCCAACCACTCTCATCCATTCCGCCAAGCCGAATCTCTTTTACTCTTTATGACCACGCGCTAATGCTCAGCGGTTTCTTTTCTCTTTCGCTTCAACTGCACGTTCATTGCCAGTAAGTGGGACGGGGGTGGCTCAGTCGGTAGCACGCCATGCTCGTAATCTGTACTTCCCAGGTTCGAGTCCCAGCTGGGTCAGCGTTGAGATTTATCTCTGCAAAACTTCCTGCCCACGTCAGTAGGGGACAGCGATGGGCTTGAAAAGGCCGCCGTCCGTCGGATGGGACGTTAAGCCGTGTCCCCGTGTGCGGGAGAGCCATACCCTGTGCACGTTAAAGAACACGCTGGATGGCCTTGACGGGAAGCTACCATCTGTCTCCCAACAGCTGTTCCAGTGGGTCCCCTCCCCCAACCTTCTCTGAGCCTTCGGGGTCCTTGTGACCTGGTCATTTAGCCCATGGTGTGCAAAAAGTGCCTCTAAGAGGTGAAACAACCCAATCCAAACAACTGCCAGTAAGCATAATCTTACAAACCGTCCGTCCCTGGAGCACGTGACGAATGGCCCGACCGCCCCTCACAACCACCCCCCAGGGAGTTCTGATGACGACATAGTTATCACGGTTCCTTCTTTTGCACTCACTGTCACGTTGTGTTTGTATTTACCGTGCAATTTCTCTCCAGCGCTCGCACTCGAAGGGTGTGTAATTGTTCCATCAAAAAAGATCTCTTTTGCGGCCTCGTCTTGAATCAGTCGAAAGACGTTTTTCACATTCTTTATAATTTGATGTCTTAACAGAAAAAAAAAAAGATCCTTATGCAGCGCTTCGATTTACGCGGTGATTTCGCGTAACTAAGATGTAAATCCAGGGATGGGTGTACTTTTAATTTATGCACATTGCACATCACGCTAGGGATGTCTCATGGGATTGAAAAATGGGATCAGATGTGTAGCAGGGCCGAACCTAGATAAGGAAGGGCTCGATCTTGAAGAAAGATATAATAATCGAAACGGAATCAGAAAAAAATAGTAAATACTTTATATTACAATCGCTTAAAAAATATCCGAACACTACGTTGATTACAGAATTAGGGAATTTGATATTCTTTGGACTTTCGTCCATAATTATTACAAAATCTTGGTTGTTTCAAAAGATCCTCATCCTTTTTTCTAGTAAACTTCATCATCATCCTCAAGCAGCCATGGGCTACGGAGGTCCAACCAGACCGTGCAATTTAGTTCTCCAAGCAAGTCTATCCTGAGCTACATCTACTGCATCTGGCCACTGCACACCAATTCTAACAAGGTCCTGTTTGACATTGTCTGCCCACCGCATCCTAGGTCTCCCCTTCTTTCTGAGGCCTTTAGGCACACTGTTCATAATCCTATTCGCCAATCTATAATTATCCATAAGGGCAACATGGCCAAACCAACGGAGTCTCTCTCTGCACAATATACTGCTTAAAGGAGGTTGCAGACTCCTTTGCCTAACCTCATCGTTAGTTACAAAGTTAAACCACCTAATGCCCAAGATGCTGCGTAGGCATCTAGAATCAAAAGCATCTAGTTTCCTGTTATCTTGTTTACAAAGTGTCCAAGTTTCACTACCATAACTAACCCTAGAAAGAACCAAACTATTATACAGTCTAATTTTAGTCTTTAGGTGTATACGCCTATTTCTCCACATTCTCCATAGAATCTTAAAAGTCCCGGCAGCAATCCCTATTCGTCTGTTAATCTCATGCTGCACATCACCAGTATCTGTTACATAGCTCCCAAGATAATTAAACTGTGACACCTGCTCAAGACTGCAACCATTCAGATGAACTGAATCACAGCCTGCCTGACCAATTTTCATCACTTTAGTTTTCTCTCTGTTTATAACCAAACATACTCTACTACCAGTCTCATCAACAGCTCGAATGAAAGAGTTCATCTCATCAACATCATTTGCCAAAAGGGCTAAATCATCAGCATAATCTAAATCATAAATTTTCGTATCTCCAGTCCATTTAAGGCCAAAATCTTTCCCTTGCAGTGAATTTCGCATAACATAATCAATAACCAAACTAAAGAGAAAAGGAGACAAAATGCACCCTTGTCGAACACCAGAAGTAATGCTAAACCAATTGCTACAAGCCTTACCAACTCTCACACACGACTCAGTGCTATTATAGAGAGCTTTCATTATGTTAACTAACTTGTCAGGTATACCATATGATCTCGCAATCAACCACAAATTATTACGATCAACAGAGTCGAAAGCCTTTTTGAAATCAACAAAGGTTTCTGAAACTCTAAACATTTCTCAAGAATCTGCCTAAGTGAAAATATCTGATCCACACATCCCCTACCACTTCTGAATCCACATTGCTCATCACGCAATTGACTGGCAAACAGATTCTTAATTCTATTAAGCACAATCATGGAAAGAACTTTAACTGGAACAGAGAGTAGGCTGATACCACTATAGTTATCACCTTTTTCGAAAATAGGGTTAATAATAATGCGATCACCTTTTTTGGAAATAGGGATAATAATAACTCTGGTAAAATCCTTAAGAACCATGCCTTTATCATAAAAGATATTTAAAATTTCAGTCATCCAAATGGTAACTAAAACATTCCCAGCTCTAAGCATTTCCGTAGTAATTTCATCTACACCTGGGGATTTATGAAATTTAAGTTTAGAAATAGCCAAAATAACTTCAGATTGTGCTTTAGGGCCAACATTAAAGCCACCAATGCATCTATCATCATTGCAAACAATGGGAGTAGAACTTACCATATTGTTTAGAACATCACTGAAATGCTCAGCCCACCTAGCCTAGAAAACTTATCGTGACAAATATTTTGCATACAGTGTTCTAAACAATGCGGTTAGTTCTATTCCCATTGTTTGCAATGATGATAGATGCATTGGTGGCTTTAATGTTGGCCCTATAACACAATCTGAAGTTATTTTGGCTCTTTCTAAACTTAAACTTCATAAATCCCCAGGGGTAGATGAAATTACTACAGAAATGCTTAGAGCTGGAAATGTTTCGGTTACCACTTGGATGACTTAAATTCTGAATATCTTTTATGATAAAGGCATGGTTCCTAAGGATTTTACCAGAGCTATTGTTATCCCTATTTTCAAAAAAGGTGATCGCAGTTCTTGTGATAACTATAGGGGTATCAGCCTACTCTCTGTTCCAGTTAAAGTTCTTTCCATGATTGTGCTTAATAGAATTAAGAATCTGGTTGACAGTCAATTGCGTGATGAGCAATGTGGATTCAGAAGTGGTAGGGGATGTGTGGATCAGATATTTTCACTTAGGCAGATTCTTGAGAAGTGTTTAGAGTTTCAGAAACCTTTGGTTGCTAGCTTTGTTGATTTCAAAAAGGCTTTCGACTCTGTTTATCGTCATAATTTGTGGTTGATTGTGAAATCATATGGTATACCAGACAAGTTAGTTAACATAATGAAAGCTCTCTATAATAACACTGAGTCGTGTGTGAGAGTTGGTAAGGCTTGTAGCAATTGGTTTAGCATTACTTCTGGTGTTCGACAAGGGTGCATTTAGTCTCCTTTTCTCTTTAGTTTGGTTATTGATTATGTTATGCGAAATTCACTTCAAGGGAAAGATTTTGGCCTTAAATGGGCTGGAGATACGAAAATTTATGATTTGGATTATGCTGATGATTTAGCCCTTTTGGCAAATGATGTTGATGAGATGAACTCTTTCATTCGAGCTGTTGATGAAACTGGTAGTAGAGTATGTTTGGTTATAAACAGAGAGAAAACTAAAGTGATGAAAATTGGTCAGGCAGGCTGTGATTCAGTTAATCTGAATGGTTGCAGTCTTGAGCAGGTGTCACAGTTTAATTATCTTGGGAGCTATGTAACAGATAATTTTGATGTGCGGCATGAGATTAACAGACGAATAGGGATTGCTGCGGGGACTTTTAAGAATCTATGGAGAGTGTGGAGAAATAGGCGTATACACCTAAAGACTAAAATTAGACTGTATAATAGCTTGGTTCTTTCTAGGGTTAGTTATGGTAGTGAAACTTGGACACTTTGTAAACATGATAACAGGAAACTAGATGCTTTTGATTCCAGATGCTTACGCAGTATCTTGGGCATTAGGTGGTTCAACTTTGTAACTAATGATAAGGTTAGGCAAAGGAGTTTGCAACCTCCTTTAAGTAGCATATTGTCCAGAGAGAGACTCCGTTGGTTTGGCCATGTTGCCCGTAGATAGATTAGGCCAATAGGGTTATGAACAGTGTGACTAAAGGCCTCAGAAAGAAGGGGAGACCTAGGATGCGGTGGGCAGACAATGTCAAACAGGACCTTGTTAGAATTGGTGTGCAGTGGCCAGATGCAGTAGATGTAGCTCAGGATAGACTTGCTTGGAGAACTAAATTGGACGGTCTGGTTGGACCTCCGTAGCCCATGGCTGCTTGAGGATGACGATGATGATGATGATATTATCAAAGAAGTTATTGATAACATAAAAAACACATATAAACTTTCAATTGGTAAAATTTTGAACAAACCAAAAATATCATCTTTTGTTGTAGGGTAATCTTTAACTTCTGGCTTATACAATCCTGTCTGTAGTAGGCTACCTTGCATTCCTTTAATTTTATTTAATTCTGTCTTATAGGCTGTTCCATAAACTGTTATTCGATATCTAATTATAGATTCGAAAAGTTCTTTATATACCAAAACAACTGATTGTGTATCAACAAAAAAGTTTAGTTCCCAAATTTAAATGCTACAAATCGTAATTTTGAACACATCCAGTCAATACGTTTATTCCATTTCATTTTTGAATTCATTTTCAAGCCTAGGTAAAGTATTTCGTTTACATCTTCTATTTTAGGATAATTCCATATATCAAATAATTAACCATTACACATCAATTGTTCTTTTTTCTCATTTACACTGAGTTCGTTAAGAGCAAACCATTTAACTGTTTTATTAAAATCATTCTCTAGATCGCAATTAGCGGTTTCTAAATCTGAATGGAAGTTGATTAGCACTGCATCATAATCATACATATTTAATTTACAATCAAAATTAATATTAACCAAATCACTTATGCATATTTGAAATAGCATAGGGCCGAGAATAGATCCTTGTGGAACTCCAAAATTGCTTTGAAATTCATCACTACAATTGTCATTATTTTTTCAATCTTTTTAATTTATATATTAATGCATAAGTAGCTTTTAAACCATTCAAAAATATTCCCTCTAATACCAATTAATATAATATCTGTAGTAAGATGCCAATATCAGTCAACAGAATCAAATGCTTTAAGTCCATAAATACCGCAACGCATTTCTTTCCTATTTTAAATTAATATTTACATATTTGATAAGATCTCCCAAAAGGCTTTGCGTTCCCATACCTTTACGGAACCCAAATTGCTGACTTGATAGAAAATTTATTTTATTCAAAAATAAAAAAAAAAAATGCAGGCGATCTCCAACGTATTTTTCCATTATCTTATCAAAAATTGTCAATAGAGTGATTCGTCTATAATTATTAAAACTCTTTTTTGATCCACTTCTATATACCGGACGAATAATTCCAATTTTCATAGCTATTGGAATTTGCAAGGTTTCAAAAAAATTTATTTATGAGAACTGTCATTACATGCATCATATTGGATTTCTGTTCCTTCATGTATTTAGGTTTAATATTGTCAAATCCAGGAGATGAGTTATATTTTAAATAATCTATAATATTAGCAACATCGAGTCCCTAGCTAGTGGAAAATTAATATCATTCTTATTATTGCAACGTATTTCATAAACTTTATCTGTTATATAGTATTGTCACGACATATGTCGTGATAATACTATATAACAGATAAAGTCGTAACAATACTATGCCTGTAACATAGTATTAGACAGATGAACGTGCTACAGTGATTTTATGGTAAACGTGTCATGAACGCTCGTGTATGCTTCTGCGTGATTATTATGTAACCACCCACACAACCACAATATCCAGTGAATATCCATAAGATATCTAAGACGACTATAAGATATCCTTTAGCTATCTCTGATATCTTTTAGCTGTATCCAGGATATTGTGGTTGTTGTTGGGTTGGGTTGTTTTACCTCTGAGCGGCACTTTTTTGCACACCATGGGCTAAATGGCCAGGTCACAAGGACCCCGAAGGCTCAGAGAAGATTGGTGGAGGGGACTCACTGGAACAGCTGTTGGGACACAGATGGTAGCCTCCCGTCAAGGCCATCCAGGGTGTTCTTTAACGTGCACAGGGTATGGCTCTCTCGCACAAGGGGCCACGGCTTAACGTCCCATCCGACGGACGGAGGTCTTTTCAAGCTCATCGGTGTCCCCTACTGACCGTGGGCAGGGCGGGGAATTTTGCGGAGATAAATCTCAACGCTGACCCAGCTGGGACTCGAATCTGAGAACTACAGATTACGAGCCTGGCGCGCTACCGACTGAGCCACCCCGCCCCAATATTGTGGTTGTATGGGCAACGAATTGGAATACAGAACCTCTCTGAAAAATAGAAAAGAAAGAATTGTTTTGTTGGAGTTTTGGATATCCGAAAGGAGGGCATAATTAGTTTCAGTATGTACACGATGGGTATGTAAAGGGAACAAGTATATTTATATGGTGAATGCGCGGGAGATTGATTAGTTAATTGGTGTGGATTGTGTTGGTAAGCTGGGAAAGGAAAAGAAGAATTCGTCGTTTTTTGTGTGTGGCGATCAACGTCTGAAAAGAATTAATTCTGAGAAACCAGTGCACTTAGCCGCAGTTTCGGAGTCTTGAGGACTAAAATCTAAGAAGGAAGTCATTTTGTGTATAGTTGTTTAGTTATTTAGGAATTGGTAAAGTTATTCTCTAGATATTGCAAGTATTCACATATATGATTATCGTTAGATTAAAGATTTCTTCACATATAAGATAAACTTTGGTATTTATGTACAGTCGCTCAAAAAAGTATCCGAACACTATGGTTGATTGCAGAATTCAGAAAAAATATCTGGCAACGATTTTTTTAGAAATTAGTGATCTGGCAACCTTCGTTGTCACGTGACACGAAGGTTGCCAGATCACTAATTTCTAAAAAAATCGTTGCCAGATCGTGTGGGCTCACTCACGGAAATATTGAGCGTGTGCAGTTACCGTTCACAGCAAACTGGAACGTGTGCTGTTACTGCACACGCTCCAGTTTGCTGTGAACGGTAACTGGAGCATGTACAGTTTCTGTACACGCTCCAGATATTTTTCCTGAATTCTGTAATCACTGACACGAAGGTTGTCAGATCACTAATTTCTAAAAAAAAATCGTTGCCAGATAATTTTTCTGAATTCTGTAATCAACCATAGTGTTCGGATACTTTTTTGAGCGACTGTACATGTTTTTATCCATACTTTTGTATTAAATTACATTATTTTAGATTTATTGTTAGTAGTTGTTATTTTTGAACTCACGCTAAATTTCCATCTGTTTGAATTCGTATCAGAATTATTATTAATTAAAAATAATAATTATTAATTAATAATAATAATTATTATTAATTATTATTATTCATCATCGAAAATTCTTTTTGCATCTCACTAATTTTTGTTACAAAAAATTTAACAAAATTATAAAATTCTTTTGAAATTAAAATTTAAAATTAAAATTAAAATTAAAATTTCTTTTGGAGTATTTTTTCTAATCAAGTGTTTTTTTAATATTCTCATCAATTGTCATCATTTTTTTTCATCAATAATATCATTAATTCCCACAACTTCGTATTATTATCTTTATTAATTGCTAATTTATTTGCATAGATTATGAGTTTTTGGTTCCTTATAATTATGTTTAGACTATTTCTTTCCATTTTATATAAATCACAATTTTGTTTACTATAACATTATCTTTATATCTTTTCCATAATTTATAAAAAAAACTCCAAGTAGCTGACGAAACACTTATTAGGACTCTTTTAATCACAAAAAAGTTTTTTTTTATCGTGGCTTAAGTTTTTTAAAACAGAATTTATAATGGGTGGCTCAGTCGGTAGCATGCCACCCTCGATATCTGCAGTTCCCAGGTTCGGATTCCACCTGTCAATAGGGAACACTGATGGGTTTAGGAAGATTCCGTCGGATGGGAAGTTAAGCCGTGGCTCCTTTTGCGGGAGAGCCATACCTTATACACGTTAAAGAACACACTGGATGGCCTTGACGGGAGGCTATCATTTGTCTCCTAACCAGTGGGTCCCCTCCACCAACTTTCTCTGAGCCTTCGGGGTCCATGTGACCTGGCCATTTAGCTCACGGTGTGCAAAAAAGTGCCGCTCAGAGGTAAAACAACCCAACGTTAAAGAACACACTAGATGACCTTGACTGGAGGCTACCATCTGTCTCCCAACAGCTGTTCCAGCGGGTACCCTCCCCCAACCTTCTCTGAGCCTTCGGGGTTCTTGTGACCTGGCCATTTAGCCCATGGTGTGCAAAAAAAGTGCCGCTCAGAGGTAAAACAACCCAACGTTAAAGAACACGCTGGATGGCCTTGAAGAGAGGCTACCATCTGTCTCCCAACAGTGGGTCCCCTCCCTCAACCTTCTCTGAGCCTTCGGGGTCCTTGTGACCTGGCCATTTAGTCCACTGTGTTCGAAAAAAAAGTGCCGCTCATACGTAAATCAACTCAATTTCGAATCGAAAATTCAGATTTGATTTTTTTTCGTGATAGATTATTTTCTCACGTTCTTCCTACGAAAAGACAAAAAAAAGTAGTAAAATTTAAGCCCTATGAAAAGACATGAACAGGTAAGAAAATGATTTTTTTTTGTCATCAGTGTTCATTTTTTTCGCCCCATTCGATCACTGCGAAAGTTTTGCATAAACAATATTCGAAGCAGGTCTCACAATAAGTGACCTAAAGACTCAAGTGATAAAGTCGAGGCGTGGCTTCAAAAAGAATGTCTCGCACCAGCAATACATGGGAAATAATAAGAAAAAAAAAACAGGGGGGGGGGAGGTGAATACGTAAGGAGGGAGAAGGGTGAGAGATTAAGTCTGACATCATTAAGGGACTTTCACTCTCAATGGCAATGGGAAAGGGGTCAGTCCAAATGTCTCCACCCTATTTGCCACACATTACAGTGATCGCCCTCTGGCGACGAGGTTACCTCGGCTAAGACAGATAAGGTGAGACTTGCTTCAAGGCAGGTGCGCAGCAATTTGGACATTTTTTTTTCACACGGTTAGAACCTGGTAGTCATAGCAATGCCATGGCCACCAGGTTCAAGTTTGTTACATGTCTTACATAACCAAAGGATATTTCGTAAAGGGGAGAGAGAGAAAAAAATGTTGGTTGTTTGCAAAGGTTGTCGATGTTTAGAGAAAAGCCTTGATCTGGTCTCATTATTTCATCTGAGAGTTGCTCATTTGCAAATGAGCCTTTTTTCATTTGATTCAGATTGAAACTTCTTTGCAAAACGTTTCTTGTGCCACGGGATGTCTTTTCCTTTTGATGAAGCAGTATTGGCCAATGACTAAGTTCCCTTATTCCATTATTAGACATCATGCATATATTGCTCAAAAGCAATTTTAATAAATTTAGCAAACCTCTGTTCCAGAGACTAAGAGCATTGAATGCTTAGATTTGATCACGCTATCTAATTCTAGTCAACGTAGTAGCATTCATGTGACCATCTAATTCCAGTCATCGTAGTAGCATTCATGTGACCATCTAATTCCAGTCATCATAGTAGCATTCATCTGACCATCTAATTCCAGTCACCGTAGTTGTATTCATGTGACCATCTAATTCCAGTCATCGTAGTAGGATTCATGTGACCATCTAATTCTAGTCATGGTAGTAGCATTCATGTGACCATCTAATTCCAGTCATCGTAGTAGCATTCATGTGACCATCTAATTCCAGTCATCGTAGTAGCATTCATGTGACCATCTAATTCCAGTCATCGTAATAGCATTCATGTGACCATTTAATTCCAGTCATCGTAGTAGCATTCATGTGACCATCTAATTCCAGTCATCGTAGTAGCATTCATGTGACCATCTAATTCCAGTCAACGTAGTAGCATTCATGTGACCATCAATTCCAGTCAACGTAGTAGCATTCATGTGACCATCTAATTCCAGTCATCGTAGTAGCATTCATGTGACCATCTAATTCCAGTCATCGTAGTAGCATTCATGTGACCATCTAATTCCAGTCATCGTAGTAGCATTCATGTGACCATCTAATTCCAGTCATCGTAGTAGCAATCATGTGACCATCTAATTCCGGTCATCGTAGTAGCATTCATGTGACCTTCTAATTCCAGTCATCGTAGTAGCATTCATGTGACCATCAATTCCAGTCATCGTAGTAGCATTCATGTGACCATCAATTCCAGTCATCGTAATAGCATTCATGTAACCATGTAATTCCAGACATCGTAGTAGCATTCATGTGACCATCTAATTCCAGTCATCATAGTTGCATTCATGTGACCATCTAATTCCAATATTCGTAGTAGGATTCATGTGACCATCTAATTCCAGTCATCGTAGTAGCATTCATGTGACCATCTAATTCCAATCATCGTAGTAGCATTCATGTGACCATCTAATTCCAGTCATCGTAGTAGCATTCATGTGACCATCTAATTTCAGTCATCGTAGTAGCATTCATGTGACCATCAATTCCAGTCATCGTAGTAGCATTCATGTGACCATCAATTCCAGTCATCGTAGTAGCATTCATCTGACCACCTAATTCCAGTCATCGTAGTAGCATTCATCTGACCATCTAATTCCAGTCATCGTAGTAGCATTCATGTGACTATCTAATTCCAGTCATCGTAGTAGCATTCATGTGACCATCTAATTCCAGTCATAGTAGCAGCATTCACGTGACCATCTAATTCCAGTCATAGTAGCAGCATTCATGTGACCATCAATTGCAATCATCGTAGTAGCATTCATGTGACCATCTAATTCCAGTCATCGTAATAGCATTCATGTGACCATCAATTCCAGTCATTGTAGTAGCATTCATGTGACCATCTAATTCCAGTCATCGTAGTAGCATTCATGTGACCATCTAATTCCAGTCATCGTAGTAGCATTTATCTGACCATCTAATTCCAGTCATTGTAGTTGCATTCATGTGACCATCTAATTCCAGTCATCGTAGTAGCATTCATGTGACCATCTAATTCTAGTCATGGTAGTAGCATTCATGTGACCATCTAATTCCAGTCATCGTAGTAGCATTCATCTGACCATCTAATTCCAGTCATCGTAGTTGCATTCATGTGACCATCTAATTCCAGTCATCGTAGTAGGATTCATGTGACCATCTAATTCTAGTCATGGTAGTAGCATTCATGTGACCATCTAATTCCAGTCATCGTAGTAGCATTCATGTGACCATCTAATTCCAGTCATCGTAGTAGCATTCATGTGACCATCTAATTCCAGTCATCGTAGTAGCATTCATGTGACCATCTAATTCCAGTCATCGTAGTAGCATTCATGTGACCATCTAATTCCAGTCATCGTAGTAGCATTCATGTGACCATTTAATTCCAGTCATCGTAGTAGCATTCATGTGACCATCTAATTCCAGTCATCGTAGTAGCATTCATGTGACCATCTAATTCCAGTCAACGTAGTAGCATTCATGTGACCATCAATTCCAGTCAACGTAGTAGCATTCATGTGACCATCTAATTCCAGTCATCGTAGTAGCATTCATGTGACCATCTAATTCCAGTCATCGTAGTAGCATTCATGTGACCATCTAATTCCAGTCATCGTAGTAGCATTCATGTGACCATCTAATTCCAGTCATCGTAGTAGCAATCATGTGACCATCTAATTCCGGTCATCGTAGTAGCATTCATGTGACCTTCTAATTCCAGTCATCGTAGTAGCATTCATGTGACCATCAATTCCAGTCATCGTAGTAGCATTCATGTGACCATCAATTCCAGTCATCGTAATAGCATTCATGTAACCATGTACTTCCAGACATCGTAGTAGCATTCATGTGACCATCTAATTCCAGTCATCATAGTTGCATTCATGTGACCATCTAATTCCAATATTCGTAGTAGGATTCATGTGACCATCTAATTCCAGTCATCGTAGTAGCATTCATGTGACCATCTAATTCCAATCATCGTAGTAGCATTCATGTGACCATCTAATTCCAGTCATCGTAGTAGCATTCATGTGACCATCTAATTCCAGTCATCGTAGTAGCATTCATGTGACCATCTAATTGCAGTCATCGTAGTAGCATTCATGTGCCATGTAATTCCATTCATCGTAGTAGCATTCATGTGACCATCTAATTCCAGTCATCGTAGTAGCATTCATGTGACCATCTAATTCCAGTCATCGTAGTAGCATTCATGTGACCATCAATTCCAGTCATCGTAGTAGCATTCATGTGACCATCAATTCCAGTCATCGTAGTAGCATTCATCTGACCACCTAATTCCAGTCATCGTAGTAGCATTCATCTGACCATCTAATTCCAGTCATCGTAGTAGCATTCATGTGACTATCTAATTCCAGTCATCGTAGTAGCATTCATGTGACCATCTAATTCCCGTCATAGTAGCAGCATTCACGTGACCATCTAATTCCAGTCATAGTAGCAGCATTCATGTGACCATCAATTGCAATCATCGTAGTAGCATTCATGTGACCATCTAATTCCAGTCATCGTAATAGCATTCATGTGACCATCAATTCCAGTCATTGTAGTAGCATTCATGTGACCATCTAATTCCAGTCATCGTAGTAGCATTCATGTGACCATCTAATTCCAGTCATCGTAGTAGCATTCATCTGACCATCTAATTCCAGTCATTGTAGTTGCATTCATGTGACCATCTAATTCCAGTCATCGTAGTAGCATTCATGTGACCATCTAATTCTAGACATGGTAGTAGCATTCATGTGACCATCTAATTCCAGTCATCGTAGTAGCATTCATCTGACCATCTAATTCCAGTCATCGTAGTTGCATTCATGTGACCACCTAATTCCAGTCATCGTAGTAGGATTCATGTGACCATCTAATTCTAGTCATGGTAGTAGCATTCATGTGACCATCTAATTCCAGTCATCGTAGTAGCATTCATGTGACCATCTAATTCCAGTCATCGTAGTAGCATTCATGTGACCATCTAATTACAGTCATCGTAGTAGCATTCATGTGACCATCTAATTCCAGTCATCGTAGTAGCATTCATGTGACCATCTAATTCCAGTCATCGTAGTAGCATTCATGTGACCATCTAATTCCAGTCAACGTAATAGCATTCATGTGACCATCAATTCCAGTCAACGTAGTAGCATTCATGTGACCATCTAATTCCAGTCATCGTAGTAGCATTCATGTGACCATCTAATTCCAGTCATCGTAGTAGCATTCATGTGACCATCTAATTCCAGTCATCGTAGTAGCATTCATGTGACCATCTAATTCCAGTTATCGTAGTAGCAATCATGTGACCATCTAATTCCAGTCATCGTAGTAGCATTCATGTGACCATCTAATTCCAGTCATCGTAGTAGCATTCATGTGACCATCTAATTCCAGTCAACGTAATAGCATTCATGTGACCATCAATTCCAGTCAACGTAGTAGCATTCATGTGACCATCTAATTCCAGTCATCGTAGTAGCATTGATGTGACCATCTAATTCCAGTCATCGTAGTAGCATTCATGTGACCATCTAATTCCAGTCATCGTAGTAGCATTCATGTGACCATCTAATTCCAGTTATCGTAGTAGCAATCATGTGACCATCTAATTCCAGTCATCGTAGTAGCAATCATGTAACCATCTAATTCCAGTCATCGTAGTAGCATTCATGTGACCTTCTAATTCCAGTCATCGTAGTAGCATTCATGTGACCATCAATTCCAGTCATCGTAGTAGCATTCATGTGACCCTCAATTCCAGTCATCGTAACAGCATTCATGTGACCATCTAATTCCAGTCATCGTAGTACCATTCTTGTGACCACCTAATTCCAATCATCGTAGTAGCATTCATGTGACCATCTGATTCAAGTCATCGTAGTTGCATTCATATGACCATCTAATTCCAGTCATCGTAGTAGCATTCATGTGACCATCTAATTCCAGTCATCGTAGTAGCATTCATGTGACCATCAATTCCAGTCATCGTAGTAGCATTCATGTGACCATCAATTCCAGTCATCGTAATAGCATTCATGTGACCATCTAATTCCAGTCATCGTAGTAGCATTCATGTGACCATCTAATTCCAGTCATCGTAGTAGCATTCATGTGACCATCTAATTCCAGTCATCGTAGTAGCAATCATGTGACCATCTAATTCCGGTCATCGTAGTAGCATTCATGTGACCTTCTAATTCCAGTCATCGTAGTAGCATTCATGTGACCATCAATTCCAGTCATCGTAGTAGCATTCATGTGACCATCAATTCCAGTCATCGTAATAGCATTCATGTAACCATGTAATTCCAGACATCGTAGTAGCATTCATGTGACCATCTAATTCCAGTCATCATAGTTGCATTCATGTGACCATCTAATTCCAATATTCGTAGTAGGATTAATGTGACCATCTAATTCCAGTCATCGTAGTAGCATTCATGTGACCATCTAATTCCAATCATCGTAGTAGCATTCATGTGACCATCTAATTCCAGTCATCGTAGTAGCATTCATGTGACCATCTAACTCCAGTCATCGTAGTAGCATTCATGTGACCATCTAATTCCAGTCATCGTAGTAGCATTCATGTGACCATCTAATACCATTCATCGTAGTAGCATTCATGTGACCATCTAATTCCAGTCATCGTAGTAGCATTCATGTGACCATCTAATTCCAGTCATCGTAGTAGCATTCATGTGACCATCAATTCCAGTCATCGTAGTAGCATTCATGTGACCATCAATTCCAGTCATCGTAGTAGCATTCATCTGACCACCTAATTCCAGTCATCGTAGTAGCATTCATCTGACCATCTAATTCCAGTCATCGTAGTAGCATTCATGTGACTATCTAATTCCAGTCATCGTAGTAGCATTCATGTGACCATCTAATTCCAGTCATAGTAGCAGCATTCACGTGACCATCTAATTCCAGTCATAGTAGCAGCATTCATGTGACCATCAATTGCAATCATCGTAGTAGCATTCATGTGACCATCTAATTCCAGTCATCGTAATAGCATTCATGTGACCATCAATTCCAGTCATTGTAGTAGCATTCATGTGACCATCTAATTCCAGTCATCGTAGTAGCATTCATGTGACCATCTAATTCCAGTCATCGTAGTAGCATTCATCTGACCATCTAATTCCAGTCATTCTAGTTGCATTCATGTGACCATCTAATTCCAGTCATCGTAGTAGCATTCATGTGACCATCTAATTCTAGTCATGGTAGTAGCATTCATGTGACCATCTCATTCCAGTCATCGTAGTAGCATTCATCTGACCATCTAATTCCAGTCATCGTAGTTGCATTCATGTGACCATCTAATTCCAGTCATCGTAGTAGGATTCATGTGACCATCTAATTCTAGTCATGGTAGTAGCATTCATGTGACCATCTAATTCCAGTCATCGTAGTAGCATTCATGTGACCATCTAATTCCAGTCATCGTAGTAGCATTCATGTGACCATCTAATTCCAGTCATCGTAGTAGCATTCATGTGACCATCTAATTCCAGTCATCGTAGTAGCATTCATGTGACCATTTAATTCCAGTCATCGTAGTAGCATTCATGTGACCATCTAATTCCTGTCATCGTAGTAGCATTCATGTGACCATCTAATTCCAGTCAACGTAGTAGCATTCATGTGACCATCAATTCCAGTCAACGTAGTAGCATTCATGTGACCATCTAATTCCAGTCATCGTAGTAGCATTCATGTGACCATCTAATTCCAGTCATCGTAGTAGCATTCATGTGACCATCTAATTCCAGTCATCGTAGTAGCATTCATGTGACCATCTAATTCCAGTCATCGTAGTAGCAATCATGTGACCATCTAATTCCGGTCATCGTAGTAGCATTCATGTGACCTTCTAATTCCAGTCATCGTAGTAGCATTCATGTGACCATCAATTCCAGTCATCGTAGTAGCATTCATGTGACCATCAATTCCAGTCATCGTAATAGCATTCATGTAACCATGTAATTCCAGACATCGTAGTAGCATTCATGTGACCATCTAATTCCAGTCATCATAGTTGCATTCATGTGACCATCTAATTCCAATATTCGTAGTAGGATTCATGTGACCATCTAATTCCAGTCATCGTAGTAGCATTCATGTGACCATCTAATTCCAATCATCGTAGTAGCATTCATGTGACCATCTAATTCCAGTCATCGTAGTAGCATTCATGTGACCATCTAATTCCAGTCATCGTAGTAGCATTCATGTGACCATCAATTCCAGTCATCGTAGTAGCATTCATGTGACCATCAATTCCAGTCATCGTAGTAGCATTCATCTGACCACCTAATTCCAGTCATCGTAGTAGCATTCATCTGACCATCTAATTCCAGTCATCGTAGTAGCATTCATGTGACTATCTAATTCCAGTCATCGTAGTAGCATTCATGTGACCATCTAATTCCAGTCATAGTAGCAGCATTCACGTGACCATCTAATTCCAGTCATAGTAGCAGCATTCATGTGACCATCAATTGCAATCATCGTAGTAGCATTCATGTGACCATCTAATTCCAGTCATCGTAATAGCATTCATGTGACCATCAATTCCAGTCATTGTAGTAGCATTCATGTGACCATCTAATTCCAGTCATCGTAGTAGCATTCATGTGACCATCTAATTCCAGTCATCGTAGTAGCATTCATCTGACCATCTAATTCCAGTCATTGTAGTTGCATTCATGTGACCATCTAATTCCAGTCATCGTAGTAGCATTCATGTGACCATCTAATTCTAGTCATGGTAGTAGCATTCATGTGACCATCTAATTCCAGTCATCGTAGTAGCATTCATCTGACCATCTAATTCCAGTCATCGTAGTTGCATTCATGTGACCATCTAATTCCAGTCATCGTAGTAGGATTCATGTGACCATCTAATTCTAGTCATGGTAGTAGCATTCATGTGACCATCTAATTCCAGTCATCGTAGTAGCATTCATGTGACCATCTAATTCCAGTCATCGTAGTAGCATTCATGTGACCATCTAATTACAGTCATCGTAGTAGCATTCATGTGACCATCTAATTCCAGTCATCGTAGTAGCATTCATGTGACCATCTAATTCCAGTCATCGTAGTAGCATTCATGTGACCATCTAATTCCAGTCAACGTAATAGCATTCATGTGACCATCAATTCCAGTCAACGTAGTAGCATTCATGTGACCATCTAATTCCAGTCATCGTAGTAGCATTGATGTGACCATCTAATTCCAGTCATCGTAGTAGCATTCATGTGACCATCTAATTCCAGTCATCGTAGTAGCATTCATGTGACCATCTAATTCCAGTTATCGTAGTAGCAATCATGTGACCATCTAATTCCAGTCATCGTAGTAGCATTCATGTGACCATCTAATTCCAGTCATCGTAGTAGCATTCATGTGACCATCTAATTCCAGTCAACGTAATAGCATTCATGTGATCATCAATTCCAGTCAACGTAGTAGCATTCATGTGACCATCTAATTCCAGTCATCGTAGTAGCATTCATGTGACCATCTAATTCCAGTCATCGTAGTAGCATTCATGTGACCATCTAATTCCAGTCATCGTAGTAGCATTCATGTGATCATCTAATTCCAGTTATCGTAGTAGCAATCATGTGACCATCTAATTCCAGTCATTGTAGTAGCAATCATGTAACCATCTAATTCCAGTCATCGTAGTAGCATTCATGTGACCTTCTAATTCCAGTCATCGTAGTAGCATTCATGTGACCATCAATTCCAGTCATCGTAGTAGCATTCATGTGACCCTCAATTCCAGTCATCGTAACAGCATTCATGTGACCATCTAATTCCAGTCATCGTAGTAGCATTCTTGTGACCACATAATTCCAATCATCGTAGTAGCATTCATGTGACCATCTGATTCAAGTCATCGTAGTTGCATTCATATGACCATCTAATTCCAGTCATCGTAGTAGCATTCATGTGACCATCTAATTCCAGTCATCGTAGTAGCATTCATGTGACCATCAATTCCAGTCATCGTAGTAGCATTCATGTGACCATCAATTCCAGTCATCGAAATAGCATTCATGTGACCATCTAATTCCAGTCATCGTAGTAGCATTCTTGTGACCACCTAATTCCAATCATCGTAGTAGCATTCATGTGACCATCTGATTCCAGTCATCGTAGTTGCATTCATATGACCATCTAATTCCAGTCATCGTAGTAGCATTCATGTGACCATCAATTCCAGTCATCGTAGTAGCATTCATGTGACCATCAATTCCAGTCATCGTAATAGCATTCATGTGACCATCTAATTCCAGTCATCGTAGTAGCATTCTTGTGACCACCTAATTCCAATCATCGTAGTAGCATTCATGTGACCATCTGATTCCAGTCATCGTAGTTGCATTCATATGACCATCTAATTCCAGTCATCGTAGTAGCATTCATGTGACCATCTAATTCCAGTCATCGTAGTTGCCTTCATGTGACCATCTAATTCCAGTCATCGTAGTAGCATTCATGTGACCATCTAATTCCAGTCATCGTAGTTGCATTCATGTGACCATCTAATTCCAGTCATCGTAGTTGCATTCATGTGACCATCTAATTCCAGTCATCGTAGTTGCATTCCTGTGACCAACTAATTCCAGTCATCGTAGTAGCATTCATGTGACCATCTAATTCCAGTCATCGTAGTTGCATTCATGTGACCATCTAATTCCAGTCATCGTAGTTGCAATCATGTGACCATGTAATTCAAGTCATCGCAGTAACATTCATGTGACCATCTAATCCCAGTCATCGTAGTAGCATTCATGTGACCATCTAATTCCAGTCATTGTAGTTGCATTCATGTGACCATCTAATGCCAGTCATCGTAGTAGCATTCATGTGACCATCTAATTCCAGTCATCGTAGTTGCATTCATCTGACCATCTAATTCCAGTTATTGTAGTTGCATTCATGTGACCATCTAATTACAGTCATCGTAGTTGCATTCATGTGACCATCTAATTCCAGTCATCGTAGTTGCATTCATGTGACCATCTAATTCCAGTCATCGTAGTAGCATTCATGTGACCATCTAATTCCAGTCATCATAGTAGCATTCATGTGACCATCTAATTCCACTCATCGTAGTAGCATTCATGTGACCATCTAATTCCAATCATCGTAGTAGCATTCATGTGACCATCTAATTCCAATCATCGTAGTAGCATTCATGTGACCATCTGCTTCCAGTCATCCTAGTTGCATTCATGTGACCATCTAATTACAGTCATCGTAGTAGCATTCATGTGACCATCTAATTCCAGGCATCGTAGTTGCCTTCATGTGACCATCTAATTCCAGTCATCGTAGTAGCATTCATGTTTACCATCTAATTCCAGTCATCGCAGTAGCATTCTTGTGACCATCTAATTCCAGTCATCGTAGTTGCAATCATGTGACCATGTGATTCAAGTCATCGCAGTAACATTCATGTGACCATCTAATTCCAGTCATCGTAGTAGCATTCATGTGACCATCTAATTCCAGTCATTGTAGTTGCATTCTTGTGACCATCTAATTCCAGTCATCGTAGTAGCATTCATGTGACCATCTAATTCCAGTCATCGTAGTTGCATTCATCTGACCATCTAATTCCAGTTATCGTAGTTGCATTCATGTGACCATCTAATTCCAGTCATCGTAGTAGCATTCATGTGACCATCTAATTCCAGTCATCGTAGTAGCATTCATGTGACCATCAATTCCAGTCATCGTAGTAGCATTCATGTGACCATCAATTCCAGTCATCGTAGTAGCATTCATCTGACCACCTAATTCCAGTCATCGTAGTAGCATTCATCTGACCATCTAATTCCAGTCATCGTAGTAGCATTCATGTGACTATCTAATTCCAGTCATCATAGTAGCATTCATGTGACCATCTAATTCCAGTCATAGTAGCAGCATTCACGTGACCATCTAATTCAAGTCATAGTAGCAGCATTCATGTGACCATCAATTGCAATCATCGTAGTAGCATTCATGTGACCATCTAATTCCAGTCATCGTAATAGCATTCATGTGACCATCAATTCGAGTCATTGTAGTAGCATTCATGTGACCATCTAATTCCAGTCATCGTAGTAGCATTCATGTGACCATCTAATTCCAGTCATCGTAGTAGCATTCATCTGACCATCTAATTCCAGTCATTGTAGTTGCATTCATGTGACCATCTAATTCCAGTCATCGTAGTAGCATTCATGTGACCATCTAATTCTAGTCATGGTAGTAGCATTCATGTGACCATCTAATTCCAGTCATCGTAGTAGCATTCATCTGACCATCTAATTCCAGTCATCGTAGTTGCATTCATGTGACCATCTAATTCCAGTCATCGTAGTAGGATTCATGTGACCATCTAATTCTAGTCATGGTAGTAGCATCCATGTGACCATCTAATTCCAGTCATCGTAGTAGCATTCATGTGACCATCTAATTCCAGTCATCGTAGTAGCATTCATGTGA
Organism: Ryuthela nishihirai; assembly: GCA_038380435.1. NCBI lineage: Eukaryota > Metazoa > Arthropoda > Arachnida > Araneae > Heptathelidae > Ryuthela > Ryuthela nishihirai. Next base: position 2,356,035 of record JAWZYU010000017.1, read on the forward strand.
CCATCTAATTACAGTCATCGTAGTAGCATTCATGTGACCATCTAATTCCAGTCATCGTAGTAGCATTCATGTGACCATCTAATTCCAGTCATCGTAGTAGCATTCATGTGACCATCTAATTCCAGTCAACGTAATAGCATTCATGTGACCATCAATTCCAGTCAACGTAGTAGTATTCATGTGACCATCTAATTCCAGTCATCGTAGTAGCATTCATGTGACCATCTAATTCCAGTCATCGTAGTAGCATTCATGTGACCATCTAATTCCAGTCATCGTAGTAGCATTCATGTGACCATCTAATTCCAGTTATCGTAGTAGCAATCATGTGACCATCTAATTCCAGTCATCGTAGTAGCATTCATGTGACCATCTAATTCCAGTCATCGTAGTAGCATTCATGTGACCATCTAATTCCAGTCATCGTAGTAGCATTCATGTGACCATCTAATTCCAGTTATCGTAGTAGCAATCATGTGACCATCTAATTCCAGTCATCGTAGTAGCAATCATGTAACCATCTAATTCCAGTCATCGTAGTTGCAATCATGTGACCATGTAATTCAAGTCATCGCAGTAACATTCATGTGACATCTAATTCCAGTCATCGTAGTAGCATTCATGTGACCATCTAATTCCAGTCATTGTAGTTGCATTCTTGTGACCATCTAATTCCAGTCATCGTAGTAGCATTCATGTGACCATCTAATTCCAGTCATCGTAGTAGCATTCATGTGACCATCTAATTCCAGTCATCGTAGCTGCATTCATGTGACCATCTAATTCCAGTCATCGTAGTTGCAATCATGTGACAATGTAATTCAAGTCATCGCAGTAACATTCATGTGACCATCTAATTCCAGTCATCGTAGTTTCATTCATGTGACCATCTAATTCCAGTCATCGTAGTTGCATTCATGTGACAATCTAATTCCAGTCATCGCAGTAGCATTCTTGTGACCATCTAATTCCAGTCATCGTAGTTGCAATCATGTGACCATGTAATTCAAGTCATCGCAGTAACATTCATGTGACATCTAATTCCAGTCATCGTAGTAGCATTCATGTGACCATCTAATTCCAGTCATCGTAGTTGCATTCATGTGACCATCTAATTCCAGTCATCGTATTTGCATTCATGTGACCATCTAATTCCAGTCATCGCAGTAGCATTCATGTGACCATCTAATTCCAGCCATCGTAGCTGCATTCATGTGGCCATCTAATTCCAGTCATCGTAGTTCCATTCATGTGACCATCTAATTCCAGTCACCGTAGTTGCATTCATGTGACCATCTAATTCCAGTCATCTCAGTAGCATTCATGTGACCATCAAATTCCAGTCATCGTAGCTGCATTCATGTGACCATCTAATTCCAGTCATCGTAGTTGCACTCATGTGACCATCTAATTCCAGTCATCGTAGTTGCATTCATGTGACCATCTAATTCCAGTCATCGTAGTAGCATTCATGTGACCACCTAATTCCAGTCATCGTAGTAGCATTCATGTGACCATCTAATTCCAGTCATCGTAGCTGCATTCATGTGACCATCTAATTCCAGTCATCGTAGTCCCATTCATGTGACCATCTAATTCCAGTCATTGTAGTAGCATTCATGTGACCATCTAATTCCAGTCATTGTAGTTGCATTCATGTGACTATCTAATTCCAGTCATCGTAGTAGCATTCATGTGACCATCTAATTCCACTCATCGTAGTTGCATTCATGTGACCATCTACTTCCAGTTATCGTAGTTGCATTCATGTGACCATCTAATTACAGTCATCGTAGTTGCATTCCTGTGACCATCTAATTCCAGTCATCGTAGTTGCATTCATGTGACCATCTAATTCCAGTCATCGTAGTTGCATTCATGTGACCATCTAATTCCAGTCATCGCAGTAGCATTCATGTGACCATCTAATTCCAGTCATCGTAGCTGCATTCATGTGACCATCTAATTCCAGTCATCGTAGTTGCATTCATGTGACCATCTAATTCCAGTCATCGTAGTAGCATTCATGTGACCATCTAATTCCAGTCATCGTAGTTGCCATCATGTGATCATCTAATTCCAGTCATCGTAGTTGCATTCATGTGACCATCTAATTCCAGTCATCGCAGTAGCATTCATGTGACCATCTAATTCCAGTCATCGTAGCTGCATTCATGTGACCATCTAATTCCAGTCATCGTAGTTCCATTCATGTCACCATCAAATTCCAGTCATCGTAGTTGCATTCATGTGACCATCTAATTCCAGTCATCGCAGTAGCATTCATGTGACCATCTAATTCCAGTCATCGTAGCTGCATTCATGTGACCATCTAATTCCAGTCATCGTAGTTGCATTCATGTGACCATCTAATTCCAGTCATCGTAGTTGCCTTCAGTGACCATCTAATTCCAGTCATCGTAGTAGCATTCATGTGACCATTTAATTCCAGTCATCGTAGTAGCATTCATGTGACCATCTAATTCCAGTCATCGTAGTTTCATTCATGTGACCATCTAATTCCAGTCATCGCAGTTGCATTCATGTGACCATCTAATTCCAGTCATCGCAGTAGCATTCATGTGACCATCTAATTCCAGTCATCGTAGCTGCATTCATGTGACCATCTAATTCCAGTCATCGTAGTTGCATTCATGTGACCATCTAATTCCAGTCATCGTAGTTGCAATCATGTGACCATGTAATTCAAGTCATCGCAGTAACATTCATGTGACCATCTAATTCCAGTCATCGTAGTAGCATTCATGTGACCATCTAATTCCAGTCATTGTAATTGCATTCATGTGACCATCTAATTCCAGTCATCGTAGTTGCATTCATGTGACCATCTAATTCCAGTCATCGTAGCTGCATTCATGTGACCATCTAATTCCAGTCATCGTAGTTGCATTCATGTGACTATCTAATTCTAGTCATCGTAGTTGCATTCATGTGACTATCTAATTCCAGTCATCGTAGTTGCCTTCATGTGACCATCTAATTCCAGTCATCGAAGTAGCATTCATGTGACCATCTAATTCCAGTCATCGTAGTAGCATTCATGTGACCATCTAATTCCAGTCATCGTAGTTTCATTCATGTGACCATCTAATTCCAGTCATCGTAGTTGAATTCATGTGACCATCTAATTCCAGTCATCGCAGTAGCATTCATGTGACCATCTAATTCCAGTCATCGTAGCTGCATTCATGTGACCGTCTAATTCCAGTCATCGTAGTTGCATTCATGTGACCATCTAATTCCAGTCATCGTAGTTGCAATCATGTGACCATGTAATTCAAGTCATCGCAGTAACATTCATGTGACCATCTAATTCCAGTCATCGTAGTAGCATTCATGTGACCATCTAATTCCAGTCATCGTAGTTGCATTCATGTGATCATCTAATTCCAGTCATCGTAGTAGCATTCATCTGACCATCTAATTCCAGTCATCGTAGTTGCATTCATTTGACCATCTAATTCCAGTTATCGTAGTTGCATTCATGTGACCATCAAATTCCAGTCATCGTAGTTGCATTCATGTGACCATCTAATTCCAGTCATCGCAGTAGCATTCATGTGACCATCTAATTCCAGTCATCGTAGTTGCATTCATCTGACCATCTAATTCCAGTTATCGTAGTTGCATTCATGTGACCATCTAATTCCAGTCATCGTAGTTGCATTCATGTGACCATCTAATTCCAGTCATCGTAGTTGCATTCATGTGACCATCTAATTCCAGTCATCGTAGTTGCATTCATGTGACCATCTAATTCCAGTCATCGCAGTAGCATTCATGTGACCATCTAATTCCAGTCATCGTAGCTGCATTCATGTGACCATCTAATTCCAGTCATCGTAGTTCCATTCATGTGACCATCTAATTCCAGTCATCGTAGTTGCATTCATGTGACCATCTAATTCCAGTCATCGCAGTAGCATTCATGTGACCATCTAATTCCAGTCATCGTAGCTGCATTCATGTGACCATCTAATTCCTGTCATCGTAGTTGCATACATGTGACCATCTAATTCCAGTCATCGTAGTTGCATTCATGTGACCATCTAATTCCAGTCATCGTAGTAGCATTCATGTGACCATCTAATTCCAGTCATCGTAGTAGCATTCATGTGACCATCTAATTCCAGTCATCGTAGTTGCATTCATGTGACCATCTAATTCCAGTCATCGTAGTTGCATTCATGTGACCATCTAATTCCAGTCATCGTAGTTGCATTCATGTGACCATCTAATTCCAGTCATCGTAGTAGCATTCATGTGACCATCTAATTCCAGTCATCGTAGTAGCATTCATGTGACCATCTAATTCCAGTCATCGTAGTTGCATTCATGTGACCATCTAATTCCAGTCATCGTAGTAGCATTCATGTGACCATCTAATTCCAGTCATTGTAGTTGCATTCATGTGATCATCTAATTCCAGTCATCGTAGTAGCATTCATCTGACCATCTAATTCCAGTCATCGTAGTTGCATTCATTTGACCATCTAATTCCAGTTATCGTAGTTGCATTCATGTGACCATCAAATTCCAGTCATCGTAGTTGCATTCATGTGACCATCTAATTCCAGTCATCGCAGTAGCATTCATGTGACCATCTAATTCCAGTCATCGTAGTTGCATTCATGTGAACATCTAATTCCAGTCATTGTAGTAGCATTCATGTGACCATCTAATTCCAGTCATCGTAGTTGCATTCATCTGACCATCTAATTCCAGTTATCGTAGTTGCATTCATGTGACCATCTAATTCCAGTCATCGTAGTTGCATTCATGTGACCATCTAATTCCAGTCATCGTAGTTGCATTCATGTGACCATCTAATTCCAGTCATCGTAGTTGCATTCATGTGACCATCTAATTCCAGTCATCGCAGTAGCATTCATGTGACCATCTAATTCCAGTCATCGTAGCTGCATTCATGTGACCATCTAATTCCAGTCATCGTAGTTGCATTCATGTGACCATCTAATTCCAGTCATCGTAGTTGCATTCATGTGACCATCTAATTCCAGTCATCGCAGTAGCATTCATGTGACCATCTAATTCCAGTCATCGTAGCTGCATTCATGTGACCATCTAATTCCTGTCATCGTAGTTGCATACATGTGACCATCTAATTCCAGTCATCGTAGTTGCATTCATGTGACCATCTAATTCCAGTCATCGTAGTAGCATTCATGTGACCATCTAATTCCAGTCATTGTAATTGCATTCATGTGACCATCTAATTCCAGTCATCGTAGTTGCATTCATGTGACCATCTAATTCCAGTCATCGTAGCTGCATTCATGTGACCATCTAATTCCAGTCATCGTAGTTGCATTCATGTGACTATCTAATTCCAGTCATCGTAGTTGCATTCATGTGACTATCTAATTCCAGTCATCGTAGTTGCCTTCATGTGACCATCTAATTCCAGTCATCGAAGTAGCATTCATGTGACCATCTAATTCCAGTCATCGTAGTAGCATTCATGTGACCATCTAATTCCAGTCATCGTAGTTTCATTCATGTGACCATCTAATTCCAGTCATCGTAGTTGAATTCATGTGACCATCTAATTCCAGTCATCGCAGTAGCATTCATGTGACCATCTAATTCCAGTCATCGTAGCTGCATTCATGTGACCATCTAATTCCAGTCATCGTAGTTGCATTCATGTGACCATCTAATTCCAGTCATCGTAGTTGCAATCATGTGACCATGTAATTCAAGTCATCGCAGTAACATTCATGTGACCATCTAATTCCAGTCATCGTAGTAGCATTCATGTGACCATCTAATTCCAGTCATTGTAGTTGCATTCATGTGATCATCTAATTCCAGTCATCGTAGTTGCATTCATGTGACCATCTAATTCCAGTCATCGTAGTTGCAATCATGTGACCATGTAATTCAAGTCATCGCAGTAACATTCATGTGACCATCTAATTCCAGTCATCGTAGTAGCATTCATGTGACCATCTAATTCCAGTCATTGTAGTTGCATTCATGTGATCATCTAATTCCAGTCATCGTAGTAGCATTCATCTGACCATCTAATTCCAGTCATCGTAGTTGCATTCATTTGACCATCTAATTCCAGTTATCGTAGTTGCATTCATGTGACCATCAAATTCCAGTCATCGTAGTTGCATTCATGTGACCATCTAATTCCAGTCATCGCAGTAGCATTCATGTGACCATCTAATTCCAGTCATCGTAGTTGCATTCATGTGAACATCTAATTCCAGTCATTGTAGTAGCATTCATGTGACCATCTAATTCCAGTCATCGTAGTTGCATTCATCTGACCATCTAATTCCAGTTATCGTAGTTGCATTCATGTGACCATCTAATTCCAGTCATCGTAGTTGCATTCATGTGACCATCTAATTCCAGTCATCGTAGTTGCATTCATGTGACCATCTAATTCCAGTCATCGTAGTTGCATTCATGTGACCATCTAATTCCAGTCATCGCAGTAGCATTCATGTGACCATCTAATTCCAGTCATCGTAGCTGCATTCATGTGACCATCTAATTCCAGTCATCGTAGTTCCATTCATGTGACCATCTAATTCCAGTCATCGTAGTTGCATTCATGTGACCATCTAATTCCAGTCATCGCAGTAGCATTCATGTGACCATCTAATTCCAGTCATCGTAGCTGCATTCATGTGACCATCTAATTCCTGTCATCGTAGTTGCATACATGTGACCATCTAATTCCAGTCATCGTAGTTGCATTCATGTGACCATCTAATTCCAGTCATCGTAGTAGCATTCATGTGACCATCTAATTCCAGTCATCGTAGTAGCATTCATGTGACCATCTAATTCCAGTCATCGTAGTTGCATTCATGTGACCATCTAATTCCAGTCATCGTAGCTGCATTCATGTGACCATCTAATTCCAGTCATCGCAGTAGCATTCATGTGACCATCTAATTCCAGCCATCGTAGCTGCATTCATGTGGCCATCTAATTCCAGTCATCGTAGTTCCATTCATGTGACCATCTAATTCCAGTCACCGTAGTTGCATTCATGTGACCATCTAATTCCAGTCATCTCAGTAGCATTCATGTGACCATCAAATTCCAGTCATCGTAGCTGCATTCATGTGACCATCTAATTAAAGTCATCGTAGTTGCACTCATGTGACCATCTAATTCCAGTCATCGTAGTTGCATTCATGTGACCATCTAATTCCAGTCATCGTAGTAGCATTCATGTGACCACCTAATTCCAGTCATCGTAGTAGCATTCATGTGACCATCTAATTCCAGTCATCGTAGCTGCATTCATGTGACCATCTAATTATAGTCATCGTAGTTCCATTCATGTGACCATCTAATTCCAGTCATTGTAGTAGCATTCATGTGACCATCTAATTCCAGTCATTGTAGTTGCATTCATGTGACTATCTAATTCCAGTCATCGTAGTAGCATTCATGTGACCATCTAATTCCACTCATCGTAGTTGCATTCATGTGACCATCTAATTCCAGTTATCGTAGTTGCATTCATGTGACCATCTAATTACAGTCATCGTAGATGCATTCCTGTGACCATCTAATTCCAGTCATCGTAGTTGCATTCATGTGACCATCTAATTCCAGTCATCGTAGTTGCATTCATGTGACCATCTAATTCCAGTCATCGTAGTTGCATTCATGTGACCATCTAATTCCAGTCATCGCAGTAGCATTCATGTGACCATCTAATTCCAGTCATCGTAGCTGCATTCATGTGACCATCTAATTCCAGTCATCGTAGTTGCATTCATGTGACCATCTAATTCCAGTCATCGTAGTAGCATTCATGTGACCATCTAATTCCAGTCATCGTAGTTGCCATCATGTGATCATCTAATTCCAGTCATCGTAGTTGCATTCATGTGACCATCTAATTCCAGTCATCGCAGTAGCATTCATGTGACCATCTAATTCCAGTCATCGTAGCTGCATTCATGTGACCATCTAATTCCAGTCATCGTAGTTCCATTCATGTCACCATCAAATTCCAGTCATCGTAGTTGCATTCATGTGACCATCTAATTCCAGTCATCGCAGTAGCATTCATGTGACCATCTAATTCCAGTCATCGTAGCTGCATTCATGTGACCATCTAATTCCAGTCATCGTAGTTGCATTCATGTGACCATCTAATTCCAGTCATCGTAGTTGCCTTCAGTGACCATCTAATTCCAGTCATCGTAGTAGCATTCATGTGACCATTTAATTCCAGTCATCGTAGTAGCATTCATGTGACCATCTAATTCCAGTCATCGTAGTTTCATTCATGTGACCATCTAATTCCAGTCATCGCAGTTGCATTCATGTGACCATCTAATTCCAGTCATCGCAGTAGCATTCATGTGACCATGTAATTCAAGTCATCGCAGTAACATTCATGTGACCATCTAATTCCAGTCATCGTAGTAGCATTCATGTGACCATCTAATTCCAGTCATTGTAATTGCATTCATGTGACCATCTAATTCCAGTCATCGTAGTTGCATTCATGTGACCATCTAATTCCAGTCATGGTAGTAGCATCCATGTGACCATCTAATTCCAGTCATCGTAGTAGCATTCATGTGACCATCTAATTCCAGTCATCGTAGTAGCATTCATGTGACCATCTAATTACAGTCATCGTAGTAGCATTCATGTGACCATCTAATTCCAGTCATCGTAGTAGCATTCATGTGACCATCTAATTCCAGTCATCGTAGTAGCATTCATGTGACCATCTAATTCCAGTCAACGTAATAGCATTCATGTGACCATCAATTCCAGTCAACGTAGTAGTATTCATGTGACCATCTAATTCCAGTCATCGTAGTAGCATTCATGTGACCATCTAATTCCAGTCATCGTAGTAGCATTCATGTGACCATCTAATTCCAGTCATCGTAGTAGCATTCATGTGACCATCTAATTCCAGTTATCGTAGTAGCAATCATGTGACCATCTAATTCCAGTCATCGTAGTAGCATTCATGTGACCATCTAATTCCAGTCATCGTAGTAGCATTCATGTGACCATCTAATTCCAGTTATCGTAGTAGCAATCATGTGACCATCTAATTCCAGTCATCGTAGTAGCAATCATGTAACCATCTAATTCCAGTCATCGTAGTTGCAATCATGTGACCATGTAATTCAAGTCATCGCAGTAACATTCATGTGACATCTAATTCCAGTCATCGTAGTAGCATTCATGTGACCATCTAATTCCAGTCATTGTAGTTGCATTCTTGTGACCATCTAATTCCAGTCATCGTAGTAGCATTCATGTGACCATCTAATTCCAATCATCGTAGTTGCATTCATGTGACCATCTAATTCCAGTCATCGTAGTTTCATTCATGTGACCATCTAATTCCAGTCATCGTAGTAGCATTCATGTGACCATCTAATTCCAGTCATCGTAGTAGCATTCATGTGACCATCTAATTCCAGTCAACGTAATAGCATTCATGTGACCATCAATTCCAGTCAACGTAGTAGTATTCATGTGACCATCTAATTCCAGTCATCGTAGTAGCATTCATGTGACCATCTAATTCCAGTCATCGTAGTAGCATTCATGTGACCATCTAATTCCAGTCATCGTAGTAGCATTCATGTGACCATCTAATTCCAGTTATCGTAGTAGCAATCATGTGACCATCTAATTCCAGTCATCGTAGTAGCATTCATGTGACCATCTAATTCCAGTCATCGTAGTAGCATTCATGTGACCATCTAATTCCAGTCATCGTAGTAGCATTCATGTGACCATCTAATTCCAGTTATCGTAGTAGCAATCATGTGACCATCTAATTCCAGTCATCGTAGTAGCAATCATGTAACCATCTAATTCCAGTCATCGTAGTTGCAATCATGTGACCATGTAATTCAAGTCATCGCAGTAACATTCATGTGACATCTAATTCCAGTCATCGTAGTAGCATTCATGTGACCATCTAATTCCAGTCATTGTAGTTGCATTCTTGTGACCATCTAATTCCAGTCATCGTAGTAGCATTCATGTGACCATCTAATTCCAATCATCGTAGTTGCATTCATGTGACCATCTAATTCCAGTCATCGTAGTAGCATTCATGTGACCATCTAATTCCAGTCATCGTAGCTGCATTCATGTGACCATCTAATTCCAGTCATCGTAGTTGCAATCATGTGACAATGTAATTCAAGTAATCGCAGTAACATTCATGTGACCATCTAATTCCAGTCATCGTAGTTTCATTCATGTGACCATCTAATTCCAGTCATCGTAGTTGCATTCATGTGACCATCTAATTCCAGTCATCGTAGTTGTATTCATGTGACCATCTAATTCCAGTCATCGTAGTTGCATTCATGTGACCATCTAATTCCAGTCATCGCAGTAGCATTCATGTGACCATCTAATTCCAGTCATCGCAGTAGCATTCTTGTGACCATCTAATTCCAGTCATCGTAGTTGCAATCATGTGACCATGTAATTCAAGTCATCGCAGTAACATTCATGTGACATCTAATTCCAGTCATCGTAGTAGCATTCATGTGACCATCTAATTCCAGTCATTGTAGTTGCATTCTTGTGACCATCTAATTCCAGTCATCGTAGTAGCATTCATGTGACCATCTAATTCCAATCATCGTAGTTGCATTCATGTGACCATCTAATTCCAGTCATCGTAGTAGCATTCATGTGACCATCTAATTCCAGTCATCGTAGTTGCATTCATGTGACCATCTAATTCCAGTCATCGTATTTGCATTCATGTGACCATCTAATTCCAGTCATCGCAGTAGCATTCATGTGACCATCTAATTCCAGCCATCGTAGCTGCATTCATGTGGCCATCTAATTCCAGTCATCGTAGTTCCATTCATGTGACCATCTAATTCCAGTCACCGTAGTTGCATTCATGTGACCATCTAATTCCAGTCATCTCAGTAGCATTCATGTGACCATCAAATTCCAGTCATCGTAGCTGCATTCATGTGACCATCTAATTCCAGTCATCGTAGTTGCACTCATGTGACCATCTAATTCCAGTCATCGTAGTTGCATTCATGTGACCATCTAATTCCAGTCATCGTAGTAGCATTCATGTGACCACCTAATTCCAGTCATCGTAGTAGCATTCATGTGACCATCTAATTCCAGTCATCGTAGCTGCATTCATGTGACCATCTAATTCCAGTCATCGTAGTTCCATTCATGTGACCATCTAATTCCAGTCATTGTAGTAGCATTCATGTGACCATCTAATTCCAGTCACTGTAGTTGCATTCATGTGACTATCTAATTCCAGTCATCGTAGTAGCATTCATGTGACCATCTAATTCCACTCATCGTAGTTGCATTCATGTGACCATCTAATTCCAGTTATCGTAGTTGCATTCATGTGACCATCTAATTACAGTCATCGTAGTTGCATTCCTGTGACCATCTAATTCCAGTCATCGTAGTTGCATTCATGTGACCATCTAATTCCAGTCATCGTAGTTGCATTCATGTGACCATCTAATTCCAGTCATCGCAGTAGCATTCATGTGACCATCTAATTCCAGTCATCGTAGCTGCATTCATGTGACCATCTAATTCCAGTCATCGTAGTTGCATTCATGTGACCATCTAATTCCAGTCATCGTAGTAGCATTCATGTGACCATCTAATTCCAGTCATCGTAGTTGCCATCATGTGATCATCTAATTCCAGTCATCGTAGTTGCATTCATGTGACCATCTAATTCCAGTCATCGCAGTAGCATTCATGTGACCATCTAATTCCAGTCATCGTAGCTGCATTCATGTGACCATCTAATTCCAGTCATCGTAGTTCCATTCATGTCACCATCAAATTCCAGTCATCGTAGTTGCATTCATGTGACCATCTAATTCCAGTCATCGCAGTAGCATTCATGTGACCATCTAATTCCAGTCATCGTAGCTGCATTCATGTGACCATCTAATTCCAGTCATCGTAGTTGCATTCATGTGACCATCTAATTCCAGTCATCGTAGTTGCCTTCAGTGACCATCTAATTCCAGTCATCGTAGTAGCATTCATGTGACCATTTAATTCCAGTCATCGTAGTAGCATTCATGTGACCATCTAATTCCAGTCATCGTAGTTTCATTCATGTGACCATCTAATTCCAGTCATCGCAGTTGCATTCATGTGACCATCTAATTCCAGTCATCGCAGTAGCATTCATGTGACCATCTAATTCCAGTCATCGTAGCTGCATTCATGTGACCATCTAATTCCAGTCATCGTAGTTGCATTCATGTGACCATCTAATTCCAGTCATCGTAGTTGCAATCATGTGACCATGTAATTCAAGTCATCGCAGTAACATTCATGTGACCATCTAATTCCAGTCATCGTAATTGCTTTCATGTGACCATCTAATTCCAGTCATCGTAATTGCATTCATGTGACCATCTAATTCCAGTCATCGTAGTTGCATTCATGTGACCATCTAATTCCAGTCATCGCAGTAGCATTCATGTGACCATCTAATTCCAGTCATCGTAGCTGCATTCATGTGACCATCTAATTCCAGTCATCGTAGTTGTATTCATGTGACCATCTAATTCCAGTCATCGTAGTTGCATTCATGTGACCATCTAATTCCAGTCATCGCAGTAGCATTCATGTGACCATCTAATTCCAGTCATCGCAGTAGCATTCATGTGACCATCTAATTCCAGTCATCGTAGTTGCATTCATGTGACCATCTAATTCCAGTCATCGTAGTTGCATTCATGTGACCATCTAATTCCAGTCATCGTAGTTGCATTCATGTGACCATCTAATTCCAGTCATCGTAGTTGCATTCATGTGACCATCTAATTCCAGTCATCATAGTTGCATTCATGTGACCATCTAATTCCAGTCATCGCAGTAGCATTCATGTGACCATCTAATTCCAGTCATCGTAGCTGCATTCATGTGACCATCTAATTCCAGTCATCGAAGTTGCATTCATGTGACCATCTAATTCCAGTCATCGTAGTTGCCTTCATGTGACCATCTAATTCCAGTCATCGTAGTAGCATTCATGTGACCATCTAATTCCAGTCATCGTAGTAGCATTCATGTGACCATCTAATTCCAGTCATCGTAGTTGTATTCATGTGACCATCTAATTCCAGTCATCGTAGTTGCATTCATGTGACCATCTAATTCCAGTCATCGCAGTAGCATTCATGTGACCATCTAATTCCAGTCATCGCAGTAGCATTCATGTGACCATCTAATTCCAGTCATCGTAGTTGCATTCATGTGACCATCTAATTCCAGTCATCGTAGTTGCATTCATGTGACCATCTAATTCCAGTCATCGTAGTAGCATTCATGTGACCATCTAATTCCAGTCATTGTAGTTGCATTCATGTGACCATCTAATTCCAGTCATCGTAGTAGCATTCATGTGACCATCTAATTCCAGTCATCGTAGTTGCATTCATCTGACCATCTAATTCCAGTTATCGTAGTTGCATTCATGTGACCATCAAATTCCAGTCATCGTAGTTGCATTCATGTGACCATCTAATTCCAGTCATCGCAGTAGCATTCATGTGACCATCTAATTCCAGTCATCGTAGTTGCATTCATGTGACCATCTAATTCCAGTCATCGTAGTTGCATTCATGAGACCATCTAATTCCAGTCATCGTAGTTGCATTCATGTGACCATCTAATTCCAGTCATCGTAGTTGCATTCATGTGACCATCTAATTCCAGTCATCGTAGTAGCATTCATGTGACCATCTAATTCCAGTCATCGTTGTTTCATTCATGTGACCATCTAATTCCAGTCATCGTAGTTGCATTCATGTGACCATCTAATTCCAGTCATCGCAGTAGCATTCATGTGACCATCTAATTCCAGTCATCGTAGTTTCATTCATGTGACCATCTAATTCCAGTCATCGTAGTTGCATTCATGTGACCATCTAATTCCAGTCATCGTAGTTGCATTCATGTGACCATCTAATTCCAGTCATCGTAGTAGCATTCATGTGACCATCTAATTCCAGTCATCGTAGTTGCATTCATGTGACTATCTAATTCCAGTCATCGTAGTAGCATTCATGTGACCATCTAATTCCAGTCATCGTAGTTGCATTCATGTGACCATCTAATTCCTGTCATCGTAGTTGCATTCATGTGACCATCTAATTCCAGTCATCGTAGTTGCATTCATGTGACCATCTAATTCCAGTCATCGTAGTAGCATTCATGTGACCATCTAATTCCAGTCATCGTAGTATCATTCATGTGACCATCTAATTCCAGTCATCGTAGTAGCATTCATGTGACCATCTAATTCCAGTCATCGTAGTTGCATTCATGTGACCATCTAATTCCAGTCATCGTAGTTGCATTCATGTGACCATCTAATTCCAGTCATCGTAGTAGCATTCATGTGACCATCTAATTCCAGTCATCGTAGTTTCATTCATGTGACCATCTAATTCCAGTCATCGTAGTTGCATTCATGTGACCATCTAATTCCAGTCATCGCAGTAGCATTCATGTGACCATCTAATTCCAGTCATCGTAGTAGCATTCATGTGACCATCTAATTCCAGTCATCGTAGTTGCATTCATGTGACCATCTAATTCCAGTCATCGTAGTTGCAATCATGTGACCATGTAATTCAAGTCATCGCAGTAACATTCATGTGACCATCTAATTCCAGTCATCGTAGTTGCATTCATGTGACCATCTAATTCCTGTCATCGTAGTTGCATTCATGTGACCATCTAATTCCAGTCATCGTAGTTGCATTCATGTTACCATCTAATTCCAGTCATCGTAGTTGCATTCATGTGACCATCTAATTCCAGTCATCGTAGTAGCATTCATGTGACCATCTAATTCCAGTCATCGTAGTTTCATTCATGTGACCATCTAATTCCAGTCATCGTAGTTGCATTCATGTGACCATCTAATTCCAGTCATCGCAGTAGCATTCATGTGACCATCTAATTCCAGTCATCGTAGTTTCATTCATGTGACCATCTAATTCCAGTCATCGTAGTTGCATTCATGTGACCATCTAATTCCAGTCATCGTAGTTGCATTCATGTGACCATCTAATTCCAGTCATCGTAGTAGCATTCATGTCACCATCTAATTCCAGTCATCGTAGTAGCATTCATGTGACCATCTAATTCCAGTCATCGTAGTAGCATTCATGTGACCATCTAATTCCAGTCATCGTAGTTGCATTCATGTGACCATCTAATTCCAGTCATCGTAGTTGCATTCATGTGACCATCTGATTCCAGTCATCGCAGTAGCATTCATGTGACCATCTAATTCCAGTCATCGTAGCTGAATTCATGTGACCATCTAATTCCAGTCATCGTAGTTGCATTCATGTGACCATCTAATTCCAGTCATCGCAGTAGCATTCATGTGACCATCTAATTCCAGTCATCGTAGTTTCATTCATGTGACCATCTAATTCCAGTCATCGTAGTTTCATTCATGTGACCATCTAATTCCAGTCATCGTAGTTGCATTCATGTGACCATCTAATTCCAGTCATCGTAGTTGCATTCATGTGACCATCTAATTCCAGTCATCGTAGTAGCATTCATGTGACCATCTAATTCCAGTCATCGTAGTAGCATTCATGTGACCATCTAATTCCAGTCATCGTAGTAGCATTCATGTGACCATCTAATTCCAGTCATCGTAGTTGCATTCATGTGACCATCTAATTCCAGTCATCGTAGTTGCATTCATGTGTCCATCTAATTCCAGTCATCAAAGTAGCATTCATGTGACCATCTAATTCCAGTCATCGTAGCTGAATTCATGTGACCATCTAATTCCAGTCATCGTAGTTGCATTCATGTGACCATCTAATTCCAGTCATCGCAGTAGCATTCATGTGACCATCTAATTCCAGTCATCGTAGCTGCATTCATGTGACCATCTAATTCCAGTCATCGTAGTTGCATTCATGTGACCATCTAATTCTAGTCATCGTAGTAGCATTCATGTGACCATCTAATTCCAGTCATCGTAGTTGCATTCATGTGACCATCTAATTCCAGTCATCGTAGTTGCATTCATGTGACCATCTAATTCCAGTCATCGCAGTAGCATTCATGTGACCATCTAATTCCAGTCATCGTAGCTGCATTCATGTGACCATCTAATTCCAGTCATCGTAGTTGCATTCATTGACCATCTAATTCCAGTCATCGTAGTAGCATTCATGTGACCATCTAATTCCAGTCATCGTAGTTGCATTCATGTGACCATCTAATTCCAGTCATCGCAGTAGCATTCATGTGACCATCTAATTCCAGTCATCGCAGTAGCATTCATGTGACCATCTAATTCCAGTCATCGTAGTTGCATTCATGTGACCATCTAATTCCTGTCATCGTAGTTGCATTCATGTGACCATCTAATTCCAGTCATCGTAGTTGCATTCATGTGACCATCTAATTCCAGTCATCGTAGTTGCATTCATGTGACCATCAAATTCCAGTCATCGTAGTTGCATTCATGTGACCATCTAATTCCAGTCATCGTAGTAAGCATTCACAAAGAGACCGAAATTTAATCATCAGGCAAACTTTAAGAAAGACCGAACTATTATAAAAGCGATTGTCACATTCAACTTCACTGGTGTTATGACACGAATTATCACAGTTTTCATCATTGGTGCTCTGATGAAGTGTCCTCCTCATCATCAATGGCATTGTAATATGTATTATCAAATTCATTTTCACTACTATTATGACGTGAATTGTCATATTCATCATCACTAATGTTGTAGTGTGCACTGTCCTACTCATCATAACTGGTGTTATGGTTTGGATTGTTGCATTCATCATCACTGGTGTTGTTATATAAACTGTCTTAATTATCATCATTGATGCTATATGAACTATCCTACTAATCTTCACTGGTGTTATGACTGAAGTTGAGTGTCGCAATCATCACTAGTATTGTGACGTGTTACTCATCATAATTGATATTAAGACATGAATTATCGAATGGTGTCTCTAAGTGAATTCTTCGGCTTTTCACACACTACAAAGACCTCTAAAAGTGGGGCGGGGTGGCTCAGTCGGTAGCGCGCCAGGCTCGTAATTTGTAGTTCCCAGGTTCGAGTCCCAGCTGGGTCAGCGTTGAGATTTATCTCCGCAAAATCCCCGCCCTGCCCACAGTCAGTAGGGGACACCGATGGGCTTGGTAAGGCCGCCGTCCGTTGGATGGGACGTTAAGCCGTGGCTCCGTGTGCGGGAGAGCCATACCCTGTGCACGTTAAAGAACACGCTGGATGACCTTGACGGGAGGCTACCATCTGTCTCCCAATAGCTGTTCCAGTGGGTCCCCTCCCCCAACCTTCTCTGAGCCTTCGGGGTCCATGTGACCTGGCCATTTAGCCCATTGTGTGCAAAAAAGTGTCACTCAGAGGTATAACAACCCAACCCAACCCAACCCATCTGTCTCTTAGCAGATGTCCGGTCGATCCCCTTGCCCTGTGCGTTTCGGGTCATTGTGACCTGGTTCAGCCCATTATGGATAAATGCGAAAATTCAAGTCACGACACCAGGGATGATAAGGGGACAGTTCACGTCACAGCACCAGTGATAACAAATGCGACAATTCATGTCATAACACCAGTTATGATGAGTAGGACAGTGTACACCTATTTATTGATGATGATGTCATATGATGATGAATGCGACAATTCATGTCATAACACCAGTTATGATGAGAAGGGCAGTACACGTCGCAACACTAGTGATGAGGAATATGACAATTCACGTCATAAGACTGGTCAAAATAAATTGGACAGTTCATATCATAATGCCATTGATGATGAGGAGGACATTTCATCTGAGCACCAGTGATGATTATTAGGACAGTTTTTATCACGCCGATGATGATTATGACTGTTGATATCCCAACACCACTGATGATGTATTCGATAATTCATGTCTTAATATCAATTATTATGAGTAAGGGGAACACGTCACAATACTAGCGATGATTGGGACACAATTTCACTGAAGATAGTAGGATAGTTCATATCGCATCAATAATGATGATTAAGACAGTTTATATGACAACACTAGTGATGATGAAGGCAAAAATTCAAACCATAACACCAGTTATGATGAGTAGGACAGTGTACACCTATTTATTGATGATGATGTAACATGATGATGAACATGACAATTCATGTCATAACACTAGTGAAAATGAATTTGATAATCCATATCACAATGCCATTGATGATGAGGAGGACACTTCATCAGAGCACCAGGGATGAAAACTGTGGTGATTCGTGTCATAACACCAGTGAAGATGAATGGGACAATTCGTTTCATAACACCAGTGAAGGTGAGTAGGAGGATAAATGTCACAATGGCATTGATTATGATTAGGACCGTTCACGTGACAACACCAATGATCATGAATGCAATAATTCACATCATAACACCATTTATGATGATTAGGACAGTTCATATCACATCACCAGTGATGATAAGTGTGAAAATTGACATCGTGACAACAATGAAAATGAGTTGGATAGCTCATGTCACAGTGCCAGTGGTGATGATTGAAACAATTCATATCGCAATCCCAACGATGATCAATACCACAATTTGAGTTGTAACAATAGTTATGATGAGTACGACAGTCAATGTCACATTACTATTGATGATGAATGTGACAGTCACGTCATAACACCAGTGGAGAGGAGTAGGACAGTTCATATCTCAACGCCATTTATGATGATTGGGACACCTCATATCACAGCACCAGTGATGATGACGGCAATCCATGTCACAACACCAACGATGATGATTAGGATGATGATGGGTTGTGGGTTGTTTTACCTCTGAGCGGCACTTTTTTGCACACCATGGGCTAAATGGCCAGGTCACATGGACCCCGAGGGCTCAGAGAAGGTTGGGGGAGGGGACCCACTGGAATAGCTGTTGGGAGACAGATGGTAGCCTCCCGTCAAGGCCATCCAGCGTGTTCTTTAACGTTGGGTTGTTTTACCTCTGAGCGGCACTTTTTTGCACACCATGGGCTAAATGGCCAGGTCACAGTGACCCCGAAGGCTCAGAGAAGGTTGGGGGAGAGGACCCACTGGAACAGCTGTTGGGAGACAGATGGTAGCCTCCCGTCAAGGCCATCCAGCGTGTTCTTTAACGTACATAGGGTATGGCTCTCCCGCACACGGGACCACGGCTTAACGTCCCATCCGACGGGCGGCGGCCTTTCCAAGCCCAGTGGTGTCCCCTACTGACCGTGGGCAGGGCGGGGAATTTTGCGGAGATAAATCTCAACGCTGACCCAGCTGGGATTCGAACCTGGGAACTACATTACGAGCCTGGCGCGCTACCGAATGAACCACCCCCGCCCTAGGAAATGAATTGTAACTGACGGAAGACTAAAGAAATAAATATTCGTCCGCAAATGTATCGGAAACATCTGGAGCGTGTACAGCAACTGTCCAGTTACCGTTCACAGCAAACTGGAGGGTGTGCAGTTACTGCACACGTTCCAGTTTGCTGTGAACGATAACTGCAGAAGCTCAATATTTCCGTGAGTGAGCCCACATGATCTAGTATCAAAATAATATGACCACCTACAGTCGCTGAAAAAAGTATCCGAACCTATGGCTGATTACAGAATTCAGAAAAAAAATATCTGGCAACAATTTTTTTAGAAATTAGTGATCTGGCAACCTTCGTATCACGTGACAATCAGAACACTAATTTCTGGGGAAAAAATCGTTGCCAGATATTTTTTCTGAATTCTGCAATCAGCCATAGCATTCGGATACTTTTTTGAGCGACTGTACACGTAAAGATTCTTCATAGTATCCAGGTCCATCTCTTCCTCTTCAGATCCAGGAACTTTCTTTATTGCGATCATTTTCCGGACCTGTTCGTCTTACGGGGGTTTCGGGGTTACCGGAATCCGGAAATATCCGGTCTAATCCAGGACAACTGGATGACTTACTTTAGGTATATTGAGACTTTTTCATATCCCATACAATATATCCCAAACAAATAAGGTAACAAAATTATTTTGTTTTATTCTGCATATTTAATTTTTTCCTTAATAGTTTTTGTACAGTCGCTCAAAAAAGTATCCGAACACTACGGTTGATTACAGAATTCAGAAAAAATATATCGCAAAGATTATTTTAGAAATCAGTGATCTGGCAACCTTCGTGTCACGTGACACGAAGGTTGCCAGATCACTAATTTCTAAAATAATCGTTGCCAGATATTTTTTCTGAATTCTGTAATCAACCATAGTGTTCGGATACTTTTTAATATATATAATGCAATGAATATAGCGTGTGCAGTTACCGTTCACAGCAAACTGGAGCGGTTGCGGTTAATGTTCACAGCACATTGGATCGTGTGAGCTCACAAAGACCTGGATCGTGTGGGCTCACTCACAGAAATATTGAGCGTGTGCAGTTACCGTTCACAGCAAACTGGAGCGGTTGCGGTTATTGTTCACAGCACATTGGATCGTGTGAGCTCACAAAGACCTGGATCGTGTGGGCTCACTCACGGAAATATTGAGCGTGTGCAGTTACCGTTCACAGCAAACTGGAGCGGTTGCGGTTAATGTTCACAGCCCATTGGATCGTGTGAGCTCACAAAGACCTGGTTCGTGTGGGCTCACTCACGGAAATATTGAGCGTGTGCAGTTACCGTTCACAGCAAACTGGAGCGGTTGCGGTTAATGTTCACAGCACATTGGATCGTGTGAGCTCACAAAGACCTGGATCGTGTGGGCTCACTCACGGATATATTGAGAGTGTGCAGTAACTGCACACGCTCCAGTTTGCTGTGAACGTGGAACGTGGAAAAATATCTGGAACGTATACAGTTGCTGTACACGCTCCAGATATTTTTCGTGAATTCTGTAATCACGTGACACGAAGGTTGCCAGTTCACTAATTTCTAAAATAAAATCGTTGACAGATATTTTTTCCGAATTCTGTGATCAACCATAGTGTTCGGACATTTTTTTCGCGACTGTACGAACTAGCTAACCGCTCTAACCATGTGACCCACAATGCGACTTCATCGCTCTAACAAGTCGCATTTTATGCTTTAGGCGAAAAATAAGAGCCAATGGCGCAACCATAAAAGCCACTGACGACCAATTCCCTTCCGTCTTCCTATGAGCAAAAATTCCTTACCATTTCTTTGCCTTCCCGTCTGAAAAGGTCGCCATTAATCCCAAACCGCACAACCAACTCATCTGACATAAAAGCAGTTTTGGCCCAATACCGCGACGCTTTCACTTGCCGTTGCTATAGCAACGTCCTCCTCCTTCCTTCTTCTACAGCCCATAAATGTCAGCATCAGGTGTGGGCAATTCTCCAAATTACCGGTGGCTAGGAATTTCTGGAAGGAATCTCTATCTAACATAGCATCATGCTATGGGGCGAGGGTGGCTCAGTCGGTAGCTCGCCAGGCTCGTAATCTGTAGTTCTCAGGTTCGAGTCCTAGCTGGGTCAACGTTGAGATTTATCTCCGCAAAATTCCCCGCCCTGCCCACGGTAAGTAGGGGGCACCGATGGGCTTGGAAAGGACGCCGTCCGTCGCATGGGACGTTAAGCCGTGGCCCCGTGTGCGGGAGAGCCATACCCTGTGCACGTTAAAGAACACGCTGGATGGCCTTGACGGGAGGCTACCATCTGTCTCCCAACAGCTGTTCAAGTGGGTCCCCTCCCCCAACCTTTTCTGAGCCTTCGGGGTCCATGTGACTTGGCCATTTAGCCCATGATGTGCAAAAAAGTGTCGCTCAGAGGTAAAACAACCCAACCTATGTCCGTTAAAGAACACGCTGGATGGCCTTGACGGGAGGCTACCATCTGACTCCCAACAGCTGTTTCAGTGGGTCCCCTCCCCCAACCTTCTCTGAGCATTCGGGGTCCATGTGAGCTGGCCATTTAGCCCATGGTGTGCAAAAAAGTGCCGCTCGGAGGTAAAACAACATAACCCAACCCAACGCATCATGCCACATCTTCCGCTGTTGTCAGCAGGATTAACCCTAACCTAATTAAAAGTGAAGTGTACAGCAATGCTCCACATTCTTCTCTTGCCATTTAGAAAGTGATCTACTAGTCCAGTTTGGAGTTCATCCGTTTGCCTGCAAAAGAGGAGGTGAGGACAAAATGGAGAAAAGAAAAGTAAGACACAAGTATAAAGAGGTTTTTCAGTGACCTCTATACCTCGTTTTCCGAAGAAAAGGATCAAAGAAGATGAAAATGTTGGAAGTAGAGTTGACCGCCCATTTTTAGTTCCAACTCAGAGAGAAAGTTGAATTCCGTGACTTCCATCTTGTTTGTTTCATTTCTGAATTAGTTTCAGATCAACGCAATGGACGATACAAACGAGTTTGCTGTTGAAACGGTGCATCACGTGACGATTCGCAATTAGAAGTCTTATTAAGGAATTTTCTGAGTTGTTAACGATGATGGGAAACTTGTCCAAGCGATGTAAATAGTTACCGTTATTGTCATCATCGCAGCTGTAGTACTGGTAGCCTGATCCATTTCATTGGAGGAGGAGATGGAACACACAGAACGGATTTTTTCTTCAATAGATTCAAGGTACAGTCGCTCAAAAAAGTATCCGAACACTATGGTTGATTACAGAATTCAGAAAAAAATATCTGGCAGCGATTTTTTTAGAAATGAGTGATCTGGCAACCTTCGTGTCACGTGACACGAAGATTGCCAGATCACTCATTTCTAAAAAAATCGTTGTCAGATATTTTTTCTGAATTTTGCAATCAACCATAGTGTTCGGCTACTTTTTTGAGCGACTGTAGGTGGTCATATTATTTTGATACTAGATCGTGTGGGCTCACTCACGGAAATATTGAGCGTGTGCAGTTACCGTTCACAGCAAACTGGAGCGTGTGCAGTAACTGCACACGCTCCAGTTTGCTGTGAACGGTAACTGGAGCGTGTACAGTTGCTGTACACGCTCCAGGTATTTTTCCTGAATTCTGTAATCACGTGACACGAAGGTTGCCAGATCACTAATTTCTAAAAAAATCGTTGCCAGATATTTTTTCTGAATTCTGTAATCAACCATAGCGTTCGGATACTTTTTTGAGCGACCGTACACTTGACGTAAATAGAAATCAAACTCCATGAAGGTGTAACCTCTTAATTTAAACATATTTAATATTAACATCGCACTTAACATGTTATGGGAACAGTTCATTAAACATCGCACTTAAAGTGAACGTGAATATTTCTAAACATAAATATCACACAATATTTAAAAATATATATATTCTACTGCACATAAATATTACGTTTAAAATGAAAGGGGATAATTTGACTAGATTTAAGCATCACACTTGAAAATGAATGCGTTGGATTGGGTTGTTTTACCTCTGAGAGGCACTTTTTTGCACACCATGGGCTAAATGGTCAGGTCACATGGACCCCGAAGGCTCAGAGAAGGTTTGGGGAGGAGACCCACTGGAACAGCTGTTGGGAGACAGATGGTAGCCCCTCGTCAAGGCCATCCAGCGTGTTCTTTAACGTGCACAGGGTATGGCTCTCCCGCACACGGGGTCACGGCTTAACGTCCCATCCGACGGACGGCGGCCTTTCCAAGCCATTCGGTGTCCCCTACTGACCGTGGCCAGGTAGACACCTGTCCACGGTCAGTAGTCACGGGACCACGGTTCGTCAAGGGACCACGGCTTAACGTCCCATCAGATGGACGACGGTCTTTCCAAGCCCATCGGTGTCCCCTACTGACCGTGGGCAGGGCGGGGAATTTTGCGGAGATAAATCTCAACGCTGACCCAGCTGGGAAAATGAATGCGAACATTTAAGTAAAATGAACACCGCACCTAAAATGAACGTAAACATTGAACTGAAATAAACACTGTACCTAAAACGAATGCAAACATTTCTAAACAAGAGCGTCAGTCACATTTAACACATTTAATCGTTCTTTATATCCACATTAGTTCATTGGTTTTTAAGAAACATTTAAGCCTTTTCGCTCTGAAAAGTATCCCGATAATACTCAGTATAAGAAGAAAAAATTGTCTTCACGTGAAAGGTCATCAGGGTTGGGTTGTTTTACCTCTGAGCGGCACTTTTTTGCACACCATGGGCTAAATGGCCGGGCCACAAGGACCCCGAAGGCTCAGAGAAGGTTGGGGGAGGGGACCCACTGGAACAGCTGTTGGGAGACAGATGGCAGACTCCCGTCAAGGCCATCCAGCGTGTTCTTTAACGTGCACAGGGTATGACTCTCCCGCACATGGGACCACGGCTTAACTCCCATCCGACAGACGGCGTCCTTTCCAAGCCCATCGGTGTCCCCTACTGACCGTGGGCAGGGCGGGGAATTTTGCGGAGATAAATCTCAATGCTGACCCAGCTGGGACTCGAACCTGGGAACTACAGATTACGAGCCTGGCGCGCTACCGACTGAGCCACCCCCGCCCCGACCCAGCTGGGACTCGAACCTAGGAACTGCAGATTACGAGCCTGGCGCGCTACCGACTGAGCCACCCCTTCCGCCCCAATGAGGTGAGTAATTGGCTATCCTGTGTGACAAAAACTCTCTGATGTAATTAATCCATATCTGGTGTAGAGGTTAACATAGCTGACTATTAAAACAGCAGGCCTGGTACCTGTGTTTTTGTGTTGTGTGAACAACCAGGACGAACAAGTCCAATAAACCAACTCCCCAAGTTGTTCCGATTTTAACCAACTCCCCAAGTTGTTCCGATTTTAACCAACTCCCCAAGTTGTTCCGATTTTGCCAACTCCCCAATATTTTACCTTGCCAACTCCCTAATTTTGCCAACTCCCTTTGGGAGGTTCCCCCCACCCACCCCCAAAGTAACTCGGAGTTGGCAAAATTCGAAGCGACTTCGAAAAACCTAGGTGAGTTGTGAAAATTTGCAATCTTTTTTTGTAAAATTAAGGGGAATTGTCAAAATTGAGGCAACTTGGCAAATCTAAGGCAGTTTGGAAAATGGAGAGACGGCAAAATTTAGAGCAGTTGGCAAAATTCAAAGCCACTTAGTATAAACAGGTGAGTTGGCAAAATCTTAGGGAGTTGGCAAAATTCGGAGTGACTTGGTAAAATCTTAGGGAGTTGGCAAAATTCGGAGTGACTTGGTAAAATCTTGGGGAGTTGGCAAAATCGGGACAACTTGGCAAAATCTTGGGGAGTTGGTAAAATTCGGAGTGACTTGGTAAAATCGTGGGGAGTTGCCAAAATTCAGGTGAGATGTGAAAATTTGGATTTTTTTTCTGTAAAATTATGACAAGTTGGTAAAACTTAGGGAGTTGGCAAAAACTAGGGGCAGTTGGCAAAATTCGGAGTGACTTGGCAAGAATCAGGTGTGATGTAAAATTGTGATTTTTTTTCTGTAAAATTGTGGTGAGATGGCAAAATCGAGGAAACTTGGCAAAATCTAGGGCAGTTGGCAAAATTCGGAGTCACTTGGCAAAATCGTGGAGAGTTGACAAAATTCAGGTGAGATGTAAAAATTGCAATCTTTTTTCTGTAAAATTATGGCGTGTTGGTAAAATCGAGGCAGCTTTGCAATATCTAGGAGAGTTGGAAAATCTTGGGGGAGTTGGCAAAATTCGAATCCACTTGGTAAAATACGGGCGATTTGTGAAAATTAGGATTGTTTTTGTGAAATTAAGGAGAGTTGACAAAATCGAGAAAACTTGGCAAAATCCAGGGAAGTTGGCAAAACTGGAAACCATTTGGTAAAACTCGAGTTTGTAAAAATTGGGATTTGTTTTGTGAAATTAAGGAGAGTTGCAAAAAAAGAGAACTCTTGGCAAAATCTAGGGGAGTTGGCAAAATTCGAAGCCAATTGGTAAAATACAATGGAGTTGGGAAAATTGTGTCTTTCTTGTGCAATTAAGGAGAGTTGATAAAATTCGAAGTGACTTGGCAAATTCAGGGAGGATGTAAAAATTGAGTTTTTTTCTGTAAAATTACGGCGAGTTGGCAAAATCTAGGATAGTTGGCAAAATTCGAATCCACTTGGTAAATTATAGGCGAGTTGTGAAAATTGAGATTTGTTTTGTGAAATTAAGGAGTGTTGGACAAATCGAGGAAACTGAATAAAATGTAGGGCAGTTGGCAAAATTCAAATCCACTTGGAAAATGCAGGCAAGTTGTGATAATTGGGATTGGGTTTGTGAAATTAAGGAGAGTTGAGAAAATCGAGGAAACTTGGGAAAATCTTGGGGAGTTTGAAAGTTTGAAGTGATTTTTCATATTTAGGAGAGATATAAAGATTGGGATTAGTTTCGTGAAATTAAGGAGAGTTGGCCAAATCAAGGGAAAATTCACACTGACTTGCTACGATTCAGACGCGATGTAAATATTGGAATTACTTCTGGGAAATTATGGCTAGTTGGCAAAATTGGAAGTCAAATGGCAAAATGTTGGAGAGTTGTGAAAATTGCTTTATCGGAGCGAAAATCTAAGTATGTTTGCTCACTTGGCAAAATTTGAATTCCGAGTTGGAAAATTTTTGATTTCTCCCCCTCCTCCCCAACCATAGTCCTTCGCTACGCCCCTGTACTGATCGTCTGCACCATGCCCACTAGTCGTTGGTTCATAATTGATTAAACAAGGTGATATTAATTTTGCTTTTATTTCTGCTGTAGTTTGTACAGTCGCTCAAAAAAGTATCCGAACACTATGGTTGATTACAGAATTCAGAAAAAATATCTGGTAGCGATTTTTTTTAGAAATTAGTGATCAGGCAACCTTCGTGTCACGTGATTACAGAATTCAGGAAAAATATCTGGAGCGTGTACAGCAACTGTACACGCTCCAGTTACCGTTCACAGCAAACTGGAGCGTGTGCAGTTACTGCACACGCTCTAGTTTGCTGTGAACGGACGTGTGACACGAAGGTTGCCAGATCATTCATTTCTAAAAAAAATCGTTGCCAGATATTTTTTATGAATTTTGTAATCAACCATAATGTTCGGATACTTTTTTGAGCGACTGTAGGTGGTCATATTATTTGATACTAGATCGTGTGGGCTCACTCACGGAAATATTGAGCGTGTGCAGTTACCGTTCACAGCAAACTGGAGCGTGTGCAGTAACTGCACACGCTCCAGTTTGCTGTGAACGGTAACTGGAGCGTGTACAGTTGCTGTACACGCTTCAGATATCTTTCCTGAATTCTGTAATCACATGACACGAAGTTTGCCAGATCACTAATTTCTAAAAGAAATCGTTGCCAGATATTTTTTCTGAATTCTGTAATCAACCATAGTGTTCGGATACTTTTTTGAGCGACTGTACTTTTGCTTCCCTTTCTAATTTGAAATTCATCAGCGTGAAAAGAAAAAATGTTCTCTCTGCATGAACCGCAGAATACCACTGCTTAATAACTTCAAGTCTCAATCCTCCGCTTAGAATCGCACACAGGCTGGGATGCTTCGCTAACGGAATCGAGATGGGATCATTATTTTTTATCTAAACAAAATTAATTTTGTACAACTGGATGAAACTATTGGAGAATCAACAGAAGCAATAATTACTAAATTATTAATTAATAATATTGAAATTAATATCATCGCAGTATATAGATCTCCTAGTAAAAATATTAACTGGTTCCTAAAAGAAATTTCTGAGTATTTATTAAAAAGGGCGGGAATTAAAAATTTAATTATTGTTGGTGATATTAATATTGATGTGGCAAATACTAATAAATATGGTTGTGATATGTATTTAAATACTTTGATTGAATTTGGTTTAGAACAAATCGTTAAGGGTTTTACTAGAGAGGACGAAACATTAACTAAAATTACAAGGACGTTAATTGATCACGTTTTGGTTAAAACAAGTAGTTTTGATGTTAAAAGCAAAACATATAGAAATAAATTTGCAGATCATTATGGTATCTTAATTAAGATTTTCAAAAAGAATATTAGCTCTAATGATGTTACATTTTTGAAAGAGGATTCAAACCTAGGTTTTAAAAAATTTTATAATGATACTCTTATTATTCAAAAATTGCAAATGACACAATGGAATGATATAGTTGATGAAGACAGGGGTACAGAATTAGAATATATCGGAAAATATTAAGTAAAATTGATGAAATTCGGGAAAATTCTTGTTGTAGTAAACAAATTAATAATTGTAAAACTAAGAGAATAAGGAAAGAATGAATTACGGATGACATTATTTTAGCAATTAAAAATAGAGACAAATTATGGAAAAGATATAAAGATAATGTAAATAATAAACAAAATTATGACTTATATAAAATGGAAAGAAATAGGGTAAACATCCTTATAAGGAAACAAAAACGCATATTTTATTCAAATAAATTAGCAAATAATAAAGGTAAAAATACTAGAATGTGGGAATTAATTAATGATATTATTGATGATAAGAAAACGATGTCAATCGACGAAAATGTTGAAAGACACTTGATTAGAGATAACACTCCAAAAGAAATTCTAAATAGTTTTGTTAAGTTTTTTGTAAAAATTATTAGTGAGATGCAAACAGAATATGCGACGATGAATACCAGGACAGATAAAGTTTACGAATTATGTTACATAAATAAGAATTCTATGCATTTTCCACTAGCTAGTAACTTCGATGTTGCCAATATTAGAGATCACTTAAAATATAACACATCTCCTGGATTAGGCAATATTAAATCAAAATACATAAAGGAAAGTAAATGCAATTTTGTTCATGTAATAACAATTCTTATAAATAAAATTTTTGAAAATTCGCAAATCCCAATAACTATGAAAATTGGAATTATTCATCCGGTATATAAAAGTGGATCAAAAAAGAATTTTAATAATTATAGACCAATCACCCTATTAACAATTTTTGATAAGATAATGGAAAAATACGCTGGAGATCGCTTGCAAAATTTTTTGAATAAAATTAATTTTCTGTCAAGTCAGCAATTTGGATTCCGTAAAGGTATGGGAACGCAAAGTCTTTTAGAAGATCTTATTAATAATATTAATATTAATTTAAATATAGGAAAGAAATGCGTTGCGGTATTTATGGACTTAAATAAAGCATTTGATTCAGTTGACAGAGGGAATATTTTTGAATGGTTTAAAAGCTACTTATTACATAGAGAAATAGTTATGAAAATAAATGATAATTTTAGCGATAAATTTCAGATCAATTTTGGAGTTCCACAAGGATCTATTCTCGGCCCTATGCTATTTCAAATATACATAAATGATTTGGCTAATATTAATTTCGATAGTAAATTACATATTTATGCTGATGATACAGTGCTAATCACCTTCCACTCTGATTTAGAATACGCTATTTGCAATCTACAAAGTGATTTCAATAAAGCAGTTAAATGGTTTTCTCTTAACAAACTGAGTGTAAACGAGAAAAAAACTAAATTTATGTGTATTGGTTCTCAACAACCTACACTTAATAGAAGAATTACTAAGCATCGAATAAGTAGTACTAGGCTGGATGGTTTATCACCTGGTACATGCAATTGTCCTAAAATAGAAGAAGTAAATGAAATAATTTACCTAGGCTTGAAAATGAATTCGAAAATGAAATGGAATAAACATATTGATTGGATGTGTTCAAGACTACGATTTGTAGCATTTAAAATTAGGAAACTTAACATGTTTGTTGATACACAGATAACTATTTTAGTATATAAAGCACTTTTTGAATCTACAATCAGGTATGGGATAACAGTTTATGGAACAGCCTATAAGACAGAATTAAATAAAATTAAAAGAATACAATTTAGTCTGCTAAAAGGATTGTGTAATACAGAAGTTAAATATTCCCTTACAACGAAAGATGATATATTCAGTTTGTTCAAAATTTTACCTATTGAAAGTTTATATGTGTTTGTTTCTATTATCAATAACTTCTTTGATGATACCTATAAACAAAATATTTGCCACAATAAGTTTATTAGAAAAAAGGCTATGGTTTTTTTTGAAACAACCAACATTTTATAATAATTACGGAAGAAATTCCAAAGAATATCAAATTCCCTAACTATTTAACTCGCTTGCTAGAGAAATAGTTAACTTAAAAAAATTGTGATGTTAAAGATAAATTATTTCAGTGGTTGACGAAAAAATGATGTTTTTATTTGGAAACTTTCTTCATTTTGTCGGTTTTCTTTCTCATTTATTCCTTTTTTTCTCTCCTTCATTTTTTGTACTACTGAGGCAATCTAGATCATATCTGTAAAAACATATATGTACATTCCCGCTGATAAGCTTCGGCTTAGCGGGATTTTTTATGTAATATAATTATAGATAATACTTATTGAAAATAAATTTGAATTTGGAAAAAAAAAAGATGAAAAAGAAGCTGCTGGTCATCATCCATCACAACGTGGAGCATGAAGACATCAACGAGTGACATCACCCACCTCCTACTCCAAGGCGTGCATGCTAAATCTGTCACTCATTTGAGAAAGTCATAGCATTCGTCCAACTTCAATTAACTCTCCTCAGAAAGCGAGAGCATTTTAACTGCAACATCTCAGCACTCATTGAGTCGACACTCCTTTGCTTACGAAAAGGGCACAACAATCAGGTCGACCACGAAAGCCGAGTGGGTTGATCATGACCCTAAGCCACCAACTCAGTTCTCTGTGGCATCGCAATGTGTGCTCTACAGTTCGCCAAACAAAATGGGCCACGTGGACAGGTGTCGCATGATCGCCATCTCCCAGGGATGCGTGTGGGTTCTGAAGAGGAACAGAAAAGATCAAGAGAGGAGAGTTGCTATTGTTTATCACTTTAACCCCTACTACACGAGAGGGTGTTGCGCTTCGCACGGATATGCAACTTCATCCTTGAAGATTGGGTTCGAGGTTAATGTGGGTGGCGATTTTTTTTTTAACTCTTTTGCTTCTGCTAATGTGCTCGAAACAAACAGAATGTCAAATGAAGTCAGTTCCACCTCTGAGCGACACTTTTTTTTTTGGCATACAATGGGCTAAATGGCTAGGTCACAAAGACCCCGAAGGTTCAGAGAAGGTTGGGGGAGGAGATCCACTGGAACAGCTGTTGGGTAACAGATGGTAGCCTTCCGTCAAGGCCATCCAGTGTGTTCTTTAACGTGCATAGGTCGGGTTCTTTTACCTCTGAACGGCACTTTTTTTGCACACCATGGGCTAAATGGCCAGGTCACATGGACCCCGAAGGCTCAGAGAAGGTTGGGGGAGGAGACCCACTGGAACAGCTGTTGGGAGACAGATGGTAGCCTCCCTTCAATGCCATCCAACTGTTCTTTAACGTGCATAGGTCGGGATGTTTTACCTCTGAGCGGCACTTTTTTGCACACCATGGGCTAAATGGCCAAGTCACATGGACCCCAAAGGCTCAGAGAAGGTTGGGGAAGGAGACCCACTGGAACAGCTGTTGGGAGACAGATGGTAGCCTCCCGTCAAGGCCATCCAGCGTGTTCTTTAACGTGCATAGTTCGGGTTGTTTTACCTCCGAGCGGCACTTTTTTGCACACCATGGGCTAAATGGCCAAGTCACATGGACCCCAAAGGCTCAGAGAAGCTTGGGGGAGGAGACCCACTGGAACAGCTGTTGGGAGACAGATGGTAGCCTCCCGTCAAGACCATCCAGCGTGTTCTTTAACGTGCACAGGGTATGACTCTCCCACACACGGAGCCACGGCTTAACGTCCGATTCAACGGACGACGGCCTTTCCAATCCCCTACTGACCGTGTACTACTACTTTCGTGTCACGTGACACGAAGGTTGCCAGATCACTAATTTCTAAACAAATCGTTGCCAGATATTTTTTCTGAATTCTGTACTCACCATAACGTTTGGATACTTTTTTGAGCGACTGAATATTAAAATAATGAAATTAATTTTTTCTCACAATTTAATAAATTTCCGAAATTATTAAAAATATGGATTAATGAATTTAGTGACATTAAAATGATCTTTACTTCCGAAAAATATTTCAAAATATTGCACATTTTCTTTTATTTATAATTTGATGGATATTTTTACTTTTTTGCGAATCAACAGTCATTATAATTTGTAAAATTTAAATATCTTAGTTAAAAATAAGATAATTATTAACGATATTATTATTATTATTATTCATAAATTCCACAGGCAAATTATAACTAACTCATAGATAGTTCGTATTTCAAATATTAATTAAAATTAAAAATATATGTTTAGAAATATTTTATATTTTATTATCTTCTATTTTTATTACTTAATAGATATCTAATTTAAGAAATTTAAAAATTATATCGTAAAATTTGTGCAATTGTGTAAAGTTTTCTAATCCTGAAGTTGTCCGTAAAACCTATCCTTCTCATCCTCATCTTCATCTTCAGTGGGGGCATAACAGCAGATAACATTCAAGTCTTTAACGCTTGTCTGAAATTTTGCTGTAAGAAACCTTTCATTAATGCACTCATATCCTAGAAGAGCATCACTAGCGTGTCTGCTGAGAAGCAGACCCACGCCTTGGTGATGCTTATTGTCCCTCCCTGAAAAGAGAAATTTAAGATTATTTTTAAGAATCTGACCTTTATCTCTGCATCTGGTCTCTTGCAAGCCGAGAATATCTAAATTATAATGGTGGAATTCTTGTGTGAGGACATCAAGAGAAAAAGCTCTGTGCAGAGTCCTCATATTCCAACTACCTATGGAGAGAAAATAGTTAGTGGGATGTTTAAAGAAACTATGTTTATTGAGAGAGGGAACGCCGACAATATCAAACAGCTCCCTAATCGCAGACATGGGGCAAAGACCCGTTTCCCCACCACTAAAGACTGAAGCCATCTACACTGGAAGACTTCCTCCAATGTAGAATTTGACGATGCCAATAGAAGCAAAGAGTTCAGGTGCCTGCGATGACCTCTGCTCAGGATTATCCACCAGCTGATAAACATATCCTGTGAATCTATTCACTTGGGGCTGTCAACCTACAAACAAACAGAAAACACAGCGGAAGATTTTCCCTCCACAGAAGCCCATCAGTGCAGCAAAATCAGGATCCATAATTAAGCTCAGAGCCATAATTCCATTCAGGTTGGTATATATGGTCAGCACCAGAACCCTGTGTGGTTGACCACTCCTCAGCAGGGTAGAAAGAAAAGAAAAGCAACCACAGTTGTCTAGATCAGTAGACCACACTAATCTGGCAGCCCTCCCCTTCCGTTCACTTCCACAAGAGAGTATCTCTTTTGAAAGATACTAATGGCCTGCACCACGAGAAGGCGGGGTCGGACTTTAGGTGGGGCCATGCACGAACACACCAACCGATTTACAACAAGTTTACTGTTGTTGATTACACCAAAAAGCAGCCCTGAAACAGAACTCGGTTGCCAGATCCTGACAAACTGAAACAAATGAAATGTATAAACTCAAATTGCATGAAATATAAATCGTATAAAATATAGTGGAATAATAAATTCAAATAAAAAAAAATGCAAACTCTGTCACTATCGTTAAATTTATTTGGGTTGGTTTGTTCTACCTCTGAGCGGCACTTTTTTGCACACCATGGGCTAAATGGCCAGGTCACATGGACCCCGAAGGCTCAGAGAAGGATGTGGGAGGGGACCCACTGGAACAGCTGTTGGGAGACAGATGGTAGCCTCCCGTCAAGGCCATCCAGCGTGTTCATTAACGTGCACATGGTATAGCTCTCCCGCACACGGAGCCACGGCTTAACGTCCCATCCGACGGACGGCGACCTTTCCAAGCCCATCGGTGTCCCCTACTGACCGTGGGCAGGGCGGGGAATTTTGCGGAGATAAATCTCAAAGCTGACCCAGCTGGGACTCGAACCTGGGAACTACAGATTACGAGCCTGGCGCGCTACCGACTGAACCACCCCCGCCCCCATCGTTAAATTTATATTAAGGCCTTGTTTAACATTGCCACTTGTTCTAAAATCTGTCTCTTTTCTGCAAACATACCATTTTGGAACATAATTTTCTTACCAGAAAGGCTTTTGGGTTGTTTTACCTCTGAGCGGCACTTTTTTGCACACCATGGGCTAAATGGCCAGGTCACATGGACCCCGAAGGCTCAGAGAAGGTTGGGGGAAGGGGACCCACTGGAAAAGCTGTTGGGAGACAGATGGTAGCCTCCCGTCAAGGCCATCCAGTGTGTTCTTTAACGTGCACAGGGTATGGCTCTCCCGCACACGGGGCCACGGCTTAACGTCCCATCCGACGGCCCGCGGCCTTTCCAAGCCCATCGGTGTCCCCTACTGACCGTGGACAGTGCGGGGAATTTTGCGGAGATAAATTTCAACGCTTACCCAGCTGGGACTCGAACCTGGGAACTACAGATTACCAGAAAGGCAGTCTCGTAATCTGTATTTCCCAGGTTCGAATCCCACCTTTGCTAGCGTTGAGATTTAACTCCGCTGAACCTCCACCGTGGCCTCGACCAGAAAGAGTACGGATGGGATCGGAGAGAACGCCGTCTGTTAGATGGAACGTTAAGCCATGGCCCCGTGTGTAGTAGAATTAAACCCTGCGCACGTTAAAGAATACACTGGATGGCTTCGACGATAGCTTTCCAGCTGTCTCCTAATATCTTCTCAGTTGATCCCATTCCCCAAAACCTTCTCGGAGCCTTTGGGCCCTTCTGATCTGGCCCATTGGGTGCAAAAGAGTGTCGCTCATTTGTAAATGAACTAAACCTATTTACCAGAAATCGAATCGCATTCATTCTTTCTTTGATCTCTTCTGCAGTCATCAGTAGTAACTGAACGCAAAAGAAAACATCAGCAAAAAAAGGAAACCCGCCATTAAAATGCAACATTTTATCGATTCTAAATTAGGCTTAATGTCCTAATAATTGCAAGAACAAGGAGGGTTCAAATAAACATTCTTTTGTTGCTATTAGATATGATTTTTTTTAAATAGAAAAAGACGTCAATGTTTAAATAATAATAATACCCCCTCAAGCAGCTGCTTGATACAGAGGTCTGACAGGAGCCTGTCAGTTTATATGCCACAGTAGAAGGTCTGACAGGATGGCAGGACCTCAGCAGAAAAACGACACATACATCCATGCCTTACCCGGGACTCGAACCCAGGTCCATTAGATCAAGCGCGCTAACATTTAGGTATTACAATTACTTTAGGTTTCACAATATAAATTCATTCTCGTCTTTCTTTCGTACGGAATGTTTTCGAAGGAGCTGGTCACGTGACAATGACACGTGCTTCATGACCAGTCCCTTTCCGAGCTTGACAATGGTTGTAAGCGGTGGCCGCTGCTTCTTTTAACGTCTTCCCGCGAAGAATTGTCTTCTCACTCCTGGTAGGGTTGGGTTGTTTTACCTCTGAGCGGCACTTTTTTGCACACAGTGGGCTAAATGGCCAGGTCACATTTACCCCGAAGGTTCAGAGAAGGTTGGGGGATGGGACCCACTGGAATAGCTGTTGGGAGACAGATGGTAGCCTCCCGTCAAGGCCATCCAGCGTGTTCTTTAACGTGCACAGGGTATGACTCTCCCGCACACGGGGACACGGCTTAACGTCCCATCCGACGGACGGCGGCCTTTCCAAGCCCATCGGTGTCCCCTACTGACCGTGGGCAGGGCGGGGAATTTTGCGGAGATAAATCTCAACGCTGACCCACCTGGGAACGACAGATTACGAGCCTGGCGCGCTACCGACTGAGCCACCCCCGCCCCCTCAGAGTAAAAGCAGTGGCGGAGAAACGGGGGACTAGGACACTGCGCAATTGATGCTTTCACAGCTCTTATAGATTATTGGCTTATGTGCAAAGGGAGCAATAAGTCATTGAGTGAACTGATTGGTCGAGTAATGATATTAATAAATCATTGGCCTGGGACTTACGAGAGCTGCCGAAACGAAAACTGTGCAGTCTCTCATCGCTTCTCCTGTTACCACTGGGACGGGGATGGCTCAGTCGGTAGCGCGCCAGACTCGTAATCTGCAGTTCCCAGGTTCGAGTCCCGCCTGGGCCAGCGTTCAGATTTATTTCCACAAAACTACTCGCTCCGACTTCAATCAGTAGTGGACACCGATGGGCTTGAAAAGGCCGCCATCCGTCGGATGGGACGTTAAGACGTGGCCCCGTGTGCGGAGAGAGCCATACACCATTAAAGAACACGCTGAATGGCCTTGACGGAGGCTACCATCTGTCTCCCAACAGCTGTTCCAATGGATCCCTTCCCCCAACCTTCTCTGAGCCTTCGTGGTCCTTGTGAATTGGCCCTTTAGCCCATTGTGTGCAAAAAGTTCCGCTCAGTGGTAAAACAACCCAACGTTAAAGAACACGCTGGATGGCCTTGACGGGAAGCTACCATTTGTCTCCCAACAGCTGTTCCAGTGGATCCCCTCCCCCAACATTCTCTGAGCTTTCGTAGTCCTTGTGAATTGACCATTTAGCCCACTGTGTGCAAAAAGTGCTGCTCAGTGGTAAAACAACCCAACGTTAAAGAACACGCTGGATGGCCTTGACGGGAGGCTACCATCTGTCTCCGAACAACTGTTCCAGTGGGTCCCCTCCCCCAACCTTCTCTGAGCCTTCGTGGTCCTTGTGACCTGGCCATTTAGCCCATGGTATGCAAAAAAGTGCCGCTCAGAGGTAAAACAACCCAACGTTAAAGAACACGCTGGATGGCCTTGACGGGAGGCTACCATCTGTCTCCGAACAGCTGTTCCAGTGGGTCCCCTCCCCCAACCTTCTCTGAGCCTTCATGGTCCTTGTGACCTGGCCATTTAGCCCATTGTGTGCAAAAAGTGTCGCTCAGTGGTAAAACAACCCAACCCAATCTGTTACCACTCAAGCTTCGCTAACTATGGACGAAACAAGGTTGGATTGTTTTACCTCTGAGCGGCACTTTTTGGCACACAATGAGCTAAATGGCCAGGTCAGAAGGACCCCGAGGACTCAGAGAAAGTTAAGGGGAGGACACCCACTGGAACAGCTGTTGCGAGACAGATGGAAGTCTTCCCGTCAAGACCATCCATTGTGTTCTTTAACCTGCAACGAGTATCGCACACCTTGCCACGGCTCAACAACCTATCCGACGGACGGCGATCTTTCCAAGCCTGTCGATGTCCCCTACTGACCGTGGGCAGGGCTGGGAGTTTTGAGGAAATAAATCTCAACGCTGGTCCAGCTTGGACTCGAATCTGTGAGACTGCAGATTACGAGTCTGACGCGGTACCGACAGAGCCACACCCCTTCCCCATGCCAACAGTACTCAATCTACTTCGTAGGTGGCAGTGAGTGTCAATGGGGCCGTGCTGTTATTCTCTCCCACTCTTTGCGCAATTTTAATAATCTTAAAGAACACACAAAAAAAATCCTTTCCTTCCAGTCGTTAATTCAGTCACTCCCTCTTAACTCTCTTAACTTTTTTAAATCCGAGCTTCACGGCAATTATATATCTTTAAACTTTTACTCAGATTATCTGCATATGAGGAAAAAAAAAAGGAGGGGGCAGCATTGTAACCTTTTGACTCAATGATCAAATAGCCACAAAATATGGGGGGTGGGGGTGGCTCAGTCGGTAGCGCACCAGGCCGTAATCTGTAGTTCCCAGGTTCGAGTCCCAGCTGGGTCATCGTTGAGATTTATCTCCGCAAAACTCCCGCCCTGCCCACAGTCAGTAGAGGACACCGATGAGCTTGGAAAGGCCGCCGTCCGTCGGATGGGACGTTAAGCCGTGGCCCCATGTGCGGGAGAGCCACACCCTGTGCACGTTAAAGAACACGCTGGATGGCCTTGATGGGAGGCTACCATCTGTGTCCTAACAGCTGTTCCAGTGGGTCCCCTTCCCCAACCTTCTCTGAGCCTTCAGGGTCCTTGTGATCTGGCCATTTAGCCCATGGTGTGCACAAAAGTGCCGCTCAGAGGCAAAACAACCCAACCTATGCACGTTAAAGAACACACTGGATGGCCTTGACGGGAGGCTGCCATCTGTCTCCCAACAACTGTTCCAGTGGGTCCCCGCCCCCAACTTTCTCTGAGCTCTCTGGGTCCTTTTGACCTGGCCATTTAGCCCATGGTGTGCACAAAAGTGCCGCTCAAAGATAAAATAATACAACCCAAAGCGGCAAAATCTCACAAACGAAAAGGCCCACGAAATTCGAAATTCCATATTTCATTTCTGCCTGTCTTACCTCTCTTATTCTGAGAGAGATCACTTTATAAGGAGAGTAAAAGGAGATCTCGGGAAAGGTCAGGTGGATGAAAACATCCAAACTCCCTTCCAGATTGTCACGGCTGACCCAGTGGAATTTCTGCATCGAAAGAGCCACGTTACTGCTCATTTATTCAAACCACAAGTAAGTGCATGCCGTTGTTTTCCTACTTCTATAACAAAGGACGTAGCCGGGGGGAGATGCTCACATTCACCAGAAATATGCACCACCACAAAAACACGAAATTGTTTACTCCTCGTGAATCTCCCTCGTCACTGCTCTTCCTTATCGTTTCATCGGGGAGGATCTCAACTGTCATCGGCATCTCATCTCATCATCCGTGTGGAGATTTAGCAGAGAAAACGTGTAAGATGATGATGTATGTCTTCATCATCCTAGTTTTGATTTGATCTCCACCTCCTACACAAACTGCGACCTCATAACATTGCCTT
This sequence comes from Ryuthela nishihirai, assembly GCA_038380435.1. Classification (NCBI taxonomy): domain Eukaryota; kingdom Metazoa; phylum Arthropoda; class Arachnida; order Araneae; family Heptathelidae; genus Ryuthela; species Ryuthela nishihirai. The sequence continues at coordinate 2,394,744 of JAWZYU010000017.1, forward strand.
AACGACAAGCGTGCAATTTGTTATTGTTAATTGGCCTTTGACAGTAATTACACAAAAGATGAGGATCTTAGGGGAATTTCCATGAAGAGGTCACCAGCCGACCTTTGAACTTCCTTCCAGGGTATTTTATCGGATTCGAAAACGACGTTTTATAAGTTTAGTGTTAAGAAACCACAGTGGGAGAGTTGGTTTGGTCAACAGCTGAATTTAGTTAATTAGTTCTATTAATATCACTTCTAATTAGGGTTTTCAATATTGAAAGAAGCAACAATTTGTGGCTTTGGGTTGTTTTACCTCTGATCGACACTTTTTTGCACACCATGGGCTAAATGGCCAGGTCACAAGGACCCCGAAGGCTCAGAGAAGGTTGGGGGAGGAGACCCACTGAAACAAGTGTTGGGAGACAGAGGGTAGCCTCCCGTCAAGGTCATCCAGCGTGTTCTTTAACGTTGGGTTGTTTTACCTCTGAGCGGCACTTTTTTGCACACCATGGGCTAAATGGCCAGGTCACAAGGACCCCGAAGGCTCAGAGAAGGTTGGGGGAGGAGACCCACTGGAACAAGTGTTGGGAGACAGAGGGTAGCCTCCCGTCAAGGTCATCCAGCGTGTTCTTTAACGTTGGGTTGTTTTACCTCTGAGCGGCACTTTTTTGCACACCATGGGCTAAATGGCCAGGTCACAAGGACCCCGAAGGCTCAGAGAAGGTTGGGGGAGGAGACCCACTGGAACAAGTGTTGGGAGACAGAGGGTAGCCTCCCGTCAAGGTCATCCAGCGTGTTCTTTAACGTTGGGTTGTTTTACCTCTGAGCGGCACTTTTTTGCACACTATGGGCTAAATGGCCAGGTCACAAGGACCACGAAGGCTCAGAAAAGGTTGGGGGAGGAGACCCACTGGAACAAGTGTTGGGAGACAGAGGGTAGCCTCCCGTCAAGGTCATCCAGCGTGTTCTTTAACGTTGGGTTGTTTTACCTCTGAGCGGCACTTTTTTGCACACCATGGGCTAAATGGCCAGGACACAAGGACCCCGAAGGCTCAGAGAAGGTTGGGGGAGGAGACCCACTGGAACAAGTGTTGGGAGACAGAGGGTAGCCTCCCGTCAAGGTCATCCAGCGTGTTCTTTAACGTTGGGTTGTTTTATCTCTGAGCGGCACTTTTTTGCACACCATGGGCTAAATGGCCAGGTCACAAGGACCCCGAAGGCTCAGAGAAGGTTGGGGGAGGAGACCCACTGGAACAAGTGTTGGGAGACAGAGGGTAGCCTCCCGTCAAGGTCATCCAGGGTGTTCTTTAACGTTGGGTTGTTTTACCTCTGAGCGGCACTTTTTTGCACACCATGGGCTAAATGGCCAGGTCACAAGGACCCCGAAGGCTCAGAGAAGGTTGGGGGAGGAGACCCAATGGAACAAGTGTTGGGAGACAGAGGGTAGCCTCCCGTCAAGGCCATCCAGCGTGTTCTTTAACGTTGGGTTGTTTTACCTCTGATCGACACTTTTTTGCACACCATGGGCTAAATGGCCAGGTCACAAGGACCCCGAAGAGAAGGTTGGGGGAGGAGACCCACTGGAACAAGTGTTGGGAGACAGAGGGTAGCCTCCCGTCAAGGTCATCCAGCGTGTTCTTTAACGTTGGGTTGTTTTACCTCTGAGCGGCACTTTTTTGCACACCATGGGCTAAATGGCCAGGTCACAAGGACCCCGAAGGCTCAGAGAAGGTTGGGGGAGGTGACCCACTGGAACAAGTGTTGGGAGACAGAGGGTAGCCTCCCGTCAAGGTCATCCAGCGTGTTCTTTAACGTTGGGTTGTTTTACCTCTGAGCGGCACTTTTTTGCACACCATGGGCTAAATGGCTAGGTCACAAGGACCCCGAAGGCTCAGAGAAGGTTGGGGGAGGTGACCCACTGGAACAAGTGTTGGGAGACAGAGGGTAGCCTCCCGTCAAGGTCATCCAGCGTGTTCTGTAACGTTGGGTTGTTTTACCTCTGAGCGGCACTTTTTTGCACACCATTGGCTAAATAACCAGGTCACAAGGACCCCGAAGGCTCAGAGAAGGTTGGGGGAGAAGACCCACTGGAACAGCTGTTGGGAGACGGATGGTAGCCTCCAGTCAAGGCCAACCAGTGTGTTCTTTAACGTTGGGTTGTTTTACCTCTGAGCGGCACTTTTTTGCATACCATGGGCTAAATGGCCAGGTCACAAGGACCCCGAAGGCTCAGAGAAGGTTGGGGGAGAAGACCCACTGGAACAGCTGTTGGGAGACAGATGGTAGCCTCCCGTCAAGGCCATCCAGCGTGTTCTTTAACGTCCACAGGGTATAGCTCTCTCCCGCACACGGGGCCACGGCTTAACGTCCCGTCCGACGGACGGCGGCCTTTCCAAGCCCATCGTTGTCCCCTACTGACCGTGGGCAGGGCGGGGAATTTTGCGGAGATAAATCTCAACGCTGACCCAGCTGGGACTCGAACCTGGGAACTACAGATTACGAGTCTGGCACGCTACCGACTGAGCCACCCCCGCCCCAACAATTTCCAGAATGCATATTAAAATCTTTGCTCGATAAATAGAGATGAACCATTTTGTAATAAATGAGTATTACATCTCTCCTCACTAGGTCATTGGACACGGAGGATAGACCAGAAATTAGCGGGGGTTGGCTCAGTTGGTGACACGGAGCCACGATCGTCCGTAGGGTATGACGTTAAGCCGTGGCGCTGTGTGTGGGAGAGCCATATCTTTTGCCCCTTAAAGAACACGCTGGATGGCCTTGACGGGAGGCTACCATCTGTCTCCCAACAGCTGTTCCAGTGGATCACCTCCCACAACCTTCTCTGAGCCTTCGGGGTCCTTGTGACCTGGCCATTTAGCCCATGGTGTGCAAAAAAGTGCCGCTCAGAGGTAAAACAACCCAACCTATGCACGTTAAAGAACACGCTGGATGGCCTTGACGGGAGGATACCATCTGTCTCCCAACAGCTGTTCCAGTGGGTCACCTCCAACAACCTTCTCTGAGCCTTCGGGGTCCTTGTGACCTCTCCATGGTGTGCAAAAAAGTGCCGCTCAGAGGTAAAACAACCCAACCTATGCACGTTAAAGAACACGCTGGATGGCCTTGACGGGAGGATACCATCTGTCTCCCAACAGCTGTTCCAGTGGGTCCCCTCCCCCAACCTTCTCTCAGCCTTCGGGGTCCATGTGACCTGGCCCATGGTGTGCAAAAAAGTGCCGCTCAGAGGTAAAACAACCCAACGTTAAAGAACACGCTGGATGGCCTTGACGGCAGGCTACCATCTGTTTCCCAACAGCTATTCCAGTGGGTCACCTCTCCCAACCTTCTCCGAGCCTTCGGGGTCGTTGTGACCTGGCCATTTAGCCCATGGTGTGCAAAAAAGTGCCGCTAAGAGGTAAAACAACCCAACCTATGCACGTTAAAGAACACGCTGGATGGCCTTGACGGGAGGATACCATCTGTCTCCCAACAGCTGTTCCAGTGGGTCCCCTCCCCCAACCTTCTCTCAGCCTTCGGGGTCCATGTGACCTGGCCATTTAGCCCATGGTGTGCAAAAAAGTGCCGCTCAGAGGTAAAACAACAACCCAACTCTTAGTAACCGAGTTGTTATGGTGCTAGGTTGCGAAGTAAACGACTTGGGTTCAGGAGAATTTCTTTCCCATTAAAAAAAAAATAAATACCCCCTCAAGCAGCTGCTTGCCACAGAGGTCTGAGAGGAGCCTGTCAGTTTATATGCCATAGTAGAGGGTCTGAGAGGATGACCTCTGCAGAAAAACGACACGAACACCCATGCCTTACCCGAGGCTCGAACCCAGGTCCCGTAGATCAGAAACCAAGCGCGCTAACCACTCGGCCACGTGACGGCTATTCTTTCCCATACGTATAATGAAAAGATGCAATAAACAAGGTTAAGGAAATTTTTATCCAGGATAGAGTCACGACACTAGACGAATTTTTCTCTTGATGTTGATTGACCAGTGATACGAAACATCTCATTCAGATGCATTCAACATCGATTTTTAAGAGATGTACGTGACGCGAAGGTTGCCTGATCACTAATTTCTAAAAAAAAATCGCTACCAGATATTTTTTCTGAAATCTGTAATCAACCGTAGTGTTCGGATACTTTTTTGAGCGACTGTAAGTGGTCTTATTATTTTGATACTAGATCGTGTGGGCTCACTCATGGAAATATTGAGCGTGTGCAGTTACCGTTCACAGCAAACTGGAGCGTGTGCAGTAACTGCACACGCTCCAGTTTGCTGTGAACGGTAACTGGAGCGTGTACAGTTGCTGTACACGCTCCAGATATTTTTCCTGAATTCTGTAATCACGTGACACGAAGGTTGCCAGATCACTAATTTCTAAAAAAAATCGCTACCAGATATTTTTCCTGAAATCTGTAATCAACCGTAGTGTTCGGATACTTTTTTGAGCGACTGTACGTCAATAACAATAATATCTCGATTTAACATATGAGACAGACAAAAACAGAACGCAAATTCACATATTTCATTCTGAAGTTTTAAATCTGAACGAGTACTTTTTTAAAGATAACTGAAAGAACGAAACAAAATATTTTGATGCAAACAAAAATCCAAAAAATTAAACACATTAATTTCAGAATCTTTCTTCCGCAGTGAACCCGCAACTGTGTCACGTCTCAACAGCTACCTGTGAGAGCACAAGCTCTCGTTCCTCATCTGATCTCATCCTCATCGCTCTGTTCTCTGTTGTCCGATCCCTCTGTCACGCTTTGATGACAGCTTGGCGCAGAAAACGTGTTTGCTGCGGATGCTTTGTCAAACTCCGTTGTCAGGCGCACGAGTTAAAAACGTGTTGGTTATGGATGATGGCCGACGCGCTGAAGAAACACGTGGGAATGGGAAGAAGAGGATGCCATTTATGTGGCACGGATGCAAGTTGTTGGGTTGGGTTGTTTTACCTCTGAGCGGCACTTTTTTGCACACCATGGGCTAAATGGCCAGGCCACAAGGACCCCGAAGCCTCAGAGAAGGATGGGGGAGGGGACCCACTGGAACAGCTGTTGGGAGACAGATGGCAGTCTCCCGTCAAGGCCATCCAGCGTGTTCTTTAACGTGTACAGGTTATGGCTCTCCCGCACACGGAACCACGGCTTAACGTCCTATCCGACGGACGGCGGCCTTTACAAGCCCATCGGTATCCCCTACTGACCGTGGGCAGGGCGGGGAATTTTGCGGAGATAAATCTCAACGCTGACCCAGCTGGGA